>CM035350.1:4942540-5221383 GCA_020137815.1 Hormiphora californensis
TCGCTCTCTCTAACTTCCTCTCTCAGATCCATTCACACTTCTTTGGGTGAGGCAAGTTCTCAGGAATTAATGTCAGAACGCTACGTGCTACAAGAACTCCAGAGAATACTGTTAAAAGAATATTTTATCTTTTAACCTAATATGAACATATTGATTGTATCACCCACCGTCTGCTGGTAGAGGTACACCAGCTGTCTCACATGCCCTCACTTTATCACCCATCCACTCATCCAACAGCTTCTTTTTATTCCAGTCTGAAACAAATACACGGGGGTAACGGATGGGATTAGAGTTGGGGGCTCGGCTGGGGTGGTATAGAGCTGTTCTGTGATGGTATATGGGACATGTGTATTAGGGATTTGAACTAGACATTGATGAATGTCAGCCTGAAAGAAAGCCATATGGATAAAGAATTATTGTGTACCTTCTACCTATGACAGAGAATAAGGATCGGTTGATTGTTTATTAGCCGCATATCAGTGAGGAAGTTTTGTTTTCTCCTTCCGGCTGGACAAATGAGTAGACGTGGTTTATATTGTAGAAGAACGCAATAAAAACCACGTCTACAATAAAAACCACGTCTACTCATTTGTCCAGCCGGAAGGAGAAAACAAAACTTCCTCACCTTCTACCTATATCAAACAAAATGTGATGTGAGTAGACGTCCTAGGAAGAAAATATAGAATAATCCGAGCTGTATTGTAAGAGCTGTATTGTATGAGTGTGAGGTTTTCTGTGGGATGAGAATGCTCTTACAATGTAACAAGCAGGTATCCTAACAAACCTACCTGTTTTAAAACTGTGTAAATCTATGTGAATCACACACAGTGTGAGACCTACCATGAACTTTGAGGAGGGCCTCCGCCGTGAAAAGTGGTACTTTTAACATGTCAGCAGTCTCGACAATGAGCTGATCCTTCTGCATTTGCACCTCCTGACATTTCATCCCACTGTACAACTCAGCCTTCGCAAAATCAAAATTCGACTGCCCTTCCTCACTTCCTTCCTCTTTCTGAGATAAAATGGGGGTTTACGAATCATGACGTCATGCTGCAGGTTGTCACACAGAGTTAGTGAAACAGTGCAGCTGACGTCATAGATCTTGGGGGTCCGGGCCGGGTTGTAAAAACTATATCGTTTAAATCGTTAAGTAATATCTGACATGTGGGTGTTCTAGAAGGGGGGGGGGGGTGATGTAACTTACCGAGAACACCATCTTGCTCTCTAGGTAGGCAGCAATGGCACTAAACTGTCCATCCTCACTCAGATCACAAGCTGTTTTCCCATCCTTATTCTCTATAAACAGTTTAGCTCCATGCTCTACTAACACTTTGACGCAGCGAGTAAAACCGTTAGCGGCTGCGTAGTGCAAGGGCGTGTTCTGTTGCTGAAGAGGGAGAGAGAAATGAGTGAGGGAGAGTGAAGGGAGAGAGAGAGAAAGAGAATGAGAGAGGGAGAGAAATTGGGAGAAATTGGGAGAGAGAATAAGAAAGAGGAGGGAGTACGAATGAGAGATATTATATGTGTGTATCATGTGGTTTGTGATATCAGCAAGTGGAGTGGTTTTTTACATCACTGTGACAAATTGCAACATCTTAGTTTTTAAAATTTATATAGAAGATCAGAAGCGAAAGGAAAGGAGAGAAAATCATTAGCATGATTTGATATAAATCATCACGACAAGTGATGAAATCGTTTATCGTATTAACTATTAAGTGGCATGTAGAGTGAGATTCAACTAACGTTATCGACGTCATTAATTTGCAGAGGAAGCATATCAGATAGATGTTCTCCCTTAGCGGCCATATCAAATATAACAGATAGACAAGTAACTCGGGCAGTATCCTCGTCCTGATCCAGCCTTATCACCTTCACCTTGTGCCGCTTCAACCCCAAAACAGGTTTGACACAAGCGTGGAATATCGTCTCTGTAGAGTGGATAGTTGGGTGTTTCAAGGTCAGGTTGTGTAAATATTGTTTAACCACCTACCGTTACGAGAATTTTTGGTGTTTGGATTGCCTCCATTTTCCAGGAACCGTTTTAAAAGATTTGACATAGCAAAACCAGCAGCTATATGTAGGGGGCTGTTCCGCCCGTGAAACAGCCATTCGTTTACGTTTATATGTTTCCGAAGTACTTTATCGTTGTAGTACTTTAGAGCAGCTTCTTCGTCCGCGGATAAAAGGGCACGTCTGAACTTCGAGCCGGTCGTCCCCATGGCTCAAACACCGCGGATACACATAGTGGTTGCAACTAAAATGGATTAAATAAAGCAAAAAGCTTGAGAGTGGATTCAAGTTGCCTTTTAAGCTTGATTCATGGGGATCGTCATGAAGTTTTGTGCTTTGTTTTGACTTTTGAAAGCTGAAACGAGAAGTTTCGAGATTTTGGCCTATGCTACAGGCCCTAGAAGCCGTGGAAAACGCGCGCACTTGGGGTCTGCAGCGCATGCCAATTCGAGATTTTGAAACTTTTTTCCTCCCTGAAATCATGACTTTTTAAAACATGCGCTCGTCTCAAAAGCACCAAAACGCGCGCCACATTTATTGCGCGGTTGATATTACTGACTGCTGACACCAACAACTTTCGTCACTTGAATGTTGCATGTTCGTCGCGCCATCGCATTCACCCCATAATTGCATATTGGAAGAGCAGGTGGCAAATGTGTTACCATGGTAACTCGCATAGTGATACAGACACAGCTTAATAGACAACCTCTAGCAAGTGGAAAATAAAATCGAATGCAAAAGAGAGATACATACAAATTTATACAAATTTGAAATGTTCGTTCCACTTCAGTATTCATTATTTTCATGTCATATTCTGTTGTCAATCATTGCATGTTATTGTCGCTCATAGTATGGGGCCAGACCTTTTGCTTCCATCTCCTCCTTATAGAGTCTTTTCTCTTCGATTAGTAGGTTTTCCAACATCTAGAGAACAGGAATACGTTATTATTGTATAGTTCTGAGTTCTAAGAATTTTTAAGATAAACAAGCAACTACTGCCAAACTGGTCTGCATATCTGATATCGAAAGTTCAAACCTGTCTTCGAAAAGCGAGGAGTTCTCGTTTGTCTGCCCATTTCTCTCGTTCCAATACCATCTTATCATCTGTCTCGCACAACTCTTTTGCACTCTAAGGGATGAAATCGTTTATTATGGGGCTGAAATCGTTTATTATTGGGCTTTGGGTAATACTAAATATGATATTCTATAATCTGTTCTTCTGGATATGGAAACAAAATTACGAGCATTCTCCTCCTCCCACTCTCGTAACAAACTCACGCTTCCAACAATTATAATTAGAGATGCTGTATGCCAGACTATAAATGACTGGCTAATGCTTGTTATATTGGATATATTGGGGCAGCGAGAGAGGGGTCGAACAGGGCAAATTAATGCTATTCATTCAGAATAATACCCGGGCGATTAGCGAGCTATTCCTATAATACTTCTAGGCATACAAGACACGTACAATTATGCCACCGAACCCTAACTTGCCTCTTTCCAGTTTGCTCTTTGACTCGTCTTCTCGCACTCCAAGTTATCTCCAACCATTGATGCGTTTCTCTGATCATCGTTTATCCGCCAGTGTTGCCTCCGTTTTGCAGGTAGTGACCGCTGGACCCAGGGTATAGTTTGTTCGTAACGTTTTGAAGTGGTGCTGTCCATGTTCATGTGTGAGACTGTGAGGTGTGAGCTGTGACTTGAGGGCTAGAGTAGAAATCAAGTGAATGAGTGGTAATGGAGATAATTTGTGAAATAGTGACGTCTTGTCATAATGAACAATGGTTCGACGGAGGCCAGAGGGTTGAAAGAAATGAGAATGCAAAAACTCACAAATTTATAACATATAATGCAAACAATCATAAACATAATAAAACACATGATAATATTGCTAACGCTGTCAGGAATTTGTTAGATTTTTCGTTATCATAAATCATAATAATGTAAAATAAAAACGGTTCTACACAACTACATATGTCAAAATTTTCGTTTTTATGATTCATCCCAACTATTTACAATCAACCCCCCTTCACGGCTCAGTCTCTGCCACTAAACCAACTACTCAGAATCTTCATAATAAATAATTTACTTGCACTCAAGCCCTCTAGTAGTCCTCCTATACCAGTTTGTCCCCTCCTACTGCACTCTCCGAATCTGGACTCCCTGCAGCAGCAAACTCATTCGTTATCACCTCCACGTCCATACTCGCCTTAGTAACCAGCCTAAAGGTGAGCTCATCAAAAATCCGTGTAAAAATAACCGGATGAGTGTTGCCCATTAGTACTTGAATCAGCTCCCGTCCACCGGCTCCAATACTCTTGAAAACATACTGATACCGGGGACGATTGGGCATCATGCAATCATCCAGCATCCTCTCGTAGGTGCCTCGCCAGAAGAACATCTCGCTGAGATGTAGGAAGCAGCTGCAGAGATTGGAGAAGAACGCTACAATCAGCACAAACCACGTGATGAGGAAGAAGTACTGATAGAGGACATTGGGAGCGAGGACACACTGGGCAGTCTCCATCTCCAGACCACTGAGACCATACCGCTGGATTTGACAGGATACCATCTTGGGGAAGAGCTTGTCCTTGTTGAGAGTGGTGTCGATTCACCCTACCACGTTCGTACAGGGTAAACCGAGTCCCAAACCAGTTAGCGCCAGTACGTGTGCCATGTCCCACTTCCATATTCAAACATCTCGCCTGTTGAATAGAACACCTGCCACGGTAATTCCCAGATAGAGCAACTTGGTTATACCGATTGCAAAACTGAAACTATTTCGTTTAAACCAGTACTTTAGTCCCTTGCCAAATATGGTGTTCTTGAACCGGTAGTACAAGCCAGCAGACCACCCTCTCCTGGGTTTTCTCCGCAGCGTTACCGTCGGATAGGGTCGCAGAGGATAGCTGCCGGATGAGAGGTTTGTACTCTCCCGCTGCAAAGTGCTTGAAGAGGAGATAGGGCGTGTAATAAGCCGCGGCCACAATGGCAAAATAAAACTGGACCCATTGGTACCAAAGATGGAATATCTTCTCCCCAGGGAGGACGTCCTTCTCACTTGGACACCTCAGTATGGTACCATTGTTGAGCAGCCTGGGAACACAAGCTGGCAGTTGGTCAGGTATTACACCCGGATATGGCACCATGGTAGATGGCAGATCATACGCTTCTCGAACTGTGTACATCCCTATTGCCCAGCAGTAATCTTCCACGAAATCCTTACTAAACTTGGTGAAGCCATCACACGAGATGGTCTCACCTCCGTACTGCTTTATAGATACACAGATACACATGGTGAGGATGATGATAAACACGTAGCATCTGTTAACTTGATCCCACCAGTCATCTACTGTGACGTCTTTAAAGGGCGAGTAGTGTTTGAGGGAGTGAACCACCCAAAACGGATGGAAATTCATTGAGAAAACAGGAGCTGCTGTAGTAAACACTGAGTTAAACAAACAAAAGTCTCTCTCGTGATTGAGAGCTCAGTGAGTCTGGAGCAGTAGATAGAGCGAGGGGGGAGGAGGGATGTGTGCAAGCTGAGCAGACAACTCAAATCCGGCATTCAAAGTAAGTCAATCCCTTAGCTTCTAACTCAACTTTGTACCGATCCCGTTCTTCGCCAAGCAGCTGCCGGAGATTTTCCCGTCGTGATCGTATTAGTTGTGATTTGGCTGCCCTCAACTGAAGGAATGGGAAGTGCGTTAGATGAAGGGGGTATTGTTAAATAATGAGTGATTTTAATTTATTGAGACTGATATATTATACACCTCAAATAAAATCACACAGTTATAAACATAAATGAGTTTGCCTTTTACCGACAGTAACTGGCGTTTTTTTAATAACTTACCTCCTCTGATATCGTTTCGCTATTTCGCTTGTAGATTCTGCTTTCTATTGAACCTTGTGTTGATTCGTTCCACTCTGCTATCTGTCAAGACACGAGTTTACAATTTACACACATTATGCTATGTATATATTATATTGATCGTTGAAGATCTAATCCTTAAACTTCACTATTTTCTGTCTTGGCACTAGGTATACTGGATACTGGATAGGGTGGCCCATTACAGTATCAAGTATTATATTCTTTACCTGTGACTTATTGAAAGTTTCCCTTATTGCAGCTAAATCGGCAGCAAGTTTTTCATTTTCACGGATTTTAGAGGTTTGTCTGGCTAGCGCTTTCTGTAAGGCAGCCGCCCGTGGAACTGTCTTTTCGTAGCGGTAGCTTGTTGTCATTTCCATGCTGCTGAATGCTACAACGGTAATTTAAAATCCAACTAACATTACCGATATTATCACTTATCAGTAAGTTCTTAAAAAACGGGCACTGTTAGGAATGGGACGGGCTTGAGACGGAATTTCTATTGGTGACGTTCAGACATGCTTGAAACGGGTTTCCGTCTGATTTCTGAGGTTCCGTCTGATTTCAGACGTTCCGGTTAACAGTCACTTTAAAAAGATACGAAAGAAGCCACATGCATCTGGCCTAACAATGTCAATAATAGTATAGATAAATTGGTTTTGCCTGACCGGCTACACGAAGAAAATCACATAAAATGCATGCAACAGTCAAAGACTAGTATGTATGGTACAGATCTGATGAAGAGCCAGCATTCTTGTTCCTTCCTCTGTAACCCCGGATAGAACAAGTTATGACTTATGGAGCGGTCAGCGGACCATTGAAAATGATAGGCGAACACGGAGGTATCGGCATTTACGCGGGGCGCCGTTACGATCTGGGTGTTTGGAGGCCTGTTTACAGGTGCGTGCTGCCGAAAAAAGTTGATTCACTAAAATAAAATGGTTCTAACTGCCAAACCACTCAACCGTTTTTGCTAATTCAAAGTGTATCTGGTAGGAAATGTCAAGACTCAACCTGCAATCCAAACCTAACCCTACTTTAGCCCTAACCCTAAAAAACCGTTTGTCAGCACTCCCAAAACACCCAGATTTTAACGCTGGCCGTCTCAGGCAGCGCTTTTTGGCATACGTTGCAGGCCCCTTATAATATAATAGTGCGGGGGTGCGCGCATGAGGGGGCTGCAGCGCATTCCAACAGCGCTTTTCAAGAAAAAAAATCCGACTTTAAAAAGCCGAAATCGGATTCTGCAGAATCCGATTTCGGCTTTTTAAAGTCGGATTCTGAGAAATAAAATAAAAGTGCAAGTGTGTGCGCGCCGCTCCAATGCAAAGTAAATTCACAAATTCGGCGCCATCCATGGTACACCACGGTTATAGACCGCTTTTCAGACGGCCGTCTGAACGGCACGTCTGACGGCAACCTAGACGATTTATCCAAACATCGGTTGACCTGCCAAAGATTCTTCAGATTTAGAAGCATTCCACAGTGCTGGCAGTGTTTGTTAATTTGTCTAATCTGTCTTAATTGTGGTGGTAATCTGTCCAAACGGGTCCAAATTCATCTAGTTAGAAGTTTGGTGTCCGAACCTTAGCGTCCCCCCAGGATGTAACACCCGCAAGGATAGAAAGGTCGAGTTTTATTCTCGGCAACGGGTACGCTGAGTGCACCATGTGGTAATGCAACAGAGCTGAGTTGCTCTCGGTATTGTTCAAAGATTGGGTGACACAGCCATGGGTTGAATATTCGGAATAGAAACAAACCTTATGTTATACAAACATAACATCCCACATGACCCACTTCCCTACTGATCAGCTAGTGACATGACCCTCTTCCTGCAAGAACTTTAGTACTCAACGGGATGCTGTCTGGCGCCGCCGACCCGATCTGAGCGCACTGTCGTTGAGAATCAAATTGGGGTATGGGCGCCGCCATACAGACGGAATGAGCAGGGGCCAATTACAAGGGAGATTTCGGCCATTAAGATTTGGTACTCCGTACCATTGCCACCTATAATTCTCGCTTCGTGTGTCTATGTCACCAGAGAGCGAGAGAGACAGAAAGAAGCTTGGTTCAGGGGTGTAAAATTTTCAAATTGCACAACTACAAAACTTCAATTTCACATCTCTCATGCTCTGAATCTGAAAGTCCAACTCAGTGTCGCTTACAGAGGTGCATGAACTGGCAGATTTTCTCTCCGTTCATATCATCAAGCTGTCCGTGAAGAACTTCAAACACAAGATCCACGCCTTCATCGACAGCAGCCGTGCACTGAGAAGGAAATATTGTGTTAAAATGTGATAAGATGCAGGGAAAAGGGGCTCAAAATGGCTCTGAGTTTCGACTTGGCTTGGATACGAATTCAAGTCAGACTACACAGTGACTGTACTGTACACACGTCACACTACACAGTGTACAGCTGTGTACACTGTACACACTATACACGTACTACACAATCACGCGCCTGTACTGCACTGTGTAGTGTGTACACTGTGTACACTGTACAGTGTACTGCTGCAGTGTACACACTACACACTACACAGTGCAGTACAGGCGCGTGATTGTCATTCTCGTTATCTCACGAGGGGAGTTTGACAGGCGACACTTTCGTCACATGGGAAACTCCGCGCGTCACGCACATGATCACATGAGAGTTTTTGACACCCGCGGTATGGGACAGATAGTGCGTCACATGCAGTACTTGGCAGACAACTTACAATTCGAGAGAATGGTCCCATGAGTTTACAGGCGACCTCCAGTTGGCTTTGAATTAGTGTCTGGGTCTCGGGGCTGATAACGATAGCTCGGACCTCGTCAAATCCAGCAGTGCAAACATCACAAACTGTGGTTGTGTTGCCGCTCTCTGGGAGGAAAGAAGGGGTTAGTCACCTTTATATCAAGTATTAAGGAATAATTAGCTACTTATATCCGGCGAACAATTCGAAAGATGAGGCGGTTATTACCTGGGCAGAAATCCAGTAGGACACAAGCATCATGATCCTCGAAGGTTCCATAGACATCCCTGATCTTTGCAAAGACGGCAGAGGTGAACTTGCCAGCGTAAGTCTCACACTAAAGGAGAGTTAAGGGGTTGGAAAAGTAAATAATTGTCAGAATTAGTCGGTAAACACCCCCAATTATACCAAGCTACGTTCTCTAGTGTACCATTTTGCTGAGGGGTCCGGTGAAGTGGCAAGCGAACTTGATATCAGTATCGACCATTGCTTCGGTGGTGGGGTTGGTCATGATGTCCCTAGATAGTTTCAAAGTATCCTCACACATCTCACACAGAGGGCCGGGCTGGTTGGTCAGGGCCAGGGAATCTAGGGAGGGGGATTTGGAATCTTGACTTTGATAAATGGCAGCTATCATTGACCATTAAGTTTTTGGTTAACTGAGCCCAGATAGTGGGTTAACCTCAACTACAGATACGGCATTGGCAGGCAGGAATCTGGGGGGGTTTGGGGGGATTTGGATCTTGACTAGGCCAGCTATCTGCCACAATTCTTGAAGTTTTAATACTCACTCATGACAATAGAAAACTCTCGTGTATTAATCTACCTTTGGCACATGGGCGATGGCAGAGTGTTGGTAGTCCGGACTTGAGATCTATGATCAAGATAACATCTTCAATATTTCCAGTCTTCCCATCCTTAGAAGTTGTTGTACCGGAGTCTGGCGTCAGTCACAATCCTATACCACTCTACTCCCTTCTAAAGGCATCACAGGTTGGGTCGGGCCCACTACCCGAGAGTGTCGGTGTTCCTCATTTGTACAAGGCTCCCCATTTGGCAAGTCCAAAGATCCCCCATCCCAGTTCTAAGGACACACACATCACGGCTGTCTTCATACGGAGGCTACAAAGCTGGCAAGAAACTCCTCCATTTAAATCG
This sequence comes from Hormiphora californensis, assembly GCA_020137815.1. NCBI lineage: Eukaryota > Metazoa > Ctenophora > Tentaculata > Cydippida > Pleurobrachiidae > Hormiphora > Hormiphora californensis. Next base: position 4,952,312 of record CM035350.1, read on the forward strand.
GGGGTGTCGGGATAAGGTGATCAGTAGGGTGGTCAGAACTGGAACCCCACTCTGGGTAGTTTTGAGGAAGTGACAACGAAGGACAAGTGCTACTTACCCAACCCCCACTACTAGGTTCTAGAGCACTCCGGGGCCCATACGAAGGTAAATCTGGTCGCCCCAGGGGGCCCCACATTACCCTTCTAAAAGTCAGTGTCCAAAGGGTACAAGTCTTGGCACACTGGAAAAATTTGACAGTTAGGGGAAAGGGTGTCTGAGAGAGTGGGACAAGGTTGGGGACGAGGCCGCGCCCGTAGTTAAGGCACGAGTGTGAGAAGGGTCAGTGGGTCAGCCCAGCCCCCCCACTAGGCGGTTAAAGGCTGACGGAGCTGAGAGGGGTAGAAGTCGGGTCAGGGCCGGGCCCGCTGCTAGTAGTGAGGCATGGGTGTGATGGGAAGGGTTAAGATGAGAGTGGGGGGGTGTTTTTGAACTGTTGAGCGCCTCATTGGAGGGGGGGGGTTCAGTCGGACGTAGTGGAAAGAGCGAGGAGGGGGTCAGTTGCAGGTGAGGGCGAAGGCGGGCAAGAGACTCTCATGGAAGAGGAGGAAGGAGGAGGAGGGGTGTGAAGAGAGTAGGGGTATAATCATGGTCATAGTGAGGATGGTTGTTGAGGAAATTGCTATGGAGTGGGGGTTTTGGGGGAGGGGGGGGGGGTCTGACAATGATGGGGGGGTTTATGGTCCACACTAAAAGAGCCCCTGAAGCAGTTACCATTCCGTAGTCCAGCACCTGCCCAACTCGAGAAGGGGGAGGGAGGGGGGGGGGGTTTTGGTGGTTACATAACAGCTATAAAAGAGCCCTTGAAGATTGACTTCTCTGTGGACCAGCAACTGCACAACTTACCACAAACTGCATGGGACCAGTGGCCTTGCAGATGGTCTCAGCGTAGGTCTCCAGGACTCGTCGGAAGGAGGGTTCGTTGATGGTGTACCTTGCGACACCCATGGCATCCACACAGACATCACACACCTTACCTTCAAGGGCCAACTCTGGAAGAAGTTATATTGGGACTGGGGATAAAAGGGGCGTTGGTAGGTAAGTATACAGGTAGGTATACAGTTTCAAGCTAAATTTTCCTCACTCCCTAGTGATCCCTATGGATGGAGTTTTCCAACACTTCTCTCCATTCTGTCAGAGCATTGGCAGCTGACAGTCTCCATTTGACATACCATTCGTTCGAGGACACAGGTGCATCAGCTGACAGACGTCCTCAGGTCCCCAGATGTTAGTTACCTCCCTGATTACCGCAAAGTTATTCTTGATCACAAGAGACATGGTGTCTATGCACTCTTGTCGGAGGGAGGGGAAGGGAACAGCACTGCAAGCCAACTCGGACATATCTGTTATCAGTTTCTGCAGAAGGGGTAGGTGGTTAGAGTATAGTCTAAATTCTGAATTAAGGTTGAGATAATTTATGAAGATAAAATATAAAGGTAGCAACTTATGACCGCAACCTCTCACCGGCTCACCCAAACAAATTACAAATATGGCCACAAACCAACACACAAACATGTTGAGGTTCAGACGCAAGTAAAACCAAAACAGCTGTGACAATATTTACCTCGACTTGATCGGCAGTGGTGGCAGCCTGGACAGCGCTCATGGTGTCCACACACAGTTTACACACCGTCCCATTTCCTCGCTGGATGGAAAACCCTGGGAAAAAGAAGAGAGCTGGTATAACGACCACAGGGAGACAAGAACAAGTTACACTGGAAAAACAAGAGAATACTAATCACTGCCAGATCAACTTTCCTAAAAACAAAATTTCATTTGATGGACTGTACCTGAAGATAGGGCGAGGAGGGCAGAGAGAAGGAAAACTCGAAGCATTGTGATGGAGGGTGGTAAGATTAGAGAACTTTCACCCCATACCCTCCCTTTATACCCCAGTTCGTTTGACTTGCATGATGTTGCGGTCACGCTGATCAAATTAGTAAGGTGCGTTGTTATCGCATATACGGCCACAAGCTTTTTTCTTATGCTGTGGAGATAGCAGGCAAGAGGAGGAGGGAGAGAGAGAGAGAGAGAGAAAGAAAGAGAGAGAGGAGGGGGCGAGAAAGGTTGAGAAACTGCGACATATCATATGGTATTCTACCGTACAATTCGGTAGAAGTCGAAGTACCATACTTGCTCTGATTCTGTATCTAAAGCACATCTCTGGAATGTGTGATTTAAACCGAGTCAGATCCGGTAGTTCCGGTTTCGTGATAAAAAGATACCATTTTTAGCAACATACTTGTGTGGGGTGATTTTAGAATGTCTTAAAGTAGCAAGAATCAAGATAATCTTGTTGGGTAAAAGTAACAGTGTAAGTACCAATGGAAACTTGTTTTGTACAAACTCTAACAGTCTAACTTGGCAAATGGAAAGAATACCAATACTATCTTAGTAGTTAGTACCTACTTCTAAAAACCCTTTCTCAAGAACTTTTTGTCTTACTAGACCAGTCATATGATGCATGATAGGGAACATAATTGATCTAAATGTGATTCCACTTCTAGGGCACTCCAATAGGTCCCTAGAACCACCAAAAAAATTTGTCAATCTTCATCAAATGAATAAATGTGGTTTTTGGGCCACGCCCTTATACCTGTATTTTCAGTCATGTGGTCAAAACTGAAAACCATCTTAGGAAACGAGTAGAGAAGAAATCAAGGGTACTAAAGTGTGTAGCGTCCTCGCATTAGTGGGGGTAGGTGCCGGAATTAAGTCTCTATCTCATCTGGTTAATTAGATAATTGGATAATTAGGTATGCGCATAACCGTTTTTTGGCTATATGGCTATAGCCACTTATAAATGGTTTAGAGACTTTTCACTGGTGCCATTTTGTAGGCAATGGCCAAGTTATGGGGGGTCGACGTCGGACTTTTAAGCTCTATCTCCAACCGTTTAGCCGTTATTTCGATTCAAAGGTGCTGAAAATGAGTAAAAATCGGGCTTTTTCCCGTTTTTTGCTCATTTTCAGCACCTTAAAAGCCAAATAACGGCTAAACGGTTGAAGATAGAGCTTAAAAGTCCGACGTCGACCCCCCATAACTTGGCCATTGCCTACAAAATGGCACCAGTGAAAAGTCTCTAAACCATTTATAAGTGGCTATAGCCATATAGCCAAAAAACGGTTATGCGCATACCTAATTATCCAATTATCTAATTAACCAGATGAGATAGAGACTTAATTCCGGCACCTACCCCCACTAATGCGAGGACGCTACACACTTTAGTGCCCTTGATTTCTTCTCTACTCGTTTCCTAAGATGGTTTTCACTTTTCAGTTTTGACCACATGACTGAAAATACAGGTATAAGGGCGTGGCCCAAAAACCACATTTATTCATTTGATGAAGATTGACAAATTTTTTTGGTGGTTCTAGGGACCTATTGGAGTGCCCTAGAAGTGGAATCACATTTAGATCAATTATTTTTTTTCCGGTCCAAAACCGACATCATATGACTGGTCTATACAGGTCTTTCGTTTATCTTAGCACAGAGCTGCAGCGTTACTATAGGCAACTTTTGGGATTTCATGGTCTAAAGTTGCCTGTAGTTGTACACTCTGCAAAGTGCAACACTGCCAGCAGCAGCTGAACCAGCTTCTATTGTCTTTCTGTTTAACTGGAGCTCAGTACCAGGAACCGACCGAATCAGGAAATACCGGTCCCTGATTGGCTGATAACCAGTCACGTGACCTAAATAACGAGTTCTGATTGGTTGTTTACTTGTGTCGGTCGGTTCCTGCTCAGTACCAACTCGAAACATTTCTGACAATTATATATCGCCCTCTCTCACATCATTCTTGATCGGGAGTGTTTCCTACTGGCTGTTTTCTTGGTGACCGGTATCTCCCCGTTAAGCCCCCTCAGGGGTGTATGTGATTCCTTGTTATACAGCTCAACTATGTGGTCAGCCCGGGGGAACAAGTTCTCCACTAGCAGCTTGATCCAATACTGAGTGTTCGCAGCAGGCCCCTTCTCTATCAACAGCTCCTCTGCGTGCCCGTATACTCTCTCCCAAAATTCGTGTTTCTCTACCTCGGACAACTTGACAAAGTGTTGCCGGGAGAGACACTCTCTTAGATACTCTTCTGCCTGTTTAGCGTCTTTTAGCTCAAATATTGCTAGGTATCTGTACCCCCTCTCTTGGATGGAGATGTCCTCGGAGTTCAGAACAGCCTGTTTGATTAGCTGGGTTGCTCTGTTAAATTGTCCCAGTCTCCCACACACCACACCCAGGTCGAGCAGTATCTCTAGGTTGGAGTTGTAGCACTTCTTAGCCGCACTCTCGTAGTAGGACAATATCAACTGGAACATCTCACCCTCATCCATATCTTCTAGTTTCTTCTCAGCGGGACTACCACCCTCGTCCTCCCCTGTCTCCTCGTCCCCCTCCTTAACATCGTTGAGATGGGTAACCTCCTTGGCCCTTCTCCTTCCTCTCTTCTTCCTCCTTTCCTTATACCACTTGAGGAAGAGAGCCTTGCCTAACATGTGGTATGCCTCCGAGGTAGGTAGGGCCTCAACTGATTTCTCCAACAAGTTTATAGCACCCAATTCCCCATCGAAATCCCTCCTGTTCAGTTTCACTGACGCCAGGTCTCTGTACACTTTAGCGTCTAACAAGTGGTGGTATTCCTTTAGAATCTGCTCTACTTTGTGGTCAATCTGGCTGAGGGACATGGATTTGTTTTCAGCCCGCACTCTCAACCCCAGAATACAAGCAGGAAGGAAGGCGGCAGGTTCATGTATCTGAACTATTGCCAAGTAGCTCAGGGCAGATTTTAGGTAGAAGTCCCGTTTTGATCGGTTCTCATGGTAACTGATGGTTAACAGACACTCTGCCATTCCCAGATTAGCGTTTACAGCTTCGTTGCTGTACGTCAGGGCACTCTCGTACATTCGCTTAGCTGCGTTGGTTAGACCGAACACACTGTACGCGTATCCCAGGTCCGTCTTGGCGTCACTCATATACTGGCTCTCCTTAGTGACCTATAATAACAGAGAAATGGGGTTTGAAGTTACAGCTAGGGGTGCCTAGGCACATCGAATGGGTACGCTAGTTTTCGGAGGTGATTTATTCTCCCGGTAAATCGGGGGGGGGGGGGGGTGACTGCAGTATAGTAGTTAGTACCTGTAGAAAGTCGGAAGATGAAGTAAGATCAATGAGTTTCTTGAGGAACTCGTGTGCCTTGTCAGGCAGGTTCTGGCGAAGGTAGCAATGGGCTTGGTTGGCTATGCTAACAATATTGTTTTCCTGCAGTGCAGCCACCTCGTGAAAATATCTGAAAAACATAAGGTTTGCTAGAGAGTTGTTATTATGGAACTGTTTTTCAGAAGAAACTAGGACATGGCCGCAATGTCTTGGTATAAAATATGTTCCTTTTTCGGAAGAAAAGCAATAGTTTGGAAATGATGTTTAAAAGTAAAATGCTGACACACACACACACACACACACACACACACACACACACACACACACACACACACACACACACACACACACACACACACACACACACACACACACACACACACACACACACACACACACTCTCTCTCTCTCTCGGTCCACTACACGCACCACTCCCACATGGGGCCGTAAGGCCCCATGCGAGAACAGGGTTAAATCCCCCGAGCCCGGATCCTCTCTCTCTCTCTCTCTCTCTCTCTCTCTCTCTCTCTCTCTCTCTGGACTCTGACCTGAAGGCGTAGTTGTAGTTTCCTTGTAGGGCGAATAGGTAGCCCAGGAGGTTGTACTGTGGTATCCGGTGTTTTGAGGGTATGGAATGAATTACAAGCAACACCTCGTCCAGGATGTGCCTGTGTAAAACAGTGAAATTGAGAGTTGAAGGGATAATAGAGCTCTATTGCTCCCACTCTATAGTCTATAGTGAAGGGACAGCTTCAACACTCCTCTATCTTTCTTTTAATTAGAATGATAATATGTGTCCTTTATGCATGCTAAAGTAATTCACGTTGTTGATTGTTCATAACAACCGCACCGCTACTACACTGGCCACTGATCACTCTCTTTGTCAATCGCATTCATATACCGCTCAATCACACACTTGATTAATTCCTACACAGTATCACCGGCCTAGATTAGATACAGAGAGACTATCCCGTGATAGCGGAATTGTGTGTTTGTGCCGCAAAGGACTTGATCAGCAGTATGAATGTTCCATGGTTCCGCACTATAACAGCTATAAAGTGATATGTTACAGCTACCAGCTGCGGTGCATGACCGTACCAGGGCCTGTAGGATCTAGATAATAGTAGTGCCATGGGATAGCATGTCCAGTACTTAGCACTAGATGGGACTGAATATACTGGAAAGTGAATACTGTGCACATTGTATTACCACCCTTGTGAACTATAAAACAGCTATGTTTTATCCACTACCACTACCACGACAATGGCGAGAAAACTCAGAACTCAAACTGTGCTTGGTATTGAGAGATCAGTGTTAAAATGGGGATGTGAGATAAATCATATTATATCCGGGTTTGCACTGCAGATCTACCTGTTGAGTTTGGTGACATAGACACCTGGCGCGACCCCCGCACACTCAACTTATTGAGTGAGGAACAAGGTGCTAGAACTACTGAGGAAGCTATAATGATGAGAGGAATATGTTGAATGAGCTTTTACGTAATATCTTGAACTGCTCGACGCTGATCACGTAGCTCAGTGGAGGGTATCATGAGCCATGGTATTGTATACCAGGTTCTGGACAATATATGGTATGAGCCAGGGATAAAAACTAAAATTCAACTGAAAATTGTACCTGTATCGCAGGGATGTGGCATTTAGCCGGAGGGTGAAGTGTGATGGAAAGAATCGGATAAATTGGTGTAGCTCATCACATGTGTATTCTTGTTTAGGTCTAACCAGAGGGCTGATGGCCTGTGAAATAATTGAGGATGTTACTACTTATTAGTTGTTTGTCAGTTTTTTTTTAGGTGTTGGGGGTTATGTTGTGTCAGTGTCCCTACTTAGTCGATGGAAAAGTTTTTGGGTGGGGGGTACCTGAGGACGTTTTTGGAATGACAGCATTGGTGGGGGGGGATGGGGGGTTTTGGGGGGGGACCATGTTGGGGGGTCATTTTCCCGGGCCCCGCTCCGGTACCCTTTTCTCTTTTCAAAGTTTTTTAGTAGGTTACCATACCCCTTATAACTCTGTAATTTTTTTTGCTGTGCTTCTAAAAAACTCCCCCCCCTCATAATCCTCCTTGTCATATAATCCCCATGGGGGATTCTAAAAAAAAGGATGTGGTTTAAAAAGCACTAAACCCATAAAAAATATTAAAATTTTGGTTGACTTTTGAAAAGACCGGGGGCAGAAAGGTTGCAAGGATCCAAATTTTGGGTCAAAAAAGGGGTCAAAAAAAGGGGGTTTTTTTCACCCTGAAGAAAAACTGAGAACAAACAAAATCGCATGTAAAAGGAGCGGCTAAAACACATTTGAGATGGCACAAAATTTAGATTTTTAAACTAGTTAGGGGCACCTTGGGGGTTTTAAAAAGTAAGGGAAAGGTTATTTTTCCCCCAAAACGCGAGGGCTCCTTTTGAAAGTGAGGTTTAAATTTAAAAAACAAAAAGACTGTATCATGGGTAAACTAAAAACAAGAACGTGAAAATCTTGTGTCTGGGAGCACGTGTGGGGGGGGGGGCAGGGGGTTTGTAGGGGGGGATAGAAAAAAAAACCACAAATTTGCCGGAAGGGATAAAAACATCAACTTCTTTCGGCAATGGAACGGAGAAATCGATATTGAAAATTTTCTCGGAAAAAATTCAGGAGGGGAGGAGAGAGATAGAGAAGAGGGAAAGAGAGAGGGGGAGAGAGAGAGAAGAGCGGAGAGAAGAGAGAGGGGGAGAAGAAAGAGGGGAAGAAATATGGAAAAGTTTTTAAAAAACCCCCCACCCCCCCGTGGTTTTCTCAAAATGGCTTCTATTTTTGTTTTAAACCTCCCCTAACTTAAGGGGAGGGAAAAAGCAGAAAAGGGTTTTAAAAAAAAAAAAAAGAGATTAGTTCAACAAAATTAAAAAAAAGAGCGAGTTTTTGATGTTTTGCTAAAGTTCTGCCATGCCGTGCCAATGTGGTTGCACATATCCGTTTTAAGGGGGGGGGAAAAAAGGGAAAACAGTTAAAAAAGGGGGGAAAAATTGACAACGAATCATGTTTGGGGACGGGGGAGAGAAAATCAAGACTGCAATAACATCCATGAAGATTGGTGACCCCTACACTAGCCGCGCACGGGGGGCCCCAAAAACGAAGCCCGCGAAGGGGGCGATTTAAAAAAAAATAATAGGGGATGGCTCACCAAAAAGAAGAGACGCAGAGAGAAGGAAAAAAATAGAGAGATAAAGAAGAAGAGATGAGATTGGGTTAGGGGGATGCTCAATTTTGATATTTGTGTCACAGAAGTGTGATCAAAAGCGGGAGATTGTTTCAATTCTTCACCAGTTCCCAGCATTTAAATGGGAGAAAAGAAAAAGGAGAGAGAAGGAGAACGAGAGAGAGAAGCAGAAAAGAGGAGAAACAGAAGAGACGAGTAAAAAAAGAAGAACAAAAAGGGAAAATCGGTTGAGAGTATTGAACTCCCCCCCAGACAAGAGTAGAACACGAGGTCCAACAGGTACAGCTTCACAGAGAAGCGAGAGAGACATGGCATCAGACTGAGAGAGAGAGAGAGAAGAGGCAGAGCGAGATAGAAGAGGAAGAGAGAGTGACAGAGCGGTAGAGAAGGACTGACGAACGCTTACAGATGCAAGCTCAAGCGCATGAGCAGAAGCTGGGAGTCTCGGTAACCCCTTATCGGCAGCAGAGAACAGATATAGGGGAGAGAGAGAGAGGAAGAGAGAGGGAGACGAGAGAGAAAAGAGGAGTATCGCGACAGAGAGAGAGAAAGAGAGAGAGAGATGATACGAGAGCTGAAAAGAGAGGGGAATGAGAGACAAGAGAAGAGGATCTCGATGGTAGATTGCTGCGTAATGGGTCGATCAGCTAGCGAGAGCGCTGGGCAGCTCTCTCATCTGCAGGGAGCTCCTGCGCCTGACGGGGGATGGGCTTTCGCGATGGCATGCGATGATGACTGAGGAGAGGTGAGAGAGAGAGAGATGGAGAGAGAGAAAGCCGTGATGCAACTGTTCTACTGTTGATCAGAGATGCTGCTGAGAAGTTAATAACACACATCGTGCACTAGTATGATGTCAATACTATCCCTTTAAACCAACACCTTTAAACCAACACCTTAACACAATTTAATCCCTCTTACTCCAATCGAATATCCACTATGACGTAGTGAAAAACAAGCTCATCGTATATTGAACTACTCAGAAGCAACTATAGTAGCTCGAGTCTGCCTGGATATATATGTATCTCTGTTAGGTAGGACTGATACAAAGTACTACGAGATACTATCGCACTGTGATAAAATGGGAAGATTGAAAAAGATCTAACCACAACTTTAGTGCTTGTCATAAGTAGCAAGAGAAATAGTGGGAGAGAAAGATGTAAAATGTGCTTGTTTTAATCGTAGTCGTGAGTCGTGGGAGCAATCGACGCGATGGTGTAATGGGTAATTCGAGAACAAGATAGACAAAGGGGGATATAATGAGGTGGGCTATTAATTTAAAGCTTGGTCGACTCGTCCTAGATAGAATACTGTCCTGTCGCCGTCATGTACCTTTTGTGATTCTGTAATTCACTACTGCACTGGCCTGGCCTAAGAATCTGAGTGGCTGAGGTATGGGCAGTGGGCCATTAGTCAATCTACCGTGTGGGTCAGTAAGTCAATCAAGCTGCAAGTTAATTTTTTTGGTTTACTTAGCCACACGCTGAGCAAACCGCATACCGCCCGGGTATGGGTAACTATGGCGCTAAGTCACAAGTTTTAATTCAAAGTCACTACTACTGCAAAACTGTATTACTTTGTGTCGTCATCCTATTTGTCACCCACTTTGTCACCATGTTTGTTTGTCACCCACTTTGTCACCTTGTTTGTTCGTCGCCGGCCTATTTGTCACCCACTTTGCCACCCTGTTTGTCACCCACTTTGTCACCCACTTTGTCACCCTGTTTGTTTGTCACCCACTTTGTCACCTTGTTTGTTTGTCACCAGCCTATTTGTCACCCACTTTGTCACCCTGTTTGTTTGTCACCCACTTCGTCACCTTGTTTGTTTGTCACCCACTTCGTCACCTTGTTTGTTTGTCACCCACTTTGTCACCTTGTTTGTTCGTCACCGGCCTATTTGTCACCCACTTTGTCACCCTGTTTGTCACCCACTTTGTCACCCTATTTGTTTGTCACCCACTTTGTCACCCTATTTGTTTGTCACCCACTTTGTCACCTTGTTTGTTTGTCACCCACTTTGTCACCTTGTTTGTTTGTCACCCACTTTGTCACCCTGTTTGTTTGTCACCCACTTTGTCACCTTGTTTGTTCGTCACCGGCCTATTTGTCACCCACTTTGTCACCCTGTTTGTCACCCACTTTGTCACCTTGTTTGTTCGTCACCGGCCTATTTGTCACCCACTTTGCCACCCTGTTTGTCACCCTATTTGTCACCATGTTTGTCACCTCACCGTTTCGAAGGGTAGAGATGGTGACATTGACATCATGATAATCGAGCAGCTGAGCAGGGATTATATCCCTCTGTTATAATATCGAGTGTAACAGTCTCCACCAACACACACACTGCAGGCAGCTAAAACGTAGAAGGTGCAAGTCAATCAATACGGAGAGAGAGAGAGAGAGAGAGAGAGAGAGAGAGAGAGAGAGAGAGAGAGAGAGAAGAGAGAGAGATAGAGAGAGAGAGATAGAGAGAGAGAGAGAGAGAGAGAGAGAGAGAGAGAGAGAGAGAGAGAGAAAGAGAGAGAGAGAGAGAAATAGTTGGTACACACTCTAAGTCAACCAACAATCAACCACAGACTCTCTGAGCGAGGGGTGGCAAAAAATATCAAGGTGGAAGAAATGGAGGTTGCAGAAGTCAAGTTAAAATCGAGTTCAGCCACAAAAAGTGCCGGTCCCGATCATACATACTAACATGTGTACATTGTTTTAACATCATTTAAACATTGAATACTACTCGTAAGAATAAAAAGTAAGAAGATGGAGAAAGACTAGAAAAGTGGGGGGGGGGGGTGCAGCCCCAAAAAAATTCAAACTTTTTCCGAAACCCAGGGTATGGTTGGTTTTTTTGGTCGTTTTTGGTCGTTTTTGGTCGTTTTTGGTTGAAATTTCTTTGATTTTTTTGGTCGTTTTTGATTTTTTTTGGTCGTTTTTTATTTTTTTGATCGTTTTTGATTTTTTTTGATCGTTTTTGATTTTTTTTGAATTTTTTTGATCGTTTTTGATTTTTTTTATTGTTTAATGTTGAACAAAAAGTTCAAAAAAAAATCAAAAACGATCAAATAAAATCAAAAACGATCAAAAAAAATTCAAAAACGATCAAAAACGATCAAAAAATCAAAAAAGATCAAAAAAAATCAAAAAAAATTAAAAAAAATCAAAAAAGATCAAAAAAAATCAAAAAAGATAAAAAAAAATCAAAAACGACCAAAAAAAATCAACACTTTTGAAAATCCAGGGTATGGTTGGTTTTTTTTGGGCTGCACCCCCCCCCCCCCAAAAGTACATGGAGTAGAATCCGCGTCATGAATCCGTTAGTCGAAACAAATTATTTTCTACTTGTTCACAAGTAATATAAGTCGGTTTTTAGTGGTCCTTCAAGGGGAAACAAATAAATTGAAATTATAATGTCAACGAAAAAAATAATTCTTACGCACACCTTCGCTCCTTTATACAAACTGTATGTATGCACTGGATGTGGTTTAATATCCCGAGAAAGAAAGCACAACATCTGATCTTAGCTCCCTGATCCCTCACTCTCCCCAAATCAACCCGAGACAAGTGCCTGTGATGGATCAGGAGAGAGGATGAGAGAGAGGAGGAAAGTTGTGCATTAGATGATGATGAGGGTGGGTTTAGTATAAAATAGGGCTGAGAGATAGGATCACATGAAGGGAAGGATAGAAAGAAAAAGAAACACCCCGACACTCTTTTAACTCTCTCCCGCGAGGTACTGATCAACAGTGTCAACAACAGATGTAGTATATCGAGTCTCTGCATTTCTTTCTCTCCAATCAGCTCTCCCTCAAGGATCTACAATCTCACATCAGCCCCAAATGTCCTCAGATCTAGCAAGTGTCAGATCCGGAGACGACAAGTTTCGCCTCGTCAATGTTGATATCCCCGATGTTAGCGAAGGTCAGGGTGATCTTCTGTCCGGTGGCACCGCTGGCGCAATCAACAAGGAGAGCAGAGGTCTTGCCCTTCATGGTAACGGTGGAGCAGGTGTTCTTACCGACCTTAACCTGGGAGGGGGAGAGGGTGGTTAGTGGTGTGTGTAGAGATCAACACCTTTAGAATTAATGTAGGAGTCAGGAGAAACAACCCAGAGTTATAGCTGTACAATGTACGTAATGTACGTTATTAACGGCTTGGAGATAAAGCTACTATGCCCCGTAGTTCTCTGATTTACATAATATATGTAATGTACATACCACAACGTTGCCGGAGTTCTTGGAGCAGCACTTGTGCTTGTTGGAGATCTCAATAGAGGTGACGGTGAAACAGTACTTCATGTCAATGGTGACAACCTTACTCTTCTTGGACGCAGAGCAGTTGCCATCACAGGGGTACTTGCGGGGATAGGCAATGTATCCTGAATGGGGAGTGTGGTTAGTACACTTGCAAGGATAGCTGAGTAGGGAAATGGGGTTAGGGTAATATTTTGGTGGAATGTGGGATTTGAACATATAATATAGATATTGCACTATATTATGCGTGTATCAATGATGACATACCGGTAGTCTTGATGGGGGTCTTGCCCTTGCAGATTTGGTATTTCTTGGTCTTGGTAATGTAGTGGACACCATTACAGGCAGAGTTCTTCATACAAGCCTTGGTGGCCTTGGGAAGGGTGCTGTAGGTAGTCTTGCCAATGGGGTTCTTCAGCTTGTAACCGGGACGGGGGTTCCACAGGCCGGTCGTGATGGGCAGGTAGACCTTGGTGAAGTCAACAGTGGACTCTGAGAAAGAGGAGTTAATTAGATGTCATAGAATGCTAACAGTAATTCTCAAATGGACAACACAAAACAAGGGATTATATCAAACACTTACTTCCGTACACCCAGGCATTATCTCCCTCCTTCCATGTGACCTTCTTTCCAGTCCTCAGATGGTACTTCTTGCTGGTGTAGTGGACCGAGTTACAGATGGGGTTCCTGGCACACTTGTACATGGCCTTGTTCCTGGTGGTGTAGCTGGTGGTTCCAAATCCAATGGCACCGGTGGTCTTGTAACCCTCCTTGTAGTACCAGACAGTATCTGAAAAAAGGGGCGGATGATAAATGAAGATCTTACAAAAAGAGTTCTCTTAATCAGTCAAACCGTAGCATTTATATCCGATTCATTACTAGTGCTCTCTCAAATAACTCATCACTCTCCCTCTATCTTACTCACTCCTCTTATCTCTCAACTTACTATCGTAGGTGAAGTAGGGAGTGTAGTCAGTTCCAAGCATCCAGCACTTGTTTCCTGAGCTAGGTGTGAGGGAGGTACCCTGGGCAGTGTAATACTTCTTGCTGACATAATTCACGCCAGTACACTTGGAGCTCTTGGTACAGGCAACCATGGCCTTCTTGTAGGTCTTGTAACTGGTCTTCTGCTGACTGGTGAGGACCATACCGGGGATGAGATGTCCAGATCTTGAGTCGGTAGGCGACAACCTTGCTACCACGGAAGTAAGGCTTCATACCGGTCTTCTCTTCAGCGGTGTCCTTCTTACCCAGCCTGTACTTCTTGGTAGCGGTCTTGGTGACACCAGTACATCCAGTCTTCTTGGAACAGGCAGCCATGGCCTTGGCGAGGGTGGTGTGGGTGGTGGAGTCAAGATAATCTCCGGTGATCTTATGACCATCGTCCTCTGTAGACCAGACATATCCATCCTTAATGATTCCCTTGCCACGCTTGGTGTAGGCCCGGTCGTTACCCTCACCCAGATAGAACACCTTGGTGGTGGAGGTGTAGTACTTCTTCTTGGACTCCTTGTAGGAGCATCCCTTGCACTTGGTGCTCTTGTTACAGGCAGTCAGACACTTCTTCTTGGTAGCATAAGCGGTCTTGCCCAACTTAGAATGGATGAAGGGTCCGTCAACCTTGTAGAAGTAGGTATAGTAGATAGAGTACTCGACCTTGGTCATCTTCTTGTGGTTCCTCACAAAGGCGGTGTAGTCGGAGTCGGTGTAAAGAGTCCATCCCTTGGTCAGATAGTACTTCTTGCTCTTGAGCACGAAACCACTGCAGGTCTTCTTGGCCTTGATACAGGCGGCAGCAGCCTTGGCCTCGGTGGAGTAGGATTTCTTGGTTTGGATGCTGCTCAGCTTGGTTCCAGTCTTCTTGGTGAAGTAGTACTTGGAGTGGAGAACGAAAGGATCTTCCTGCCTCCAGGCGGTACGGCCGTTGTTGGTGCTGAAGGTACTGCCAGTGTTGGTCCTGTACTTCTTAGTTCCCTCCTTGGTGACTCCCTTACAGGAAGTGGCCTTGGCACAGGCGGCGGTGGCCTTGGCGAGAGTGGTGTATTTGGTAGAATCGTAATATCCGCTCAGGGTCTTTCCGGCCTGTTTATCCCAGAAGTATTTGTCGGAGGCGAGGATGTCACCACGACGAATCCAAGAGACAGATCCGTACTTCTCGGTGGTGGTAGAAGACTTGTAGAGGGTGTACTTTCCTCCGGTAAGGGTCATTCCCTTACAGTTAGTGTTAGCGAGACAGTGCTTGAGGGCGGTATCTCTGTCAGTGTAAGTCTTCTTATCGGCCTTGGTTCCGGAGAGAGTATAAGGTCCCTTGGCGGTGAAGATCTCGTTACCGAAGTAGATATCACGTTCAGTGTAGTCGAATCCTCCCTTGATGTAGAGTTTCTTGCCCTTTCCAGCCTTGAGGGTAGTATCAGTAGCGAGCTGGTACTTTTTCTTTGAAACATATACGATACCAGTACAGGTGGACTTGGTGGCACAAGCCTTGGCAGCCAATGGCAGGGTCTTGTAGACGGTCTTGTCCAGAGTCTTGTAGACGTAGTTGGGGTACAAGGTGTAGCTGTATCCAAGAAGTCCGTAGGTGGTGGATCCCTTAACGTAGACCTTGTAGTTGGTCTTCTTAGTCTTTCCGGACTTGCCCTTAGTGCTAAGGAAGTACTTGTTGTCAGAACGTCGGACGACGGCCTTACACTTGCTGTTCTTCTTACAGGCAGCGAGGGCCTTGGCGAGAGTGGGGTAGGTGGTCTTGCCAATCATTCCTCCGAGAGTGTAGTTGGGGTAAGTTCCCCAGGAGTAACCACTCTTGGTGACGGATTTTCCTCCCTTCACCCAGCATTTAAGGAACTTGGGTCCAGGCATAGGAGTGGATCCGGTGTTGAGACGGTAGTTCTTCTTTCCCTCCTTGGTAACTCCGTTACACTTGGAGCTCTTGGCACAAGCCTTCAGAGCCTTCTTTTTGGTGGTATATTTGGTAGTGTTAACGTATCCAGACAGTTTGTAGGGCTGCTTGAAGGCCCAGGTATAGCCGCCGTAGGTAATAGTCATGGTGTAGGTAGTGGGCTTGTCTCCACCACGAATCCAGACGTTCTCGTAGAGAGAAGGCTCGATGGTATATCCCTTGCCCATCCTGTACTTCTTGAGCTTGGAGCTGTAGGTAACACCGGAACAGTCGGCCTTTTTCTTACAGGCAGCAGCAGCCAGAGCCATGGTCTTGTACGTCTTAGTGTCGTAGTCGTGTTCAATGGCATGGCCAACAATCTTGGTGTAGTAGATGTTGTTGTGGAGCGCCCACTTGCTTCCCTTGATGTAGGCAGTCATGGTCTTTGAGGAGCTTGGAGTGTTATTGTTGTTGGTCCTGTACTTCTTGGATCCCTCCTTGGAAACCCTTACAGGGTCAGATTTGGCACAAGCAGCGGTGGCCTTGGTGAGAGTGGTGTAGGTGGTAGTGCTGTCATATCCGATCAGACGGTATTTAGATTTCATAGCCCAAATGTATCCGTTGCTCTTCACGGCCTTTCCATAATGCTTCCACACCATGGATCCAACGGTGGGGGTAACGACACTGGTGTACTTGTAGACAGTAAACTTGCCTCCGGCATAAGAGAAACCGTTACATCCCTTCTTCTTCTTTGCCATGCACAGAGCCATGGCCTTGACAATGGTCTTAGCTGTTCCAAGCTTGGTACCCTTGAAGGAGCTGGGAGAATGTGCCTTGAAGGCTTCATTGGCGAAAGTGACGACATGTTCGGTGGTGTAGTAAGATCCCTTGTTGTACATGGCAGCTCCAGTGCTGGCTTTGCAGGCACCTCCAGTGAAGAGTTTGTAAGTGCTCTTCTTTACATAAGTGACTCCGGCACACTTGGCGTTACTGGAACACTTAGCGGCAGCCTTGGGGAAAGTCTTGTAGACCTTCTTGTCCAGAAGGCTGGTAGCGACGTATCCGGAGGTCTTGGTGTACCTGTAATCGTGAGATGGCTTGATAACAGCAGATTTCTGGTAGGTATCTGTTCCAGAGGATGAAGTAGGGATCTTGCCAGTCATCAGCCTGAACTTCTTGGTGCCCTCCTTGTTGACACCGTTACAGGTGGTGGATTTAGCACAGGCAGTCAGAGCGGCGGTCTTGGTGGTGTAGGTCTTGGTATCGGTGGTGTCATATCCAGCGAGCTTGTAGTCCTCGAACTTGGTCCAGACCTTCTGGGCCTTGAAGGCAGATCCGGCTCCGAGTTTCACCCAACACTGCTGTTTACTGCCAGGTTCAGGGGCAGATCCAGTTGCGAGGTAGAACTTCTTGCTCTTGTAGGTGACTCCCTTACACTTGCTAGCGGCGGCACAAGCCTTCAGGGCAGCGGGGAGGGTGGTCTTGGCGGAGTAGGCACCATCAAGCTTCATGGGAGCTTCGTATTGCCAACTGTATCCGGAAACATTGATCAGCATAGACTGACGCTTCACCTCCTTTCCTCCCTTGAGGTATGAAATGTAGCCGGTCTTGGAGCTGATGGTGTAACCAGTGGAGAGGTAGTAGGTCTTGCTGGCCTTCTTGACGACACCAGTACATGTGGAGGCCTTGATACAGGCGGTCTTGGCAGCGGCAACAGTGGTGTACTTCTTGACCGAGGCTGTCCATGTTGTAGTTGGACTTCTTGGTGAAGTAGTAGCTGCTATACTTCTCAGACTCGTCTCCCTTGATCCAGCAGCGCTTGCCAGACTTCTTGGTGGGGGTACTGCCAGTGTTGGTCCTGAAGTTCTTTGATCCCATCCTGGTGATACCCTTACAGGTAGAGCTGGAGAGACAAGTAGCCATGGCCTTGGCAGCGGACTTGTACTTGGTGTTGCTATCGTATCCAGTCAGCTTGTATCCCTTCCTGAAGTCCCACATGTATCCCTTGGCGAGAACGAACTCTCCTCCCTTGATGTAGGCGAGTTTTCCCTGGGCCTCGGTGGTGGTGGCATCGCTGTGGGTGGTGTATGAGGTGGAGCTGACACGAGTGAAACCCTTGCACTTGCTGCTTTCAGCACAAGCCTTGTAGGCAAGAGCCTCAGTCTTGTAGCTCTTCAGCTTGCCCTTGGAGAGCTTGTAGGGAGCCTTGACAGTCCAGAATTCGTCTGAAAATGAGATTCTTTGTTAACTTTCCGATAACTTAACATAAAAGATAGATTCATGGTTTGAAAGAGAAAGAATAGAAATGAAAATTGAGACTTACTGGTGTTGTACATGGTCCTGGTGGCCTTCTTGGTGCCTCCCTTGATGTAGACAGTGTAGCCAGACTTGGAGCTAGGAGTAGATCCACTGTGAATCCTGTACTTCTTGGTTCCCTGTTTGGTAACTCCGTTACACTTAGAGTTCTTGGCACAAGCCTTGAGGGCGGCAGCGAGGGTCTTGTAAGTCTTCTTGTCAGCGTATCCGCTGAGAGTGTAATCGGTCTTGTAAGTCCAGGTGTAATCGTTGGAGACAGTGACGGAGCTGCTGGCAATGTAAGCCTTGAGACCGGTAGCCTTGCTCTTGGTTGACTTGGTGGCCTTGACGTATTTGCCGTTCTTCTTCTTGACAACTCCCTTACAGGTGCTGGCCTTGGCACAGGCAGCAAGAGCGTAAGAGACAGTGGTGTACTCGGTGGAGTCGAGTCCTCCGAGAGTATAGCCAGAGTAGGTAGACCAGGACTTGCCTCCTCCGATGGTGGACTTGCCTCCCTTCACGTAGATTGTGTAGGTCTTGTGAGCCTCGGGGGTGGAGCCAGTGTTCAACTTGTACTTCTTGCTTCCCTCCTTGGTAACTCCGTTACACTTGGAACTGGCGGCACAGGCCTTGAGAGCCTTCTTGAGAGTGGTGTAGGTCTTGGTACTGGCAGATCCAGTCAATTTGAAGGGTTTCTTGACAGTCCAGGTGTATTTCTGAGAAGTCATTCCAAAGAGCTGACCTTGATGTTCTTGCCACCCTTGAAGTAGACCTTCCTGGTAGCGTAGTAGCTTGGCTTGTCACCAGTGTTGATCCTGTAGGTGTTCTTCTTCTGGTAGGTGACACCATTACACTTGGAGCTCTTGGCACAAGCAGACTTGGCCTTGTCAAGAGTCTTGTAGGTTTTCGTATCGGCGTATCCAGACAGAGTAACTCCGTCAATGGTGGTCCAGTAGTAGGACTTGTCGAGTTTGTACTCGCTTCCCTTGATGTAGGCAACCTTTCCAGACGCGGTGGCCACTGTGGTTCCAGTGTTCTCCTGGTAGTAGGTGCTGGATTGTTTGGTAACTCCGTTACACTTGCTGTTGGACACACAAGCCTTCATGGCGGCATTCAGACTTGTGCTTGGTGGTGGAAGCAGCTCCAGAAAGTTTCTTGCCAGAGTTCTTTGCCCACATGTATCCTCCGTAAGAAGTGTAGGTTCCGATGTGTTCAGAGGCGAAGTAGCCAACCTTGATAGACTGGCTGTTGCCCTTGTTGAGCTGATACTTTCCAGAAGAGATCCTGGTGAATCCCTTGTAGGTACCCTTGCCGGCAAGAAGAGCATCGTTGACACTGTCGAGAGTGGTGTATGTCTTCTTGGTCTGGAGACTGGACATGGTGTATGGAGAGGAAACCTTCATAACCCAAGCTGAAAGGAACATTGATTAGGAGATATATAAGACAATCAATTATCAACAATTTTTCAGGAAGGTTTTGATCATGAATCTTGAAAATACTTACATTTCTTGGAGTTGGAATGGATGTAGGTGAAAGAGCTCTTGTAGTTAGATCCAAGAACGAACACCTTTAGCCGGTAGTGGCAGTCTTAGAGTCTCCCTTTCGAGGTAGTACTTGCCCTTTCCGGTGTAAGAAACACCAGAGCAGGTAGATGCCTTGGAGGCACAAGCAGCCAAAGCGGCAGACTCGGTCTTGTAGTTCTTAGTGCTCAGGTTGGTCTTGAATTTATATCCGGAGACCTTAGTCCAGTAGTAGTCGTTGGAGATCTTGATGGTGCTACCCTTCTTGTAGGCAGTGCTGGCACTGTTGGTCTTGGCGGTAGTGGAAGAGTTGAGGCGATACTTCTCGCTAGCCTCCTTGGTTACTCCCTTACATCCAGCGGCCTTGGAACAAGCCTTCAGGGCCTTGGCAAGAGTCTTGTAGGTTGTGTTATTGTAGTATCCAGAGTACTTAGTCTTGGACTTCTTGGACCAGTTAACACCGGAAGCCTTGACGTTCTTTCCTCCCTTGACCCAGACGAGCGGTCCTTGCTGTAAAGAACAGATGAAGAGCTGTTGAGCCTGAAGGTCTTGGCCTTCTCCTTGGTGACACCAAGACACTTGGTGTTGGCAGCACAAGCAGTAAGGGCGGCCTTACGGGTCTTGTAAGTGGTCTTGTCAGCGTATCCCTTGAGGGTATGAGGATACTTGAAGGACCAGCTGTAGTGGCGTAGGTAGTGCTGTAAGTCTGGTGGTAACCTTGGCTCTCCCTTCAGGAAGGCGGTCCTGGTAGAGTACTCAGTGATGGTGTATCCAGTGTTGGTCCTGTAGTTCTTGGGTCCTTCCTTGGTAACACCATTACACTTGGAGGAGGTGAGACAAGCAGCCATGGCCTTGGATTTGGTGGTGTACTTGGTGGTACTAACATATCCAGATAGAGTGTATCCCTCCTTCTCGGTGAAGTAGTACTTCTTGTAGAGAACGTAGGGACTTCCTTGGATGTAAGCGTGCATTCCCTTCTTGGTGGCGGTAGTGGCACTCTTGTTGGTCCTGTACTTCTTGGATCCCTCCTTGGTGATACCCTTACAGGCGGTGGCACCGGCACATACCTTGAAGGCCTTGCTGTCACTGGTATAGGTAACACTGTCGTAGTAACCAGTCAGCTTGGAATTCTTCTGGTGATCCCACATGTATCCCTGGCTGGCGACAAAGTTACCTCCCTTGGTGTATGCGGTGTATCCGATGGCCTGGGTGGCGGTGGTTGACTTGGTCTTCTGGAAGTTGGTTCCGTCGTGGTTGAAACCAACACACTTCTTGTCACCCTCACAGGCATCAAGTCCTTGGCAAGGGTGGTGTATTTGGTTCCGTAAGCCTGTTTGAACTTGTAGGGAGCCTTGGCATGCCACACGAGGTCACCGTAGAAGATGGTGTGGGATGTCTTGGAAACTCCTCCCCTCACGTAGGCCTTGGCACCGGTCTTCTTGGAGACATCTGATCCGGTGTTCAACTTGTATTTCTTGGCTGAGTAGTAGGTATATCCGGTACAGGTGGAAGACTTGGCACAGGCCTTGGCGGCAGCAGCCTTGGTGGTGTATACTTTACTTCCAGCACCTCCTAGCGCGTAGTTGGCCTTGGGAGTCCACTGGTAGTTATTGGAAACACTCACGCTGTCTCCCATGATGTATCCGGTGTAACCAGATACACTGGATGTGGTGGATGAGGAGTTGATCTTGATATTTGTTGGTTCCCTCCTTGGTAACTCCCTTACATCCGCTGGTGGAGGCACAGGCCTTGAGGGCAGCCTTGAGGCTGGTGTAAGTCTTGGTGCTCTTGTATCCAGAAAGCTTGGTGTTAGTCTTGGTAGTCCATGTCTTACCTCCATAGCTGACAGATTTGCCAGATTTGATGTAAGCGGTCTTTCCCTTACCGGGATGGGGGGTTGCGCTACTGTTCAGAGCATATTTCTTGGTCTTGCTGGTGTAAGTAACTCCCTTGCAGCCACTGAGAGCGGCACAGGCCTTCAAAGCCTTGTCACGGCTCTTGTATGTGGTCTTGCTAGCAGATCCGGAGAGAGTGAAGGGGTTCTTGTACTTCCAGACGTATCCCTTGCTGGTGATAGACATAGAAGTGAAAGAGATGACATCTCCGGTCTTGAGGTAGGTAGTCCTGTTCTCATTAGCGACCAGTTTCACGTCCTTGTACAGGTAGTACTTCTTGCTTCCCTCCTTGACAACTCCCTCACAAGTAGCGGCAGCAGCACATGCAACCTTGGCAGAGGAAAGATCGGTATACTTGGTGCTCTTCAGACGAGTATTCAGGCTGTAGCCAGACTTCTTGATCCAGTAGTACTTGGAAGAGGAAGCAACCTCATCTCCCTTAATGTAAGCAACCTGGCCCTTGGCCTTGGTCTTGCTGGTGGTAGATCCGAGAGTGTACTTCTTAGCAGCGGTCTTTGTGATACCCTTACAGGAAGTGGAAGAGGCACAAGCCTTCATGGCAGCGCTGTCAGAGGTATAAGTGGTAGTTCCGTACTGGGTAGACAGTTTGTATCCAGAGAACTTGGGCCAGACTCGGTTGTTGTAGATGACATAAGCGCCACGCCTGATAAAAGCGATGTTGTTGGTCTTGGCGGTAAGGGTAGTCTTGGTGTTGAGAGAGAACTTGTTAGCAGCGGTCCTGGTGAAACCCTTACATTTCTTGTTCTTGACACAAGCATCAGCGGCCTTCTGAAGACTGGTATATGTCTTCTTGTCAGCTGCTCCGGAGAGGGCATAAGGAGAGTGAATACTCCATGCCTTTCCGGCGAAGATCATGTAAGAGGTGACCTTGACACGGTCTCCAATGACCCAGGAAGTACTCTTGGAGTCAGCAGTGATGTCACTGCCCTTCATGGCGTAGTACTTTCCACTGGTCTTGGTAACACCAGTACAGCTGGTAGATTTGGCAGCACAGGCAGCCAGAGCCTTACTCTTGGAAGTGTAGGCAGTCTTTGCCAGTTTGTTACGAACTTGTAGCCAGACTTCTCAGTCCAGTAGAAATCGTTAGAAGTAGTGACTGAAGATCCCTGAACGTATGTCTTCTTTCCCTTAGAGGTGGTAGTGGCCTTGGAAGATTTCAGCTTGTACTTTCCTGAGGCAATTTTACTGACGGCCTTGCAACCGCTGGCAGCGGCACAAGCCTTGAGGGCGGCAGAAAGGCTAGTGTAGACCTTAGAACTGTAGTCCTTGGTGACAACAGCGTTGCTCTTGACAGTCCAGACGGTGCTGGATGCAGTGTAGCTCTTTCCCTGCTTGACGTATGAGATGACTCCGTTTCCGGGTCTGGGGGTAGATCCGGAGTAAAGAGCGTATGTCTTCGTCTTTTTGGTCTTGGTGACTCCGTTACACTTGGAGTTCTTAGCGCAAGCCTTGAGGGCCTTGTTCCTGGTCTTGTAGGTGGTCTTTCCGATTTTGCCTCCGAGGTACTTGGGCTTGTACATCTTCCAGGTGTAGTTGTTGTAGGTAATGGTGACGGTGGTGTATTTGACTTCCTTGCCTCCGATGAGGTAGATAGTGTAGTCGCTGTTGGGATGAATAGTTCCGGAGGTACCGAGATAGTAAGATTGCTTCCGTGCTTGCTACACCCAGTACACTTGGCGGGTCCAGCCTTGGCACAAGCGGTTTGGCATTGGAGAGTGTGGTGTACTCTTAGATCCGATGTATCGAACTCGTAAGAGCTCATCTCAGACCAGTAGTAGCCGTTTGAGGTGGTGAATCCACTGCCCTTGATAGGCTTCCATTCCCTTCTTGGTACTAGGGGTAGAGCAGTGTTCAGCTTGTAGTTGCTGGTTCCTCCTTGGTAACTCCCTTACATTGGAGTTGCTAGCGCAAGCAGTGAAAGCCTTGCTATCGCTGGTGTATTTCGTCTTACTGGCGTATCCAGTCAGCTTCTGTCCCTCGTAGAGACCCCACAGACGTCCTCCGTTAGGAATGGCGGTTCCCTTCTTGATGTAGGCGACACTGCCGACCTTCTGGGTCTTGGTGGTCTTTTTGTTGAGCTTGTAGTTTCCAGACCGTATCTGGTGAAACCCTTACAGGCCTTGGCCTTCTCACAGGCAGCGAAGGCTTGGCTCGGGTGGTGAGCTTGCTTCCGTAGGGTGAGGCCAAGGAAATGGGGTGGACGAGGTACATGTGAGCGTGAGACCTGGTGGCGTTTTGCTGGTGTAGGCAGATCCCTTGACGTAGGCAGTCTTTCCAGAGGCAGAGGAAGGAGTGTATCCAGTGTTGGTCTTGTGCACTTTGGTACTCTGAAAAAGAGAGAGAGATGTTAAAAAGTTGACTTGAAACACACAAAAAGAAGTCAGTTAAAGGTTAGTCGTCAGTCTCTTACATGAGTAGTGACACCCATACACTTGGCGTTAGAGGTACAGGCAGTCATGGCAAGAGCCAGAGTTTTGTAAGACTTGATGTCTCCACTAAGTTTATAGTCACTGTATTTGGTCCAGTAGTAATCCTTCTTGGTGAACCACCTCACCTGGGTATAGTCGGTCAGTCATTCTTGCATAAATTACTGTCATATATCAGTAATTGTTGTTAAATTTCGTTAGTTTCAATTACTGTCAGTCAATTTGATTTCTATGTGAATTGTTTGTTAACTTACTTGTCTTCTTGTAGACCTTGAGTCCAGTTGATTTCTTGAAGCTACTTCCCTTTCCAAGGTAGTACTTCTTTTTCTTGTACACGACACCGGTACACTTGCTGTTAGCCTTACAGGCAGCCAGGGCCTTGGCCTTGGTGGTGTAGGCAGTTGAAGAGAGCAGACCGCCAGACATGGTGTAGTCGCTCTTGGCGGTCCAGGTGTAGCCTCCATAGGTGGATACTGATCCATACTTGATGAAGATGGCCATGTTTTGCGGGTTTGTAGGCTGTACCAGATCCAAGATAGTAGGTCTTGGCTTCTCCTTGGTGACACCCTTACATTTGGAGTTCTTGGCACAAGCCTTGAGAGCGGCAGTGAGAGAGGTGTACTTGGTCTTTCCAAGCTTGGTTTTGTACTGCCAGGGGGTCTTCATCTTCCAGGTGTAGCCGCTGTTGGTCATGGTGACAGTGACCTGCTTGATCTGCTCGCCGCCCTTAGCGTACACGGTGGTGCCAGTGCTCGAGGAGAGGGAGTGGTACTTGTTCAGGTAGTACTTGCTGCCACTCTTGGTGACTCCACCACACTTGCTGTTCGCCAGACACTTCTGCTTGGCAGTGGCCAGGGTGCTGTAGCTGGTGGTAGAGATGTAGTTCTCTCTCCTTGAATCCAGTGTTCTCAGTCCAGTAGTAGCTCTTGTAGGCGGTGGTCTTGCCTCGCTTGATCCATGCGATCTTGCCGGTAGACTTCTTGGCGGTCTTGCTGCTGTTCAACTTGAACTTCTTAGCGCCCTCATATGTGATACCCTTGCAAGCGGTGCTTGTGGAGCATGCCTTGGCGGCAGTATCGAAGGTTTTGTAGGTGGTGGAAGAAGCACTGCCAGAAAGAGCGTATCCACTCTTTTCCTGCCACATGTAACTGTTGGAGAACTTGCCCTTTCCAAGTTTGACATGGGCGATCTTGCCAGCAGTCTTGGTCTTGGTGGTTTTGCTGTTCAGGTAGTAGTTGGTGTTGGAGTTTTGGGTGAAACCGACACACTTCTTGTTCTGCATACACGCATCAAGGGCAGCAGATCGGGTCTTGTAGGTCTTTCCGTCGACCTTGCCAGACATCTTGTAGGGAGAGTAAGCTCCCCATACGAAGTCTGAAATAGAAATATGGGTCAGCAAAACATCGAAAACATGCATAGCTAACTCTTTCACTACAGAACAAAAAGATGATGCAACATCTTGGGGGGATGGGTGCAGGATAAATGGTTCGGACATATAATATGCCTAAACCATCCCCTCCGCTTCACCCTGCAGTTATACTTACTGGCAAAGGAGTAGTAGTAGGTAGAGGAGGCGAGGCCACCTCGAGGATAGAGGGTGTACTTGCTGTTAGTCTGTACGGTAGATCCACTGTTCAGTTTGTACTTCTTGCTTCCGGTCTTGGTGACACCCTGCATTGATATATGAACCAATCAAATAAGTAAATCACCAGATGGGGTAAGGACAATGTTTATTTACAACTGCATCAACCTGTCAGGCCAAAGCTCTGACCACGGTTCTCGCGCTTGAAAGAAATGAGAGTAGGGTCAGGCAAACATCAGTGAACTTACGGTACACTTGGAGTTGGCGGAACAGGCGGTGAGGGCAGCACTGTAGGTGGTGTAAACCTTGCTGGATAGCCACCCACCGTAGTAGACACCGGAGAGAGTAGTGTAAGAGTAACCACCATATGTAGCAACCTTATCTCCCTGGATGTAACAGCTTCGTCCCTTCTTGGTCTTGACTGTGGTCCCCTTCATCAGGTAGTACGCAGAGCTGGAAACCTTGTTCACACCATTACAGGCGGAAGCAGAGGCACAAGCGTAGAGAGCGCTGTACAGACTGTAATTGAAAATATTGTTAGTAATCTATAGCTGTTCTAAATGCAATATACCAGATTCGTGTTTTTTAGAGCGAACTTACCCGGTGTATTTCTTGGTAGAAGACTTGGCTCCAGTGATATAGTATCCAGAGTAGACGGTCCAAACACGACCACCGTAGGTCTTGCTCGATCCCTTCTTCTTCCAGTATTTTCCACCCGACAGAGTCTTCTCTTTGGTGCCAGTGACACACCTAAACTTCTTGGTAGAAGGTAGGTAAATGACACCCTTACACTTGGAGGCCTTGCCACACGCAGTCAGAGCCTTGGCTTTGGTAGCGTAGTTGGTCTTGTCCAGGTATCCCCCGGACAGGATGATGTTGGTTTTGTAGGCCCAGGTGTACCCTCCGTAGACGGTGGTGTAGGAAACAGACGCTGCAAGGAGGAGAACATTCGATAAAACAGGTGTGCTAATCCATCACTCTGATAGCAGCTATGAAAAATCGTAAAGTCTTACCCTGCTTGACGGTTTTCTTAGTGGTGGTCTTCTTGGACTTGGAAGTGGTCTTCTTGGACTTTCCACCGCTGGATTTTCCACCGCTGGACTTTCCACCGCTGCCTCCGGAACCTCCCTTGCCTCCGGAACCTCCCTTGCCTCCGCCTCCTCCAACATTCTTGAAGTTTCCACGTCCAATGAACACCCAGGTGTGATGGTGAGGGTTCCTCTGTTTCCTCAGAGAGCCACCCTTACCCATACGCCAGTGCTTACCATGCTGAGACACTCCCCAACAACTGCACAGGAGCAGCAGGTTAGTAACGAGAATTCGGTTTCCTAGCGACAAGAATTCGGTTTCCTAGCAACAAGAATTCGGTTTCCTAGCAACAAGAACTAGGTTTGTAACTAAAGTTCCGAAATGATGAAGTGTAAATGTACTATACTTACTGAGGATCCTTGATACAGGCGTGCATGGCCTTGTGGTGATCAGGGTGAGGGGGTCCATACATGCCGGCAAAATGGAAACCCTTGATGAGACCCCAGCGGTGTCCATGGAAAGGCCGCACCTCGGAGATCCTGATCTGGACCTGACGGTGTTGCCTCCTTCCAGTCTTGATAAAGAGCCGGGTAGGGGGAGGGGCACCCATAAGAGCAATCCCCTTCACCATCTGGAAGTTGGGTCCTGCAAGGTGTGTGATACCCCTACAGTGGGGTGTCTTGTTACATTCCGCGAACTTAGCGGGCAGAGGTCCGGGTTTTCCAAATCGGGCTGGTGGTGCGACACGGACACCACGGAACTCGCTGTATCGGATATCTGAGGAGGAGGAGGGGGATCATTGTAAGTCAATTGAGCAACAAACTGTGAAGATAAACTTTAATGCAACCTCTAGATTTTACTTACCGCCGTGCCAATGGTGTTTAACAGGTTTAAGCTGTCTGGCATCAGCAACCGCCGAAAGGGCGGCTACCAAGCCAATAAGATATAAAAACATTTAGTTCCCTGTCCCCTTCCTGTTAAATAACTATCATGAATTGAAGTTAAAAATAATAAATAATAATACTAATTATTTATTATTATTAAATAACTGTCTTGAATTGAAGTTAAACAAAAAACAAATGCTAATAATAAGTGCATGATTTCAAAAACAAAAGCAAAAAGGGTTTTTAACGTGGGTACTAAGGCCAGAACAAGTGCACACAGACAAAGAAAAAGGTGCTCGCTTGCAAAATGTGCTTGCAGTCTGTTACAAGCCGGACAGTCTCCACCTCCAGATACTACATGGGACACGTCATCAATATATATCAAGTTTATATTATTATCAACCCGTACCCTGTCAATGTACACCTGATATAGCTGTCACTAGAATCCGCTGGTAGAAAGATGACTAGTGAGGTTCCGGTTCTATTATTTAGAGATCAATTTGAATACAAGCAGGTATGCTAACATGGTTGCAAGAGTGTATCACGTGACTGCACTACAAACTGTGCAGTGCAGTCACGTGCACAGTCTTCACAAAGCCTTAAACATCAACTATACCTACTGTGAGTGCTACGCTTTATGGGCGTATTTCAAAGTGAATCTAAATTGGATTATGGGTACAGCCCCGATCCACTCCTGTGGGTTTCTCAGACCATGGACTACTAAGGGGTACATGATACTCAAATACAGCCCCCTCATTTGTGTGACTCTAGCCAGTGAAATCACCTTGGACAGACCAAATAAAACACTCCTTAGTAAACGTGTGTAGTCTGTTAGATCCAATTATGATCGATTAGGGGACTTTCTTCAGCTCTAATCGCTTGCTAAAGCTGCACATAGTCAGGGCATATGATGACAAAATGAGGGCATAATTGTTATCAAGCTGATTCCACTTCTAGTAGGCTCTAATAATAACAGGTGATTCAGCGTATCAAAATTAGTCGGGTACAGTGGTTTTCGCTTATAATATAAACTAGTTGCCTAACATTTTCAGATTTTAATATCCCAGTTTGATCAAATGACCAAACCTGATCAGTCTGTGCAATTGGTGACGCAGCCACCCCTACACTAGCAGCGTGGCTAAACGAAGCCAATCTGTGCAACTTGATCCAGATCTTGACCAAGTTTGATTATGATCAAGTTTAATCAGTCTGTGCACGTCCCAAGTGGTTAGGTATTCACTATTCAAGGTATTGTGCTATAAATCAGCGTTAATTGGCTGGGACCTGTTGATTATATGATTAATTAGACTTTCCTAATTCCACTAGGACTTCCATAATGCTTCACTCTTTGCTTTATTTATCCACTCTATGCCTTTTATCTGTGTGACCTCAATATTCCTCATCCCTCTATCTGCTTGCACAGCTAGCCCCCTCTAAGGTGCACTATAAAGTTGCCTCAAGATACCAAACCGCTAGCTCTGCTTGCTACACAAGCTCTGGGAAAATATTAACCAAGACATTAGACAATACATTCCTACTAGTAGTGCACCCAAAGGGTTCGCCTTAAGCAAGAGGTGAGCCGGCCATAAGTTACCGGAACCCTGTTTTACCGGGCGGATTAAGTCCAATCATGCAATCTCTATCAATTCGTGAATCGATCCGTGTCGGCTAAGGGGTGAGGAATCACATCATAACTATTAATAATGACAGCATGATCGAATACAACATCTACTATTAACATCGAGCAATCGGGCAATATTTTGTCCTACTTGGTGACGGTCACATCAAGTAATTCTGTTGATGGTTTTGTAATTTGTACGTATGTGACGTGGGACTGCCCATGATCATATCACATACCGGTGGCCTTATCCTCGCGTATACATTTCCCGATGTTGTTTCGAGGATGGTGACTGAGCCCTACGCAACGGATGGGTAGATTTGTGCGGACAGGAAGATGAGAAGAGAGCTCTTCCGTGAGCTGGTGCAGATACTGCGAACGCATACATGACTAACTGCACCAAAGCAGTAAAATTGGTAGGTGACGAGATGTTTTGGGTGCAGTTCTTGGTAATGCAGTTTCACAGAATCAAGGATGTGCGCTTCAATGAACCACCGCTACATCCTTATCCGGCAATCCACCTACCTCTACAACTTTGCTTGCAACAGTTATAGTAACCAGAGACCAGTCACTCGGACAGGTAAATTCCTCCACTGCCGATAATGACAGTCGTCAACCTCTATTGCGTATGCAATATCCTCTCTTTAGTAGGAGCGCTTAGAGCATGCACGTGCAAAAGTCGTGCGCCACACGAAATTTAGGCTACTGTCACTCCTTTGCTTTGCAACGAATCAAAAAATGGCCCTCAAGTTTTTTGTAGATCTCGACAAGAGGGGTGGTGCACGACTTTTGGCAGGAACTGATCTAAGCGCTCCCACTACTTGTGGTGCCTAAAAGAGTCAAAGGGGACTGAGCGGGCGGCGTTGGTGGTGGAGTTAAAACCCCCTATCCCCCTGCACGGCATGTGAGGTGAACCTGGGCTCGACCTGGAGAACACCAACACAAGTCCTTTGTGTGGGGACACGTGGCGAGGGGCGAGTTCCTAATAAGGGTTGGCTGTCGGCCATTATATGGCAGCTAAGTTGGTTGGAATGACGGGAGGTACTAAACACGTGCACACAAACTGGCTTCCCTGCCACCTGGTGGTGGTACTTTCCCCCCAGTTCATCACACATCGTATTTCTCTCTGTATTTCTCTCTGTTTTTCTCTCTCAAGTTTTCTCTCTGTTTCTCTCATGTGTTCCCTCTTTTCATAAATTCGACGTTCGATATAATATGGTTAAGCTCATTTCATCGAATACATTCGTCACTTTCTACTATTCTATTTATTTTCTTGGCCATCATTTTAATGTTTTATCGATTTTTGTGATTCAAAATTGTATGCCTTTTTCACGGAAACATAACACCTCCAAGTAGCAACCTCTCCTCTAGTCTACACCACCATGGAACTGGGATACTGGGCACAACGAGGACTAGGTGAACCCAGCAGGATGTTGCTCCGATACAAGGGAGTCGAATGGAAGAATACTGCAATTCCCATGAGTAATGCTACAAAGTCGATTAGCGACCCCAACCTTCCCTACCTACTTGATGGAGATGTAAAGCTGACTGAGTCCATTGCCATTATGAGGTACCTGGGCCGCAAGTTTGATATGATGCCGGATGACCCCGCCAAGGGCGACATGGTGGAAATGGCGATACATAGTCAGAGGTTAGAGCTCACCAAGATATCCTACAGTCCTGATTTTGAAAACCTCAAAGAGCGTTTCATCACCAAGTTGAAAGTATTTCTGGAGAAGTTTGGGGCATTCGTTGCAAAGCCTTTCATCTTCGGAAGCAAGGTCACCTATATTGATATCTTGGCGTACGAGTATCTGGACCAAATCCGGGCCCTGACTCCGGAAAGTTTCACTGGTGAGGTGAGTGAGTACATGCAGCGGATTGCAGATCTGCCCAACATCGCTGAATGGTTGAAGAGTGACGAGTGTACCAACAAAACCTACACCATCAACGCTCCCTTCGCTGCAGGCTGGCCTGGCTTCCCTAACAAGACTTAGAAGAGATGTAGGATACTCTTATACTAGCTCCTGGTCAAGCTTGGAGAGAGAAAACCACCCACCGATTATTTAGTAGATCGTGAATCTGTCTACCTCTGATATTTAGGAGGTTTTAGTATTTTAATGTTTATCGCTATTTTCAGCCGATTTGAATTCTGTATGCATTATATTCATATATTTCAAGTTGCTGTATTAGTTGAAAGAGAGAGAGAGAGTGAAGAAACAGAAAAGAGAGAGAGAGAGAGAGAGAGAGAGAGAGAGAGAGAGAGAGAGAGAGAGAGAGAGAGAGAGAGAGAGGAGGGATAGAGAGAGAGAGGGGGCGGATAATGTAGATTTGCCTAGATTTAGGATTTTAAGATAAGTAAAATCGGCCCAGTTTGCTTTGACATGTTCCTTGTCTGTCAGCTCTCACACCGTGCCGAACAGACAGACTGCGTAGCAATGCAAAGTTTGCTATAGTAGAGTTTGCTCACTTTTAGTTGACTGTAAACTAAAGCTATCCCACTATGCCACGTTGCAAAGACATTATGTCGCAGCAAAGCAGATGCTACGCAAGTAGTAGCAACTCTCTCTCTCTCTCTCTCTCTCTCTCTCTCTCTCTTTCTCTCTCTCTCTCTCTCTCTCTCTCTCTCTCTCTCTCTCTCTCTCTCTCTACTTCTCTCTTTCTCTCTCTTTCTCTCTCCCTTCTCTCTTTTCCCTCTGCATCTTCCCCTCTATTCAATAGAGACTTTTCTTTTGCATAAAAGCTTAGCTTTGTATTCCCCTTGGTGCTTTATCGATTAAATCGGTTGGGACATATATATTTTATGTATGCAAAAACTTTGTATTACTTTATGTTGTTTCAGTTCACAACTTAATTAAACCATCCTATATCTAGTGAAGGAGCAAGCAAGCATTTATGAAACTGTTTTTGCTCCTCTTGGCTGCTGCCTTGTTGGCAGCGGCTGAGCACCCAGGAGGAGGGGGACCTGGAGGTCCTGGAGGCCCCGGAGGTCCTGGAGGTCCTGGAGGTCCTGGTGGAGATGACGGCCCCGGAGGTCCTGGTGGAGATGACGGTCCTGGAGATGACGGTCCCGGAGGTCCCCCAAGAGGAGGCCCTAAAGGCCCTGGCGGTCCCCCAAAAGGCCCCGGAGGTCCCCCAAAAGGAGGCCCTAAAGGCCCTGGCGGTCCCCCAAAAAGAGGACCTAAAGGTCCTGGAGGTCCCCCAAAAGGAGGCCCTAAAGGCCCTGGCGGTCCCCCAAAAGGAGGCCCTAAAGGCCCTGGCGGTCCCCCAAAAGGAGGTCCTAAAGGCCCTGGAGGTCCACCAAAAGGAGGTCCACCAAAAGGAGGTCCTGGTGGACCCCCTCCCCATGGACGTGGTAAGATATTTATTAGTTAAATAAAGAACTATTTTTATCCAACAAATTTTTCAGGCCCCCCTCCTCAACGAGCACTTCTTCCTAAATGGACGCGACTTCCGGGAGCTCTGACTTCTATCTCTTTTGGTCTTCGTGGTCTGTGGGGAGTAAACGCAAATGGAGAAATCTGGGAATGGAGAGGTAAGTGTACTACTATTAACTACTACTACATATATACGAAATGTATCTTGTTGTCATGAACGTTGTCGCCGTCAGCTTTTTATTTAACGACCTTTTCAGAACCTGGACATGGCAAACGTGGACCTCCTCACGGTCATGGAGGTCACAAGGGCGGACACCCTAAGGGCGGAAAGGGAGGCAAGGGCGGACACCCTAAGGGCGGAAAGGGAGGCCCTAAGGGAGGCAAGGGTGGTCCCAGAGGCCCTGGAGGTCCCGGTGGTCCTGGAGGTCCCGGTGGTCCTAGAGGTCCCGGTGGCCCTGGAGGTCCCGGAGGCCCTGGAGGTCCCGGTGGTCCTGGAGGTCCCGGTGGTCCTAGAGGTCCCGGTGGTCCTGGAGGTCCCGGTGGTCCTAGAGGTCCCGGTGGTCCTGGAGGTCCCGGTGGTCCTGGAGGTCCCGGTGGTCCTAGAGGTCCCGGTGGCCCAGGAGGCCCCAAGGGAGGCAAGGGTGGCCCCAAGGGAGGCAAAGGTGGCCCTAAGGGAGGAAAGGGAGGAAAGGGTGGTCCTGGAGGTCCCGGAGGCCCACCTCGTGGAGGTCCCGGAGGTCCTGGAGGTCCCGGTGGTCCTGGAGGTCCCGGTGGTCCTGGAGGTCCCGGTGGCCCAGGAGGTCCTGGAGGCCCACCTCGTGGAGGTCCCGGTGGTCCCGGAGGCCCCAAGGGAGGAAAGGGTGGCCCTAAGGGAGGAAAGGGTGGTCCCGGAGGCCCAGGAGGTCCCGGTGGTCCTGGAGGTCCCGGTGGCTCAGGAGGTCCTGGAGGCCCACCTCGTGGAGGTCCCGGTGGTCCTGGAGGCCCAGGAGGTCCCGGTGGTCCTAGAGGTCCCGGAGGCCCAGGAGGCCCCAAGGGAGGCAAGGGAGGCAAGGGTGGCCCTAAGGGAGGAAAGGGCGGTCCCGGAGGCCCACCTCGTGGAGGTCCCGGTGGTCCTGGATGGTCCCTGGAGGTCCTGGAGGTCCCGGTGGTCCTGGAGGCCCACCTCGTGGTGGTCCTGGAGGACCTGGTAGCAAGGGCAAATGGCACAAAGTTGCTGGTAGCCTCATGCATGTTGCAGTGGGACGTAGTATCTGGGGAGTCAATAAGAATCACCAGATCTTCAAATACCTTGGCAACAATAAGTGGAAGCACATTGCCGGTGCCCTGACTAACATTGACGTCAGTGATCATGACCATGTTTGGGGAGTGAACAAGCAGATGAACATTTGGAGGTGGCAGGGAGCCAAGTGGGAGAAAATTGATGGTGCTGCCATCCAGGTCAGCGTTGGAATGGCTGGAGTCTGGGTTGTCAACAAGGCCAACGATATCTATCATCGTCTTGGAACGTTCGGAGACAAGAAAGGAAATGGAGCCAAGGTAAGTCGCTTGACGGTTTTCTCCGTTAACTTGTCATCAATATCAATCTATTACAAGTTTCTAATAATCTATAATGTTACAGTGGGCTAAAATTGATGGTAAACTGAAGTGGGTTGCCTCTGGCCACGGTATCATTGTTGGTGTTAACAAAGCCGATCTCATCTACTACCGACTGGGTATCAACCCAAAGAAACCCCTCGGAACTAAGTGGGTGAATGTACCCGGAAAACTGGCCCGTATCGACATCCACCGAGATGCGGTGTTTGGTGTGAATGCTCAGCATCATGTCTACAAGGCCCCTGTGGCTCCCATCGGTAAACCCCAGGGAGGAGGCGGAGGAGGCGGTGGCTTTGTCGAAGGTACGTAGTTGTTATGAGACTAGAACTTCATTATCGTGAAATCTTATCATGATAAGAAGATGAATAACACACAAGTTACTAAGTCACGCTCAGATGTCAAATTGTTGTGATACGCACCAGTAAAATAAAATTGCGTTTCTTTTATTAGTTTCCTACGAGGAGCGTGAGGGTGTTTACCTTGCCGGATACACCTCTGGAAAGATGATTGGCTTCAAAACCCTGCCAGAAGCTCTTGCTGCCTGTGCCCCACGAAAAGGTAATGGATCGTTTAAAATTTTATATTCCTGCAACCTCTCTGCTGGTTATGAGGTTTATCAATGTCATCCGATAATTTCAGCTTTTATTAACTAAAAAGCATATTTTGTTGAGCTAACCTAGTATCGTCACAGATTGTGGTGGAGTTACAAAGGAACCCGCCAAGGGAAACAAGTTCACTCTAAGGAAGGGAAAAGCACCTAAGAAGGCTAAAGCTGGAGAGACCTCTTGGATCAAGGGCAAGGCCCCCGCCCGCAAGGGACCTAAACCTCCCCAACTGGCTATTTACGGTCGATGGGAACAGTTCCCCGGAAAATACTATCGCATTGCTATCGGTGGGGCCGGTATTTTCGCCATCACCAAAAAACACACCATCCACGAGTGGAAGGGTAAGTAACTCAGAGATTACGCGACAGTAGAGAACACTCAAGTGACTAACAGCTCATATTTTCAGGAGGTAAATGGGTGACTATCAAGGGAAGTCTCGCTCACATTTCTGTGGGTAAGACAGTCTGGGGTGTGAACAAGGCCTACGATATCTTCATGTACCAGGGCAAGAACAGATGGAAGAACATCAAGGGTAAACTAACCAATCTCGATGTCTCTGAGAAGAACCACGTCTGGGGAGTGAACACCAAAGCGAAGGGAGCCATCTTTAGGTGGACTGGAAAAGCCTGGGAGACTGTCCAGGGAGCTGCTATCCAGATTGCCGTAGGAGATTCTGGAGTGTGGTGTGTAAATGCTGCCAATAACATCTACTACAGGACTGGAACTTTCCATGACAAAAATACCAAGGGAAAATCCGTAAGTTATTAGTTCTTGTGTTTATTCATTATGTCCAATGAAAACAAGAACTATTATCGATCATGAGACTCAAGAATAGTCAAGCGATACATTGTTTGTATCCGTAAGTTGGACTGTTTTATCTGTTCATGTCTCACAAGTTCTTTATCATTAAATCCCGTTCAGTGGGTGCAAGTTCCTGGATCCCTCAAATGGGTATCCTCTGGGCGAGGACTGGTCGTTGGTGTGAACAAGAACGACCAGATCTACTTCCGTATCGGAATCTCTCCTCAAGCTCCTTATGGAACACAGTGGGCCATGGTAGGAGGAAAACTCTCCATGATCGATATCTACAGACTGACGGTGGTTGGTGCTAACAGCGCTATGATCCCCTGGAAGTCTCCCGTCGGACCCATCCGGGGCAAGATCATCGGAGGAAGCTCAACCAAGACAACCACTAAGACTGGTTAGTAAAATATAAGATAACGAGGTGGTAAAACTGACACTAATTGTATTGTTCATACTACGCAGTAAATATAAATACAGGTCAAATTCACTTCATCATGCATCTAACGAATTATCATTTTCTACAGTAACCATCTAACGAATTATCATTTTCTACAGTAACCTTCACGCAAGTGAACGGCGCCAAGCTGAACGGTTACTCCTCTGGAAAGAGGATCGCTTTCAACACTCTAGGAGAGGCCCTTCAGGCCTGTATCCGTCGAAAGGGTGAGATTTACCAATAATGTTAGCAGTCAATACCACGTTATCCTTCCCTAGTAATAAGTTGTTGTGTGCGAAATTTTAAGAAGACAGCTCAAACAATTCTCTCCATTTAGATTGTGGAGGTGTTACCAGGGAAACTAAATCTAAGCAAAAGGCCAAGTTCACCCTGCGAAAGGGCAAGAAACCTGTCAAGGCAACAGCTGGAGAGGTCTCCTGGACTAGCGGCAAGGTCTCTACCAAAACAACCATTACAATGGGTAAGCTTTATTATCTGCAGCTCCAGATAGAAGGGAAGAGAGAGTGAGAGAGAAAGAGAGAGAGAGGATATATCAAAAATCAATAAGCCTGAGTTAAAATCGATCTTGGTCGTCATGCTAATCGCCCATTTCAGCCTCTGTCTCCTACACCATGACATACGGTGGTTACAGTTGGGACTACAAGACCAACCAGGTGATTGCTGGGGATTACGTTAGCAAGACCTCCTACAAGACGTACACCACTGCCCTGGATGCGTGTTACTCCAACACCAAGTGTAAGGGTGTTTCCTACTACCCTGAGAATGGGAAGTTCTGGCTGAATGCCAAGACCAAGGCAAAGTCCCACCCTGGTGGTATGTTCTGGAGGAAGAAGGGCAAGAGTTACACCTACAGTGGCCGTGTCTGGTCCATGTACTCTGGATATCAAATCAAGGGAGGAAAGTCTTCAACCAAGAAATACACCGAGTAAGTATTTTTAATATCGGTGCTGTTTTTTAATACATACAATGTTAATTCTGAATGATTTTATTAGGCCGTTTAACACACATTTCCTTCAAATGCCCCTTTCTTTAGTCTATACGATGCCCTCTACGCTTGTGCCTCTGCTTCCGCCTGTAATGGTGTGAACAAGGTTTCCAGCTCTGAGTACTACTTGATGAAGGGGACCACAGTTGAGGTCAAAAAGGGACGAAGCTGTTACATCCAGGGAGGTACGTACATACTAGTTTACAGCCAGAGTTTACAAGCACTCCGTCCCTGATCAGACACTGCAACACTCACAATATGCTGTAACACTAAACACTAAACACTCACAATAGGAATACTAGTTTACAGCCAGAGTTTACAACTACAAACACTCCGTCCCTGATCAGACACTGCAACACTCACAATATGCTGACATGCTGTAACACTAAACAAAAAAAGGAATACTACTTAGTTTAGAGCTAGAGTTTGAAACTAAAAACACTCCATTCCTCAGACATTCACAATATCAGATGCTATAGTTCACTAAACAGTAAACAGTAAACACTCCATGTATCCCAGATTCTGTGAAGATGTATGGTGGTTACACCTACGCTGTCCTGACCGGCGTCTACTACGGAGGATGGCTCTCCACCACCGTCTATACCACCCATGCCGATGCCCTCAAGGCTTGCTCTGCCAACGCCAAGTGTACCGTAAGTAGTTGAATTAATCATTATTTCCCCTTTTACCTCCACACAAGTGAACGGTGCCAATCTGGGTTGAAAACCACATAAACCAGCAATTTAACCGATGTAATACATCTGTAACAGGGTGTTACCAAGATTGGAACTAAAAAGTACCGCCTCAACAGTGGAACTACCGTACAAAGTAACAGCAAATACACCCTCTACCCCAAGGGAGGCCTTGCTGACATCACCTTCTACTACAGCTTTGCTAGTAAGTTTAAATCGCGAAGAAATGAAATCTTTACTCAGACATTCCGGTGATATGAATGTTTTCTTTATCTTTCAGACTTCGTTTGGGGAGCCTACTCTCCCTATGCCCTCGCTGGCAAGGTTGACGGAAAGACCTACAAGACCCGATCTGCTGCCCTTGATGCGTGTATGCAGAACAAGAAGTGTGTCGGTTTCACCCAAAACTCCGACACCAACTACTACCTAAACAGCGCCACTAAGAAGATCAAGACTGCTGGCAAGATCGCTCATCTGAAACTCGGAAAGGGCAAGTTCTCCAACAACTATCTCTTCCAAGAAAAGAACGGATATCCAGCTACAGGGTAAGTTGTGATATATGATTGGGTGACGGGGTAAGTTGTGATATACGGAGTCACTACCAGCTGCGTGAAGCCCGGCAAACGAAGTGGATGGACATAAAATGGGATGGCATCACCAAATTGATGCTCCTAACAACTTAATGTCACTCACTGACCCATTAATTATAACAGGTACCCTGGGCAAGAAAACCTACACCTCTGTGGACACTGCAGCCAAGGCTTGTGCCACCAACTCCGCCTGCAAGGGTTTCACCTACCTGTCTTCTAAGAAATACGAACTTAATACCTCTACAACCGTCAAGGCTGTCAAGGGGAAAATCGCCTACATTAAGCGAGGTAAACGTCTATCTGACGTCTGTTCGTTTGTTTGTTTGTCTGTGTGTGTGTGATTCAAGGAAATGCTGGGTATCTCTAGTGGTCGCATAGTCTCCTCTGCGTCTCAATATCTCTGTGTAAATCAACCTATCCCCCCTCTCTCTCTCTCTCTCTCTCTCTCTCTCTCTCTCTCTCTCTCTCTCTCTCTCTCTCTGTATGTGGTCACTCTATAATACACGTCAACTAACACGTGAACTGTTCCAGGCAAGACAACCGCATACAAGAGCTACTACTGGACTAAAAACACAGGTGTCAAGGGACAGGAGTACCTGTCTACCACTGCCTATAAATCCCTCACCTCTGCCAAGCAGAAGTGTCTGGCCAATGCTAAGTGTGGTGGTGTAACTGAGAGTGGTAGCAAGTACTACCTGAACAAGTACCACACCATTGTCAGTAACGCTGGTACCTCTGTCCACGTAAAGGGAGGAGAGCAGATCAAGGAGATCACTGTCTCCCTCTCATACAATGGCTACACCTGGAAGATGAAGACCCCCTGGCAGTTTGCTACTAAACTCAGCAAAACCAAGTATACCTCGCTTAGCGCTGCCCTCAAAGCTTGTGCCAAGAATGCCAAGTGTATGGGTGTCACCAAAGAGAAGACGGGAGCGTACTACCTCGGTTCCGGAACTAAGTACAAGCCCGGAAAGGGAATGTCAATCTTCATCAAGTATGGAGTTCTCTCCA
The DNA here is from genome assembly GCA_020137815.1 of Hormiphora californensis. Classification (NCBI taxonomy): domain Eukaryota; kingdom Metazoa; phylum Ctenophora; class Tentaculata; order Cydippida; family Pleurobrachiidae; genus Hormiphora; species Hormiphora californensis. The sequence goes on from CM035350.1 coordinate 4,991,212, forward strand.
TGTATGGAGGTTACACCTGGACTTACAAGAGTGGGTATACCATGTCTGGCGGACACCTCTCCTCCACCAAGTACTACCACCAAGGCCAAGGCCCTGGCTGCCTGTAAGGCTAACAGTAAGTGTACTGGAATCATCTTAGAGAGCAAGAAGTACTACCTTGGAAAGGGGAGCAGCTTCAAGGCCAAGAGTGGCTCTAAAGCCTGGAAGAAAACTAGTAAGTGAAAAAGTCTCCTTGACCAACGAACTAACTCATTGACGTAATATACAAACATTTTATTTGTATTGACAAAAAGACTGACATATGACTGACCAGGCGCCGTCAAGACCAAAAAAGATCACTACTGGACTTTGTACAATGACTACAAACTCAGCGGAGACATCAAGTCTTACAAAACTCTGGCTCTTGCCATGACTGCCTGTACCTCTAACGCCAAGTGTATGGGTGTCACTACTCATGTAAGAGACTGATTTCTAGCTTAAAACTGGCTTATTTTTGTGTGTTTCGAGTCAACTTTTTAACATCTCTCTCTCTTTTTCAGAGTACCAAAGTGCACAAGACCAACACTGGATACACTCCTTCCTCTGCCTCTGGAAAGACTGCCTACGTCAAGGGATCTGCCTACACCAGCAAATACGCCACCAGGTCTCACGCTCACATGTACCTCGTCTACCAGCCCTATTCCTTGGCCTCACCCTACGGAAGCAAGCTCACCACCCGAGCCAAGGCCTTCGCTGCCTGTGAGAAGGACAAGGCCTGTAAGGGTTTCACCAGATACGGATCTGGAAACTACAAGCTCAACAAGAAGACCACCAAGACCCAGAAGGTCGGCAGTGTCGCCTACATCAAGAAGGGAACCGCCATTCCTAATGGAGGACGTCTGTGGGGTCTCTACGAGGGACAGAAGCTGACTGGATACGCCAGTAAGACCAAATACACCAGCGATAGCAAGGCTTTCACTGCTTGCGCCAGCAACTCCAAGTGTAAGGGAGTTACCAAGGAGGGAACCAGCAACTACAAGCTGAACACTGGCTCTACCCCTAGTACCAAGAAGGGAATGGAAGCCTATATCAAGGGCAGTGGATTCACCACCTCAAACGGCTACTACTGGTCTGAGATGAGCTCTTACGAGTTCGATACCATCGGATCTAAGAAGTACACTACACTCTCCAATGCCAAAACCGCTTGTGCCAAGGCTGGACCCGCCAAGTGTACTGGTGTGAGCAAGCACGGAAGCAAATCTTACTATCTCGGTACCTCAGGAACTATTCATCCCAACAGCGACTACAGTATCTACCTCATCGGAGGCAAGGAAGTCAAATACACCACCGTCACCATTACATACAGTGATTATGTCTGGAAGATGTACAAGCCCAAGTACCTCGGAGGCAAAATCGGAAAGACCACCTACAAGACCCGGAACAAAGCCCTCAAGGCTTGCGCTAAGAACTCCAAGTGTAACGGAGTCACCAAGACCAAAAAGACAAAGACATACGCTCTTTACTCCGGATCTACCCCCAGGCCTGGAAATGGAGTCATCTCATACGTCAAGCAAGGAAAGAGTTACACTGCATCCAGCACCGTCTGGACTGTCAAGAGCAACGCTGTTGTCAGCAAGGATTACAGTTCCAAGGTCTACACTGACCTTTCTGCCGCCCTCAAGGCTTGTGCCGCTGCCAGCGGTTGCAAGGCCGTCAGTAAAATTGCCTCAGGAAAGTACAAGCTGAAATCTTCCAAGGCCACTACCACCTCTAAGGGAAAGAAGACATACGTTCAGGGATCTTCTATCACTACTTCCAACGATTTCTACTGGACTGAGAAGTCTGGCTACAAGTTCGATAACAAACTGGCCGCGACTGCCTACAAAACGAAAGCTAAGGCTCTGGCTGCCTGTGCTGCCAAATCTACCAGCTGTACTGGTGTTACCAAGACCAGTGGAAAGTACTACGCCATGAAGGGCAGTGACATCACTGCTGACTCCAAGAGTACTTCCTGGGTCATTGGAGACCGTGTGAAGATCACCTCTTACATGATTTTCGCCGGAAAGGCATGGAGCATACACTCCCCCTACACTCTCTCTGGAGCGGCTGACAAGAAGACCTACACTACTATGCAGAAGGCTGCCGATGGGTGTATGAAAAACAAAAAGTGTGTTGGTTTCACCAGGACCGCTGCTAACAAGTTCTCTCTTAACACAAAGGCTACCCTTACCGCCAAGACTGGCCATGTTGCCTATGTTAGACACGGATCTTACGTGACGGTCAATAACGTTTTGTGGCCCAAGTTCTCTGGATACAAACTGTCTACCCAGTACGGAACTACCACTTATACCTCTGACAGCGCTGCCATGAAGGCTTGTGCCTCTTCCACTTCCTGTAAGGGTATCACAAAGACCGCTGCTAAGAAGTACATCCTCGGATCTACCACCAGCAAGACCAAGGCCAAGGGCCAGGTTGCTTACATTAAGGGAGATGAGGTTGCTTCCTCTTCCAAGTACTACTGGACCAAGAAGTCTGGCTACAGCTTGAATACCAAGCTAAAGAGCACCAAGTATAAGGATCTTTCCTCTGCCAAGGTTGCATGTGCTGCTGCCGCTACTTGTCACGGAGTTGTCAAGGAGGGAAGCAAGAAGTACTACATGTACAAGGACGTGAAACTAGTACCAAATGGTGATAGGACCACCTACCTCAAGACCGGAGGCGTAATTTCCTTCACTACCATGTCAATCACCAGTCAGGGATACGTCTGGAAGTACAAGAATCCATTCGCTCTCTCCGGATCTGCTAGCAAGACCACATACAAGAGCCGTGACAAGGCTTTGAAGGCATGTGCCGCTCTCAGTGGCTGCAAGGGAGTTACTTACACCAGCAAGACCAAGAAATACGCCCTGAACAGTAGCGCAACCCCCCATCCCGGCAAGGGACAGACCATCTACATCAAAGCTGGCAAGTCTGTCAACTACGCTTACCATGTTTGGACCACGAAGAGTGGCAGCAAACTGGTCGGATACAAGGATAAGAAGACTTACACTAGTAGGAAGGCAGCCATGAAGGCATGCGCCTCCACCAGTGGATGTAAGGGAGTTACCAAGGAGGGAACCAACAAGTTTAGAATCAACTCTTCCACCACCGTCAAAACAGTTTCAGGTATTTTCATATTATTTGGATAAACAAAAACAATGACATTCTTTTGACCTCTGTAAAATGTAATTTCATTGTGACATTGTAACTCGATATTAAAATAATTGCTACAATCCATCTCTCCCATGCCAGGAATGACTGCCTATATCATGGGTGATGCCACTGAGACTTCCAACAACTACAACTGGACCCCCAAGAAAAAGTACCAGCTTGGAAGTGCTGGAAAGACAAAGTACACCACTAAAGCCAAGGCTGCTGCTGCTTGTGCCAAGTCCTCCACATGTACAGGGTAGGTGATATCAAAAAGAGTTATCACTAGATCTTGATTATAACGAAATAATACAGCTGTATTTAGGACGCAACACATGTTTCATGGAATCCCTGACGGGAAACCAATCATCAGGCGACCTTAGATCTTAATTATATAAACACAATAAACTGTTAAATACTACGTGTGCTATTTTCAGTTTTCCTTGATCGTTTTTCTTTGAAATCTGACAAACTAATCGATGTTTCTTTTTCAGATTCACCAAGTACGGAGACAAGAACTACAAGATTAACACTGGCTCTGATATCACTAGCAAATCTACATCCATTGCCTACGTTCGAGGCGGATATGACAAAACTGAACACACCCTCTTCTATGCAGGTTTGTCTCTTTCACTTCTTGATGACATTATGGTAACCAGGGAATAATTTTGCTGCTATATCGCTAAATATTTTCACTTTCAGACCGTGTGTACCATGCCAAGTCTCCCTACAAGTACGCCAAGGCATATGGCTCCACCTACACTACCCTTACCGCTGCCCTCGATGCGTGCGAGAAGGACAAGGCCTGTCTCGGGTTCAACTACAACGGCTCCAAGTTCCAGAAGACAAAGTCCACCACCGCCACTGCCACTGTCGGCTATGTGGCCTACAAGAAGGGAGGACACTTTGTTACCAGCCAGGGTTACATGTGGGATCAGCAGAAGAATACCAAGCTGACAGGTTACTACGATAAGGTCACTTATACCAGTGACAGCAAGGCCTTCAAGGTATGTGCTGGATCTACAAGCTGTAAGGGTATCACCAAGGAGGGAACCAAGAAGTACAGGGCCAATAGCAGTGCTACTGGAAAGACAAAGAAGGGGATGACCGCCTACGTCCAAGGAAGTCCCTACGTTCTCTATAACAAGTACTACTTCACCGAGAAGGATGGATACACTCTATCTGGATACGTCAGCACAAAGAAGTACAAAACCAAATCCAAGGCCATGGCTGCTTGTCTCACCTCCTCCAAGTGTAATGGTGTTACCAAGGAAGGAACCAAGAACTATAGGATCAACACTGGATACACCATTAGTTCTTACTCTACGAGGACTGCCTACCTGAAGGGAGGAGCCAAGGTTAACTTCCAGAGCTACAAATCTACCTATGCAGGCTACAGCTGGACTTTCAAGTACCCTCATACCCTCAAGGGATACGCCGACAAGAAGGTTTACAAGACTCGCAAGGCCGCCCTTACTGCCTGTGCTGCCAACACCAAGTGTCTTGGTGTCACCAAGGAGAAGGCCAAGACCTTCAGGCTCAACAGCTCTTCATCTGTTTTGAAGAATAAGGATAGGTCTGTCTGGATTAAGGGAGGAAAGGTCGTCAAAGCTTCCGGTGTCAACTGGTCCAAGAAGTCCAAGACCAAGCTATCAGGATACTACAACAAAACTACATACAAGACTCTTGCCAAGGCCCTGAAGGCTTGTTCCAAGGCCGCTGGATGTAAGGGAGTAACCAAGGAGGGTAGTGAGAAGTATCGTCTCAACTCTTCCACTACCTCCAAGACCAACAGTGCCAGCACTGCCTACAAGAAGGGTAGCACCATCAAGATCTCCAACGACTACTACTGGACTAAGGTCTCCGGATATAAATACAAGACCAATCTTGAGAAGAAGAACTACAAGACCGAGTCTGCCGCTTTGGCTGCTTGTGCCTCCAAGGCATCTACCTGCTCTGGTGTTTCTTACACCGGAAAGGGCAAGTACTACCTCGGAAAGGGAGACTCTAAGACTGCCACCACCGGAGCTAAGGTGTTCGTTCTTGGATCTAACTACAAGAGCTCTTTCACCTACATCCATGCCAACTCCAAGAAGAGTAAGTATTTTTGAGATTTATGATCAAAACCTTCCTGAAAATTTATTGATAATTGATTGTCTTATATATTCCTAATCAACTGTTCCTTTCAGCTTGGGTTATGAAGGTTTCCTCTCCATACACCATGTCCAGTCTCCAGACCAAGAAGACATACACCACTCTCGACAGTGTCAACGATGCTCTTCTTGCCGGCAAGGGTACCTACAAGGGATTCACCAGGATCTCTTCTGGAAAGTATCAGCTCAACAAGGGTAATACCCAATCTATCAAGGTTGGCTACTTTGCCTCTGAACACATTGGAACCTACACTTCTTATGGAAATTACATGTGGGCAAAGAACTCTGGCAAGAAACTTTCTGGAGCTGCTTCCACCACCAAGCACAAGACCCTCGCTGCCGCCATGAAGGCTTGTGTGTCCAACAGCAAGTGTAACGGAGTTACCAAACAGTCCAGCACCTACTACCAGGAGAACACTGGAACCACTGCCACCACTTCATCTGGAAAGGTTGCCTACATCAAGGGAAATAAGTACAAGTTGCAGAGCGACTACTACTGGTCTGAGCTTGATGGGGTTACTCTGTCTGGATACGCAGATAAGAAAACCTACAAGACTCTCACCACTGCAATTTCTGCTTGTGCCAAGAACAAAAAGTGTAATGGTGTCACCTATGAAAAGGCTAAGACCTACAGGATCAACACTGGTGACAAGCCCAGCTACTACGCCACCAGGAAGGTCTACTTCAAGGGTGGTGAGAATATCAAGGTTGTGGCCTTCAGCAAGCTAAGCCAGGGATACACCTGGTCTGTGAAGAAGCCTTTCAAGCTCACCGGATCAGCTGACAAGAAAACATACACAACACTCAAGAAGGCTCTCAAGGCATGTACCAAAAACTCCAAGTGTAACGGAGTAACCAAGGAGGGAACTAAGAAGTACAAACTGAACACCGGGGCCACTCCTGAGGCTCACAAGACCTACAAGGTCTATGTCAAGGGAGGCAAATCGGTGGTTGCCGGTGGAAAGGCTTGGAGTACCAAGAGTGACAAGACCCTCGGAGGTCTCGGATCAAAGGAGTATACCAGTGCTACTGCAGCCTTCACTGCTTGTGCCAAGACAAGTGCCTGCCAGGGCGTTGTCAAGAAGAAGACTGGAAAGTATGTCCTTGCCACCAAGTCTACCTCTAAGAAGGCTACCGGAGTTACATCTTACACCGTCGTCAGGTTAGTATCTCAATTCTCAAAAATCATTTCGTAATCTTTAGTTCCATGCCCTTACCAATAAACTGTTTCAGTTCTGTGACGGTGGCAAATGACTATACCTGGACTTCCACATCTGATAACAAACTTACTGGATACGCTGACAAGAAGACCTACAAGACCCTCGCTGCCGCCCTCAAGGCTTGTGCCAGTAACGCCAAGTGTAACGGAGTTACCAAGGAGGGAACTAAGAAGTACAGGGCTAACACTGGTAGTGAGCCAACATCCAAGTCTGGAATGACGGCATATGTCAAGGGAGGTCTCCAGAAGTCAAGCAGGACTGTCTACCATACCAGTAAGAACATTTATAAACATTTCTTCTTCTTAGATATTTATCCAGTTTACTAACCAGACCTTTTTCAGATGGATTCTGGACCGTCAAGGCTCCATACAAGCTCTCCAAGGGCAAGCTGAAGGCCTACAAGACCGAGGCTGCTGCCTACAAGGCCTGTGCTGGGAACAAGAAGTGTAAGGGATTCACCCGTCACAGTGCCACATCCTACATCACCTACAGCGATGCCACTCTTACCGAGGCCCAGGGAATGCTCACCTACTTGAACGGTGGACCCTTCGTCCAATCCAACGGATACGCCTGGGGATACCATCCTGGCGCAAAACTCACCGGATATGCTGATACTAAGAAGTACAAGAAGGCCTCCAAGGCCATGAGTGCATGTGTCACTAGTACAACCTGTAAGGGTGTAACCCGGGAGGGATCTGGAAACTACAGGATCAACACTGGTAGCACCCCCACTACCAAGAAGGGAATGACCTGCTGGATCAAGGGAGACAAATCTGAGAAGTACAGCAAGTACTATTTCACCAAGAAGTCAGACTACACAATGAGCAGTCTTGGTACCAAGAAGTACACCACTGTTGCCGCTGCCAAGACCGCCTGTATCAAGTCCTCCAAATGTACTGGTGTCGTCAAGAAGGCCAGTAAGACCTACTACCTCTCCACTGGTTACACCATCAGCACCAAGAGCGGATATCTGACCTATATCAAGGGAGGAAAGGAAATGAATCGACAGAGTCTCCTCATGAACAAGAGCGGATACAGCTGGCAATACCTTGCTCCTGCCAAACTTAGCGGCAACTACAAGGCCCAAACTACCCTACCTGCTGCCCTCAAGGCGTGTGCTGCTGACAGCAACTGTCACGGAGTCACCTACAAGGCTAAGAAGTACTACCTCTCCAAGGGATCTGCCCCTGAGCCTGGCAAAGGTACACAAGCCTGGGTGAAACTAGGATCTGGTTCTTCTTTCAAGGCCCAGAAAGTCTGGACTCAGTACAACGACCACAAGCTGGAGAGTTACGACAAGACCAACACCAAGGTATACACCACCAAGACCGCTGCTATGACTGCCTGTGCTAAATCCACCACCTGTAACGGTGTCTTCAAGAAGAGCTCTAAGAAGTTCAGGATCATGACCGATAAGACTCCAGTGGCATCTTCCGGGACTTCCGTCTACCTTAAATCTGCAGTTATCAAACCTTCTCATGACTACCGGTACACCTCTACCAGTGGGTACTTGGCAACTGCTCTTCTGGACAAGAAATCTTACAAGACCTTCCACAAAGCCGCTAAGGTTTGTTCAAGCAACGCCAAGTGTATGGGAATCACTAAGGTGAAGAAGGGAGTCTACAAGTTGTACTCCAGCGGAGCCTGCAAGGCCAGCACTGGGGCTGTTATGTACAGCAAGGGATCTTACTACAAGACCGAGCATGTTGTTTCTTTCGCTAACGAAGCCTTCAAGGCACAGTCTCCCAGCTCCTTCAAGGGCAAAAAACTCGGAACGGCCAAGACCATTGAACTGGCCATGGTTGGATGTTTGAAGAACAAGAAGAAGGGATGTAACGGCTTCGCTTATGCCGGAGGAAAGTTCACTCTCTACAAGTACACCAGTGTCGTTACCCCCACCGTTGGATCCATGGTGTGGAAGCATTATGGAAAGGCCGTCAAGAGCGACGGATACATTTGGGCTATGAAGGAAAAGTCTCGTCTAATCGGATATGACAGCAAAACATCATACACCACCCTCTCCAAGGCTACCTCTGCTTGTGCGAAATCTGACACCTGTAAGGGAGTCACCAAGGAGGGAGCCAAGAAGTACAGGACCAACAACAATAACACTCCTAAAACTTCAAAGACCATGACTGCCTACATCAAGGGAAGCAAGTGGGCGCTCCACAACAACATCTACTACACCAAGATTGCTAGCCATGCCATTGAAGACGATTACGACAAAAAGACTTACAAGACCATGGCCTTGGCTGCTGCTGCCTGTAAGAAGAAGGCCGACTGTTCCGGTGTTACCTACAGCTCCAAGACCAAGAAGTACAGGATGGGCAAGGGATACACCTTTGAGCCTTCTCTCTACGAGAACATCTGGGTTCGTGGTGGAGTGAAACCTACTACTTATTCCATGAGCCTCAGTTACGGCGGCTATACCTGGGCCTTCAAGCAGCCCTACAAGCTGTCTGGATACGTTAACACTACCAAATATGCCACCAAGAAGAAGGCTCTGAAGGCTTGTGCCAAGAGCTCCAAGTGTAACGGAGTTACCAAGGAGGGAAAGAAGAACTACCGTCTCAACACCGGATCCACCCCTGTCCCTGGACCCAAGTTCCTTAAATGCTGGGTGAAGGGAGGAAAATCCGTCACATCTCACTGTAAGTTATCCTATGATTTCAAATACTTTCGAATTTCCCTAGATTTTTAGGAATTTGTCTAAAAAACCTTCTTCTGATTGCAGCTTATACCTGGGGAACCTACTCTGGGTACACACTCGGAGGACAGATTGGCAAGACGACATATGCTACCAGGTCCAAGGCCCTCACTGTGTGTACTAAGAACAGCAAGTGTAAGGCCGTCGTGCGACGTTCTGACAACAAGTACTTCCTCAGCTCCAAATCCATCTCCACCAAGGTTAGAAGCTAACTGGTTAAACTCAGAGTTTCTAACACGTCGGTTTTTTAGTTTACTTTTTATTCAATAACTTCGGTGCATTCGTGTTACCTACATTTCAAACTAACTTCAAACTAACTCTTCTCTTTCAGACCAAGAAGAGCAACTACAAGATTTACAAGAAGGGATCTAGCGCGGTTGCCAGCAGCGGTTACTCCTACTCCACCATGACAAACTACGTGTATGGAGGTCTGGACAAGACCGTTTACAAAACAATCGATGCTGCCGGTGCTGCGTGTGCCAAGAAGTCTACCTGTACTGGTATTGTCAAGGTCAGCAAAGGCAAGTACCAGATTGCTACCGGATCCGACATCACGAAGGGAACTGGCAAGACTCTGTATGTGAAGGGAGGCAAGGATTACACCTCCAGGGATATCTACTTTGGGGCTGAGATGTGGACCGCCAAGGCCCCCTACACCCTCTCCGGGAACCAAGGCCGATACTAAGACATACAAAGACAGGGATAATGCACTGAGGCATTGTCTGGCCAACACCGCTTGTAATGGAGTTACTCTGACCGGAGGAAAGTACACCCTCTACAAATCCTCTACCACCACCGAGAAAGATGGATCTGTCTCTTGGATTCGTCGTGGTGACATCCTCGCTTCTAATGGTTACTTCTGGGATAAACAGAAGGGTAAAACTCTCACTGGATATTTCGATTCTACCAAATACACCACTCTCGCCAAGGCCACCGCCGCCTGTTCCAAGGCCACTTCCTGTAAGGGAGTCACCAAGGAGGGAACCAAGAAGTACAGGACCAACACTGGCAGTACCTTCAGCACCAACAACGGCCGTACCGCCTGGAGGCAGGAAGATCCCTTCGTTCTCCACGGTGGAATGTACTACACCAAGTTGTCTGGTAAGAAGCTGAGCAGCATCCAGACCAAGAAGGCTTACGCCACCGAGGCCAAGGCTGCTGCCGCCTGTTTCAAGGCTGCTAAGACCTGCACTGGATTTGTTCTCAAGAGCAAGAAGTACTACCTGACCAAGGGATGGACTCTTTATACCGACTCCGACTACACAGCCTTTGTGAGGAACCACGAGTAAGTATTGACATAATTCTACCAATATTGTAAGCTAAGTACGTAACTCCCCCATATAATTTGGTAATTAACTCCTCCCCTCTCTCTCCCAGGAAGGTTGTGAATGTAGAATACACAACTATGTACGGTGGATACTCCTACTCAGTGAAGGGGCCCTTCATGCACGAGCCCAAGAAGTTTGGAAAGACCGCCTACGCCACCCTCAACAAGTGTCTGGCTGCTTGTAACAAGAGTACCAAGTGTAAGGGATGCAGTTACTTTGGCAAAAAGAAGAAGTACTACACTTCCACTGATAGTAAGGTGTACCTAGGAGGAGGCAAGGATAAGGCATTCAGCAAGGGAGGTAAATCTGTCGTTAACAACAGCTACATCTTCGAATCCAAGGCATCTGGTACTAAGATCAAGGGAGATTATCTTGACTCAACCACCTACACCAGCCTCGGTAAGGCCATGGAGGCCTGTGCTAAGAAGACCGGATGTACCGGGTTCACCAAGACCGGTAAAAACAAGTACAGACTGGGCAAGACCAGCACTGTTGTAACGAAGAAGGGAATGCAGGCGTATCTCAAGGGAAGTACCGTGACTGCCTACCATCTGAAACTGTGGCCACATATGTCCGATATGGTTATTACCGGACAAGGGAAGACCGCCCTGAAGACCAAGAAGAAGGCCATGATTGCGTGTTCTAAGAACGCCAAGTGTACTGGTGTGAACAAGGTGGGAGGAAAGTATTACCAGGCTACCGGTGATAGCTACACCGTCAAATCAGGAGGAGAGGCCTGGGTCAAGGGGTCCTCTTACACTCCTTCCTTCACATATGACAGTAAGTTGATTCAGAGAAGGAGAGGGAGAGGGAACTGAGGGAGTTGAACAGGGAGGGTGAAGAGATGAGATGGGAAATATGGCGAGAGGGGATGGGTGAAAGTAGAAAGTTTAGCAATTCAGCCAATTTCTAACAACTCTCCTAAACCCCACTAGACACTGTCTGGTACTACAAGGACGGATACAAGACTAGCGGAGACATTGGATTCGGAACCACCAGCTACACCTCTAAGGACAAGGCTATGTACTGGTGTGTGCGTAACCCCATCTGTAACTCGGTTCACTACACAAAAAAGAAGTATCATTTGAGAAGTGGAACCAAGGTTACCGAGGCTGAAAACGACAAGGCCTGGACATACGGAAGTAAGTGTAATTAGAACTAGAAATGAATTTATTAAGTAGTTGATGAATTTAATAGGGTTAGCACTTGATGAATTTATTCAACAGATCAATTAGTTGAATCATGGGACTGATATCAAGCCACTAATACTCGATGTTTCAGCTTCCAAGGTTGATTTCACAAAGGTTGCACTGCCTGTTGCGGGAGGAATGTGGAACCCCCGCCCTGGATATAAACTGGGTAGCAAACTTGAGAAGAAGAAGACCTACAAGACACTACCCTTGGCTGCCAAGGCCTGTTTGGCTAACCCCAAGTGTTCTGGAATCATGTATACTACCAAGACCAAAACATACACCATTCATGGGTCTGACCAGGTCTCTTCTGGAAAGGGTAGGTGATCACATTAAATCGGCAAACTACTCAGTCGAATCATTTGCCAATATTATGAGAATCGATTAAACTATGTAAATAAAATTAACCCATGGTCTTAATCTCAGGATACATTGCATACCCTAAGAAGTACGTCTGTGACGGAGCCTGTAAGGTGACAAAGAAGGGTAAGGTTCTTTCCATCGACCTCAAGTACTGCTTCAAGGTTCACAGGATGGAGATCTCCAACAAGGCAAATTGCTGCTCCAAGAATACCGGCAAAGTTGTTGTAAGTAAAAATACCCTGCAGAAAATAACACCACAGTCCACAAACCTAAAATACATCACCCCTACACTGCAGTCGTTATTAACGGGAAATATTAAAAACAAATTCTCACCTCAGATCAAGAATGGTTCCAAGACGTGTGCCAGTCTCACCATGAACGGCAAGACCTCCGCCATGAAGTTGGATTGTGCGAGTGGAGCCGTGGGTACGAAGATCACCATGACCTTCGCTAACATCGGGGATATCAACCTCGTCGGTCTTGGTCTCGTCGTTGAGGGTTCGGATGCATGCTAAAAAAATAAACAGATAAATGTTTAGCGTTCGTCAAATTGTATAAATTGGAAGTAGTATTTTGTTATCTGCTGTGCGGAATACAATGTACATTTTAGCTTTCTGTGAAAGTAAATGTTGTATGATCTACTAACTACTTTTCTATTAAACTGACTTTATCCGTTCTAACAACAAATCAATCGCAAAGCCAGAAGATAAGTTTTCTCGCGACGCTTGATTTCACGATTGGATTTGGGATTCAAACGCGTGACACGTGTGACTATGCAGACCAAGAGCTTTGACGTGTTCCTCGTCTATCTGTCAGCTCTCACACCGGGCCGAAGGCCAGGTGTGAGCTTACGCGAGCCCGAAGGCGCTTAAAGTGCCGAACAGACAGACTGTGTAGCATGGCAACGAGAGCTCGGAAAAAGTTCAAAACGGTTAGTTAGTCCTGGCTCACATCTAAAATTGGCATACGTTGCAGGCCCCTGAGGGGGGCTGCAGCGCATTCCAACATCTACATGAACAGGATCGGACAGAATAAGAGCGGAGATGATGCAGGTGGCCGTAGGACGCTGTAAAGTTTAAAAAGCTTAGCAGTACCCGCGCGGCGCGAAAACTCGATATGCGCGCATCGGAATCGAAAAAAAATTTGCGATGGCCATTTTTTAAAACTTTAAAAATCCCAGATTTAAAAAAGTTGTGGGAAATTTCGCTTTTGCAGTTTGCTTTAGCAATTTATTTGAAAAGCGCTGCCTTATCCCGCGCTGCGCGTTTGCCAAGCAATTTATACGCTGGCGCCCAGCTCCGTCTCTGCTTTCAACATCATTCACAAGATTTGTCTGTTCTATTTTTGGTTCTCAAAACTCTCACGAAAAAACCGTACACTGCTACCGGACGGCGGGCATGCCCCCTGTGCAGTAGGGGGTGCTATTTGGGGGAAATTTTTTTTTTGCAACAGATATCCCAAAAGTTAAGACGGATTCTGTAGAGTAGACCCTAATTAGCAAGTGTACGAAAGGGGAAGTCTAGATCTTTGTGATCTCTGTGTTCAGGGGGTTTTTGTAGATAAGAAAAAGTTTAGAACTTATCCCCTAAAAACGACTGTTCCCGATATCTTAGAGCTCTAAAACTTTGCAGATCGGCTTTATATGATAAAATACAAAGTTGGTAAAAATTTCAGACCTTTAGCTCAAAATTCATTTTCATGACCGGAATGAACTTTGTTCATTCTCTCAATCAGGAGTCCATTTGACTTCAGAATTTTATTAGAAATGTTGGCAATCGATTATCTGCAAAATGCGACCAACGAGAGCCAAAACGGACCACCACAAGACACGCGGTGATCTGATCTCCAAAGTCGGTTAGGACATTCATAATCCTTGCTAAATATGACCTAGTTTTTGCACGGTTGCCGACATCGGATAGGTCTAAAATTTAGCACAGTGGCTCTAAACAATGTGTAGATGAGATTAGCAAAGTTTCAGGCTTAAAGCTCAAAATTCATTTTTATGACTGGAATGAACTTCGTTCATTCTCTCAATCAGGAGGTCATTTGACTCCAGAATTTCAATAAATGTGTTTGGCAATCAATAAACTGCCAAATGGGATCGGATCACATTGGAGAATCTGACCCAGCACCCGATGGATCAGATCACATTATAGAAATATGGTCCACCAGCCCATGGATCAGATCACATTATAAGGATCTGGTCCACCACCCATGGATCAGATCACATTTTAGGGATCTGGTCCACCAAACCATGGATCAGATCACATAACAGGGATGTTATCCACCACCCATGGATCAGATCACATAACAGGTATCTTATCCAACACCCCATGGATCAGATCAAATTAAAGGGATCTGATCTACCACCCATGGAATCAGATCACATTATAGATATCTGATCCACCCACCCCATGGATCAGATCATATTATAGGGATCTGGTCACCAACCCATGGATCAGATCACATAACAGGGATCTTATCCATCACCCCATGGATCAGATCACATTTTAGGGATCTGGTCCGCCAACCCATGGATCAGATCACATTATAAGGATCTGGTCCACCACCATGGATCAGATCACATTTTAGGGATCTGGTAGATGAGATTAGCAAAGTTTCAGGGCTTAAGCTCAAATTCATTTTTATGACTGGAATGAACTTTGTTAATTCTCTCAATCAGGAGGTCATTTGACTTCAGAATTTCAATAAATGTGTTTGGCAATCAATAAACTGCCAAATGGATCGGATCACATTGGAGAATCTGACCCGGCACCCGATGGATCAGATCACATTATAGAAATCTGGTCCACCACCCATGGATCAGATCACATTTTAGGGAATCTGGTTCCACCAATCCATGGCTGCACAGTGTGCAGCCGTGAGGTCTGACTCATATCACTGAGTCATGGGTGGTGCGAGCTTTTTGAACCTCACCTTGCATCACAAAAAGAACATGGAACTGCACAATGGAAATTTAATGGCCAAAGAACATGGACTACATGGGTAATCGGATGAAAATTCAGCCGGTACCCTGATCAAAGTAGCAAAGCTCAGACATGATTATTGATAATATGGCCAGAGGCCTACATCTGAGAAAGTATTAAAAATTAATACATACTAGTGACTTTCTCTCGGTGATAAATCGAATCCCCTATATAGTTGGAATTCTGGAAAACTGTCGATGATGCATTATTCAAAAGTTCTTACATCGTCTTTTGTCTCTTACTAGAGTACCCGTTTGCTGGGAACCCGTGACCTGGTAAATGGTAATTTATCCTCATACTAGAGTACCCGTTTGCTGGGAACCCGTGACCTGGTAAATGGTTAATTTATCCTCATATAACCGGGTGACATTGCATTTGTGTTTGATTTTTTAAATATAATTTGTTTGTTCGAGTCTCTCAGTCTCACAGTAGGAGCGGTAGATCAGTACGTGCAGAAGAAAGTCGCGCGCCACCTAATCTCAGGTTACTCTCAAGGCTTCATTTCGCAATCCAATCCAAAAGTGACCTTCATCAAACCTGTACTGTTAGATCTCCTCAAGGAGAAGCGAAAACTTGAGGGACATTTCTTGATTGGATGCGACCTCGAGGAGCATGACAATCGCAAAAAAGGGTGGTGGCAGAGGCGTTTTTTATTTTAACCACGTGGGGGGATCTAACTTTTTTTTTTTTTGAAAATTCACAAACCCCCAACACCGTTTGGCATCACTTTCCAACAGCCGAAGAGAAGCTCCCGAAGAGAGAAAGGGGGGTAAGCGTATAGAGTTAACGCGATGGGGGTTCCATTCAATTGGGTTCGATCTTTTGCCCCCGGTGTGGGGGTTAGTAAAAAATCTTAAATCACTACACTAAACAAAAATAATAAATTTTACAAATAAAATCTCACACACGATTCAGATATTGAAGTAAATACTCCCAAGCCTACTGGGTTGTATTTTTAATTCGACATCCCCTCAGAAAATCTCAATGTTGCGATCAGCAACAGAATCTCAGCCTCCTTCTGATAGCTGCCAACGCCTGATCTAACCAATCCTACTACATGATACACATTGGGTTTTTGAAAAAACGGGCCCTTACAATTTTGGCGAGGCGGGGGAAATCGTTTACTGTAACGCAGCGAATTTCCCCAAAAAAGCGCTGCTTTTTTACGCCCCCGCGGCCCAAACCTGAATTACGCGCGCAGTTTTAAAATTTTAAAATTCATTTGAAAATTTCCTCTCGTTCGCGTTATATGTCGCCAAAAAAAAGTCGACGAAAAATTCCAAATTCGTGAATTATAAGAACTCCGGTCAGTTCTCATCTTGCCAATCCGTTTTCCGGGAACCCCTGGCCAAAGGACATTAAAATTCACTACCGAACAAGTTTCATATCGATTGGATAAGATTTTGGGTGGCTACGGTGAAAAATATCGTATTTTTGGCATTTTTAACTTTCCCGACGCGATTTACGACCCTTAAACATTGAGTTACGGGAAATCGCGATCAAGTAAATGAAGTTCAAACGATTCTCTTTCCCCACTATCGCCGTTAGTTTTTTGATTTAGAGCCGTTTTCAGGGTCTTAGAAGCGTTTGAAAAATGTAAGTCTTTTTGTCGCAATTACGTCACCCCGTGACGTCACTGTTGTAAGATCGGATCAAAATCTGAGCCCGTACTTACACCCGCCTTGGTCCCAAAGTACCAGTGTACAAATTTTCAGGGTCTAGCTCAAAAACTGTAGGAGGAGTAGGGAGAAAACAATTATCGGACTAACATTTTGGAAATTATATATGGAATAACCGGTGAATAAGGAAACCATATAAAGTTCAGAGCGCACCCCATCCAAGAGCGTATACTCCATTTTTTTTTTCAACTGTTCACCCCCCAAAGTTGTTGCGCGGAATGTTTTGCGCGTTTATCACATGTAACGTGTAGCGCGCGCACACAAAATTTCTAAATTCATTTTTTGGGTGAACAGTTGAATAAAACTGGACTTTACCACCTCCAAAAGACACCCACTCTAAGAGCGCACCACATCAAAGAGAGCTCCCCATCCAGAAGATACGCGAGCCAGGGGACACCACGCGCAGAGAGACCGCACGCGCAAATACAAACGCCGCGCTGGTCCTCTTCTGCGCGTGATGTCCCCTGCGCGTGGTATCTTCGGATGGGGAGCTCTCTTTGATGTGGTGCGCTCTTGAAGTGGTGTCTTCTGGAGGGTGGTGCGCTCTTGGATTGTGGTTTTTTTTGGTATGGTGCCTCTCAGGTGTGGTCTCTTTCGTAGGGTGCGCTCTTGGAGGCTCTTGGAGGCTCTTGGAGGCTCTTGAACTTTATTATGGTTCCTTATTTGTGTTTGATTTTTAAAATGATTAAATCGGATTTTTTGAAGTTGTTACCCCCCTTTTCGTGCGCGGAAGTTTTTGCGCGTTACATCACATGTTAAAAGTGTGGTTGCGCGTCAAAATTGATAAATTTCACAGCGCGGACATTTTGGGGTGACAACTTCAAAAATCCGACTTTTTAATTTGTTTGTTCCTTAGGCAATGAGTCTCATTACTAGTAGGAGCGGTTAGATCAGCACGTGCAGAAAGTCGCGCGACGTGCGCCACCCTATTTTAATTTTCAGGTTACTCTCACGGCTTCATTTCGCTCCAATCCCAAAAGTGACGTTCATAAAACCTGCAGTAGATCTCCTTAAGGAGAAGCGAAAACGTGAGGGACATTTCTTGATTGGATGCGACCTCGAGCTATGACAATGCACAAAAGGGGTGGCACCGACTTAACCACGTGGTGATCTAACCGCTCCTACACATTGGGTTTTTGAAAAAAAAGGCCATTACAAATTTTGGCGAGGCGGGTAAATATTTTTCTGTAACGCGGCGAATTTTCCCAAAAAGCGCTGCTTTTTTATGCCGCGCGCGGAACCTAAAATTACGGGGCACAGTTTGTTTGTTTGTTTGTTTGGGTTTTTCACTAAACCATGGGTACCGGCTCAGCAAACCTCCATACCAACCCGGGTATGTGGGAAATATGGCCCCTGAGTCCTTCTCTCCCCTGGGGGAAAGAGACCCCATGGGTTTTAAATTTCTGGAATTCGAGAGGGTTTGGTCCGTTAGGGAACGTTTTGCCTTTGGGGGGTCTTGGTCGGGTAGTACATTTTTCCTTTGAGGAGGGTCTTGTCTTTAAATAGGGAACGTTTGCCCTTTGAGGGGTCTTGGTCGGGTAGGTAACGTTTTGCCTTTGAGAGGGTCTTGGTCTGGGTTGATATTTATCGTATTTGTTGGTCTGTCTGGGGCACACCCCTCAAGCATGCTTGTCTTACTCTTAATTATTGAAAAAGTCAATTACATCACAATATCAACTGTACACCCAAAAAATGAACAAAACAATACAGACAGGTGAAACTTACGACCTTGATGATGATTGGGTAACCGTGATGTGTTTTGGTGATGAGATGAGAGGTGTAAACATTTCCAATGGTGCCCAAAAAACGAAAACGATCAAACACAAACAAGGGGGGTTGGGCACGATTGTAGCACCACTAGAGTGTAAAAATTTCTAGAAGACGATTGGATGAGATAGATAATAACATTGTTATTGTTACCACGCGATAGCGACTTAGTGCACCCAAAACACAAGGGTTGTTCCTGTAGTGTGGTATTTAGCAATGTCCCTATATTGGAGAGAGGGGGGGGGTGGGGGGCGGGGGGTGGGGGGGGGGGGGTAAGTTTGGACCCAAAGTTGTGTTTCTGTAATTTAGTAAAGGGACCAGCCGGGCCCGAGAGAAGTTTCAGTGGTAACTGGGAGGCAGGCAGGAAGAGGGACCTAGAAGGAATTGAGGTTCATTTAATGAGAAAAATTTGCCCTTTTAAAAAGTGTGTTGAGACAAAGCAAAATGAAACGAAATGCAACGTAACGAACTAGTAATGAATAGAATCTGCTCTGTGACTTGTTAGTGCCTCCTTTCAAACCCCCGCATGGCAAAGTACAAGTTTCCCCCAAATTAATTAAATGCGAAATTTCAAAGTTTTGGTTTGATTTTGGCCAAAATTGCTGCCCTAAACTAATTATTGGACTTGTGCCGTTTTGCCGGGGGGGGGAGACTTTCTCGCTGGGGACTGAGAGATCATATGTTCTCGAATATTGGTATTGAGGCGGATTTAGGTTGTATTTTAGTGAGGGGAAGAGTAATATTGGACAAAAAGTTTTGCTTAATTTAGTATGGGACCAGGCCAGGCCCGAAGAGAACAGTTCAGTGGTAATGGGGGGTCATTGGGCATGGAAAGAGAACTAGAGGCAATTTGAGTTACATTTTTATTTAGGAAAATAGCCCTTTTTAGTGTCTGAGACAAGCAAAAGTGAAACGAAATGCACGTAACGAACTAGTAATGAATAGAATTCTGCTCTGGGACTTGTTAGTGCTCCTTTACAAAACACGCAATGGCAAAGTACAAAGTTCCCAAATTTAATTTAAATGCGAAATTTCAAAAGTTTTGGTCGTTTTGGGCCAAAATTGCTGCCCTAAACTAATTGGACTGTGCGTTGCCGGGGAGACGGTGCTGGTGACTGAGAATCATATGTCTCGAATATTGGTATTTGGGCGGTTAAGTTGTATTTTAGTGAGGGAAGAGCTAAATGGGAAAAATGTGCGTATTAGTAAAGGGACCAGGCAGGCCGGAGAGGACAGTTCAGTGTACTGGGAGGTCATGTGTCATGGAAAGAGAACTAGAGCAGATTTTGATTACATTTTATGAGGAAATAGCCCTTTTTAGTGTCTGAGACAAACAAAAGTGAAACGAAATGAACGTACGAACTAGTAATGAAAGGAATTCTGCTCTGTTACTTGTTTTTTCCTTTATCAAACACGCAATTTTGGGAAAGTAAAAGTTTTCCCAAATTAATAAATGCGAAATTTAAAGTTTGGTCCCTTGGCCAAAATTGCTGCCTAAACTAATTATTGACTGTTGCCCTTGCCGGGGGGGAGACTCTCGCTGGTGACTGGAGATCAATGTTCTCGAAAATTGGTATTTGAGGCGGATTAAGTTTAGTTTTTGTGAGGGAAGGCAATAATTGGCAAAAATGTTGGGTTAATTTAGTAATGGGACCCGGCCCAGGCCCCCGGGGAGACGTTTCAGTGGTAACTGGGAGGTCATGTGTCTGGAAATGAAACTAGAGGCAGATTTTGAGTTACATTTTATTTAGGAAAATAGCCCTTTTTAGTGTCTGACTACAAAAAAGTGAAACGAAATGCAAAGTACGAACTAGAATGAATAGATTCTGCTTGTGTGACTTGTTTGTGCTCCTTTATCAAACAGCAAGGCAAAGTTTCAAAGTTTCCCCCCCCAAATTTTAATAATGCGAAATTTAAAGTTTTGTGATTTTGGCCAAAAATTGTGCTAAAACTAAATTATTGGACTGTGCGTTGCCGGGAGACTGCTTCGCTGGTGCGAGAACAAGTTTCTCGAAAAATTGGTATTGAGGCGGATTTTAAGTGTATTTTGAGGGGAAGAGCTATATGGACAAAAAGTTGCTGTATTTAGTAACTGGGACCAGGCAGGCCCGAAGGACAGTTCGTGGAACTGGGAGTCATGTGTTCATGGAAATGAAACTAGAGGCAGATTTGGAGTTACATTTTAGAAAAGGGAAAAAGCCCTTTTTAGTGTCGGAGACAAGCCCAAAGGAAAAGAAATGCAACGTAACGAACTTTGTAATAAATTTTGCTCTGTGACTTGTTAGTGCTCCCTTTATCAAACACGCAATGGCAACGTAAACAAAGTTTCCCTTTAATTTTAAATGCGAAAATTTCAAAGTTTTGGTCGATTTTTTGGCCAAAATTTTGCCCTAAACTAATTATTGGACTGTGCGTTGCCGGGGAGACTGCTCGCTGGTGACTGAGAGATCAATGTTCTCGAATATTGGATTTGAGGCGGATTTAGTTGTATTTTATGAGGGAAGAGCTAAAATTGGAAAAAAATGTTGCTTGTAATTTAGTTTAAAGGGACCAGGCCAGGCCCAGAGGGCCGTCATTGGGGAACTGGGAGGGGCATGTGTCATGGAAATGAGAACTAGAGGCAGATTTGAGTTACATTTTTTTTGAGGAAAATAGCCCTTTTTAGTGTCTGAGACAAGCAAAAGTGAAACGAATCAACGTAACGAAAATAGTAATGAATAGAATTCTGCTCTGTGGGCTTGTTAGTGCTCCTTTATCAAACACGCAATGGCAAAGTACAAAGTTTCCCAAATTAATTAAATGCGAAAATTTCAAAGTTTTGGTCGATTTTGGCCAAAATTGCTGGGCCCCAAACTAATTATTGGACTCTGCGTTGCCGGGAGACTGCTCGCTGGTGACTGAGAGATCCCTATGTTCTCGAATATTGGTTTTGAGGCGGATTAATTTTTGTAGTTTTTTGTGGGGGAAGCTTATTGGACCCAAAATGTGGCTGTAATTGTAATGGACCAGGCCAGGCCCGAGAGGACAGTTTTAGTTGGTAACTGGGAGGTCATGTGTCATTTGGAAATGAGAACTAGAGGCATTTTTAGTTACATTTTTTTGAGGAAAATAGCCCTTTTAGTTTTCTGAGACAAGCAAAAGTGAAAACGCAAATGCACGTAACGAACTAGTTATGAATAGAATTCTGCTCTGTGACTTGTTTGTGCTCCTTTATTCAAAAACGCAATGGCAAAGTACAAAGTTTCCCAAATTTAAAATTAAATGCGAAATTTTTAAAGTTTTGGTCGATTTGGCCAAATTGTGCCCTAAACTAATTATTGGACTGGCGTTTCCGGGGAGACTGCTCGCTTGGTGACTGAGAGATCATATGTTCTCGGGAAAAATTTGGGATTTGAGGCGGATTTAAGTTGTATTTTATGAGGGGGAAGAGCTAATATTGGACAAAAATGTTTCTGTTTAAATTTGTAAATGGGACCAGGCCAGGCCGAGAGACAGTTCAGTGGTAACTGGGAGGTCCTGTTGTCATGGAAAAAGAGAACTAGAGGCAGATTTTGGGTTTCATTTTTTTGAGGAAAAATAGCCTTTTTAGTGTTGAGACAAGCCAAAAGTGAAACGAAATGCAACGTAACGAACTAGTAATGAATAGAATTCTGCTCTGAAATTGTTAGGGCTCCTTTATTTAAACACGCAATGGCAAAGTACAAAGTTTTCCCCAAATTTAATTAAATGCGAAATTTTAAAGTTTGGTCGATTTGGCCAAAATTGCTGGCCCCAAACTAATTATTGGACTGTGCGTTGCCGGGGAGACTGCCCCCCTGTGACTGAGAGATCATATGTTCTCGAATATTGGTATTTGAGGCGGATTTAAGTTGTTTTTAGTGGGGGGGAAGAGCTAATATTGGAACAAAATGTTGCCTGATAATTTAGTAATGGGACCCAGGCCATGGCCCCCCAGAGAACAGTTCAGTGGTAACTGGGGGTCATGTGTCCCTGGAAATGAGAACTAGAGGCAGATTGGTTACATTTTATTTAGGAAATAGCCCTTTTTTAGTGTCTGAGACAAACAAAAGTGAAACGAAATGCAAAAGTAACGAACTAGTAAAGAATAGAATTCTGCTCTGTGACTTGTTCTTGTTAGTGCTCCTTTACAAAAACCCCACAATGGCAAGTCAAAGTTTCCCCAAATTTAATTAAATGCGAAATTTCAAGTTTTGGTCGATTTGGCCAAAATTGGGGTGCCCTAAACTAATTATTGGACTGTGCGTTGCCGGGGAGGGTCGCTCGCTGGTGACTGAGAGATCATTTCTCGAATATTGGTATTTGAGGCGGATTTAAAGTTGTATTTTTAGTGAGGGGAAGAGCTAATATTGGACAAAAATGTTTTCTTTAATTTAGTAATGGGACCAGGCCAGGCCCGAGAGACAGTTTTAGTGGGACTGGGAGAGTCATGTCATGGAAATGAGAACTAGAGGCAGATTTGAGTTACATTTTATTTAGGAAAATAGCCCTTTTTAGTGTCTGGGGACAAGCAAAAGTGAAAAGAAATGCAACGTAACGAACTAGTAATGAATAGAATTTTTGCTCTGTGACTTGTTAGTGGCCTTTATCAAACACGCAATGGCAAGTACCCAAAGTTTCCCAAATTTAATTAAATGCGAAATTTTAAAATTTTGGTCGATTTTTGGCCAAAAATTGCTTTCCCCCCAACTAATTATTGGACTGTGCGTGCCGGGGGGGGAAATGGGTTCGCTGGTGACTGAGAGATCTATGTTCTCGAAAAATTTGGGATTTGAGGCGGATTTAAGTTGTATTTTAGTGGGGGAAGAGCTAATATTGGACAAAAATGTTGCTGTAATTTAGTAATGGGACCAGGCCCGGCCCGAGAGACAGTTCAGTGGTAATGGGAGGTCATGTTCATGGAAATGAGAACTAGAGGCAGATTTTAGTTACATTTTATTGAGGAAAATAGCCCTTTTTAGTGTCTGGGACAAGCAAAAGTGAAACGAAATGCAACGTAACGAACTAGTAATGAATAGAATTCTGGCTCTGTGACTTGGGTTGTGCTCCTTATCAAACGCAATGGCCCAAAGTACAAAGTTTCCCAAATTTAATTAAATGCGAAATTTCAAAGTTTTGGTCGATTTTGGCCAAAATTTCTGCCCTAAACTAATTATTGGACTGTGCGTTTGCCGGGGAGACTGCTCGCTGGTGACTGAGAGATCATATGTTCTCGAATATTGGGGATTTGAGGCGGATTTTTTTAAATTTTTTTATTTTTAGTGAGGGGAAGAGCTAATATTGGCAAAATGTTTTTTGTAATTTGTAATGGGGACCAGGCCAGGCCCGGGGAGGCAGTTTTCAGTGGTAACTGGGAGGTCATGTGTCATGGAAATGAGAACTAGAGGCAGATTGAGTTACATTTTAAATTTAGGAAAATAGCCCTTTTTAGTGTCTGAGACAGCAAAAGTGAAACGAAATGCAACGTAACGAACTAGTAATGAATAATTTCGCTCTGGTGACTTTTTAGTGCTCCTTTATCAAACACCCCAATGCAAAATACAAAGTTTCCCAATTTAATTAAATGCGAAATTTCAAAGTTTTGGTCGATTTGGCCAAAATTGCTGCCCTAAACTAATTATTGGACTGTGCGTTGCCGGGGAGACTGCTCGCTGGTGACTGAGAGATCATATGTTCTCGAATATTGGTATTTGAGGCGGAATTTAAAATTGTATTTTATGAGGGAAAGAGCTAATATTGGACAAAAAATGGTGCTGTAATTTAGTTGGGCCAGCCAGGGCCCGAAGACCGTTCATGGTAACTGGGAGGTCTGTGTCATGGAAATGAGAACTAGAGGCAGATTGAGTTTCATTTTATTGAGGAAAATGCCCTTTTGTAGTGTCTGAACAAGCAAAGTGAAACGAAATGAACGTAAAGGGAAATAGTAATGAATTTGAAATTTTGGGTCTGTGACTGTTATGCTCCTTTTTCAAACACGCAATGGCAAAGTACAAAGTTTCCCAAATTTAATTTAAAAGCGAAATTTCAAAGTTTTTGGGCGATTTTGGGCCAAAATTGCTGCCCTAAAACTAATTTTTGGACTGTGCGTTGCCGGGGAGGGCTGCTCGCTGGTGACTGAGAGATCATAGTTCTCGAATATTGGTATTTGAGGCGGATTTAAGTTGTTTTTAGTGAGGGGACAAAGAGCTAATATTTGGGCAAAAATGTTTTCTGTTTAATTTAGTAATGGGACCAGGCCAGGCCCGAGAGACAGTTTAGGGTAACTGGGAGGTCATGTTGTCATGGAAATGAGAACTAGAGGCAGATTTGAGTTACATTTTATTGAGGAAAATAGCCCTTTTAGTGTCTGAGACAAGCAAAAGTGAAACGAAAAAGCACGTAAACGAACTAGTAATGAATAGAATTCTGCTCTGTGACTTTAGTGTCCTTTATCAAACACGCAATGGCAAAGTACAAAGTTTCCCAAATTTAATTAAATGCGAAATTTCAAAGTTTTGGTCGATTTTGGCCAAAATTGCTGCCCTAAAACTAATATTGGGACTGTGCGTTGCCGGGGAGACTGGGTCGCTGGTGACTGAGAGATCATATGTTCTCGAATATTGGTATTTGGGCGGATTTTAAGTTGTATTTAGTGAGGGGAAAGAGCTAATATTGGACAAAATGTTTTCTGTAATTTAGTAATGGGACCAGGCCAGGCCCGAGAGACAGTTCAGGTGTAACTGGGAGGTCATGTGTTTATGGAAATGGAAACTAGAGGGCAGATTTGAGTTACATTTATTGAGGAAAATAGCCCTTTTTAGTGTCTGGGGACAAGCAAAGTGAAACGAAATGCACCGTAACGAACTAGTAAAGAATAGAATTCTGCTCTGTGACTTGTTAGTGCTCCTTTATCAAACACGCAATGGCAAAGTACAAAGTTTCCCAAATTTAATTA
Organism: Hormiphora californensis; assembly: GCA_020137815.1. Lineage (NCBI taxonomy): Eukaryota > Metazoa > Ctenophora > Tentaculata > Cydippida > Pleurobrachiidae > Hormiphora > Hormiphora californensis. The sequence continues at coordinate 5,016,726 of CM035350.1, forward strand.
AATGCGAAATTTCAAAATTTTAAATTACGCGCACAGTGTAAAATTTAAAATTCTTGAAAATTTCCTCGCGTTTTAAAGTCGCCAAAAAAAAAGTCGACCCAAAAATTCCAAATTCGTGAATTATAAGAACTCCGGTCAGTTCTCATCTTGCCAAACCTTTTCCGGGAACCCCTGGCCAAAGGACATTAAAATTCAATACCGACCAAGTTTCATATCGATTGGATAAGATTTTGGGTGGCTACGGTGAAAAATAAACGTATTTTTGGGATTTTAAACTTCCCGACCCCGATTTACGGGCCCTTAAAAATTGAGTTAAGGGAATCCTACAAGTAAAATAAGTTCAAAAAGATTCTCTTTCCCCCTATTGCGTTAGTTTTTGATTTAGAGCCGTTTTCATCTTAGAAGGTTTGAAAAATGTTAAAGTTTCTTTTTGCGCCAAAAAGGGGTCGTAAGGCCATGGAGGCCTGTGCTAAGAAGACCGGATGTACCGGGTTCACCAAGACCGGTAAAAACAAGTACAGACTGGGCAAGACCAGCACTGTTGTAACGAAGAAGGGAATGCAGGCGTATCTCAAGGGAAGTACCGTGACTGCCTACCACCTGAAACTGTGGCCACATATGTCCGATATGGTTATTACCGGACAAGGAAAGACCGCCCTGAAGACCAAGAAGAAGGCCATGATTGCGTGTTCTAAGAACGCCAAGTGTACTGGTGTGAACAAGGTGGGAGGAAAGTATTACCAGGCTACCGGTGATAGCTACACCGTCAAATCAGGAGGAGAGGCCTGGGTCAAGGGGTCCTCTTACACTCCTTCCTTCACATATGACAGTAAGTTGATTCAGAGAAGGAGAGGGAGAGGGAACTGAGGGAGTTGAACAGGGAGGGTAGAAGAGATGAGATGGGGAAAATGGCGAGAGGGGATGGGTGAAAGTAGAAAGTTTAGCAATTCAGCCAATTTCTAACAACTCTCCTAAACCCCACTAGACACTGTCTGGTACTACAAGGACGGATACAAGACTAGCGGAGACATTGGATTCGGAACCACCAGCTACACCTCTAAGGACAAGGCTATGTACTGGTGCGTGCGTAACCCCATTTGTAACTCGGTTCACTACACCAAGAAGAAGTACCATTTGAGAAGTGGAACCAAGGTCACCGAGGCTGAAAACGACAAGGCCTGGACATACGGAAGTAAGGAAAATTAGAAATTAGAACTAGAAATGAATTTATTAAGTAGTTGATGAATTTAATAGGGTTAAACACTTGATGACTTTATTCAACATATCAATTAATTGAATCATGGGACTAGGTCACTAATACTCGGTGTTTCAGCTTCCAAGGTTGATTTCACAAAGGTTGCACTGCCTGTTGCGGGAGGAATGTGGAACCCCCGCCCTGGATATAAACTGGGTAGCAAACTTGAGAAGAAGAAGACCTACAAGACACTACCCTTGGCTGCCAAGGCCTGTTTGGCTAACCCCAAGTGTTCTGGAATCATGTATACTACCAAGACCAAAACATACACCATTCATGGGTCTGACCAGGTCTCTTCTGGAAAGGGTAGGTGATCACATTAAATCGGCAAACTACCCAGTCGAATCATTTGCCAATATTATAAGAATCGATTAAACTATGTAAATAAAATTAACCCATGGTCTTAATCTCAGGATACATTGCATACCCTAAGAAGTACGTCTGTGACGGAGCCTGTAAGGTGACAAAGAAGGGTAAGGTTCTTTCCATCGACCTCAAGTACTGCTTCAAGGTTCACAGGATGGAGATCTCCAACAAGGCAAATTGCTGCTCCAAGAATACCGGCAAAGTTGTTGTAAGTAAAAATACCCTGCAGAAAATAACACCACAAACCTAAAATACATCACCCCTACACTGCAGTCGTTATTAACGGGAAATATTAAAAACAAATTCTCACCTCAGATCAAGAATGGTTCCAAGACGTGTGCCAGTCTCACCATGAACGGCAAGACCTCCGCCATGAAGTTGGATTGTGCGAGTGGAGCCGTGGGTACGAAGATCACCATGACCTTCGCTAACATCGGGGATATCAACCTCGTCGGTCTTGGTCTCGTCGTTGAGGGTTCGGATGCGTGCTAAAAAAATAAACAGATAAATGTTTAGCGTTCATCAAAGTGTATAAATTGGAAGTAGTATTTTGTTATCTGCTGTGCGGAATACAATGTACATTTTAGCTTTCTGTGAAAGTAAATGTTGTATGATCTACTAACTACTTTTCTATTAAACTGACTTTATCCGTTCTAACAACAAATCATTAATCAATATAGCAAAGCCAGAAGAATAGAAGATAAGTTTTCTCGCGATGCTTGTCGCTTGATTTCACGATTGGATTTGGGATTCAAACGCGTGACACGTGTGACTATGCAGACCAAGAGCTTTGACGTGTTCCTCGTCTATCTGTCAGCTCTCACACCGGGCCGAAGGCCAGGTGTGAGCTTACGCGAGCCCGAAGGGCGCTTAAAGTGCCAAACAGACAGACTGTGTAGCATGGCAACGAGAGCTCGGAAAAAGTTCAAAACCGGTTAGTTAGTCCTGGCTCACATCTAAAATTGGCATACGTTGCAGGCCCCTGAGGGGGCTGCAGCGCATTCCAACATCTACATGAACAGGATCGGACAGATAAGAGCGGAGATGATGCAGGTGGCCGTAGGACGCTGTAAAGTTTAAAAAGCTTAGCAGTACCGCGCGCGCGAAAACTCGATATGCGCGCATCGGAATCGAAAAAAATTTGCGAGGCCATTTTTTAAAACTTTAAAAATCCCAGATTTAAAAAAGTTGTGGAAATTTCGCTTTTGCAGTTTGCTTTAGCAATTTATTTGAAAAGCGCTGCCTTATCCCGCGCTGCGCGTTTGCCAAGCAATTTATACGTTGGCGCCCAGCTCCGTCTCTGCTTTCAACATCATTCACAGATTTGTCTGTTCTATTTTTGGTTCTCAAAACTCTCACGAAAAAACCGTACACTGCTACCGGACGGCGGGCATGCCCCCTGTGCAGTAGGGGGTGCTATTTGGGGGAAATTTTTTTTTTGCAACAGATATCCCAAAAGTTAAGACGGATTCTGGTAGAGTAGACCCTAATTAGCAAGTGTACGAAAGGGGAAGGTCTAGATCTTTGTGATCTCTGTGTTCAGGGGGTTTTTGTAGATAAGAAAAAGTTTAGAACTTATCCCCTAAAAACGACTGTTCCCGATATCTTAGAGCTCTAAAACTTTGCAGATCGGCTTTATATGATAAAATACAAAGTTGGTAAAAATTTCAGACCTTTAGCTCAAAATTCATTTTCATGACCGGAATGAACTTTGTTCATTCTCTCAATCAGGAGTCCATTTGACTTCAGAATTTTATTAGAAATGTTTGGCAATCGATTATCTGCAAAATGCGACCAACGAGAGCCAAAACGGACCACCACAAGACACGCGGTGATCTGATCTCCAAAGTCGGTTAGGACATTCATAATCCTTGCTAAATATGACCTAGTTTTGCACGGTTGCCGACATCGGATAGGTCTAAAATTTAGCACAGTGGCTCTAAACAATGTGTAGATGAGATTAGCAAAGTTTCAGGCTTAAAGCTCAAAATTCATTTTTATGACTGGAATGAACTTCGTTCATTCTCTCAATCAGGAGGTCATTTGACTCCAGAATTTCAATAAATGTGTTTGGCAATCAATAAACTGCCAAATGGGATCGGATCACATTGGAGAATCTGACCCAGCACCCGATGGATCAGATCACATTATAGAAATATGGTCCACCAGCCCATGGATCAGATCACATTATAAGGATCTGGTCCACCACCCATGGATCAGATCACATTTTAGGGATCTGGTCCACCAAACCATGGATCAGATCACATAACAGGGATGTTATCCACCAACCCATGGATCAGATCACATAACAGGTATCTTATCCAACACCCCATGGATCAGATCAAATTAAAGGGATCTGATCTACCACCCATGGATCAGATCACATTATAGATATCTGATCCACCACCCCATGGATCAGATCATATTATAGGGATCTGGTCCACCAACCCATGGATCAGATCACATAACAGGGATCTTATCCATCACCCCATGGATCAGATCACATTTTAGGGATCTGGTCCGCCAACCCATGGATCAGATCACATTATAAGGATCTGGTCCACCACCCATGGATCAGATCACATTTTAGGGATCTGGTAGATGAGATTAGCAAAGTTTCAGGCTTAAAGCTCAAAATTCATTTTTATGACTGGAATGAACTTTGTTAATTCTCTCAATCAGGAGGTCATTTGACTTCAGAATTTCAATAAATGTGTTTGGCAATCAATAAACTGCCAAATGGGATCGGATCACATTGGAGAATCTGACCCGGCACCCGATGGATCAGATCACATTATAGAAATCTGGTCCACCACCCATGGATCAGATCACATTTTAGGGATCTGGTCCACCAATCCATGGCTGCACAGTGTGCAGCCGTGAGTCTGACTCATATCACTGAGTCATGGGTGGTGCGAGCTTTTTGAACCTCACCTTGCATCACAAAAAGAACATGGAACTGCACAATGGAAATTTAATGGCCAAAGAACATGGACTACATGGGTAATCGGATGAAAATTCAGCCGGTACCCTGATCAAAAGTAGCAAAGCTCAGACATGATTATTGATAATATGGCCAGAGGCCTACATCTGAGAAAGTATTAAAAATTAATACATACTAGTGACTTTCTCTCGGTGATAAATCGAATCCCCTATATATGTTGGAATTCTGGAAACTGTCGATGATGCATTATTCAAAAGTTCTTACATCGTCTTTTGTCTCTTACTAGAGTACCCGTTTGCTGGGAACCCGTGACCTGGTAAATGGTAATTTATCCTCATACTAGAGTACCCGTTTGCTGGGAACCCGTGACCTGGTAAATGGTAATTTATCCTCATATAACCGGTGACATTGCATTTGTGTTTGATTTTTTAAATATAATTTGTTTGTTCGAGTCTCTCAGTCTCACAGTAGGAGCGGTTAGATCAGTACGTGCAGAAAGTCGCGCGCCACCCTAATCTCAGGTTACTCTCAAGGCTTCATTTCGCATCCAATCCAAAAGTGACCTTCATCAAACCTGTACTTGTAGATCTCCTCAAGGAGAAGCGAAAACTTGAGGGACATTTCTTGATTGGATGCGACCTCGAGGAGCTATGACAATGCGCAAAAAGGGGTGGCAGGCGTTTTTAACCACGTGGTGATCTAACTTTTTTTTTTTTTTGAAAATTCACTAACCCCAACACCGATTGGCATCACTTTCCAACAGCCGAAGAGAAGCTGCCGAAGAGAGAAAGGGGGTAACTGTATGAAGAGTTAATCGCGATGAGTCTCATTCACATTGGGTTCGATCATTTGCCCCCGGTGTTGGGGTTAGTAATAAATCTTAAAATCACTCACTCAAATAAATAATAAATCTTACAAATAAAATCTCACACACGATTCAGATATTGAAGTCAATACTGCCAAGTCCTACTGGGTTGTATTTAATTCGACATCCCCTCAGAGATCTCAATGTTGCGATCAGCAAGCAGAATCTCAGCCTCCTTCTGATAGCTGCCAACGCCTGATCTAACCAATCCTACTATCATGATACACATTGGGTTTTCGAAAAAACGGCCATTACAATTTTGGCGAGGCGGGTAAATCGTTTACTGTAACGCGCGAATTTCCCCAAAAAAGCGCTGCTTTTTTACGCCGCGCGCGAAACCTGAAATTACGCGCGCAGTGTAAAATTTTAAAATTCATTGAAAATTTCCTCTCGTTCGCGTTATATGTCGCCAAAAAAAAGTCGACGAAAAATTCCAAATTCGTGAATTATAAGAACTCCGGTCAGTTCTCATCTTGCCAATCCGTTTTCCGGGAACCCCTGGCCAAAGGACATTAAAATTCACATACCGAACAAGTTTCATATCGATTGGATAAGATTTTGGGTGGCTACGGTGAAAAATATCGTATTTTTGGCATTTTTAACTTTCCCGACGCGATTTACGACCCTTAAACATTGAGTTACGGGAAATCGCGATCAAGTAAAATGAAGTTCAAACGATTCTCTTTCCCCACTATCGCGTTAGTTTTTTGATTTAGAGCCGTTTTCAGGGTCTTAGAAGCGTTTGAAAAATGTAAGTCTTTTTGTCGCAATTACGTCACCCCGTGACGTCACTGTTGTAAAGATCGGATCAAAAATCTGAGCCCGTACTTACACCCGCCTTGGTCCAAAGTACCAGTGTACAAATTTTCAGGGGTCTAGCTCAAAAACTGTAGGAGGAGTAGGGAGAAAACAATTATCGGACTAACATTTTGGAAATTATTATATGGATAACCGGTGACATAAGGAACCATAATAAAGTTCAAGAGCGCACCCCATCCAAGAGCGTATACTCCATTTTTTTTTCAACTGTTCACCCCCCAAAGTTGTGCGCGGAATTGTTTTGCGCGTTTATCACATGTTAACGTGTAGCGCGCGCCACAAAATTTCTAAATTTCATTTTTTGGGTGAACAGTTGAATAAAAATGGACTTTACCACCTCCAAAAGACACCACTCTAAGAGCGCACCACATCAAAGAGAGCTCCCCATCCAGAAGATACCGCGCGCAGGGGACACCACGCGCAGAAGAGACCGCACGCGCAAATACAACGCCGCGCTGGTCTCTTCTGCGCGTGATGTCCCCTGCGCGTGGTATCTTCTGGATGGGGAGCTCTCTTTGATGTGGTGCGCTCTTGAAGTGGTGTCTTCTGGAGGTGGTGCGCTCTTGGATGTGGTCTCTTTTGGGTATGGTGCGCTCTCAGGTGTGGTCTCTCTTCGATAGGGTGCGCTCTTGGAGGCTCTTGGAGGCTCTTGGAGGCTCTTGAACTTTATTATGGTTCCTTATTTGTGTTTGATTTTTAAATGATTAAGTCGGATTTTTTGAAGTTGTCACCCCCCTTTTCGTGCGCGGAATGTTTTTGCGCGTTACATCACATGTTAACGTGTGGTGTGCGCGTCAAAATTGATAAATTTCACATGCGCGGTCATTTTGGGGTGACAACTTCAAAAAATCCGACTTTAATTTGTTTGTTCCTTAGAGCAATGAGTCTCATAGTACTAGTAGGAGCGGTTAGATCAGCACGTGCAGAAAGTCGCGCGACGTGCGCCACCCTATTTTAATCTCAGGTTACTCTCACGGCTTCATTTCGCATCCAATCCAAAAGTGACGTTCATAAAACCTGCAGTAGATCTCCTTAAGGAGAAGCGAAAACTTGAGGGACATTTCTTGATTGGATGCGACCTCGAGCTATGACAATGCACAAAAAGGGGTGGCACGCGACTTTAACCACGTGGTGATCTAACCGCTCCTACACATTGGGTTTTTGAAAAAACGGCCATTACAATTTTGGCGAGGCGGGTAAATCATTTACTGTAACGCGCGAATTTTCCCAAAAAAGCGCTGCTTTTTTATGCCGCGCGCGGAACCTAAAATTACGCGCACAGTTTGTTTGTTTGTTTGTTTGTTTGTCACTAAACCATGGGATACGCTCAGCAAACCTCCATACCAACCCGGGTATGTGGTAACTATGGCGCTGAGTCCCTTTCTCTCCCCTGGGAGAGAAAGAGACTCATGGTTTAAATTTCTGGAACATTCGAGAGGATCTTGGTCCGTTAGGTAACGTTTTGCCTTTGAGGGGGTCTTGGTCGGGTAGGTAACATTTTGCCTTTGAGAGGGTCTTGGTCTTGAAAATAGGTAACGTTTTGCCTTTGAGAGGGTCTTGGTCGGGTAGGTAACGTTTTGCCTTTGAGAGGGTCTTGGTCTGGTTTGATATTTATCGTATTTGTTGGTCTGTCTGGGGCACACTCTCAAGCTATGTCTTGTCTTACTCTTAATTATTGAATAGTCAATTACATTCACAATATCAACTGTACACAATAAATGAACAAACAATACAGACAGGTGAACTTACGACCTTGATGAATGATTGGTACCGTGATGTTGTTGGTGATGAGATGAGAGGTGTAAACATTTCCAATGGTGACAAAGAACGAAAACGATCAAACACAAACAATGGGTTGGGCAGATTGTAGCACCACTAGAGTGTAAAATGTTCTAGAAGACGATTCGGATGAGATAGATAATAACATTTGTTAGTTGTTACACGCGATAAGCGACTTAGTGCACCAAAACACAAGGATTGTCTCTGTAGTGTGGTATTTAGCAATGTCCGCTATATTGGGAGAGGTGGGTGGGGGAGGGCGGGCGGGGGTGGGGCGGGGGGTAATATTGGACAAAAATGTTGCTGTAATTTAGTAATGGGACCAGGCCAGGCCCGAGAGACAGTTCAGTGGTAACTGGGAGGTCATGTGTCATGGAAATGAGAACTAGAGGCAGATTTGAGTTACATTTTATTGAGGAAAATAGCCCTTTTTAGTGTCTGAGACAAGCAAAAGTGAAACGAAATGCAACGTAACGAACTAGTAATGAATAGAATTCTGCTCTGTGACTTGTTAGTGCTCCTTTATCAAACACGCAATGGCAAAGTACAAAGTTTCCCAAATTTAATTAAATGCGAAATTTCAAAGTTTTGGTCGATTTTGGCCAAAATTGCTGCCCTAAACTAATTATTGGACTGTGCGTTGCCGGGGAGACTGCTCGCTGGTGACTGAGAGATCATATGTTCTCGAATATTGGTATTTGAGGCGGATTTAAGTTGTATTTTAGTGAGGGGAAGAGCTAATATTGGACAAAAATGTTGCTGTAATTTAGTAATGGGACCAGGCCAGGCCCGAGAGACAGTTCAGTGGTAACTGGGAGGTCATGTGTCATGGAAATGAGAACTAGAGGCAGATTTGAGTTACATTTTATTGAGGAAAATAGCCCTTTTTAGTGTCTGAGACAAGCAAAAGTGAAACGAAATGCAACGTAACGAACTAGTAATGAATAGAATTCTGCTCTGTGACTTGTTAGTGCTCCTTTATCAAACACGCAATGGCAAAGTACAAAGTTTCCCAAATTTAATTAAATGCGAAATTTCAAAGTTTTGGTCGATTTTGGCCAAAATTGCTGCCCTAAACTAATTATTGGACTGTGCGTTGCCGGGGAGACTGCTCGCTGGTGACTGAGAGATCATATGTTCTCGAATATTGGTATTTGAGGCGGATTTAAGTTGTATTTTAGTGAGGGGAAGAGCTAATATTGGACAAAAATGTTGCTGTAATTTAGTAATGGGACCAGGCCAGGCCCGAGAGACAGTTCAGTGGTAACTGGGAGGTCATGTGTCATGGAAATGAGAACTAGAGGCAGATTTGAGTTACATTTTATTGAGGAAAATAGCCCTTTTTAGTGTCTGAGACAAGCAAAAGTGAAACGAAATGCAACGTAACGAACTAGTAATGAATAGAATTCTGCTCTGTGACTTGTTAGTGCTCCTTTATCAAACACGCAATGGCAAAGTACAAAGTTTCCCAAATTTAATTAAATGCGAAATTTCAAAGTTTTGGTCGATTTTGGCCAAAATTGCTGCCCTAAACTAATTATTGGACTGTGCGTTGCCGGGGAGACTGCTCGCTGGTGACTGAGAGATCATATGTTCTCGAATATTGGTATTTGAGGCGGATTTAAGTTGTATTTTAGTGAGGGGAAGAGCTAATATTGGACAAAAATGTTGCTGTAATTTAGTAATGGGACCAGGCCAGGCCCGAGAGACAGTTCAGTGGTAACTGGGAGGTCATGTGTCATGGAAATGAGAACTAGAGGCAGATTTGAGTTACATTTTATTGAGGAAAATAGCCCTTTTTAGTGTCTGAGACAAGCAAAAGTGAAACGAAATGCAACGTAACGAACTAGTAATGAATAGAATTCTGCTCTGTGACTTGTTAGTGCTCCTTTATCAAACACGCAATGGCAAAGTACAAAGTTTCCCAAATTTAATTAAATGCGAAATTTCAAAGTTTTGGTCGATTTTGGCCAAAATTGCTGCCCTAAACTAATTATTGGACTGTGCGTTGCCGGGGAGACTGCTCGCTGGTGACTGAGAGATCATATGTTCTCGAATATTGGTATTTGAGGCGGATTTAAGTTGTATTTTAGTGAGGGGAAGAGCTAATATTGGACAAAAATGTTGCTGTAATTTAGTAATGGGACCAGGCCAGGCCCGAGAGACAGTTCAGTGGTAACTGGGAGGTCATGTGTCATGGAAATGAGAACTAGAGGCAGATTTGAGTTACATTTTATTGAGGAAAATAGCCCTTTTTAGTGTCTGAGACAAGCAAAAGTGAAACGAAATGCAACGTAACGAACTAGTAATGAATAGAATTCTGCTCTGTGACTTGTTAGTGCTCCTTTATCAAACACGCAATGGCAAAGTACAAAGTTTCCCAAATTTAATTAAATGCGAAATTTCAAAGTTTTGGTCGATTTTGGCCAAAATTGCTGCCCTAAACTAATTATTGGACTGTGCGTTGCCGGGGAGACTGCTCGCTGGTGACTGAGAGATCATATGTTCTCGAATATTGGTATTTGAGGCGGATTTAAGTTGTATTTTAGTGAGGGGAAGAGCTAATATTGGACAAAAATGTTGCTGTAATTTAGTAATGGGACCAGGCCAGGCCCGAGAGACAGTTCAGTGGTAACTGGGAGGTCATGTGTCATGGAAATGAGAACTAGAGGCAGATTTGAGTTACATTTTATTGAGGAAAATAGCCCTTTTTAGTGTCTGAGACAAGCAAAAGTGAAACGAAATGCAACGTAACGAACTAGTAATGAATAGAATTCTGCTCTGTGACTTGTTAGTGCTCCTTTATCAAACACGCAATGGCAAAGTACAAAGTTTCCCAAATTTAATTAAATGCGAAATTTCAAAGTTTTGGTCGATTTTGGCCAAAATTGCTGCCCTAAACTAATTATTGGACTGTGCGTTGCCGGGGAGACTGCTCGCTGGTGACTGAGAGATCATATGTTCTCGAATATTGGTATTTGAGGCGGATTTAAGTTGTATTTTAGTGAGGGGAAGAGCTAATATTGGACAAAAATGTTGCTGTAATTTAGTAATGGGACCAGGCCAGGCCCGAGAGACAGTTCAGTGGTAACTGGGAGGTCATGTGTCATGGAAATGAGAACTAGAGGCAGATTTGAGTTACATTTTATTGAGGAAAATAGCCCTTTTTAGTGTCTGAGACAAGCAAAAGTGAAACGAAATGCAACGTAACGAACTAGTAATGAATAGAATTCTGCTCTGTGACTTGTTAGTGCTCCTTTATCAAACACGCAATGGCAAAGTACAAAGTTTCCCAAATTTAATTAAATGCGAAATTTCAAAGTTTTGGTCGATTTTGGCCAAAATTGCTGCCCTAAACTAATTATTGGACTGTGCGTTGCCGGGGAGACTGCTCGCTGGTGACTGAGAGATCATATGTTCTCGAATATTGGTATTTGAGGCGGATTTAAGTTGTATTTTAGTGAGGGGAAGAGCTAATATTGGACAAAAATGTTGCTGTAATTTAGTAATGGGACCAGGCCAGGCCCGAGAGACAGTTCAGTGGTAACTGGGAGGTCATGTGTCATGGAAATGAGAACTAGAGGCAGATTTGAGTTACATTTTATTGAGGAAAATAGCCCTTTTTAGTGTCTGAGACAAGCAAAAGTGAAACGAAATGCAACGTAACGAACTAGTAATGAATAGAATTCTGCTCTGTGACTTGTTAGTGCTCCTTTATCAAACACGCAATGGCAAAGTACAAAGTTTCCCAAATTTAATTAAATGCGAAATTTCAAAGTTTTGGTCGATTTTGGCCAAAATTGCTGCCCTAAACTAATTATTGGACTGTGCGTTGCCGGGGAGACTGCTCGCTGGTGACTGAGAGATCATATGTTCTCGAATATTGGTATTTGAGGCGGATTTAAGTTGTATTTTAGTGAGGGGAAGAGCTAATATTGGACAAAAATGTTGCTGTAATTTAGTAATGGGACCAGGCCAGGCCCGAGAGACAGTTCAGTGGTAACTGGGAGGTCATGTGTCATGGAAATGAGAACTAGAGGCAGATTTGAGTTACATTTTATTGAGGAAAATAGCCCTTTTTAGTGTCTGAGACAAGCAAAAGTGAAACGAAATGCAACGTAACGAACTAGTAATGAATAGAATTCTGCTCTGTGACTTGTTAGTGCTCCTTTATCAAACACGCAATGGCAAAGTACAAAGTTTCCCAAATTTAATTAAATGCGAAATTTCAAAGTTTTGGTCGATTTTGGCCAAAATTGCTGCCCTAAACTAATTATTGGACTGTGCGTTGCCGGGGAGACTGCTCGCTGGTGACTGAGAGATCATATGTTCTCGAATATTGGTATTTGAGGCGGATTTAAGTTGTATTTTAGTGAGGGGAAGAGCTAATATTGGACAAAAATGTTGCTGTAATTTAGTAATGGGACCAGGCCAGGCCCGAGAGACAGTTCAGTGGTAACTGGGAGGTCATGTGTCATGGAAATGAGAACTAGAGGCAGATTTGAGTTACATTTTATTGAGGAAAATAGCCCTTTTTAGTGTCTGAGACAAGCAAAAGTGAAACGAAATGCAACGTAACGAACTAGTAATGAATAGAATTCTGCTCTGTGACTTGTTAGTGCTCCTTTATCAAACACGCAATGGCAAAGTACAAAGTTTCCCAAATTTAATTAAATGCGAAATTTCAAAGTTTTGGTCGATTTTGGCCAAAATTGCTGCCCTAAACTAATTATTGGACTGTGCGTTGCCGGGGAGACTGCTCGCTGGTGACTGAGAGATCATATGTTCTCGAATATTGGTATTTGAGGCGGATTTAAGTTGTATTTTAGTGAGGGGAAGAGCTAATATTGGACAAAAATGTTGCTGTAATTTAGTAATGGGACCAGGCCAGGCCCGAGAGACAGTTCAGTGGTAACTGGGAGGTCATGTGTCATGGAAATGAGAACTAGAGGCAGATTTGAGTTACATTTTATTGAGGAAAATAGCCCTTTTTAGTGTCTGAGACAAGCAAAAGTGAAACGAAATGCAACGTAACGAACTAGTAATGAATAGAATTCTGCTCTGTGACTTGTTAGTGCTCCTTTATCAAACACGCAATGGCAAAGTACAAAGTTTCCCAAATTTAATTAAATGCGAAATTTCAAAGTTTTGGTCGATTTTGGCCAAAATTGCTGCCCTAAACTAATTATTGGACTGTGCGTTGCCGGGGAGACTGCTCGCTGGTGACTGAGAGATCATATGTTCTCGAATATTGGTATTTGAGGCGGATTTAAGTTGTATTTTAGTGAGGGGAAGAGCTAATATTGGACAAAAATGTTGCTGTAATTTAGTAATGGGACCAGGCCAGGCCCGAGAGACAGTTCAGTGGTAACTGGGAGGTCATGTGTCATGGAAATGAGAACTAGAGGCAGATTTGAGTTACATTTTATTGAGGAAAATAGCCCTTTTTAGTGTCTGAGACAAGCAAAAGTGAAACGAAATGCAACGTAACGAACTAGTAATGAATAGAATTCTGCTCTGTGACTTGTTAGTGCTCCTTTATCAAACACGCAATGGCAAAGTACAAAGTTTCCCAAATTTAATTAAATGCGAAATTTCAAAGTTTTGGTCGATTTTGGCCAAAATTGCTGCCCTAAACTAATTATTGGACTGTGCGTTGCCGGGGAGACTGCTCGCTGGTGACTGAGAGATCATATGTTCTCGAATATTGGTATTTGAGGCGGATTTAAGTTGTATTTTAGTGAGGGGAAGAGCTAATATTGGACAAAAATGTTGCTGTAATTTAGTAATGGGACCAGGCCAGGCCCGAGAGACAGTTCAGTGGTAACTGGGAGGTCATGTGTCATGGAAATGAGAACTAGAGGCAGATTTGAGTTACATTTTATTGAGGAAAATAGCCCTTTTTAGTGTCTGAGACAAGCAAAAGTGAAACGAAATGCAACGTAACGAACTAGTAATGAATAGAATTCTGCTCTGTGACTTGTTAGTGCTCCTTTATCAAACACGCAATGGCAAAGTACAAAGTTTCCCAAATTTAATTAAATGCGAAATTTCAAAGTTTTGGTCGATTTTGGCCAAAATTGCTGCCCTAAACTAATTATTGGACTGTGCGTTGCCGGGGAGACTGCTCGCTGGTGACTGAGAGATCATATGTTCTCGAATATTGGTATTTGAGGCGGATTTAAGTTGTATTTTAGTGAGGGGAAGAGCTAATATTGGACAAAAATGTTGCTGTAATTTAGTAATGGGACCAGGCCAGGCCCGAGAGACAGTTCAGTGGTAACTGGGAGGTCATGTGTCATGGAAATGAGAACTAGAGGCAGATTTGAGTTACATTTTATTGAGGAAAATAGCCCTTTTTAGTGTCTGAGACAAGCAAAAGTGAAACGAAATGCAACGTAACGAACTAGTAATGAATAGAATTCTGCTCTGTGACTTGTTAGTGCTCCTTTATCAAACACGCAATGGCAAAGTACAAAGTTTCCCAAATTTAATTAAATGCGAAATTTCAAAGTTTTGGTCGATTTTGGCCAAAATTGCTGCCCTAAACTAATTATTGGACTGTGCGTTGCCGGGGAGACTGCTCGCTGGTGACTGAGAGATCATATGTTCTCGAATATTGGTATTTGAGGCGGATTTAAGTTGTATTTTAGTGAGGGGAAGAGCTAATATTGGACAAAAATGTTGCTGTAATTTAGTAATGGGACCAGGCCAGGCCCGAGAGACAGTTCAGTGGTAACTGGGAGGTCATGTGTCATGGAAATGAGAACTAGAGGCAGATTTGAGTTACATTTTATTGAGGAAAATAGCCCTTTTTAGTGTCTGAGACAAGCAAAAGTGAAACGAAATGCAACGTAACGAACTAGTAATGAATAGAATTCTGCTCTGTGACTTGTTAGTGCTCCTTTATCAAACACGCAATGGCAAAGTACAAAGTTTCCCAAATTTAATTAAATGCGAAATTTCAAAGTTTTAAAATTACGCGCACAGTGTAAAATTTTAAAATTCATTGAAAATTTCCTCGCGTTTTATGTCGCCAAAAAAAAGTCGACGAAAAATTCCAAATTCGTGAATTATAAGAACTCCGGTCAGTTCTCATCTTGCCAAACCGTTTTCCGGGAACCCCTGGCCAAAGGACATTAAAATTCACATACCGACCAAGTTTCATATCGATTGGATAAGATTTTGGGTGGCTACGGTGAAAAATATCGTATTTTTGGCATTTTTAACTTTCCCGACGCGATTTACGACCCTTAAACATTGAGTTACGGGAAATCGCTATCAAGTAAAATGAAGTTCAAACGATTCTCTTTCCCCACTATTGCGTTAGTTTTTTGATTTAGAGCCGTTTTCAGGGTCTTAGAAGCGTTTGAAAAATGTAAGTCTTTTTGTCGCAATGACGTCACCCCGTGACGTCACTGCTGTAAAGATCGGATCAAAAATCTGAGCCCGTACTTACACCCGCCTTGGTCCAAAGTACCAGTGTACAAATTTTCAGGGGTCTAGCTCAAAAACTGTAGGAGGAGTAGGGAGAAAACAATTATCGGACTAACATTTTGGAAATTATTATATGGATTTTGTATACACAGGAGAACTCAACAGTACTCAACAACAGGAGGATATTCTTTTAGAAATATAGTTTTTAAATCTTCTTGAAATATAAACATTTTTAATGATTCCATATGAAAAGTCTTAGAATTACAGCAGAATTACAGCAGTTCACAAAGTACAGCCTCCTGCTACTGTTGGTGAACTTCATTACCCATGCCCAGGTTTTAAAAGTAACAAATCCCACCCAACAGTTTATCAGTATTCAATGTAACTTTACTTACTTGAACTTAAACATATATCCCCTCTTGCGAAACACATATTTTATTGACATCTGCTGAACAACTAATATCACCAAATTTAGTAATGATCAATATCTTCCCCAGCAATATAGTACGTTTCGTTATGTGATAAACCAGTTCCCGAGGAGACATATCACCATGCTTGTTCGGGCGATCTATGATTACAAGGGTTTGGAGGACCACTGTATATCCTTCTCTAAGGGAGACATATTCGAATTGAAGAGTGACGCTAGATCCCTAACTGGTGGCATGTCGTTGTCCCTAATTCCTCGCTCCACGGAGAACCTCCGGAACATATCTACGTACCGGCTACCTACGTTGAACGGATTAGTGGACTAGTTACCAGCCCACTGTAAGATATATTTAACTCCCATTGTTTACATTATATACATCAACTGCTGCGACCCAGCCTAGTGTGTGTGTGTGTGTGTGTGTGTAATGTAACTGGGATAATTGTATTCGGGGTGTATTCTTAATTGAATTAATTGAAGTAAGTGGGCTGGAATGGTTGCCATATGATTTGAGCTACATTTTTTAGCCAATTACCCATAAAACATCTGTGTTTCTTGCGGCGCTTTGGGGGTGGATAGCTTGCCAGGGCAGTGATAATCTCTTAGTTGAACTGATTCTTTTTGTAACCTGATCACAGCTCAGTGTTTACCCCGCCCCCACACATATATCGTGGAAACTTTAATGTTATTATTTTATTATAATTTCTCACCCCGGCCTGATAACTCATCAGGGGATGTCTGTTGCACAATCCCCCTCGACCCTCCCTCCATCTCCCTCCATTGATCGTAACAGTGTATATTACCCACCAAACACCGCCCCTCCCTCCCTCCTCCACCATTAATAGAACCCCCCCCCCAGGCAGATCAAGAGGAGGATGAAATGTTACCGCCCCCTCCCACGGAGGACGAGCTCGCAGCCGTGTTGGAGAGTCCTGTTGTCATGGTACCTGCTGCTATAGAGGACAGTGGGTACCAGGAGGAGGAGTGGGTGGAACACAGGAACAAAGAGGGAAGAAAGTACTGGTACAACACACATACCAGAATCAGCACCTGGGAGCACCCGCCGGTATATTTTAATGTTTGTTTGTTTGTCGCGACATACTTACTTTAATGCTTTACTTTACATTTTTATGTCCATTACATGCAACTTTGTATGTCCCCTAACAAAACATTTGTTTGTTCGTCTGTTACACACCCGACATCTTGGAGTGTCTGTAAAGAGAGAGAATAAAGACAGAGTGAGAGAAGCCCTGTCAGTGTGTGTTATCGAGAGGTATATCATATTTCAGGTTGATAGCTCACCACCAGAGAGAGCTGCACTACGCCGCCCTTCCTACCCCGGGACACATCATGTGGACCTGAGACGGAGTGTACCACCACCCCACTCGCCCATCCGGGGCACACCCCACTCCCCTAGCCGCTCCTCCTCTCATATTGGTGGATGTGGAGGAGAATACGAGAATGTTTCTCCGACGGGGGATTACGCCAACTTGGGTAAGTGGGTTATAATGTCATTCGATCTGTGCACACATTGTATTTACATGAGAGCACCGGTCCGTTTCAAGTCTAAAGGGGGATTTTCAACCTCTCTATATTCTCCCTTTCTTTTGTGACCGTAGTAACTAAAGGAATTGCCATGTTTAATTCTAATACGGCGTACTAACTAATTATGTTTCAGGGTCGGCTGTGTCTCTAAACCTCAAGTCACTGGGGCAATCCACCCACTCGGAGGAGGCAGGGTTTCCCCGCAGCCCCAGTAATGGTAAGGATAAACGACTTTTAACTACCACCCCGCCCCTCCAAAACAGTCCTAACCTATTACACCTAAGTTGGGTAGATAGGTACACATAAAATATAGTCCTAATATACTGTGTTTCAGGTAGCAGTAACAGCAGTGGTGCAGGTGGTGCAGCAGTCATTAGGAATATCAGAACTAGCAGTCCCCGGCCAATGTCCTATATCCCTGGCATTTCGGGTGAGTTGACATGCTCCTTCTGGGGCCCGGCCTGAAATAGACCATATAGTCGGGCCCTCCATTCTTCTCTTTTCAAATCTATACCTTATTGTAATTCTAATATCACAGTCCCTAACACGCTACTGAGCTGTATAAGCTATTGAATGTGGGGTTCGTGTAATTGTGAGCCTGTGTGTCTGCAGTGTGTGTCTACTGTTACTTTTGTTACTTTTGGAGTCCTATACAATGCCCTAGGAGTGTGTGTTTCTGCTGCTGCTAGTTTGTGCAGTGACCCTCTTTCAATGTGTCACAGAGAGCGAGAGCCATTAAATATTAAAGTGATTCAGAAATGCATTTCACCCTTTTTCCCATTACTCTGCACTCTATTTCTGCCCACCATTTCTACTTTCTCTCTGCACACACACACAGCGGGGACGGTTGAAGCCAGAAGGCAATTTCTCAGCCGGCAGATGTCAGATTCCCAGTTAACGGGGCCCACTACCTCGCCTCGGCACAGAGGTGGAAGCCTCAAAATACAGCCCAGGGATTGTAAGTTTGTGCATGCAACTTTCAGAGCATTTTAGACAGTACACCGCGGTAGCTCCTGTCAGGAGAGCATAAACTATACGAATTATATAGTCTCGGCTAACAGCTAACAGCGACTGCAGTACACTCAATTTGCACCATATATGTGGTTGACAGTTGGCCTAATAATATATGACATACAGACATCTGTACAATTGTGACAAAAACAAACATTCACACAAACACACAAAGAGTGAGATTATATATGTTTTGCATGTAGCATGTCTTGGATAAATTATGTGCTGGATATATGTTACATAAAAATCCTTCCTTATCTCGTAATATAGCATTGTTTTGCCCCTTCATTCAATATTATACCCCCAATCTCTGTGTGCTGTCCGTGTAAACTCATCATTAGTTGACCCCCCCTAACACCCCCTCTCCCTAGTGTCCAGTGGGCTGATGAAAGATAGTGCTGTGATGACTACGAGTGATGTGGGAAACAGCTCTTTTCATCATCCAGTCAACATATCCGGCCCTAAACCATCTCGCATTCCCAAGGTAACTAACTGCAGTGTGTGGGTTAATTGGTCGCTAATTAGGCTGAGAAACTACACGATACACCACCACACTGTTGTAGAAGACAACTAGATTTTATGCATGTGAGAGATGATATAATGCATTCTGAATTTTATCTCTCGATTTTAGTAAACCAGACGTGGCTCAGCTAAATAAAGCTTTTTGTGCAAAACTGTCAAATGGTGGATTCACTTTCATTGTTACTTTTTCTTATCTTTGATCACATAAATTTCTCAGTATGTCAAAAATGCACTTCCCTAGCGTTCGTTATAATAAACTGTTGACATTTGAATGAAATATAATGCACAAAGCATAGTAATTGTATATCTCTCTCTAACCTATATCTCTATCTCTCTCCTCTTCTATCTCTTTCCTCTATAACTTAGTGATAATGTTGCTCATTATGTCTCGCATCGCTGGCAAACGACCATTTCTTTCTTTCTTCCTCTCTCTCTATCTCTCTCTCTCTCTCTCTCTCTCTCTCTCTCTCTCTCTCTCTCTCTCTCTCTCTCTCTCTCTCTCTCTCTCTCTCTCTCTCTCTCTCTCTCTCTCTCTCTCTCTCTCTCTCTCTCTCCCTCTCCATATCTATTATTTTCCAATCCCAATCATCTACGATTCTCTCCATACTGTCCAATCCTAACTGTAAAATCATGCCTGATGCCCTACCATCATAGCTCCCTGTAATTCCTTGATATATGACAGGAACTATGTAACTACTCTCCACCTCCTAACCCCCGTAATTTCTTATCTCCGTAATTTCTCGCTAGTTACCAGACTTCCCCTCTACTTCTTTCTGTCACTCTTTCACCCTCTCTTTCTGGGAACTTAGTAAAACGTGACGAATGATAAAGACTACCTCTTTCATTCTCTTCAATTCTCCTCATATATCGTGTCATATCAACTCAACCGTTTATCTACCGACCATCATACCTCCATCTTCGCCAACTCCTTTGAGCCTTGTCCCGGTACTACTATACCCCATAAAGATCACTATTGCACCTGTGTGTGGCGCTGTATAACGGGGTAACGTGATACCACCTGTTCATTCATGAACTATAGAAGCTAAGAGAGAAAGGGAGAGAGAGAGACAGAGAGACAGAGAGAGAGAGACAGAGAGAGAGAGAGAGAGACAGAGACAGAGAGAGAGAGAGAGAGAGAGAGATATATACAGGGGGATGTGAAGGGTATGACAAAGTCGGACACTAACTCCCTCTAGATAATGACCTTCATTAATACTCAGCGGTCCTCCTCACATTCTATTCCGGCATGATGTACGCTGTTATACAAGTGTGCGGTGAAGAAGACCCTCCCCGACAATTACAGTTTAGTTTGTCAGTGTGTAAATACTACCCTCACGGTAACAGTTTGGTGTTAGTTCCCTCAATGTCTGTACCTCTATCTGCTCTCTCTCACGTTTTATACACAGTTTATATTATAGAGGGTCTTCTGTGTGTACCATTCATAATGTTTCTCCAAGCGTCTACCTGTATGTGTACACTTTATATACACTAGCACATATACCTTCTCTCTCTCTCTTCTTTCTCTCTCTCCCTTCTCTCTTTCTCTCATTTTTCGTCAAACTAGCACTGCCCCACAATCCACTTCCTGTCGCTATGTGTGCAAATAATTTAACTCGATTCACTCGAAATAATTACAAGGAAAAACAAGACTCACCCCCCCCCCATTTCTTTCACACCTGAAGCACACTCATTTGGTGTGATTCCACAAGGATGACTATGGTGTCTACCTTGGTCGGTGTGACTGGGCCTAGTCTTGGGCGGTTGTCCACAGTCTCCCAGACCAGTAAACCAAACCTAACCACACTCAGTTGGGCTGTGAGTGTCTCGGGGTGTGTGACTGTGGGCTGGGGACAAAAGAATTCATCTCCCGACCAATACCTCTTATACGTGAACCTACTAACGCCTCAGTTCTATATCAGCACGTAAGGACCGTGTGGAAATTATGTGTGTGTGCTTTTTGTGTGAAATTCATTAAACTAACTGTGGTGTTTCGGGAATCATTGAAAGTATTTTCGTTAGTGCTGTGTCCGTTTTACGTCATGCCTTGAAATCACAAGAAATCCTTTGTTTAGGGTTGCCTTGCTCGACCCTCTCACACCACGCTCCGTAAAGGAGGGTTAGAACATATATAACAAGTTCCGCAGACGTTTGAATGACTCTTAATTAATCTTGTTTTAATTTGTGGTCAGGGCTATTTTCATAGCGAACGTGTGAAAATAAGCATCTTTCTCTCAACGTGTAATATTTGGCTGAATGTACCCACAACTGCGGGACAGTCTTTTGTCTTCTCCACTTCCTTCTCTTTTCTCTCTCTCTCTCACTCTCTCTCTCTCTCTCTCTCTCTCTCTCTCTCTCTCTCTCTCTCTCTCTCTCTCTCTCTCTCTCTCTCTCTCCCCTCTCTCCATCTTTCTGACATATTACTAGAGCAACACATTATATTATATCAAGAAGGACACGAGCATATACTGTTTTAGGGAAGAGTCCCAGCTTGACATGTTCTCTGACGTGTCTTCGTTTCTCACTTCCTCAAAAAACAGGGTTCAAGTTGTTCTCATTTCCTCAAAAAAGGGGTACAAGTTGTTTTACAGCTGACTCTTATAATCTCTTATCAGGTTGCTGTCTAGTGCTGCACACCACCTTTCCTCACGCATTCCTCATCTTTATATTAGAATTCACTTGTCCCTCTCGTGGTAACCATTCCCTCCCAACCCAGGCACACAATAAGAATCCCTACATTTCCTCCCCTCTGTCTGTGAGACGTGGTGTGAGGGAAGTTCTGTACGGTGCTGCAGCAGGTGTGAATAACGGTGTGAACTATGGAAGTGTGAACAGTGTGAATGATGGGGAGGTATATTATGAAAATGTGAGGAGCGCCAGTAGGGAGAGCGTGTGTGAGAGTGTGAAACTTCTCAGTAGGAGTGCGATGTGTGTTGCCGACACGCGAAATAGAAAGGTGAGAGCTGTGTGTGGTTTCGGGGATTTGTTGTCCTTTTGAAAGAATTGAAATCACATTACTAGCATATTATAATATTATCAAGTTTTCTTTCTCTCTATCTCTCTATCTCCATCGGCGCATGTCCTACTCACGGTACACTTTATGTTACACATCAGGCTGACACACATACACACTGACCCAAGAAAATGTCAAATTTCAAGATAAATCTTAATCCACTCTGACACGGAGAAACATCTAATAATATTAATAAGGGGTATAAACTTTTATATCTTCATTGGTGGTCCAATTTGAGACATCTTGATTATTTGATCCTTTTGACCTTTCATATAATAATCTCTCTATTCATTCGCAACATTTCTTGCATGAAACTGGATCCCCTTCCCAAGGTCTCGAATACTATAATCTATGAACAATGCGAGGATATAGTCGAGGCAGGAACCGGAGGCGGGCCTGTCGCCCAGGTATATTCTCTACATGTGCCCATTAATACATGTGCCCACTGCCCATTAAACATGCCTTGCTAATTCAGTCAATTACATGTGTGGTAAAAAAATGCATGCCCTCCTTTTCTTGCACAACACACGCACACGAAAACGCGTGTACAATTCATTTTGTCACAATTAAGCAATGCTGATTTGTGCATGTCGAAAGATTTGAAGATGGCAATCAAAACACAAGGAAAGTTTCTATTCAGAAATGTTAGTCTCTTGGATTTCTCCCCATCATTCATCGCTTCTCGGCCTTTTGGCTAAGATCAAGTGTAGTATCTGTTCTTATCAGTTTAATATCTGATACACAGTACATCGTACTGTTTCAATATTAAATTGATTTTTGGAATCCGGTCTTGGATGTGAAGCTTGCTTCAGCCAGATCACGAGTCCTCCCCGTATTGCAGTACCTCGGGGCTGGGCTCACCTCCCACTAGGGAGGACCTAATGAAATCAAGAAATAAATAAGTCTACAACACTGGATGAGTGTAGCTGTGTTACAGTCACTGCATTTACTGTATGATTTATTATTTATAAATTATGTTACAAATATCGTAATTATCTACTCTCCCTATCCAGAGAATCGCTGAGGGATATGCAGAAGAAACGATTGGAGAGGATACGTTTTACATTTGTAAACACACCAACCAAAAGGTTTGTAGTGGTGAAGTTGTTTATCTGTGTGTCTCCCCCACTGATCGATCATGACCACAAGAGACTTATCAGCTGATGAAAAGTGAAGTCTCTCTCTCTTTATTGCAGTAGCGCGCGGTGCCAGACAAATAGGAGAGTGCGCGCGAGACCATCCACGCGCACCCGCCCAATCCCTTCCTGCAATGTGTGTCATGTTTGTGTGTCTTCTGTTTCGTGTTCCACTCCCAATCATGATGATACCTGACCCTCCCATCCTTAGTGGAAGCTGATTAGAGAACAACACGCCCATGGGGAGGAGCACTACAAGAACATGACAACGGGAGAGAGGCAGTACACTCTCCCCGTGTTCAAGGTAACGAGTTGGGTGGATGATGATGACCATGACGAGTGGTCTACCTCCTCTTTTTCAAACCGATCTGACGGGGAGGCTGACCTACCATACTACCCAGACTTTGACAGGACTTCACAGACACTACCCGCCCGACTACCCGACGAACACAAACTATCCACACTGGGACGACTAGGAAAGGTATCAAGGGGAGATATGCTAAGGAGCTGGGGTTCCTAACTATCATTCCCCTCAGGCGGTTACAAGGACGTTCTCTACAAATCCCAATAAACGGGCTGAAAAGGTCGGTCTTGAGAAAAGAAGCAAGAGCGTGTCGGAGTGCCACAACACTACCCGGGTATGTAGGGGCATGGGAAACTGGTGTATACAGGCTCTGTTCACGTGGGAAACTGGTGCCAGCATCAGATGATTCCCCGATGTGGTTACTTTTCTCAGACCTAGCTCCCTGATTTAGGCCTGAGTTAACTTTCTTAAAATATGGGCTGTTATTAGATAAAGGATAAAGCTTGTGAATCCATTAGTAAAATATAATTGCACATCTACCGAATACAGAATGTAGTACATTATCTCGATATAATCTCGACATATATGATAATATAATATCTCGATATATGGTAGGCGAATGAATAGAAAGTTATAGGATACAGGGATTATAATGGGGTATATTGATGTATGCACATATTGGGTAAAAAAGGGGAAAGAATAGACTGTAAATGTTTGAGAAATATTGCTAATGGCATGTTTTGTTCACGCGGCGAGCTAATGGCCCGTATAGACGTAAGATGGAATATCGCACGTCTTTAACTGGGACCTTTTAAGGAAAGAATTCATTGCATCTATAGATATATCTATTGATTCTCGTGTTTTCTTTGAACTATATTTTGTACACCTTCCCATTCCCAGATCAGCCTTTCTTACTTCATTTACTAATAATAATATAATCTGTGAAGCTGGTTGGGATTACGTCATGTTTTCCTCCTCCAAACAATTACTATGTGGCTCCGATATTCGATCTGTGATGACGTGGTGTTCTATTCCCTCTTTTACCCATGTTACTTGAGAATGAAAATAGTGTACGGTTTTAGCTCACTTTTTCATTTTCTCTTCGTTTAATCGTTCTACAATGTTCCCAGTGATACCCTCTTCATTACCCTGTACTTCTCTCTCTAGCTTGGTTAAACGGTGCGGGTACCCACAGCAGGGCCCACGTACACACGTGTGTGATAACAGATGTTTGTCGATAGGTAGATATACCGATTAAGGCAGAGGGAAGAAAGAGAGAGAGAGATAGAGAGAGAGACAGAGAGACAGAGAGGAGTGCTGTTGGAGATTGTTAATCATAGTTCCTACCCATGTAAAGGCGTGTACAGGTTTTATACGCAGGTCCTCCTCCATACAGCCTATAGATCACACTTTGTTTGCTTATATTTGTTCCCTCTCCTCTGATCATTATCTGATATACACTGTCCCCCGAAGACAGTCGTTAGTCTTTGTGTGTCCCACTTCACTCTCCGTTACTGTAGTATGTTAGTTGGACCAGCAGCCTGTGATAATAAGTCCGCCTCCCTCACACACCTTGTGTCCTGTATTTCCACCATTTTTATACCAGAGGTAAGATAACACATTATATTTTAAGAGATAAATGTTTTAAAAACAAGGATTAAAAGATAGACAGAATATTACATCTACAAATTGGCTCCATCGCCACTCGGCCTAATTTCTCTAGTTATAGTAAGAGTGGTAGTGTCTTTGTTTTTAGCTGCCATCGCCACAAATGCACTATTTCTCTGTAGTCTCTTCAAGTTAAACATGCTGACCAATCTTCCATTATTGTTCCCGATTCCGTTCTTCTGCTCTTTCGGAATGTCAGAGAGTTTCTTGCGGAAGGCAAACCACTCAGTTGTGATATCCTGCCACTTTAATTTGACCCTTCTTGCCAGCTTCCTGAGGAATGATTGGTGGTGGATGTCCATAGGATCCTGAATGGTGGCTATCACTGTCTCCGCTATTAGGAGAGCACAACTGATGAGAAGCCCCAGGGCGAGAAGATAGAAAATACCCTTGAGAGTGTCCATTCTGAGGACCTCGTTGGCCCCCACGTCATGACCATGGTCACAACCCCGATCGGGGGTCTTGTCCCACTTTTTCCACAACTCCTGAAAGTACCCCTCCTCTCTAAACTTGATGAGATTGGTGTTGATGAGATTGGTATAGGGGGAGTTCTTCGGGAGACCAAAACCGTAATCAAACGGCTGTATCTCCTGGCCTATGAGAAATATATTGCACTGGCCAACTAGATTGTAATTAATGGCGGGGGTTTCATCGATCAGTACAAACAGCCCATCCAGGACCCGCTGGTTGCCCTCTTCTACACTGTACACCCTCTCTGCGCCCTCCACCAACTTCTTGAGCTCCGGATCGACATTGTTAGTGAGGAGGGACTCCACAAAACTGCCCTCCAGGATGCCCCACTTGTACCTGCTTTGTAGCACCAGCTCAGCAGCACTGTCAACAGTTATCCCTATTTTATCAAGGGTCAGGAAGGCAGTGAGGTTAGCTGTGTACATGGACAACATGAGGAGGACAAAGAACCACCAGATTAGCAGGATGAACCTACCCGAGGGAGAGGTGGGTAAAGAGCTGCACCCCTGACCGACCAACCCTGCCCCTGTCGCCCACAGACTGTTATAGAAGGTCATCATGTGACTTTGGGCATCCTCCTCTACTCTCATTACCATGCAATCTGAGCTGTAGTGATCTTTGAACTTAATATTCCCCTTGTGTTTAGCAACCCTCATCTCCTCACATTTGGTGCACGTGCACACCTGGATAGCGTGAACCTTCTGTCCGTAGTCACCGTACGGAGATATCTTGCTGAACAAGTTTAACATGGAGCTGATGACGATGAATGCAGCTCCCATTGTCATCCAGACGGAGTTACCGAAGGGAGAGAGGAAGAAGAAGGGGTTGTTCTTGCCAGACTCCCCCATCACCACCAAACTAATTCCCGAGTCCATGATAGGAACAGTGAAGTCAATGGCCTGTTTTCTCTCCACTCCCACTGACAAATCCATGGCAATCATGTCCGTTCTCTGGGAGAGGAGGTCTCCAATCATCCCATTCCATTCGCCTGTTTCCGGGTCCATCATCCCAAACTCCCCATCATGGGGGGAAATGAACTCGTAGGTGAAGTTCAGGTTGTCCTCCCGGGCTAGGGTGGCCACTATCTCTGGACAGATTCCCTGCCAACAGTGCGGTCCAGTACAGTTGGCAATGGGGGCTGCGAAGGGGAGGTTGTTAGCCACGCCCAACCTCAGGTGTAGCCCACTAAGTTGATTTGGCAGCCCTATCGGAGGGGTTTTCTTCCCTCCGTGAAACAGAACAGGAGAGTGGAAGGTGATCCCGCTCCTCTCGGACCAGTTACCCACCTGTCTAAAGATGGGGTAGGTGAGACCATCAGGGTAAATGAAGTTCACAATATCGTATTGTTTCTTCTCTGTCACCCCCTCAGAATCCAGGTAAACTGGCCCTGATAAGCCGTCTATCGTTGTAGATAAGATCGTCTCCCGGAGTTCCCAGCCATCCTTCCATGGCTCTATCTCGGAGTAGTTAGAACAGGAGCAGTTTGGCTTGGAGAGGGTAATTGAGACTTTCAGAGCCTCGGCCATGACTGTGATAGCATCACTGGCCAGAAGAACTGTCTGGGTAATCTGGGGCTGGATCCCGACCTCGCTCCTAAACTTGGTATACTGAGGGGAACCCCAAGCCATTGAAGGCATGAGTCCAATTAGTCCTTCGAAGTCCCCTTCCCCTGCCAGTAGCCCTGGGCTATCTGATATTGCGTCTGTAACTATCCAAACATAGTCCTTAGCAACGAGGCCCTGGATACGTGCTTCCCCCAGCACCACAGGTCCATACCTTCCCTCGCAGTTGAGAACTATTACCCTCGCCAGGGATCTCTTTATGGCCCCAAGAGCCCGACTTACCGACCTCTCATTAAAGAAAACCAGTGACTTGATGACAAAGTTGTGCTCGTCCGTGAGAGCAGATTGGAGTTGGTGGACCCCGTGGGTGCCGTAGGAGCTGTCGGATCCTATAATGGCCACCTCGAACCACTTGAAGTGCTTGAGAAGTGCCGTGATGGCCTGGCTCTGGTAGGTGTCACTGGGTGACAGGAGGATCAGGTTGTCTCGGTGATCCCCGTGACCTATCTGAGGGTCCGTGGCGACCAGGGACACCAGGGGAATCTGGAAGGGTGCCAGGAGATCACATATCTGGGAGGTCAAGGTGGAGCCTTCTGGTGTAACCACGGCGACCACCCCACTCTCCACCATGGCACACGTGGCCTCCACCAGGTCGTACAGGGAATCAGGGTGGAACTCAACTACCTGGATGGACTGGTTAGTGTTCTTGTTAGCGAGGGGCAGGATGGTATCCGTTAGGACGGTGTAGTGGGTGTTTTCGGTGGATAGGAGGAATCCCACGCTGTGGCTATCCGTGTAGAATGGAGTGAAGAGAGATAGGAGGAGGAGCATGGTGCAATAGGAGCTGACCACGATGTGCGGAGTGATTATAAACTGGGATAATTCATTAACATTCTGTCAGATGCCTGTAACATGTGTTGTACCTAGAGAGGGAAGGAAACAAGAATTAATAACTTCTTGGGAACAGAGGAACAAGGACCCAACAAGAAGAGGAGCTACAGGGAAGGGTAGTAAAATGCTGCAACAGGGATGATCAATTGGCTGCATCATCTGTGATGGAGTAGACCAATTCATCGACCCCCATTCCATCTATATATATTGTCTCAGCGTTAGAGAGGGCAAATAAAATACACGGTTTTTGAGCTTCACTAAGTGAATGAGCTCACAAAAGAATGAGATTACCTTTTTACCTGAAGTAAGGAATATTTTTTAGATTTCTCAGCCACTAATTAAGAACATCATAATTATGTCTGTGTCATAAGCATAATACTTGTCTTTATAACTATGCATATAATATGAATGCAACAATACTACGACAAAACTATGGTAGTCATCTGTTGAGACACAACAAGAAAAGAGAGGGAGGTAGGAAATGCAGGTCGTTATGAGAGATATGTGGAGAGGGAGGGTGAGAGAGAGAGAAGGAAGCGGACAAGAAATGAAGATTTACAATAATAATATTATCATGCTCGCAATCAGGCAATGCAATATCAATGGATAAAGGTAGGTCTGTTGTAACAATATTCGTGTCTCATCATGGAATAATTTTAGAAAAATATCAGGCCATAAATAAATGTTATTTATATAACGCACAGGATTCTGGTCGAACAAAGCATAGGGCGAGCTGCATCTACGCACATTCTTCTATGTTGTGTTTTAAACCTCTCATTTACAAAATTTGTAAAAGAGGGCACAACCTCTCATTTACAAAATTTGTAAAAGAGGGGCACAACCTCTCATTTACAAAATTTGTGAAAAGAGGGCCACATTGAGAGAAGATGAAGCTAGGCAAGTATTTATAATCCCGTCTCATGGTCTCACTCGGTGAGACTATATATGATACCGGATGACACTAGCTCAGGAAGGTTGGTCATGGTCTGATGGCACAATAACTTAACAAGGGTCATTGTTACAAGTTGCTAGTCATCTCTTTGTTGAACAATATATAGTGGCCCTGCAGCAGTAGTGATCCAGGAATGAGGACCGACAAAGTATAAAACAAAGGAGAGACCGCTCAACAATGACCTTCGCCTACCACTATAACAAATCATGATTTTATTGTTTGCCGCTCATAATATATGCTTGAGAAACTCAGAGAATGGAGCAACCTAGGTCGGTAGTACTTTTTATATTCCAATTTATCCTGTTCTTTTCTCTCCCTCTTTCTTTCTCTCATGGCCACGTGCTTTATAACTGCCTACAACTAAGATAGACTTGTCTAGATACTAAATACTCTCTCGTGCGCAAAACTTACGCAAACATTCGACTAGTATCCAAACAGGTTATAAGTTGCCTTTCTAGACCCTCTTGTCGATATGAAGAGGCTTATATATAACGTAGGAGAAAGCGCCGTACTAGATTTCTAGTGATTAGTACAAATTTCACCACAACGTCAATATATATCGCACACAAGAGCACAAAAAGGCTGATGGAGCAAGAGCTAATGGACTATGTGTACCAGTACACTTATACATAGACGAATATCTCTCTCTCTCTCTCTCTCTCTCTCTCTCTCTCTTTCTCTCTCTCTCTCTTTCTCTCTCTCTCTCTCTACTCTATCTCTCTCTCTTCTCTCTCTCTACCTATCTATCTCTCTCTCTCTCTCTCTCTCTCTCTCTCTCTCTCTCTCTCTCTCTCTCTCTCTCTCTCTCTCTCTCTCTCTCTCTCTCTCTCTCTCTCTACATATCTCTCTCTTTCTCTCTCTGGAATGACACCAATTCCACTACTTCATAGTAATTATAGGAAGTTCCTCGACAATCGACATAGTTCAGTGACATATGAAGTAGAAACTTCCTAGAATTATTATGTAGTAGTACTGCATCTAACTCGGCTTGTTCCGGTCTATAAGTTTAGTAACTTCTATCGGCGAGTTTGTTAAGCTAATATGGCACTATAACTCTAGTTAGATCAAAGCCCGTTCATAGTTCCTAAAAACACATGGCTCTTATCTGCTAAGAAACTACGGAAAGTTACTGCTATAAATGACTGGACTTAGTCTAAATTGAGGTATCTTGTGGACTGGTTGTAGTAATATACTATGTAGGATGCAAAGTAATACAAGATTATTAAATCTTGTATTACTTTGTAATCAGCTCCAGAATCTTTACCAGCGCTTTACCAGAAATCCCTTTATAAGCAAAGATATAATAGGATGCATATTTTTCTAAACCTATAAATATATTGCGGTGGAATATTGCTAGGAAAAACTCAATCGATTGCTCATATAATTCTGATGATAATTCTCTGATGAAATAACTATAATGCACAGTCCCATTATTGAAGGATGGTTAGCAATATAATAAGAGGTAGAACCGATCAGTGTCATATAAACCATATAGCGGGTGACGGGTTTATTAATTATATAAATTAACTTTTACACATCACCAAACATCCCTAAAAGCAAGCCCAAACTAAAATGACCGTCGTTAGGTTTTTCGAAATTACACTTAGCTCCACTGGTGAGATAGAGACTTGTTAAGTTAGGTAGATCATGTCAAGTTCTTGATAACTTCAAAATTTCAAGTCTCTATATCTGATTATTAGGGGGTGGAGCTAGATGGCCGTCTAAAAACCGGTCTCACGCAGCAAGGGTGATTGATATATTAGGTTGGGTTACACATAGACCGCTCATCCCAAGCTGCGTATACCAATGCATAGTTTTCTCAGTGCTATTATCTAACGCTCTCTCTCTCTCTCTCTCTCTCTCTCTCTCTCTCTCTCTCTCTCTCTCTCTCTCTCACTCTCTCTCTCTCTCTCTCAAACTGCTCTACTAACTACTACCGTGACATTTCCAGTGACCACCAACCGTACTGGGAACCACCAACCATCTGCAGTGGGAAAATGATCCTTGTCGTTACTAATCTAGTTATTGTTAAACACATTCTTAACATTTAGTAATAGTATGAAATGGACTGACATCTAGTTAGATAAGAGAGAATACAAAAATCGTGATTTGACCGCGATCTTTCGTTGACAACTGAAACCACACATTGACACACACACACTGACCGCAGGACAATGGGACAAACCAAGACAATATTGTTGTGACAGTAGTAGATGACAGATTACTACCAGCCGTGGTACCAGAGGAAGAGGACCCTAGTCAATCTGCCAGAAAGAAGGATCGAAAAAAACAGAGGTCACGTGATCTCAGTGGTGGGGGTACTGACCATGGGGATTTCGACTTTTTATTGGTAGGTACAAGGTGTT
Organism: Hormiphora californensis; assembly: GCA_020137815.1. Lineage (NCBI taxonomy): Eukaryota > Metazoa > Ctenophora > Tentaculata > Cydippida > Pleurobrachiidae > Hormiphora > Hormiphora californensis. The sequence goes on from CM035350.1 coordinate 5,048,053, forward strand.
ATGTGAAACTTTGTTGAGAGAGAATTAGTGATAAGTGTATTTGTAAGTGTCATAAGATCAAGGCACGCTAAAGATGGAGAGTGAGAAAAAGAGAGAGAAAAAGAAATAGATGGGGAGTGAGATACAGAGTGTGATCAGTGAGAGAGAGAACAGGAGATAGAGAAAGATATAGCTCGAGTGCATATAAAGAATCACTGTCACGACATAGTCCTATCCATGGATGATCTATAGTGTTTGATGAGGGAGTATTACGCAGTTAAAATGTTTATTCGTATGCAGTATAATAATACACGTCACTGTATAACTCTTCAACACACCCAGTCTGCTCGCTCAATTGCAATTTCTAGTTTCTGTCTCTGACAGCCCCTTCTTTCAGGGCTCTAATTTTATATCTAAATTATCATATGTGCCATCTGACGCGTGGATAACGCACCCTGGCTGATATTAGATCTTAAATCGGTATTAAATCTATAAATTTGTATAAATTTCTACGAATTCTCCTAATCTTTATTTTCTCTTTTCTGTTCTTGTATTTCTATATAAAGACCCCCTGGATCTCCTTTTAATTTGTCACCAGTATAAACTGGCTCACTCCAGATAAACTTGTGTCCCTGAATTATACTTCCACTCTTTACTTCTTCCCAAACTCAATGAGCTAGGTTACTTCGACGGAATATACCCGGGGTCAGCCTGGACATTCTCATCAAGAGTGTGTCATTTAGTTATTGAACACATGCTTCCTTCCCTTATTATAGAACAACCCCTTCATTTCTCTCTCTCTCTCTCTCTCTCTCTCTCTCTCTCTCTCTCTCTCTCTCTCTCTCTCTCTCTCTCTCTCTCTCTCTCTCTCTCTCTCTCTCTCTCTCTCTCTCTCTCTCTCTCTCCTTCTTTCCTCCTCATTTTTCTTCCTCAAATCACTCGCTCTCGCAAGCATAGTCTTTCTCACTTTCATCTACCCCAGACCCCTCCAACATGCCCTTTCATAATATTCGTCTTCTCTCTGCAACCCTCAACCCTATTGTTGTTGTGCATACTGCAATGTATATTTTTCGCTAGTTTTACTCCAAACATGTAAAAATTACAAGTGTGTGACTTTTTTGGTAATGGCTGTTGCCCCTTCCTTCGCCGATGTAATCCAAGAACTGAAACAGAGAGGACAGCAAAACCAGAGGGATGATAAGGAAGTAACAGAGCAGGTTTGAAACTGACAGACAGACCGACAATATTTCCATGATCCAGGTGGCCTGTGTAATAAGGCACCCTGAAACACTATCTCTCATTCCTTTTTCTCGCTCCATCTCTCTCTCTCTCTCTCTCTCTCTCTCTCTCTCTCTCTCTCTCTCCCTCTCTCTCTCTCTCTCTCTCTCTCTCTCTCTCTCTCTCTCTCTTTCTTTCTTGCACACTTCTATCTTCGATTTCTGTTTAGCGACATCTTGTACCGAGAATTTCCAAATACGGAATATAGCCTGGAATATAGACTGGGGATGTTATTCTGACTTTCGTTTCTAACTACTTTGTCCAAGCTTTAGACTGGATATAATATCAACATCCTTGTTTGACTCTTTCTTTCTCTCCCTCTCTCTCCTTCCATCATGTATTTGGTCTCTCTATCTCGCTTAGTTCTCCCTCTCTATCTTTAGCTTTAATCTCCCTCTCTCAGTCTCACACAAACTTGACCAGCGAGAAGCTGGAGAGAGAGATCAGAGAGAAAGAGTTTGAGGCGCATTGGTATGTAATCCAATCCCATCACACTTGTTCTGTATTTCTATTCTCGCTCTGGTTTGTGTGTGTATGCAACACTGCTCCTTCATAAATCAAGTTGCTGCTCCTTCATAAAGACAGATTATGATTCAACCCCCCGCCGTCTGGAACCCCCAACCGAACCTCTGTGATCTTCTCTGTGAACTCAGACGAGGGTCTGTCACTGGTTCTTGCCCAGCACCTTGAGGAGTATAAATTTACCGAACTGAAGAAGCGTGAGACGAAGTTGCTTGGTAAGCTCAAGGCTGTGAAAAATCAAATCCAATCAGAATATTCTGAGTATGAGGCTGGGTGGGAGAGCTCTCCCTCCATCACCAACCTGAATACAATCACTACTCTGGGGGACATTAACCATCAAGATGCAACTATCCGGGAGAAAAACATCATCGAGTTCGAGACGGCCTGCCAGGAGGGAGGGGAGAGTCTGGAGGACTGGATTATCCGGCTGCAGCATCTCGTGGTTGCGGCTTACCCCTGTCAGGATACGGAGACCCTGCAGAGTAGGGTAGCTTGGGCCTTCATTCGGGGATGTACCGATCACAACATTAGGAGTCATGTTGTTAGTCAAGGGTGGACCGTTTCTCCCGGCGAAACCCTCTCTCCAGGAGAGATCCTCACCCTTGCTTACACGGTAAAAATGGGGGAAACTCAAGCTGTTTTTATACCAATCTATTATCCCTAAAGCTCGCCGTTCTTTTCTCCTCTCTCTCCATTTAGTTTTTGAATGTCGGATACCAGGAAACGACCGAACCGGGTTTTTTTCCACCGAACCGAACCGAACCGAATTTGAAAAACTTTTTTACCGAACCGAACCGAACCGAACCGAACCGAATTTCGGTAACCGAACCGAACCGAACCATACAAAACTTTTTCTGTATAAATGTTTCTCTAAAAAGTCATGGAGAGCACCGATCAAGGTATTGAGAATCATTCTCTGAAATTTTGTTAAAAAATGTTTGAAAAAATGTCAAAGTCAATTTTGTGAAAAAATTTTCAAAGTCAATTTTATCGTAAATTTTCTATGTCAATTTTTGCGTACGAATCGTGTTTCGAATCGGCAATGCTATACGGGAATGGTATTGCTAATTAGCAGGATTAAACGAACCATGAATCGTGTCTCTCTAAATTTCCTAATTAGATTTGATGGGGGATCACGTATCAGCACAATCCATCTCGGACCCACTAATTACCAACATCACTCCCGTTTAGCATTGTCGATTAGAAACACGATTCGTATACCATAATTTACTTAAAATATTTTTCACAAAAAAAATTTCACAAAATTTCAGGTAATGATTCTCAATACCTTGATCGATGCTCTCTATGAATTTTTAGAGAAACATTTAATTTTGTGAAAAAACTTTGTAAAATATTTCAAAGTCAATTTCGGAAAAAAAATTATATGTCAATTTTGCCGTACGAATCGTGTTGCGAATCGGTGATGCTATGCGGCAGTGCTCTCGCTAATTAGCAAGATTTATTGAAACATGAATCGTTTGCCCTAAACTTCCTAATTAGATTTGATGGGGGATCACGTATCAGCATAATCCATCTCGGACCCACTAATTAGCAATATCACTCCCGCTTAGCAATACCGATTCGAAACACGATTCGTACGCAAAAATTGACATAGAAAATTTTCCAAACTTTTTTACAAAATTTCAGAGAATGATTCTTAACACCTTGATCGGTGCTCTCCATGAATTTTTTGAAAAAAAAAGTTTCTGAATTTGTTGACCCTCTCATGAGGACACGATTCGACGGGAAGTCAGGTATCAAATCAATCCATATCGAACCCGCTAACTAGCGAAATCATTTCCACATTGCACCACCGATTCGAAATAGGGTTAATACGGCGAAATTGACATCCATACAATTTTCGTGAAATAATTGAAAAATTTTGCATGAAAAAGCCCGATTTCTGGGCATTTTTTGACCAAAAAATTCGGTGGTTCGGCCAAAATTTCGTACCGAACCGAACCGAACCGAACCGCCCAAAAAACACCGAATTTCCGAACCGAACCGAACCGAACCGAATATTCGGTCGCTTCATGCAACTATCCGGGAGAAAAACATCATTGAGTTCGAGACGGCCTGCCAGGAGGGAGGGGAGAGTCTGGAGGACTGGATTATCCGGCTGCAGCATCTCGTGGTTGCGGCTTACCCCTGCCAGGATACGGAGACCCTGCAGAGTAGGGTAGCTTGGGCCTTCATTCGGGGATGTACCGATCACAACATTAGGAGTCATGTTGTTAGTCAAGGGTGGACCGTTTCTCCCGGCGAAACCCTCTCTCCAGGGGATATCCTCGCCCTTGCTTACACGGTAAAAATGGGGGAAACTCAAGCTGTTTTTATACCAATCTATTATCCCTAAAGCTCGCCGTTCTTTTCTCCTCTCTCTCCATTTAGTTTTTGAATGTCGGATACCCAATGCATTGTATTATTATATGGTCAAGGGCGATATAGTCCCTCCTCTCTCCACATATATCTATTTTATCTCTCTATATCTCTCTCAATCTCTTTCATTATCCCTAGAGCTATGCGAACTAAAACAAGCTCCCGACTTAGTCGCAAGCAATAATCGTTACATTATTATCGGGAATCGAGATATGTTATTATTACATTTACAATGTTATTAGAGCAATAGTAGTTGCACATACAACCAGTAAGTAGTCATCACACATATTAGAAAAATATGAATAATTTAGCAAGGTACAAATATAGGTGTAACAGAGCCTGCTTCCCCCGCAACACCTCTTTGTAAGCTGTCAACAATAGGAATGAGATATATCGTAAAATCATAAATGAGCGGCAACAATTCATGTTGATAGTGACTGTCAATAGGAATCTACCGGAAATAAAAACATTTTGTTGTTATTGCTCAATTTTATCTCATTTTATCTTTCTCTTATTAACTAACAATTTCTTGAAAGCTGCTAATTAAGAAATGAAACTCACCAATTCCTACCATGTTTCAGAGTCCAGTTGTAAACTGTGAAGGACTAATAAAAAGAAAAATAACGAAAGCGCCAACAGATGTAAAGTAAGTGTGACAACATTACATGAGTTGCCTAGCTAGACTGTGTTTTGCACGCCCGTCGCCCCGCACAATACATGAATGCATCTAGAAAATAGAAATTCACAATCTCTGTATCTGTTTCTAGTTTTCACACTCTCACAATTTCACCTCTAATTATATAGCAAGTCATTTCCGGGCAGTTTTTCCGATTACCGCAAATATTGAGGGTGATTAGAGAGAGAGAGGGAGAGAGAGAGAGGGCCGCCCTGGTTTTGTCAGGCTAAATAGTTCCAACTACAAAACATACAAATCTATAATTCTCCTATTCCTGTTTTTATTCCAATGTTTCTCACCCTCCCTCCTCTCTCTCTCTCTCTCAGTAAAATAGAAAAGTCGTGGAGCAACTTCTACGCGGTGTTAAAGAACGATACGATCTACTTCTTCAAGGATGTCAAGCACTTTAAGAGGAATGAATATGAAAGCGCCTGTCAGTTGACTGGAGATACAGTCGTGGACATTGACGATAGGAAAGGGGTCAAGACAGTCCGTATAGCCAAGGACAGGAGAGGTCTTGAAATCATCTTAAAACAAAAGACTGAGGTAAACATCCGCGGTGGTTATTTATTAGGAACCGACCGAACCAGGAAATACTGGTCCCTGATTGGCTGATAACCAGTCACATGACCTAAATAACGAGTTCTGATTGGTTGTTTACTTGTTTCGGTCGGTTCTTGCTATTTATTATATTTATTCTGTCGAACGATGAGTTTTAGTAAAGCTAAACGGCTAATTTACACACTATGATCAATGCAATTTAGGCATAATGTTTAGGTCAGAACAACAAAATAACTACAAAATAACTACATAATGTTACGATATATTATGTGTAAAATAGCCATTATAGTCATTTTAATGTGTAGTTGAACACACCACACCTAACTAACTATCTCAGGCGGGTGGCAAGTTTCCCAGTATAGAATGCTGGTACGAGATGCTGACGACGTGTGCTTCTCGGCACCAAGATGGACCCTCTTTGAAGAGCTCTAGGTCTACTAACGACCTGCAGACCGTCTCACCAGGTTAGCCTGGTGTGTGACTGTGTGTGACTGTGTGTGTATTTATTAGAGGAGTTGTCTGCATGGACTGATTCCAGCACGAAGCATTCCTTTTACCATATCACATACCAGTTACCACCAAAATACCATAGTGCTGTGCAGACCTCATCTAAACAGGGTCTAAACAGCATATACATATGTATTGGTAATTCTCGTGGTAATTCGTGCGTTTCTTTCTCCAGATGTCGATACTGAGAGCATTATAAGCCGCCGACAAATAACAGAGAAAGATATCAACGAGTTTTTGAAGACACAGAAGAAGAAGGAGGGTCCACCGACCAAGACATCGATTCAGAAGATGCTGGAGGACAAGGGACTTGGTGAGTTTCCCCCCGGGCACTGCATGGTGTTACACTAAAATTTAGGGAGTTGGGCCATTTAGGGGGTGGGAGGGCCGGGGGCATAAATAGTTTCTAAACTGGCAGTTAATTAGAATATTGAGATTTAAAAAAATACTAATGGCAGCTGGATACGTTTTGTCTACACTGGTCGACCTCCCCACTAACCTAATATCCCGGTATGAACTGGAAAGGGGGCGACAATATACTATCTGTTCTGTAGGAAAATGAGGAGAGGTTCCTGGTGTAGTGCGGTATTAAAACAATGCAGCTGAGAAAAAGGAGAGGCACTGTCCTGTGAAACGGGAACCGGTTTTGAATAGAATTAGAACAGAGAGAGAAAAGGAGATGGGAGAAAGGGGTGATACAGCTGTATGAGCTGCAGTAGTTTGTAACTATCTGTTTTGTCCATCAGGTCTAGACTAACTACAATTGGTAACAAATGCACCTTTATTCTCCTCTCTCTCTTTCTCTCTCTCTCTCTCTCTCTCTCTCTCTCTCTCTCTCTCTCTCTCTCTCTCTATCTCTCTCTCTCTCTCTCTCTCCCTCTCTCTCTCCCTCTCTCTCTCTCCCCCCCCTCTCTCTCTCTCTCTCTCTCTCTCTCTCTCTCTCTCTCTCTCTCTCTCTCTCTCTCTCTCTCACTGTGAGCTGTGTAAATCAGTAAACCACTTGATATAACCCCCCATCTCTATAACATCTCCCTCCTTACCCGATTCCTCTCATCTAGAGATCAACAAGTTTGGCAAGTCAGACAGAAAGGAACTTCTGGAGCAATTACTCAGAGACAGACCATCCCTACCGGAGATGGTCAAGAAGGGATTGGTAAAATGTGAGTTGCTGCCAACACAGCTTTTCTAGATCTTCTGTCGACAGATCTATGATTAGCTGTCGACAGATTTATACAGATGTGGTCGAGCACAAGTGTTGATTTTCTAAGTTTATTGACACTCCTGAACTGTTCCTCCAGACGCACTTGTCAGTTGAGTCGCTTGACACTATTTGAACAATTCAACCTGTCAGCAGCTCTTTTTCACCCTCTCCTCCCAATACAGACATGGTATTTGGCTGTCCGATAGCAACCCTGTGTGCCAGGCAGGGTAGGCCGGTTCCCAGTGTTGTGACACAGTGTATTGAGGCGATCGAGTTCAAGGGATTAGGGAACAGCGGGATTTATAGGATAAATGGGAACAACGCCAGCATTCAACGTCTCAGGTACTGTTGTGACAAATGTTACCATGTACTGCATATTACTGAAGTGTTAATAATTAACACTTTACTAACTTAATGAACTTCATACACCGGAAGCGGAGAAACTACATGAACCATTGGTGACATAGACACCTGGCGTCACCAACATGAACCATTTCACACACATATATCAACTGCTTGCCAAGCTAGACTGCCACTCGTGGGGTTGAACAAAACAATCAACCGCAACAACATATAATCCATTTTTCGTCGCGCTATAGCAACCTTTTTGAAATGTGAAAGTTTGAAATGATGTGGCATTATTATACCCCATTCCCTGGATCCCAGGTTCAAGTTTGAACACGATGAGCCGGTAAACCTGAGAGAGGATGAGTTCGATATTAACATGCTGACTGGTCTGATAAAACTCTTCCTTCGAGAGCTTCCCGAGCCTGTCATACCTTTTAATCAGTACTCTACCGTGGAGCAGGCCATACGTGAGTAATATGAATCCAGGAATTCAATTCGTTCAAATTATTTGCCATGGCAACTCAATGTTATATTATGTACTCTCTCTCTCTCTCTCTCTCTCTCTCTCTCTCTCTCTCTCTCTCTCTCTCTCTCTCTCTCTCTCTCTCTCTCTCTCTCTCTCTCACCCCTCCTATCAGATGTATATCTATTCCTTAGGGTTATCCGACCAAACTGAAACGATAGATCTGCTGAGGCAGGTTTATAACGATCTTCCGCCACCCAACAAGTCAACTCTCGAATACATCATACGGCATCTTGTTAGGTACTTATTTAGCTAATACAGTCGGACCCCGATTTAGGGACACCCTCGGGGGAAAAGCTCTTGTCCACTAAATCGGGGTGTCCACTAAATCGGGGTCAAATAAGGTTAATTTCCTATATCAGGGGAAAAAAATCCTGTCCCTAAATCGGGGTGCTACTAAATCGGGGGGCCCTAAATCGGGGTCCGACTGTAGCTAATTATTTAGTTGACTAATTGAAACAACAATTACCCTCTTTATTTTAGTCGAGAATTTAATGATGCTGATAATTTATTTCATGGTTACAAAATACAATGTTCACAATTCTCTCTTTCTTTCAGGGTGTCAAATATTAAAGAGAACCTCATGACAGCAAACAGTTTGAGCATTATCTTCGGTCCCTCGCTCCTAGGAAACTATCCGAGCCAAGCGAAGCTGCTGGTGGATCTTCCAAACCAAAATAAGGCTGTGGAACTTTTTATAGTTAATTACAAAGCGATCTTGTACAATGTATCTCAAGTATGAGTATAATATGACCATGTGATGTGACCTTGATATTTACCCAACAGTATTGATCCTGTGTATACCAGTTTGCATTGTATAAAGTTCACTTTGAGTCGCATTGCACTTGCAGTATAATAGTAGCGATAGGTTTGTAAATGTACAACAGATTGTACAGAGAACTTTCAGTATCGTGCGACAGAGTGAGACCGAGAATAAGAAACGAAAGATGGAGGCCGGAGGGTAGGCCAAGGAAGAGAAAGACAGAGACAGAGAGGGGGACTGAGGAGAGAAAGTGCAACTGTTCACTATAGGAGTTTTACGTTAAAGTGTTACCCCCGTCTGTTATATTGCTTTTTCGATGACTGATTTTTTAAGATTACATAATAAACATATTGATTTGAATTTCCTTCATTAAACTAAAACAGCAATTTTAATTGTTTGGTTCTTTTCATGATATTTATTTTGTGCCCTTCGTATTGTACCTGAGTGATGAAGAGGGACGAACGCTTTTAAAGGCCAGGGGTTGGTGCACCATGGTGGATCCATACGCATTGGGTTCGCGGTACGATGGAAGCATCTATAAAAATTTCTATGCGTTGCAAAACAAATTGCGCGCGCGCGTTATTTACTTCGCAATTTGTTTTGCACTGCACATGAAATTTTTACCAAAATTCTGAAATTTTGATTTGACTTTTCAATTTTTTGGTGCAAAATGTCGATTCTTTAACCTTTTCAATCAATTTGGCGCTGACTACTGACTCACATATGCTATAGGTAACTGTAGGCTTCCCCCTTACACAATATACCGGACTAAAATGGTATTTTCCCGATTATAAAATATAATCCCCCTCACTGAGCCCTGAGGATGGTGAATGGTCATTGGCATTTGGCCATCCGGTATCCACCAGGCTTCAGAGTACTGAGTAGGTTGAAAAGCGCTGCCTTATCCCGCGCTGCGCCAGCAGCGTTTGCCAACAGAGTAGGACAGTAGGTATAACCTGCCCCTCTTTGTCAATTTTTAGACTTTAAGGCTGCCTTTGATTCGGTTAACAGGGGGTTCGTTTGGGCTGCGTCTAGGTACTATTTTTGTTATAGGTACTATGCCATAGTAACTATGGCCTCCCCAACAAATACATCGGAATCCTCAGGACCTTCTTGCTTCTAGAATTGGGAAAGAATCAGGTGCATTCCGATGCCTCGGGAAGGTCTAATACAATCGTAGTATCCTGGAGCGGACTAAAATGCGTATCTATAAGGCTGCCCTCTTAACCATCCTACTGTATGGGAGTGAGACCTGGAACTCTACCAATACCCAGATGCACCGTTTAGAAGTTTTGTCTTCGGTGTTTTGTCCTCGCCGTATCCTTAAAATTAGATGGTACGTACAACGACAATACCCATCCTATTCTCTGTGTTAATATTTAAGGTTAATTGGGGTTTGGGTTAAGTTGGGGTTAGGCCTTGACATTTCCTACCAGATAAACTTTGAATTAGCCAAAACGGTTGAGTGGTTTGGCAGATAGAGCCATTTTAGTGAATCAATTTTTTGGAAGTGTGCACCTGTAAACATGCCGCCAATCACCCAGATCCTAACGGCGCCCGTATTTTGGGGTATTCATACAAAATAACAGCCAATAGTATTTTTTGCTCACAATTAGTTCCTATAGGACGTCCAATGCCCCCTAGGTAAGGACTATAACATATAATTCAAATCGTATTGCTATGTTTCTAGTTTGAATTAAATTATCGACGTGAATGATACAGTTTTCACACGGTCCACTTGTTAAAGGGCCGCTCTTTCTACACGATATGCTGGTGTGACACGTTATGTGACAAGTTAGTGAAATATCGGATATGACTTGATGGCACTATTTTAAATCACTTACTTGTCATCAAGGTTCGGCCAACCTGGTGACAGATACAAAGTCTGACTTTACTACTAGAACACACAGACAAACACACATCCTCAGCTAGAGAGAGAGAGAGAGCGAGAGAGAGAGATGATTGCTTATTATTTGTGCGGGAGCTTCTCTTCATATTTCGACATCCACTGATGATCGTTGCCCAACTGATATAACTATAATTGCCAAAGGAGTTGGGTAATCCTTTGTTTACATACAGGCCCGTTTGTTCTTCAGGGATGAGCTAGGAATTATGGGCATGTTGGTATGTCGTATTTCAGTTTTTATCATCGATCTCTTTTTATTGTTTTCATCTCAAACTCACAGTAACATTTGCTTTTAAGTTGCCTGTATACATGTGTTACATATGTAACTAGATGTAATAGGTCCACCATCCTGTATGCTACACGTCCCAACCCTCCTCTTGTTGTTAGCAACTGCGGAAGCTAGGTACCTTACTGAGCTGCAGTACCATAGGTCTATAAACCACATGGGTCCTACACATGCAGTATTAAATTTCCGGTCATAGTAATGTGTATTATGTTGTGGTAGCTTAATAGTTGCGCATGTGCCCATAACAATGCCCGACTTCTTCTTCTCTCTAGAGAATGGCAGGCGCCAAAGAACTGGTCTTCACACCATCACGATTCCTTGTATCATTGTATTAGTCATCTGTATTACATCATAATTGGTTGATATATCGACAATGACAGCAGAGCAGTTGTAAAAAAAATCTCGTAAGGAACTTTGAGTATGCTAATGTCAAAAATGCTTTTTTGTTCTCCAATCATTTCTTATATTTTAACATTTCTTCTATTTCCTCCCTTTCACTCATTTCTTTCTTTCTCAATTATCTATTTCTCATCTTTCCTTGATTGATTGATACCCATTCTCCCTCTCTCTGGAGAGATCTCTGAGTGCTTGCTTGATCACATCAGGAAGTGCACTCTGTTACACAGATTCTACAAGTTGATCTGTAGGATACATCTTAGTTAATAACATGTACCCCTCTCTCCGCTCTCTTTCTTTAGTTGAATTCAATAGAAATATTTTTCGACCGAATTATTACCCAGCGTTTCCGCATGGCGGATAGTACAAAAACAAAAGAATGGCTGTACACTTCCGCGTCCATTATTCAAGTACAATGCCCGAGAGATATTAATTTTGAATCACCTCTTTAGGGTAAAACTTGCACTGGGGCAAAGTGGACCAAGCCAATAGTATTGCTCGATTTTTTCCCTGCCCGGGTGAATGCCGAAGGCATTCACCCGGATGCCTTTTTACTTTGTAAAAAGGCATAGCAGGGTTAGAATTCGAAAACGACATTTTGGTATACTAACTAATCGGTAGAGGGACATTTTTTGGTCACACTTTCGTTGCGAGGGCAACGGTGTAGCAACTAGAGCCGCGCGCACAGTGACGAGCTACTCCTTCATCAAACACCTCATTGACACAGACCACAGTTTGATGGACGTGTGTGCGCGCGCCACTCAACAAAACATGAAATGCTCTGCCGCGCGTTTCGCGTGTTACATACACATTTTCATCTTGCGAGACGAGTGTGAGATGTTAGATAAGTAGTTAAGTTGGAATGTCAAAAGCTGGTTAGCAAGTGTCATGTGATTGGGAGTTAGCTAACTCTAAGCTATGTGAGAACTGAGAAGTATACTGACAGCTAGATCGTATGCATCTCACATTACATTATGACCAAGCCTTGATCCTGTTGGCAGTGACAATGTCACTGACATGTGAAACGGTAGGGCAGGGAAACACAGCATTATGAATACATAATGCAATAATTCTTGTTATCACGTGCCTGGTGTCGCGTCGTTAGAATTTTTTGGCATTTGAGGGAACTAAGGAGTGAATAATAATTATGATTTCTCGCTGAAAGATAGAATACATGATTGTATGAGTACGAAATAGCCGTTATATAGTGTTTCAACAGGTATCAAATCATAAAGCAACAAGTAGATTTGTACAGCATTTCAGGATATGTCAAGTTATTTTCACTCTTCTCTCTCTCTCTCTCAAAACTCAATCTGTAGATAAAATATACACATTATAGACCGGATAAATCTATCTCACTTTCACACATCTCCAAAAGAATATCAAGTCCTTGTAATATCCCGGTTTAGTTTGTTGTTGTTTGTTGTTGTTGTTACTCACTCAACAAGTTGTTACTCAACAAGTTGTCACTCAACAAGTTGTTACTCAACAAGTTGTTACTCAACAAGGTTTATTAGTACACATGTGCATTCGCTGTCATCTCATAATCCATGACCTCGTCATCCCTGAACCACATCTTAATCTCTTCATTTGCACTGTCAACACTATCAGACCCGTGACAGATGTTCCTACACATATCAATACAATAGTCTCCCCTGATAGAACCAGGTTTGGAGGCGAGAGGGTTAGTTTCACCCAGCATTGCACGACCCTGTTTCACAGCATCTTTACCCTTCCAAGCCATTGAGACAACAGGGCCACTAGTCATAAAGTTGATCAGACCGGGGAAGAAAGGTTTCTTTTTCAGATCTCCGTAATGTTCCTCCAGCAACTCTCGGCTAGCCATCCTCATCTTAAGGGCAGTCAGCTGATAACCCCTCTTTTCAAACCTGGATATAATGTCCCCGACTAGTCCCCGCTGGACCCCATCAGGTTTAACCATGATATACGTTTGTTCGTTGTTACTCATCCCTGCATGAGATGCTGTTGCTAGAATGGAGGGTTGAGTTGTGAGGGATAGCAGGGCCAGGTTGTGTGATGTGTAGAGGGAGGCACACCAGTCATCAATAAGCGTGAACACCAAACGTTCTGGTATTCGCATATACAAGCAAAGAGGGAGATGAGAGAGAGAGAGAGAGAGAGCAAAGGTAAAACGGCAAACAGCAAATAAATGTGAGGAGTAGTGGGATATTGTGTGTGTGTGCGGGCTTTCACATGCAGGAAAAGTCTATCAGTGAACAAATAGAGCTTCCTACTACTGCTGCGGGATACTTCAAACGAAGAAGTGATGATAACGCTTAAATCTCAATATTGAAATTCTTTCTAGAACCATCTCTAACACCAGATTTGGTTCCAAGGAACTCCCACTGCCGTGTGCCAACACTGCACTTATCGTGTGGAAAATTAGGCAGTGTTCTAACCCTACAAAGACAGACCCGAACACCTTATAAGTGAGCTATGCTCAAGACAATGACGCCTACGACAGACGGATACAACAGTACCACCTGAGCCAGGCGCCTTCGGGGCGCAGAGCGAGGTACAGTCGAACCAAACCAAACAAAACTTTTCTATCCGGCATTCACCCGGGCGGGGAAAATAGTGAGGTAGATACTGCAGGTGATTATAATTCTCACCAGCAAATAGATCGAAAGCACGTGTGGGTATTTCACTGATTCTCTCATTACTGTGTACTGTAAACATGTACAGGTGCCCCTCTCTCGAATTCTCTACAATCTTCGTCATGGCTTTCAGTTTCCACCCCCTTCTTTTCAATATCAATCATGCCTACAAAGAGGTAGTGTTCTTTTCACGTTCTTCAGTTTCTCTCTAACTCTTGTTTTCCTCTTGATCATTTCCTTTTGTTTCGCATCTCTCATCTACACCTTTGTTTAGCCATAAACTAAGAGACTCTAAATAGTCTTTCTCTCCCTCCTTCTCTCTCAGCTTCCCTCTCTCTCTCTCTCTCTCTCTCTCTATCTTTCTCTCACAAAATCTAACAAGAAAACTCACAGGTGTGTTCTACCTGAGCAGAACTCATAATAATTCCCCCCGAGCTTTGCCACGTAGCATGTATAACAGGCCAACTGCGTTGTAACTCGTACACATGAGAGAGAGGGAGAGAGGCATGCAACTGCCCATTCCTCACTATAACACTTGCCATGTAGCCTGCATGCCCCACATGCGGTAGTTCGGTACTAAAATCAGTGTGCTAATTAGCGGAGTTGTGTCGAACATTCCAAGAGGGCAGTTTTTACAATGTTATAGTTTTTACAGTGTCTGGAGAGAGTTGGCCGAGAGAGAGAGTAATAGTGAGAAAATAAGAGAGGTGAGAGAGCGAGGTTGTAATTTATTTGATTCCACTGCTACTCTTCCCCCTTACTCAACAAACTGCTACTGGATAGTTGTGAATTGCAGTCTAGCTTAGCAAGCTGGATAGATAGAAACGCGTTTAATCGTTATTTATTTGTTATTTGTCTTTCCCGGAACTGTAGAGGAGAAACTTAGTACATATTATAGTGTAATTGTTTCAATATTTTATCCTATATCCGACCAATTGATCAGTACCAGTTTGCATATATTTACAGTATGCTGTATGCAAACTTGTCAACATGTTTGTATGCACTTTGTCAGGCAAGAAATGCTGTGTCAGATATTAGAAACAGCTCCTCTGCACTTCTGCTCCAGCTGTTCATGACGATTTCAGCGAGCACATTAGGAAGCTCATAAAGGCCGTTATAGTGTTGATACTTGATTGACAAATACCAGCCTCGTGATGAGTCGGTGGTGGCAACCCGAGCTTGTGTTATTAGTTAAATGTCGTGTTTAGTCAGTGTGCACAACGTGCAGCACGGAGGATATTGAGACTTGAGAGGGAAATGAGAGATCTCTAGTATCAAATACCTCTAAAGATCACTTGCAACATTTTATGGCAAACTGCCATCGGCAAGTTACTATATATTCCAATACTTTGCATGTTTAGTAGTAGCTGCTGTATAATTCACATTTGCTGTATAATTCACATTTGCTACCAAGTCGATTCCCGTACAAGTCAGTCATGGGGTGTTGTTTTTCATCCTTATTTTGAAGGGGAAGCTGGGGTCACGAATCTATAATGGTTCTTGATTTATAATGTTTGTATGAGATTTAGACAAAGCAGGGTTGTGTTAGTGGGAGGTATATAAGACTCTATACAGAGAGACTCCATCAATGTGTGAAGCTTTGGTTCTTTAGCATATTACCGTTCTTTGGTCTTCGCTGGCACACTTTCTCATGCTGTTATTGCCCACTATAGTCAATATATTGAGTGATAATGTATGGCTGAGAATATAGCGAGAGATATAGATAGAGTCTGAGAACTGCACATCGAGGGGTATAGATCCTCACATATAGGCACAGCGAGGGAGGGCTATTTGACTAAAAACGTTTTTCAGTTTATCAACAGTTTATATCGGTTCTTCTCTTTGTCGAGACACGGAGACAATGCTATAATTGCTTCTACTGTTACTTCTACAGAGTCGCTGCACCAATTGAAGTAGATAGAAATAGAAAGAGAGCGAGGGAGGGAGTTGAGTAATTAAACCGAGCTAATGATTTATAGTGTGGTCACTGGTCAGGGACCAATAGTCACCACAAAGGCTCTTAGCGGCAGAAACCATTTAGAGGGAGTTATACTAGCCAGTAGATAACAGCCATTATATAGGCGTGCACTACAAGAATTAGTGAATAGAGCTAATGACTGGGTGAAAATGAAATGAATCCTCGCCTTGTTTATTCATTGTATTCATTATTTAGTTCTTTGTGTTGGTTAGATCTTCCATAACGATTCATATTATAGTCATGAATCATGATTTTATCTTTCTCTGTAATTATACTAGTATTATTCCTCAACCAATACAACCCGATATAGGGTAGTGTACTAAGTACATGGCAAGGCACGTGGACATAGGGTATTGTAGAGAGAGAGAGAGAGAGAGAGAGAGAGAGAGAGAGAGAGAGAGAGAAGAGAGAGAGTGTGTGTGACAGAGAGAGAGAGAGGGAGACTCGATAACTAGCAGGAGCAGAGACATGATTTGAATCGCTAACAGATATCGCTGAGCGCATAAGAGCCGACTGAGATAGTTACTTCGTACGACAGCAAGCACTGCACGTGGACATAGGGATGCTTTGAGAGAGAGAGAGAGAGAGAGAGAGAGAGAGACAGAGAGACAGAGAGAGACAGAGAGATAGACAGAGAGAGAGACAGAGAGAGAGAGAGAGAGAGAGAGAGAGGGAGAGAGAGAGAGAGAGAGAGAGAAAGAAGTGTGTGAGAGTGTGTGTGTGTGAGAGAGAGAAAGAGTTTAATTTCGCGGGGCACGTGGTAGCTCGACCGCCAGCTCTTGGACAATGTAATTGTGGTATCATCCCTAGACTATGTGTGGTTTGTATCCCAATGATAATTCATATTTGTAATTGCTGTGTTTTGAAGCTACCTTATTACCGCTATATAACGGAACCTCCTATTAGCGTACCTTTAATTAACGAACCTTTAATTAACGAAAATCGGTTTGGGTTAGCAAATTTTGACAAAAAGCACAAATACTGGGTTAAAATGGTAATTATGTTCCTATTGAGATATCAAGAATAATATTCTTTGCAATTGAGCACGATTGTGAATTTGATGCATTTCAGTCACCATTGGTTCAGGGAGGGTTGGAAATTAAGGTCCTTTTTACTGTAAATGGACAGAACATGGGCTTGCCTCATTACAAACTATAATTACTGAAAAGTATTGACCCGTATGATCGACAATTTTTAATTAAAGGAACATTAATTTAGCGGAACCCTAAATTAACGATACCTAAAATTAACGACATTTTTACTGATTTCGTTAATTAAAGGTTCCGTTATATATCGGTAATAAGGTAAGCAACTTCTTAAATCGGATTTTTGAAGCCCCCCCCCCCTTCTCGTGCGCTCGTTTTTTTGTGCGCCTAAATTGATAGGTCAAAATTGTTGCGTGTAGGTTTGGCGATGATAACGTGTCCACTGTCCTGCATGTAATACCGACTTCTACGATATATGCGAGGAGTGAGGGGCTTTAATTGTTTTTGAGGTTTGTCCATGTCGAATGTCAATTGTCTATGCTAAGTGCTGCCGCCTGACATGATAAAGTGAAGATATACAGACAGTTATACCCACTATAACAGTACACACATAACAGCCCTGTCTGAGTTAGTTTACTTTTTATAGTGAAATAATAATCTCTCAGGCAGTATGTGCGTATAACCTAATTTTTCTAATATACTAGAATTAGTGGTCTACCGGTTACAGGGAAGATATTTCAGAATCTCTAAGACCTCCAGTAACTTGTACTTTTCAGTTGAATATGTCACATTATATATAGTTAGTAAAGTCTTTGCGGTGTTCCTATATTTTCATTAGCTGCATTAATAGCAAAATATCCAGTTACATAGCAGCAGCTGTACAGTATTTATGTTGCTGTAATACAGGAATTATAAAATATATATTCTTTTCTAATCGATAGCAGCTGCAGCCCAGTCGCAAGGTCTTTGTCCCGTGATTATGTTTGTGAAATGATAAATGATTTTATTTTCAACATAACAAAGATGAAAAATTATTATGTATTTAATACAGTCCGGAGAAAACTATATTTGCCAACGTTTTATAGCTCGTTTTGGCTGTTTTAAGCATCTCATTGGCTGCTGTGTATCTCATTCGGGGTGATATATTGATATGGACCACCATGGTTTGCCCCGTTATACTGTATCACACAAGACATGGAAATGTTGCTACCGCCAATAGTTGTTCAGAGGAACTTTATATCATATTCACGTGTTGGAACTGATATTGAAACAGCTGAGATGGTTGTGTGTTGTCCCCCTCATCGGGTATATGTTGTCTCCAGATCTGCTGGACTGATATCATGGTGCCAATAACAACTTATTCATTCTTTACCGCCTGTTCCAGGGCACTCCCTCAACTGGAGCAACATTCCGTAATTGTTATTATTTTGGCCCTCTTGACTCGAAATCTCGACCCAATGCGGCTTCAACCCGTGCAGTAGTTTTCTCAATCAGCAAAGACATTATCTTTGTATCCCTCTGAACTCCCGCTGCAATTGTGCAATCTTCAATATGTCTCTTTCTTCTTTTCTGTCTTTGCGGTTTTTTTCGGACTTGTCCCACCAGGGGGCATTGGTCACAATCATTAGAAATTTACTGTCCACTAGCTCGAATATGTGTTTCGACACGTCAACTTCTATTCACATAAACCTCCTTGTTTTAGCAACAAGTCATCATGGGTAATTCAAGTGAAGCGAAGGCATGTAACTCAGGGGAGTCATTTGAGGGGCTCAACATAACGAATATGTGTGACCGGGAATTAATTGATGTCCTAATCATGACGCTCATGTATCTGTTCATTGTCATTATCGGGTTAATCAGTAATGGATCCGTTATCCTGGCATCTATATTTGAAAGGTGAGCATCATGTTGTTATGGTAACCATATAGAAGTCATATGAGTTACATGATTTGTGTGTGACTGAGTTGTCCTGTAATTGTCGTTAGGATAACTAGGGGCATTTGTTACACTTTCCATATTTGGCTATTTCAGGCCATTATGAAAGAGCCCAAAGGTAAAACCACAATGGTCCATCCCATTACCAAGTGATTATATATTCCAGGTGGAAAGAGATTGATCAGTTTACGTTTGTAATGGCAGTATCCCAAGCATTCTGTCACTTCCTCTTTGCCCTCCTTATCTACCCCATGGGCCTTGTCAGTGTACTCCAAAAATCAGGATGGACGTTAGGATCCTCGTGGTGAGTACATGCCCATATATGGTGGTTTAGTATGTCACGTGATGCCCGTATATAGTAATTGCTGCTGGTCATGTTTGTGTGTCGCACGTCCTGCAGCAGTTAGTATAGTAAGGCTTCATGTCTCTTTTTGATGCCTGCTCTAATGGTCTTGGCGCATGTCCTGAGCTGTGATGGACTCTCAAAATGACCTGTCAGGATACACACACAGACACAGACACTCCAGGTCTGTCCACAACATGATGACAGACACTCCAGGTAGACCACAACACGATGACAGACAGTGTTGAGAGAGTTCATGCTGCACAGATCATGCTGCTCAGTGGCTATACCGTAGTACTACCAAACCAAACCAAACCAAACCACAGATCATGAAGAGAGTTGAACGTGACAACATTAAAAATATAATCAGCTTGATTTACTGTCTACTACCGGCTTCCTTCTATCCCTGACAACCTTCTATCATGATATATCACTGACACCCTTCTATATCTCTAACACCAGCTTCTATAACTAACACCAGCTTCTATCACTAACACCCTTCTATCTCTAACACCCTTCTATATCCCTGACACCCTCCTATCACTAACACCCTTCTATCACTAACACCCTCCTATCACTAACACCCTTCTATATCCCTGACACCCTCCTATCACTAACACCCTTCTATCACTAACACCCTCCTATCACTAACACCCTTCTATCCCCGACACCCTTCTATATCACTAACACCCTTCTATTACTAACCCCCCTTCTATCACTAACACCCTTCTATATCACTTACACCCTTCTATATTACTAACACCCTTCTATATCACTAACACCCTTCTATAACTAACACCCTTCTATCATTAACACCCTTCTATCCGTGTCTCTATCTGCAGGTGTTGGCAGACGGCTCTACTTGGCAGTTACTTTGAGATCATGTACATTCTCCACATTATAATGCTGGGAGCTGATATTATCATTGGAAGATTCACAAAACTCAAGGACAGAGTCTTTGTAGCCCTCAGTAAGCAGGTCAGTTCATTTAGTGAGAGTTTTGTTGTTTATCATGAGCATCGCGTGGCACTGTATGCAGGCACTTCAAGCTCCGTTATGGGAGGTTACACAGGGCTGTGACTGGAAGTTCCTTTCTGTGCAACATGTGTCTAATAATTTTTTACCCTTTTCAATATGTCCCCTGCAGGTGGCTCTATTCCTATGGCTGGTGGCCCTTCTGCCCCAGATATTTGTGGCGCTGAACCGGAGTCGGTCCAACAATGTCTTTGGGTATTTCGAGGACACCAGCGGCAACAAGATGTGTTACGCTACCTATATGTACCCTGACTGGAATGTATGTGACAGACAAACAAAGAATTTAGAGAAGATGGTTGTGTACCATCATGATAGTCTCAAGATTCTCTTTGGGATCTTGCCAAGACTTCGGCTCATTTTGCTTGATGAGCGGCAGGAATATTTCTGCAGTTTTTGTGGTATTGGCCTATTTTTACCGGGACCAACAGTGAACATTGATTTAAATTAATTGAGTGAAAAAGGGTTACATGAACAAAGAGAATGAATGAAGAATTGAGAGAATAAATGATAGAGGGGATAAATAAAAGATAGAGAGGGGATATAGAAAAGAGATTACGGGTTCTTATGAATAGCCACACTTGCACATTATATACACAATAAAACAGTGCCAAATTCCTCGCACTGTATGCTGTTTTTACCATCACCCATTGTAACCGCGATATAATTGATAAACTAATATTATTTCAGCACTGTAACAGCCGTGTTAATTGATTTATTGATCCCCCCTCTCTCTTCAGGAATTTGGAAAGTACGTTGCGATATTCATCTTCATTCCAGTTGCGTGCAGTGTTACCCAATACGTCTTCCTTCTTTACCGATCTAACAAGAAAAATGTAAGAATTAACTACATATGTAACAGGAACCGACCGAATCAGGAAATACTGGTCCTTGATTGGCTGATAACCAGTCACGTGACCTAAATAACGAGTTCTGATTGGTTGTTTACTTGTTTCGGTCGGTTCTTGATATGTAATGTGTCAATTGTAAATATATCTTCCCAGCTCGTATTATAGGTGTGTTTGTGTATGTGTGTCTGTACAACTTCGTTTTTTTTTCAGTGATAGATGGTATATTGAGGGGTACAAACAATTGATAATTAGGGTAGCCACTGGCTATTTGAAACAGTTTTTCACTTTTTTCCCTTGCCTGCCCACAAATCAAGTCGAACCCAAATTTTTTTGACCTTGTGTTACCGAGACAGTCCCTGGGTAGTTTTTTGGGTGGTTGGAGATGTCTCATTTTGTCTTCCGGGGCCAGGGTCACGTGATATCTATCCAAATTTGGTGTTTCAGATAGCCCACCTCGGTCTGCTAATTTGAAACACCCGTATCTCCCTCAATTTTTCCACGAAACCGAAATTTTTGACATGGAATAGTTAGAAAAGGGTTGTGCAGAGCCATTCCATGTCTGAAATCTGAATTTGTTTGCATGTGCTTGGTGCAGTGAATGTTTCCAAAAATTGTTTCAAATAGCCAGGAAAACAGTTTTTGCCCCAAATTCGGCCAATTTTTGGCGGAAATGGCTAAACTCATAATTCATATCCTCCCTATGCCCAAAATGAACATCAAAAATTTCCGACAGCGGATTTGGAGAAAAGTGTTTCAAATAGCCCTCCGCAGTGTTTCAAGTTACCAGACTCGCTTGCCCTGCAGCTCATAACATAGCGAAAACCACTGAACCCGACTAATTTCGATACGCTGAATCACGTAAGCAACTTTTCCAATCCGTATGAGGTCGATAAAGTGCCCTAATTGAGTATAATTGGGTCTAATTGACCTTAATTGCTCAATTAAGGCATTTTCCCGACCTCTGAGGGATTGGAAAGGTTGCTTACGTGATTCAGCGTATAAAAATTAGTCGGAAAAGTGCCCTCACATAAGTATAAATCATTTCCAGGTGAAAAGTTGTAAATGGGGTAAATAAGACCCAATTATGCTTAATTAGAACACTTTTCCGATCTGAGACGGAGCCCAGAGGTTTAAAAAAGCTATTTATAATTATATTTAAGTTTCTCAATTTTCATTTTTTGAAATAAAGAGGAAATCTTTGAATTTTTTGTTTAAACACAAGGATTGTTTCTATTCCAGAATTTAAAACAACGGCATGAGTACCTACTGTTTGCTATGCATCTCCCAAGACAAGCTACTACATACGCGGCACTACGTTTCAAATAGCCAGACCATGCGTTTCAAATAGTCAGACACTGTTTCACATTGGCAGGCGTTTCAAATAGCCAGTGGCTACCCTACTCACTTCATCACCAATATATTACATGTAGAATCATCTGGGGACTCAACATTTGTCAAACTGATTTGGCAAATCGTCTATTTACTCAATATTCTTTACTCGCTTATATTCGCTCTCTTTTTCAGAGTAATGCAAATGATCCCGGTAAGGGAAATAAGAACAGGAGTTTTTGGATGAATTACAGGACATCATTCATCATGATATTTCTCTATGCCATATCCCAGTTCCCCCGCTGGATATACATCTTCCTTACCATAGCCATTGCCACCAACGAAATAAGTGAGTGCAGTAAAGTAGATCTAAATTAAAGTATAAAATTAAATTAAATTAAAGTATTATCCTAAACTCATTGTCAGAGTTTTTATTATTCTCAAACTTTTCAACACTACTTTAAACAAATTAATTTGAGCCTGATGAAGAGGTAGATCCTCGAAACTTGTTGTGACAATTATACACGTCTGTTTCATTCGTTCAGCCCAGAGAGAATAATAAAAACTCTGACAATAAAACATGAGGCTAATCCTAAACTCAAATACAATATCCATACACGGTCGCTTGTAGTGGGAAAACGGTAATGGAAAACTGAGATACAGTAAGACGACGTGCAACCGTGGCCAATCAGGGCGCTAGTACGTGCTGAACACATGCACTTTTTGCCGTGCGTTATGCAACGTGCGCATCTCATTACTGTATTTCTATTACGGTAATACGACTACAAGCAGCACTGTAATACAAAGATCGCTTCTGTCTAGATGATGTTTGGTTTATTTGAATCACCGGCCCCAACTAACCCCGCTGTGTTTTACAGGCTTGAAACCTGATTACCGGGTAGCCGATTTCATAGTAGTGTGGTCTAGTTTTGGAAGTATTCTTATACCCTTTGGATACCTTGTTACCTGTCCCACTTACTTCAATCAGGTACACGATCGGTGCAGTGGGATCAGAGCAGGAACCGACCGAATCAGGAAATACTGGTCCCTGATTGGCTGATAACCAATCACGTGACCTAAATAACGAGTGCTGATTGGTTGTTTACTTGTTTCGGTCGGTTCCTGGATCAGAGTTTCCCAGAGTTGTGGTTCATAATTGTCGGGCTTCGAAATATTATTATTCTAGGTTCCCAGAATATACAGCCCCATATTTGACCGTTTTAGAGTGCATATAATAAATACAAGACCATATTCTAGCTAGTGCAGTATAATACCTCTCAGCAGCTCTGCACAGCTACATAATAGGTGACAATTGCTCAGCTGCATGGTCTATTTAAGAACCGCTAATGCACGCTCGTATGTGAGAAAGACGTTCGAACCTAAAATATCTGGGCTCTAAGTACGTTCATAATATGGTCATTAAGTACCTAGATACTTGCATCAATATATAGCCATTCTACTCGAATAATGCTCTACCCACTCGCCACACTGTAATTATAGCGACTAAGCTGATATGGGTTTGTATCTCATGTGGTCTAATTTCAGTAGCTCGACTGGAAACCACACATTTTACCATGTATACTAGTATGCTAGTGGTGTTTCCTTCCCCGTAATACGGGCGGGGGACACGGCGGGTCTCATTCAGACAACTGTAATCATCTCCTTGCCATGGTACACAGTCTGTCGTTTGCGCGATGAATATCGCCTCCGACGCTCGGCCTGTGAGAGCCGACAGACTGGGAACAATCAATCCGCTCCAGCTGTTAGAGAACAATCCATGACCTTCCGTCGGATGCAGTTTGCGAATACAAAGTACACAGAAACATTCACACGCCTACCTAGGTTACCGAGCGCTCCGAAAGCACTGGTGGAGTTGTGGGGAAGATGAACCCATGAGCAGAAAGGATAAGCTGTACTGCCGAATGATCGAGAAGGAGTTCTACCAGTCCTGTACTGTTAACGACATGCAGAGTCCCAAGATAGATTGTGGGGTGAACTGTAGGGATGGAGTCTGCTACAAGATGTATGGAGAGAATCTGAAGGTTCCTGCTGGTACCACGGTTTGGTCGGAAAACGAAAAATATGCCATTGTCGCTCAGGTAACCTATACTATAAGATCTGAATTCTGATAAGTGATATAAGCAATCGCAATTCTCTCAATCAAATGAATATTTTACCGCTATTTTTATTGATCATCCATTACAGACAGATGACAATGTGGTCCTTTACTGTAAGGGAGGAATACCCAACTGGCACACTGACACTTGGGACGAGGGGAATGATGGGTTTGAGATAACCAGCGATGGGGAGCTGGTTGTTTACGGAAGATTCAAGGACTATAAAAGTGGAACCAAAGGTAATTTCCATACAACTGTGTTGGTGACGCAGTCACCCTTACAACTCGCACGCCAAAACGAAGCCCGCGTCGCCACCAAACAACTGTGAAGTAAACACTTGGCGCCTTGGTAATTGTTCCACTGGAGTAGGTACATTAAATGACCGTCATATAGCCGACAGTGCATCTAGTTGACCGACGTGCAAATGAGCACTGCACTGAATGGTCAGAGTTTAAATTACTACAATTACTACAGATAAATAATCCCCTTCTTTTCAGCTGGGTACTCGCCTAGTGGACCGGGTATCAACCAGTTTTCTCTGACTGTTGAAAACGATGGTAACATGGTTATCAGGGATTTCAGAACAGATCAATTGGTCTGGGAGGTGGGAAGCGAGAGGGGAGACTGCTAACTGTTCACATGATAACATGATGGAGCGAGAGGGCCTTGCACTTTAAGTTTAACTAGACGCTGCACCATACCATGCTCATACTTAGTCCAATATAAACTAAAAAGTGTCTAAAAAGTGTCTGAAAATGTACATTCTTTATTCTAGTTTATTCTGGATTGTTATACAGATGGTGCTGTCCTTACATGCGCTGATATTATTATTATTATTATTAACATCTTATTCAACCTTGAATAATGTTTTGAGTTTTCTTGTTTTCTAAATTATGTCGAACGGTTGCGGTAAAAGTTCTGGTAGTGGTACAGAACTCATGTGCACACGCTGAAAATTAGGGGGGGGGGGTGACACGTAACACTTTGTAACATTTAACACGCACAAAGAGTTTTCCGCACATGTTACAAAGTGTTACAAAATGTTACAAAAAAATTTCTGCACATGTTACAAAGTGTTACGTGTCCCCCCCACCCCCAAGTAAGTACACAGCTCTTTTCTGGGACCTTGGTAACTCGGGGCAGCTGAAATGGGTCATGCACGGGAGCTCACTAGTTTATATTTCGTCTTAGTGGTGAAAACGGAGATACGGTAAGAAGACGTAATTCCATTGCGGTAATTACACGACAGTTACCCAATAATTACACGAAAATTACCCAATAATTACACGAAAATTACCCAATAAGTACACGACAGTTACCCAATAATTACACGACAAATACCCAATAATTACACGACAATTACACGACAGTTACTCACCCGTGTCCACTTAAGCGATCCCCCGCAGTAAGAGATCATTCGTTGGAGAGTCTCTATTGCATATACTGCATCTCCAACACAGTATATGTGAACCGCTGCTTTTATACGGGATAGAGCCGCTCCTAAACTGAAGAAGGATATACAAGGTGGGCCACGGATTGTTGGTAAGGGTTAGCGAGTTGTCCTGTCAAAACGGTGATAGTTGCGAGAATAAAAATCATGGGAGCACTCTGGATTAATTTCTTGGTAACTTTTTCCATAATTTTTTGTCAAAAATTCGAAAATTCATTTTTCATTCCTTCATTCATTTCTCGTTCATTTATGATGTGAGCATCCTAATTTTCCATCATGGTGCTATTTTTCTTTGGCTTGAATTTATCTTTCCAATGAACACCATAAAAATGAAATTGAAGCACCAGGTCACGTTGCAGTTGAGAAAATGCTCATGCATGATTTTGGCTCTTCCTGCGAATTTCAATGAGCTGTATCACGGCTCCCTTTTGTTCAATCTTTTTCAAAATTTGGGTGAACATTGGATAAACAAAGATCTTTGCTCACAAGAAAAATCAAGGTCAAAACTCAAAGTTCATTTTTTATTTTTGGTAGTTCATTCCACTCATTCAGGAACTAACATCCCTAAAGTCATGAAAAGTTTTGGGTTTTGTTTGGCCTATGCTCTGCAATGCCAGAGAGGTGTAGTAGCGTGTTTCCGGGCTAGTTTTTGGGTGTCCATGTGATCATGATGATACCTGACACCTTATTTGGGCCATAATTAAGAGATTTTCTCAAGTTGAAGCATGTGACTTGGGTTTTCTGTGATTGATATCGTGAAACAATGTTATGGGATCCCATAGCACCCCTAAAATGATGATTAATTCAACAAAATGAGTTGATTTATGATCGAAATTGTTTGTTTAGTTGAGTTTGTCTTCGGTTTAAATCTTTTCGATCATAAATCAACTCATTTTGTTGAATTAATCATCATTTTAGGGGTGCTATGGGATCCCATAACATTGTTTCACGATATCAATCACAGAAAACCCAAGTCACATGCTTCAACTTGAGAAAATCTCTTAATTATGGCCCAAATAAGGTGTCAGGTATCATCATGATCACATGGACACCCAAAAACTAGCCCGGAAACACGCTACTACACCTCTCTGGCATTGCAGAGCATAGGCCAAACAAAACCCAAAACTTTTCATGACTTTAGGGATGTTAGTTCCTGAATGAGTGGAATGAACTACCAAAAATAAAAAATGAACTTTGAGTTTTGACCTTGATTTTTCTTGTGAGCAAAGATCTTTGTTTATCCAATGTTCACCCAAATTTTGAAAAAGATTGAACAAAAGGGAGCCGTGATACAGCTCACTGAAAGTCGCAGGAAGAGCCAAAATCATGCATGAGCATTTTCTCAACTGCAACGTGACCTGGTGCTTCAATTTCATTTTTACGGTGTTCATTGGAAAGATAAATTCAAGCCAAAGAAAAATAGCACCATGATGGAAAATTAGGATGCTCACATCATAAATGAACGAGAAATGAATGAAGGAATGAAAAATGAATTTTCGAATTTTTGACAAAAAATTATGGAAAAAGCTACCAAGAAATTGATCCAGAGTGCTCCCATGATTTTTATTCTCGCAACTATCACCGTTTTGACGGGACAACTCGCTAACCCTTACCAACAATCCGTGGCCCACCTTGTATATTGAGACGTATGAATATAAGGTTGGGATCAGAGAGCGAACAAAAGTTAAAAACTCTCCCCGGTTGAAGACTTTCTAAAGTCATTGTATTACAAGAACTGCATATATTTACCTAGAAAAGTATTGTTTTTGTTGTTCCATTTGAAGGGCACTGGGTAACGTTGAGGAGTGTAGCTCTCCTCCTGTGAATATTATAATATGCTTCACTGCACCATCTACCTGAAGGATAAAGTTTAGTATGTTGTATTGATGGGAATGGGATGGGAATGGTTGTGTGATGTGTGTCGTTGCTGCCAACGTCCACCGCTCACATGACAAGTCCGATCAGTCCACCTCCCCGTGGTCCATCCTGGGTCATGCTAAGAGACTGAGGGGCAATGCGGCGTGTCGTGCTAGCAACTCGTCACGCTTTAAAATCTTGCTACGAATCTCTCGGTGTCCTCCTCAAATTTGGCGTCGGTGAAAGCTGGCAAGCACCTTATTCCGGACAGCGAGGTTAGGGTGACCAGAGGACGGGAGGAGGGTAAAGCTGGGTCAGGTGATTCGGGGCCCTCCGACCTGATGGGAGTCTCGGATCTGGTGTCATTCAATCGCAGAGTTATTTCTGGCCAACACATCCCTGGTGTGGCCGCTCCGGGTTCTTTTAGTTCCTTTAGTTCTTTTAAGCCAATTAATGCAGTCCGTAATCATTTTCATCTGGCAACTTGGAATGTTTTATCTCTACAGTCATCATCCTCTAAGTTGTACGAATTATCAAACGCAGTTTCATCTTTCCAACTTGACGTTTTGCTTCTCACAGAAACGCACTGGCCTGGTACGGAGGTTATGACCCTGGATAACGGGCATCTTTTTATTAACTCTGGCAGGGCAGATGGTTTGAGGCGGCAAGGTGTTGGGTTGGTGTTATCAAAATCTGTCAAGAAGTCCTTAATTTCCTACAGTCCCTTCTCTGAGCGCATCATGGCAGCCCGACTGCACACCAAACATGTTAATATCTCCCTTGTTATTGCATATGCTCCAACCAATGATAAGGATGACGCGGTCAAGGAGGAGTTCTACAACCAGTTATCATCGGTTTTGGATAGGCTTCCTCGGCAGGACGTGGTCTTCTTGGGCGGGGATTTCAACGCGAGGGTTGGTGGCGGGCACTCTCTCCACCAAGTTTCTAATGACAACGGTGAGCGGTTGGAGGATTTGTGTGGGATTCATCAGTTGTCTATTGGTGCGAAGATGTTCCCTCATAGGGATCACCACAAGGGAACCTGGAGATCTCCTGACGGTACCACTGTGACGCAGATAGACCATCTGTGTGTCGGCAACAAGTGGCGAAGTTCTCTGTTGGATGTTAGGGTCCTAAGGAGTGCAGACATCGGGTCTGATCACTACCTGGTTCGGGGTAAGGTTAGGATCCGGCTGAGTGCAGCTAAGAACTGTAGGAAACCGGTCAGGGAGGTTCCAGCTATAGAGAATCTCAGGAAGGGGTGTGATGAGACACGCACGGAATACAATGTCTCTCTCCGGAACAGGTTTGAATCTCTGGAGCCTGAGGAAAGTCTGGAGGGTCAGTGGCGGCAAGTTAAGGAGGTAATCGGTGAGGTGTCACTGGAGGTCCTGGGAGCGCGGCCGAAACGGATTCGTCAGCAGCACTTGTCTCTGGAGACTCGAGACCTCATCGCCCAACGTGCTGAGCTGAAGAAGAATGATCCCGAGGGTGGATCTGAGTACTCTAGGCTTAATAAGCTGGTCAAGAAAGCAGCACGGGTGGACGATGAAAGGTGGGCGGATAGTTTGGCGTCTGATCTGGAGGATGCTGCGGTGCACGGGCGGCAGAGGGAACTTTGGCAGCATATGAAAGATCTGTCAGGTGTGAGGAAACGCGGCGGTACTGCTGTTCGTGATAGGAACGGTGAACTCATCGCTGATCCTGTTCAACAGCGGGAGCGCTGGGCGGAGCACTTCTCTGAGCTGCTAAACCCCCCTGTAACTACATCACAGCTCTCGGATCTGGATGGTCTGGAGGTGGACCCGTGCTTTGAGGATCTTGGTGAGGATGATCCTCCGCCTTCTCGTGGAGAAGTTTTAGTGGCACTGAACAGGCTCAAAAACCATAAGAGTCCTGGCGTTGATGGGATCTCGAACGAACAGCTACGGTATGGCTCGTCCGGTCTTGTTGGCCCCCTTGTGGACCTGTTTGGTGGAGTCTGGAGGGAGGAGAAGGTCCCGGAGGAGTGGTTAAAGGGTGTCATCTCGGTGATTCCCAAGAAGGGTGACGCCAGTGTGTGCTCAAATAATAGGGGCATCACTCTGCGATCTACCACTTCCAAGCTGTTCCAGATAATTATGCTGAACAGGTTGTCTTCTGGTCTTGAATTGGCACTTCGAGAGAATCAGTGTGGATTCAGACGTAACCGGTCTTGTGTGGATCAGATTTATTCCCTCCGTACCATCATCCATCAGTGTATAGAATATAATTTACCGTTGTATATAAACTTTATTGACTTCAAATCAGCATTTGATTGTATTAACAGGGATTTTATCTGGGCCGCATTTCGCCATTATGGTCTTCCAGAGAAGTATGTCCGGATAATTCGAGCATTCTTTGACGGTACTGTGAGTGCAGTGAAACATGACGGAGAGCTCTCCAGCTGGTTCAGTGTCCTCAGTGGTACCGGTCAGGGCGACATTCAGGGTCCACCAGTCTTCAACATCGTGATTAACTGGGCGGCTCAGCTTGCTGAGTCCAACAAGACTGTCTCCAGGGGTCTCACTCTTCACGGCGCTGAGAGTGATGAGGGTGGGGAATGGATCATGGATCTCGACTATGCTGATGACATGGCTGTAATGGATGATACTGAGGAAGGGCTCCAGGAGTCAACAGATTTGCTGGTAAAATACGCAGGGTACGCTGGTCTGAAGATTAATGCGAAGAAGACCAAAGTTGTGGCTTTTTCAAAGGGTCTTAGCCAGCGCCCATTTTCAGAGGCGGATACGGTCAGCATCTCTGTGGAGGGTAATCCGGTTGAGCAGGTTTCCAGTTTTACCTATCTCGGATCGGCGTTGTCCTCTGACGGTACCATCGACAAGGAGCTTGGTATCAGGATAGGGAAGGCTTACAGTGCATTCAGTATGCTTTGTAGGATCTGGTACAACCGTAACATCAGGACCTGTACCAAGATCAGGATATACAGAGCTGCTGTTCTGACAGTTCTTCTCTATGGTTGTGAGGCCTGGACAACTACTCAGGTCCAAGATCGCCGGGTGGAGGCGTTCCACCAACGGTGCCTGCGTAGAATCCTGAGAATACAGTGGTTTAGGAGAGTATCTAACAGGGAGGTACTGGAGAGGGCGGGGATAGAACCAATCTCGAACTTCATTGGCAATGGGAGACTCCGCTGGTTTGGACACCTGATTAGAATGCCTGAGGGTAGGGTGCCCAACAAACTCTACCACTGGGTGCCTAGTCATGGGAGACGTTCCAGAGGAAGACCGCGTAAAACCTGGTCCTCCTGTGTGCTGAATGATTATCGAGACGCTACGGGTCAATCCCAGTCTCTCCGTGCAATTACTAACACTGCAGAGAACAGAAATGAGTGGAGACAGCTCACGTCATTACGAGCGAGGATACTTGGAGCCGGCCACTCGAATGATTGAGGAGACCGTACCAAGTATCAAGTAAGTAAGTAGTAATTCTGATAAGTTTTCAAAATTTTACTTTACTGGTTCATTTCATTTGATAAGAGGGGTGTGATGATATATGTGGTGTTTAGTGAAATTAGTTCAAAGAGGGTTGAGCAAGGCAAGCTCTGTGATGGCTCGCCAGAGCGCCAGAGCAAGAATTCCCTACCTGAGCGAGTTTGAGAAAGGTAACCAGCATCTCGAATGTGAACCCAAAACATTTTCCATCTCCCTTGTTGACCCTCTTCTGCCTCAAAAACGGGGTATTTCCCCCTGACATGGCCTTGTCCTTTCTCATCAGACCGGTAGATATATCTCCCAGTATCTCCAGGAGTCTGGCCCGGGATGTTGATATTTCACAGATCATCTCATTCCAGTGGGCTGTTAGGAACGGCAGAAGATCCTTTGACATAGAACCTGGGGGGGGGGGGGGGGGAATGGGGTAATATTCCTAATTCCAGTGAAGAATATTGACATTTTATCAAATATCCAGTACCGATTAAACCCCCTCCCTAACTTATGGATCTTTATTACCTGATAGGACTTCAGTTTCGATAATACCTCCCGGGGATTTCCTAGACAACATGTAGACATTAATAACGCTACTCATTAAAAACATGCACACTCTCGTCCCATCCTCTGCTTCCGTAACTGTTCTGAGAGAGATGGGGCGGTGGTAGAAATTAAATGGGGAAGAAAGGGCGAGAAAATGTATGAGAAATAGTGATCAGCAATTACCTTGATATGGCATTAAAAATGTGCAACTTTTCTTTCGTAGACAAAAAATCATCTACGATAAAGATGATGACTTGGGAGAGAGATCCAACACCCTTGTCGAGGATTGTATACGTCTCCCCTGAGGCTACACTCTGTGGAATTACCTCTCCTGTCAGCAAGGTATTATCTGGAGAGATATAGGGATTAGCTGTGCCAGTTGTTTGGTTTAAAGAGGGAGATTCAGATTGTCGACTGTTGAGCATCATCGATGATGCCCTACTATTTTTCCTATATGAAAACTTACTTTCCCTACAGAAGACACATTTCCAAACATCCTCAATAAGTTGGCAGTGCTTGTTGTAGTACGATTTACAAGCGGTACATCTTATAGCCCTGGTGACGTCTCCCTCCCCACTCCCAGCAGGTCGGACGGGGTCAAAGAGGAATCCAAAGGGTACATGACACGCCTCGCCAACTGTGGCGGAGGCCGGGAGGAGCTTACAAGATGGTTGGACAGGAATGGTAGTTTTTACATCGTGATCTAGCCCATCCACTATTACCATGCTAAATTGTAGAGAGGGAGTGAGAGAGAGTGAGTTAGAGGACGATAGAGAGAGAGAGAGAGAGAGAGATAGAGAGTGAGAGAGAGAGAGAGAGAGAGAGAGAGAGAGAGAGAGAGAGAGAGAGAGAGATAGAAACGTATGTTGATTGTTGAGGGGTTCTTGTTGGTGTGGTGGCTGGCCTAGATGTGTGAGAACTGTGTGATTGTACACACAGACAATGTTACATCACAGAAAACGCGCGGTTCGAAACACAAGAAGTGTTCTGCGCGCTACACACAAGCACACCAAAATCCGCCCTGAATCCAACTTTGGCTAATTGACATTCAACATTGTCAACTTAAACAAATTTGACAAATTGATCTGTTTTTTATACCCTGTACAGCATAATCAATACTCAACACTGTCGCACACACACACAAAACGGAATTTTAAAAGAAGGCAAACATCGGACTCCTGACTCTCCTAGGAGCCAGAAAGGGGTTGGGGAGTGAGAATTAAAAAAAACACCATATCCTTGACATCACAGTGTGTTAATATCTCCCATAATTCTCACTGGGCGACCCTTGTACCGAATGCTAAGGTGCTTTTCAACACATCCCTTGAGCTCCTTTGTGACCTGTGATGGCCCGTTTCAGTTTCGGTTCAACGTCCTCATACGTCTTCTCGGCTTCAACAACTCGTTCTTTTAACTCAGCAATAGTTTCCTAGAGATTATGCTGATCGTTATTGTATGTTCAAACGAATTATTAACAAATATTTGTATATTTTCTCTCTCTCTCTCTCTCCTTCTCTCCCGCCCACTTCCCCTGTCACTCTCTGATCGCAGTGAGTAATTAGGCCCATAGCGAGGTGTCATACACACACTCAACCAGACAGACAAACAAACAAATGGTACAAATAAACATTTCCGGATTTAGTTCAAACCTGCATCTTGTCAGAGAGACGTAGTTGTGACTGGAGATTATCACCCAACCTATCCAGATATTTCTCACTGTTTTTTAATAGCAGCAAGTGTCTCATTTTATCACATGTTAGTTGATTGAGGGGAGAGTCAACGGCCGCCAACATCTTACCAACACCCACAAGTTGTGCTGTTTGTATCTCTGGGGGACCTGGCGAATAATTAGCGATTAATTATGTACAATAATTAGCGATTAATTATGTACAATAATTATAACATACTGGGACGATTATGCGAGATAAAACAATAACACTTACAGTCAGGTATTTCACTGAGTATACTCTCAGTGTCTCGTCCCATTTCCTCACACCGTGCTGACAGGAAGGCAGACAGCTCATACAACTCATCAATAATCTTATTTCTAGTAACAGTGTTGTCAAGTAGAGTTTGGTTCTTGTTCTCTTCGCCTGCCTCAAGAAGATCTATCTCAATACCTCCCTCATCTCCAAAATCAATATCTCCTGGGAATTAAAATTATTTTGGTTTTGATTTGTTAAGTTTTTGGGGATCAGAAAGGGTGATGCACTGTGAGGCAGTACACGTCACGCAGTGTAACGTGCGGACTCCTTTCATCACCTCCCCGTCAAACCGTGAAGGTTCATTAACTTAATCTTAACTGGTAGAGGGGTTAGTTTTGGGATCAGATATTTGGAATAGAAACAATCCTTGTGTTTTACTCTACCCACCATAATCGACAGTTTCTTCTCCGAAATCAATGTCCGTTCCAAAATCGATTGTGTCAATACCAAAGTCAATGTCATCGGGTGATTCATTTCCGATGGTTGTGGCAATTTCAGGAAGTGTTGGTTCCGGATCAGTTTCAATATGTCTGAAGGAGAAATAAAAATGGTTTAGAATTGCGGATATTCTCGAAAATATCATCTTTACTTACTCGTGATGATCGGTTGTAACGTACACACACCCATTCTTATCCTGCGTCTCAATTGGATCAATTACCTCCACACTACTTTCACTGTCGCTACTCTCTGTGATAGAAGCCGAGTTTTATGAAGGAGCATATAAATATGTAATTATGAAGGAGTAATAAATATTTATAAAGGAACACATAATATTTATAAAGGAGCATATAAATATTTATGAAGGAGCACACATATCAAACTGTTATGTGTGCTCCTTCACAAATTATATGTTATTTACAGTTACTTACCCATCGGGACTCCTGGGTTTTCCCACTGGGACACAGCTGTGTTTCCGTGCTTAACAAAATACGTCAAAATAGGACACACTTCCATATTGGGGTTGTTAATCAAAAATCGAACAAATGTCTGAAAAATGATTATCAGCAGATCTAAAAACGTCTGAGAAAGTTCATTTTTGCATTGACCAATTATGAACTACTTATCAAGCTCATTACAATGTTTGTACCTGGTAGTAGGAGATGGCAGGCTGAATGTGACCTAAACTCCGTGAAATTTCCGTCATGAGATAGGGAATATCCAAAACCAACCCAGACAACTCGGACTTGATATGATCACCAACTATCCCAATCTCTGCACATTTCTCCCGGTACTTAGCTTCATATTTGGTGATGTTGTTAGAACAATCCGCCTGTTTCTTCACACTATCTTGTTTAACCTGAGTTGCCCTGAAAATGTAGTGCTCCTTTATAAAACTGTCAAATGATGTACCTGAGTTCAGTGCTCCTTCATAAAACCAGCTGTCCTCCCACACCCACATAGTGGTGGGAGAGAAAGGAAACAGCAGGTGGTATATTTACTCAAAGTTGCACCATTCAATCTAGTCACACGACAACTAGTCTTTATGTCGCTCTCTCACAATCCTTACTGACTTCCATCCTATTTTCCAGCGTGTTATAACTCTATTGTGTTTGAAAGCCTGGGTCCTACCCTCGCACTTCATCATCCTAGGAGCCTAACG
The DNA here is from genome assembly GCA_020137815.1 of Hormiphora californensis. Classification (NCBI taxonomy): domain Eukaryota; kingdom Metazoa; phylum Ctenophora; class Tentaculata; order Cydippida; family Pleurobrachiidae; genus Hormiphora; species Hormiphora californensis. The sequence continues at coordinate 5,083,469 of CM035350.1, forward strand.
TAATCTCGCTAAAATGCCGCAACAATATCGTCTTACCAAACCATAAAATCTCGGCTCTAGTACACCACTGAGTTCTAGATGCTTTAGCACGATATTATTCTGAGCTCGTAAAAATAGTGGACGCGACCAAAGCTGACTTGCATTAGCTTGCCTTGCTGGATCCTCTCTCAGTGCGCCCTTTACAAATATTTCAAAGGAGGGTAAGAGGGTTAGAACATAACAAGCATTAGCCAGAACGCCCAGATTTACTTATTTTAATCACACTACTAATGGTATGATTATTTCGTGGGACACAATAGGAGAGCTATATTGTCTTGCTCGACCCTCTTGTACAGAGCTATCCTCTGTGTGTCTATTTTCATCATTCTCAACTCCATCTATATCTAATTTTCTCCGACTTAATTCTGAGCTGCCACCTGATTTCACGTCTCCGTTCCATGTGTTCCACTATTATATCAACTGCCATGATGATTCGTTACCAGATCTAGTAAAGAATTGTATCTGCAGGTACAATTCCTACCACGTCAGTATCAGCTCCGACTCACTACGAGCTGTCCGTACCAGTTAACACTATTTACCTTGCGATTTGCTTCTTGAATAGTGGGACATCATATTTAACGTTCTGTGTCAGGTTTTTAGCACAGTCTGCAAGGAAGGTGTTATCCTTCTCAAACAGCTTCACAATACGGGCCCATGTTGCTGTGTATTGGTGCGTGTATTGACCAATCATGTTCTTGCTACCTAGAAAATGTAAAGATGGGTAAGGGATTCATGTGGAGACTGGAGTGTGGACATTGGAGCGGGGAGCGGGGGCAGGTATGAACGATAGAGGTAGATTGGGACTGAGTGAGCTATAAATAAAAGATGCCGTTAGGTTCTAGGAATAGTGTATCTCCTACCAAATGGAGAGCTCTCCAGAGCCTCTAGTATCCTCACACTGACAGGGTACAGTATAGGCTCAACAACCTCGTGTCTGATATCATCAAGGGGGCATTCCTCAGTCAGTACCTAGGGGGTGAAGGGGTGAATAAACGGGATTACAGCACGTTCGGGGAGGGGAGAATAAACGGGATTACAGCATGCACCTAGAGGGGGAGGGGAGAGAAGGATCACAGCAGGTGGTGAGAAGAAGAGAGGGGCGTGAGGAATGTGGAGCATTATCCCATACGGTGGAGTAGTAAATATATGGCAACGTATAACACAGGTGGGCCGTGGGTGAACTTCAAAAACCCTTGACCTTTACCGAAAACTCTCCTCAAATTGTGATTTCAAAGCGCATATTATATATTTTGTCATTTGCCTCCATCCTAGGGGCCGCATATATTTTGTCATTTGTCGCTTGACTCATGCCCTGTGCCCAGTGGGGTTGCTAAGTTGAAAAATTAAAAATACACAATTTTAAAGTGTTGCACGTGTATTAGGATGTTCTAGGGACTAATTTCCGTGTTTTGAAATTTTAAAATTTCAAAATTTTTTTTCGATTTTTTCCCGATTTTTCACCGAAAATAAGGGTCACAAAAGTGGCTTGCGATTCAATGTGGCTCAACCGTTTGGGCTGAAACTTCGAATATTAGTAGAAAATTACCCACTGAATACCAGATATAATGTTCGAAAGCGATATTTTGAGTATACAGCAAGGTATACAAAATATAGTGCTCCATTGACTTCATTAACCCTAAAATTCCCATTATTTACGCAAAAACGCGGGTTATGAAAGTCGCTTGCGATTCGAAGTGGCTCAACCGTTTGGGCTGAAACTTCGGATATCAGTAGAAAATTACCCACTGAATACCAGACATAATGTTCGAAAGCGATATTTTTCAACTTAGCAACCCCTAGTGCCCACTTCAGTCACTAGGAGACCACTTCCCCAGCAGCAGCAGTAGCCGGTGTTATGTGCGGCGTTTTTGTTTATCGGTAGTTGCACAATGACCATAATCCCCCCATAATGTGAGGGGACGAGAAAGATAATCATAGTTCTTTATATTCTTTCTCTTCCTCATGACTAAGGAGTTTAGAATTCTTGGGATTGAGTTTCACAGTTACCACTCTTTGTCTCTCTCACAACCTCCTCTCTCTCTACGTCATTGTTCCTAATATTCTCTTACAACTTTTATAGCTCCTCTCACCTGGTAAATGTTCTTTGCTGTGCTAGCACGATGTTGGGACTTTTACAATCGTATGAGGGTGCCCTGCCTTGCACTCGACCCTCTCTAGGGTTAGAAGACATAGGGTGCTCCCTCGCTCATTTGGTGGTAAATGTCTGAAGTGCCACTAACTTTACCCTCTAACTCTGATATGTAATACTATTTCAAATAAAGTTCACATTCACTACCATTTACAGCGTCCCTCTCAGGAGCTCTTCTTATTACATAGTGCTGTGCCACCCGAGTTCACTGTGCCACGCTAATTTTCACGGCCCTATATCTCGGCTAAACTAATTTCAGTTCTCTTTGTACCAGCTGCCTTGGTATAATATCCCGTAGTAAATCTTCTCTGTACTCGACTTCCCAGCTCTCACTCCCCAGTGACGATCGTGATTTTGTAACCTAGGTAACCAGATAGTTCTCTTATATTATCACACTCCAGTTTAGCCCCCCTCTTTCTCTCTTGTTGCCACAGGTGCACTATAACTAACTTCATCACGTGTATTTTTCAGCAGCTCTATCATGACGGGAGGTCCAAATTCCTTTAACACCATGGAGACATGGATGCTGTTCTCTCTCCACATCCTTCTATCAGTTGTCGGTATTACCATGAACAGTGTGGTGTGGTCGTTCTACCTCCACAAACACACCAACATCACCCACTACCTCTACTTCATCACCTCCCTATTTGATGGCCTATGCGGGGTTACACCCCTTCTCCACGCCTGGTTACTAACCCAACTTGCTGATTCGGAGGAGTTCGCCTCGTACAATACTGATCTCCTTGCAGCCTGCTATTTCCTTACATCCCTAGCCAGCCGGGTTTCAGTGATGTTGACTGTTGTTATTGCTGCGGTACGGACTCTAGCCATCGCCCTGCCCTTCTACACTCCTAACAAACACGCAGTTACGGCGGCTATCCTGCTATATGGTGTGGGTTGGGTTGTCTTTCTAGGCGGGGACCTCAGTTACTATTACCAAGAACTGAGGGATGCTAAAATCCCGATATTACCTAAAATGTTGTTCCAGCTAATGTTTCTCTACCTCGCGATCCCCGGGTACCGCTTTACAGACGCCTTGTTTGATAGTGAACAGGGGGAGGTACAACGGGCACAGTTTATCTTCAACTACGGTCTCACCCTTGCTCTCCCCGTGTTCATATCACTGGTCTGCGTGATTATCCAGATAGTTCACCTTCTAAAAGGGAGAACAACAACGGGAACCAAGAAATCAAGGAACACCCGGATCACCACAACTATAATCCAACTGACATCAATCACCGTGATATGTAACACCGTGGCTGTTGTTGCCCAAACATGGATTACCACTAACGAGGCATCTGCTGCTAGTAGGACTGAGTTTCTAGTAGTGTATCTGTGTGTCAACTGTATACCATTTCTGAACAGCGCCCTGTGCCCCATAGTGCTGGTGGTGAGGGGTAAAGAGCTGAACAGACATGTGAAGGTGTTGATGAGGGTACAAGATGCTGGGAGTGTTAACAGATCAGGGAGAGGGAGCAAGAGCAATGGTTCCGGGTAACAGAAAGTTATCAGATGTATCTCCTTCCTAATGTGCAATACCTTCTTCTGATCAAGTTACAAGTCTTCCTAAACTCTCTCCCACCGCTGACTGCCCATTCTCCGTGGTTTCAAGAACCTAAAATCCCATACCCCAGTCCCAATATATATACCTGTTTCGCGCGCTGACAAGGGAGGGGTAACTTCGTTACCAACGTTCTTGGTGGTTCCAACAACAGCTGTAATGTATACCTGTTTAATGAGACTCCTCAGTTCACTGCATTCCTCGTTCCAGAGTCTGTTAACAATGGCCCGATCTACCAACCAGTCCAGCAGCTTTACATCCTTTATGTCTATCGGTATGTACTGCTCCACATTGGACATATCGCTAGAATACAGGGGTGATGAGGGTGACATTGTAGAGTGAGGAATTAAGGAGATTACGGGGTGGTTCGAAAACGGGACCTGAACCGCCACTTCATAATTCCATGGAGTATAGCGATGTTGAGAGTGGCACAAAAAGACGATGGTAGACTGGAAACAAAGAGTGAGTTTGTGTCACAAATATTATTATTTGTTAAATAAATCAGAATATTAAATATAGAATTTCAAAAAAGAGAGAGTATCAAACTGTAAACACGCTACTACTGGAAACTAATCCAGTTGTTTCATATATCATAGCGCTGGCAAGCGCCCGGGGCCCAATCCTCCCTCCCCCAACCATCATTTCCCCCAAAATTTCCCTCTGACAAGCATCTTTCCTCCCAGTAAAAGGAAAATCGAAATTGCGAAAAAAAAATTTTTTTTGAAAATTTTTGAAAATTTTGACAGCGCTACTATACTTATTGTCTGAAATCGGCAATTTCAACTTTGTTTTAGACAACCTTCCCGTTGTCCTACGAACTTGCCGCTTGGTAGTTCGTGTTGCCTTGACACCTAGAGCACACGTTCAAAATTTCATGCAAATCGGAGTTACGGTTTTTGCGCTACAGATGGTCGTATTTTAGACAAAATGTCCGTTTTTAGCGTGACTAACGACCTTGATTGTACCACCTTTTTGCGTACACGATGGAGGCCACAGTTTTAAAGCTATCACCATGAAACTTTGGGAGTCGGTAGGTCTAGTGGTGTACCTTGTATTAAAGCTTGGACAGAGAAAACGGACAGTCATAACAAAAGTTATGACTGTCTTAAGTTTTCTTTGGCGTTTAAGACGGCCTTCCCGTCGTTTTACGAATACGCCGCTTGGTACGTGGTGTTGCCTTGACATCTTGAACATACGTTCAAAATTTCAAGCAAATCCGAGTTACGGTTGTTCAGTTACGGGCATCTGACTGTATCAAGATTTAAGACGATTTTCAAAAAAACCTAGAAAAGAGCAAATTAAACTATAAATCATGATTTTATCATATATATTTTTCCAGCGTGGGTCAACTGATGCATTTTCAGTTGTAGTTGGTAGTCATATCTAGAGTTATGACTGTCTTAAATTTAAGACGATTTTAAAAACACCTAGAAAGAAGCGATTCTGAGTCTAAATTAACATTGAATCAGATTTATTTTATAAAATTAGGTTTACTGCCGAATTTTTCAGTTGTAATTGGTAGTCATATCTAGAGTTATGAATGTCTTAAATATAAGACGATTTTGAAAACCGCCGAGAAAAGAGCGAATTAGCATCTAGAACCTGATTTTATCAGATATATCTGATTATTAATGCTTATCCGTGATCATTATCCGTGACTAATAATCAAAATCATAGAATAATCGCGGAGGACCAATCGTGGAGAACTAATTGCGGATAACTAACCACGATAACTTGTCGCGAAATAATTAATATAATAGTAACCAATCGCGGATAGCTAATCGCAGATAGCTAATCACGATAGCTAATCGTGATAACTAATCGCGATAACTTATAACGGATTCGTGATAACTGATAAGTTATCCGCGATTGGTTGTCTGCGATTACTATCATATTAGTTATTCGCGATTCATGATATCCGAGATTGGATATCTGCGATTATTATGAGGCTACCTAGTACCTTTTAATTATATTTAAAAAGTCCGTGAATCCTCAATCCGCGTTTATTAAATTAAGCTAGTATGTATTACTAAGCTAGTATGTATTACAAATGCATATCATAGTATAACAAAATGCCTGATACTAGATCCAAAAACCAAACAAGTTTGGTGGATAGCCGGGGCCGCAGAAATTGAAAACGTGCGAAAGTTTTGATACATGAACTTTCGGGGCCTGGGGTGCTGTTAAATTCGCGTTTCCATGATTATAACCAATAATATTTTCAAATTATACGCCAGGAAAACTAGTGCAATGATCAAACCATTAATTTATTCCACATTATCATAAATACAGATCCACACATGTCACATATATTTACTGTGCACAGTGGGTCGTTTCAGAGTCTGTTTTACAGATAATATTATTCTGATAATTATAGTGTGTTTTGAAAGAACGGCTAACTATCATGGAAACGCGAATTTAACAGCACCCCAGGCCCCGAAAGTTCATGTATCAAAACTTTCGCACGTTTTCAATTTCTGCGGCCCCGGCTATCCACCAAACTTGTTTGGTTTTTGGATCTAGTATAATAATACTGATAGTGTCCAGCACTATGTTTTATAATAAACTAATAAATAAATAATTCCTCCCATCCAATCAAATATATTTCGTATCAATTAATCATCAGCATTCAGTAAAACATTCACACACAAAAATTGTAGGGACCAGCCTAAATATTAAACTCAATAACTTACAATTTTCATTTCACACACACTTCAATTTATTATAAGTTCAAGAAACATGCAGTCCTTTTGCAGACTCCAACATAATTGTTTTTGTACCATGGGGCCTGATTACCATGGTTACCCCCTGTTTACATGGACTCCTCCCCATCGTCATATCTCCCAACACTACCAGCTGTGCTCATGTATCTGCCCTGTTTCCCACCCCTGTACAAGACTTCATCCTCACTATCACTCAACATGGCGAATGACGTGCTCTCTTTTGGACCCCTGGGGGTAGGAGAGAGATTAATTGGAGAACAAGGAGAGATGGGAGAGAGAGAGGAGAGAGAGTCGATAACAATCAGCAATACTTACATTATATTTGTACTTGGAGAGTAGACGAAGGCCAGTGTAAAGAGATAGAAATTAAACAGGGAATAAAAGCAGAGAAACTCGGCTGCGTTATTCCACCGCAAAGTTATTTCCATAACGATGTCTCGCTCGAGGAAAGCCCGTCCAAATCTTAGGGACATGGCTACCAAGCTGAAATAAACACAGAAATTAAAGCTAATAGTTTTACACGGAGATATTTAGCCTTATTAGGTCATATTGCCTCACGTTACCTTATAAGGAGAATTATGACGGTTAGGGTGGTGAGGAATCGCAGTCTGACATCAAAGTAGGGCATAGAATGGAGCTCTGAATAAGCTCTTACAAGAAGGAAGAGAAGGTAAAAGATGTAGATTGCTAGCAGGACGAAAAAGAAGATCTTCACTATTGTAAATCCTTCCTGGTCCTGAAAATACATAATTTTAGGATAATAATTCAGTATAGCCACACAGCACACATCTTCATTTTAACATCTTCATTTAATACCTGAGTGATAGAAAAAGTAGGGTCGACAGTTTCATATAGTGCACTCCAACTTAGGACGACACACCCAATAATCCAGATCAGACCAACGAGGCACAACTTCAGAAAGTAGAAAGAGAAGAAGTGTCGCTCTGCTTTCCGCATCCCATGATATACACATAACCAAAACATGAGGAGAGAGCAGAAGAATGTGACTGTGAAGACAGCATCAACTACAGATATCAGAGGGGTCGAGGTGAGCAGGAGAAGAGGAAATAGAGGGTTGTCGTAGAGCATCACAGCAATGAGCAGGAAGATGATCCACTTTTGTTCTATGCTCCAATCCTGGGGAGGGAAGAATTTTATCTATAACTGACAAAAAATGACAGATTTAGCTTCGTTAGAACAAGGTGGGGTATTTAGCTCCGAGAAGATACCACACTCGAAGCCTGTCATGTCATACCTGAAGGGAGTGCCCACGGAGAGATTGGACTAGGGCCAGAGCTGTCAGGAAGGCAGTGATAAGGAAGAAAAACCGGAACCACAGTTCTAACTCAGTGAAACTGACATTATAGGATTTCCATATTGGGGTAAAGGAAGATCTGTTCACCAGAGCTTGGGATGTTTCAACCTGTAGAGAGACTAGATATATGTATCTGTTATTTTGTACCCCGATGATTAGACCACACTCTACGTCCCCTCTCTCCCCACCCACGCGGGCACGCCGAATCGTTACCTCAATGTAGTAGCGGGGGAATCTAATGTAGCTGAGGTGAAAGACAGTGACTGGGTCACAAACCCCTTCATAACACATCAGTTGCCTATCATGGGACCTTGGATCCTCGTTCAGAAGGATCTTGGTATCGTTTGTGTAGGCGTATATACTGACCCGTATAGGCACCGTCAGCTTGGTTTCTTTCTGAAAAGTAGATTTAACTAGAAATCATTCAGATTCAGCCATGACGCATTGATTTAACAAAGATTTAGCGTACCACAGCAGGTCTTCTATTAGTGAGTCCACCTGAAATAAGGCTTATAGTTGCTCAGCAGATTTGTAGTTACTTATGAATGTACCTGAATTTCTTCACTCCGCATTGGGTAGTGCGAATATTGAACTTGTATCTGTAACCACAGCTGCTGCTGTGACATTGATAGGTGTGGGCTAAGCATGGAGAGGATACTTTTATCTGTTTCGATTCCATGATCCGCGGACACTATGTTGATCACTGACGGTCCTATCCAACCTGGAAAAAGGAAGATTAGAACTGTGCCGAAGTGGCGTGTTGACTTTTAAAGCTTACCAATCAAAAGTGATCCAGTGAAAAGACCAAAGAATGCTATAAATGAGAACAGGAACTGCCGTTTTGTTAGCGTGTACAGCTTCATTTGGATGTACGAGTCGATTGGCATCACGCCGGTACTGTTCTCTGATCCCTACATCCCCTAAAAATACCAGAAATATGTCACAGTTGCTGGTAACTGGTTTTTGATTCGCAGGGGCCGTAAACAAAGTAAAAAACGAGTGCGTGTTCGGTGTTTTAAGTTTTTACTTTTCAACGTCTTTCGCAAACTTGAAAGAACGGAGAACAATAAAAATTATAATAAATTACCCACACACCTTCATACTCTCATTCTCCCTCTCTCTGCTCACTTATCTCGAAAATCTACATCTTCCACACTGACTCGGACAACCCTTCTCTTAGTGCCCCGAAGCGCAACAAGTCTTTTGGCAAACGTTGCTGGCCCCCTGTTCTGCGCCACGCGCAGCGCGGGATAAGGCAGCGCTTTTCAAGGGATAAGGCAGCGCTTTTCAAACAAGTCTTTCGCAAAACTTTTATTTGGTAAAAACTTGTCTTGAAAATAAACATGCGCGCGTTAGAAACACCGATTTTGCGCGTTTTTGTTTTGCGCGTTCAATTTTTAGCCCTATTTTCAGGTCTCCGAATTTGATTTGGGTGCCCCACCCCTTCATTGCCCTGGCCAAATTGATAAGATAAAACACGTTTTTTAATTTTTCGCATTAAAATCAAGCCTTCATCTGACATTTTAAAACAAAATACTACGGTTAAACAACTTCAAAACTACAGCCAGGTCAGTACCACTGCCACTGGACTTACTATTAGCTACTGTGACCATGTAGAAAAGGCATTACAAAGATACAAAATTATATGTTGTTCATTTTCATTTTCTGGATTCCAAAATTATAGAGATCTGCAGAGTGTTCATTTTAAATATTCATCTGCGTAAAGTCTTTTTGAGTTGCTTGCTCTGGAATCAGCTGTTTAGAAGACGGTAGTTTCCGTGTTGGCTTTCTTGCAGAAATCAACCATCTGAGAAAGACATTGGTTTGTGTTATGGTTCAATTTCAATTTTCAATTCAAATAATTTGCGCAAATACACAGGATATTTAAAAAAATAAACCTCCTCATTAGTCATTAATAACACACCAGCTCAGCAACAAACAACATTCATCAAGATTGGAATTGATCAGGACGCCACTGCAGGATAGAGTTGTTGTTCGATTGAGATGGATACCCGATAATAGGTGGAGTATCGGGGATGAAACAAAGGTAGACACCCAGGCGTGATTTAAAATGGGAAAGTGTCGGTGCCTCCTTAACATGTCGTGGTAGAGTGTTCCACAGTTGGGGGCCCTTAACTGCAAAAGAACCCTCAAACATGGTGAGATTTGATCGTTGAGCTTCATAAGAATATCTGGGAACGATTGCTCTCGGTCCAGAACGGGGGCTCTCCACAAAACCCATGTTGGTGGTGTTTGGTGATTCACCATTGTATATTTTCCAGACCATTATCATAGTGTATCTCTCACGACGTCTTTGAAGTGACAGTAGACACAGGGATCGGAGTCTCTGCCAGTAGTCCAGGCCTTTAAGGCCGGCGATTTTACGAGTAAAAGCACGTTGAATATCCTCTAAACGACTGATATCGCCAATCTTGGTGGGGGACCAAAGAGTACAACAGTAGTCCAGGTGTGGACGCACCAGGGATTTGTAGAGGATAACCATGGTGCCCCGAGAACGGGACCTGAATGCACTGAGGGTCCAGCCAGCAATACGTCTCGCCTCTGAAATTACACGAGATATCTGGGCTGACCATGAACCGTCGGAGGAGAGAAGAACGCCAAGATCACGAACGGTACGGGAAGGGATAATAGCTCTACCGTCTGAAATATGATATGAATAGTTCTCGGCACTGAAGGGCATTTCCCTGAGAGATGATGTGTGATTTAGTGTATAGTTCATCACTTCAAACTTTGCTTGGTGGAGCGACATATTGTTGATATCTGCCCAAGAAATGATGCTGTTGAGATCCTCTTGAAGGAGGACCTTATCCAGTAACGTTCGTATAGCAGAGAAGATTTTGGTATCGTCTGCAAACGACAAGGACGAGCCGTGTTTGACTACAGAATCTAGGTCGATCACATATATGAGAAATAGGATTGGGCCTAGAACTGTCCCTTGGGGTACACCACTAATCACTTGAGCGAAAGAGGAAGGGACACCGTCGACCATAACAGTTTGCATCCGATCGGTAAGGAAACTACTTAGCCAAGATAAAAGTCTGCCCTTGACACCATATTTCTGGAGTTTTTCCAATAGAATGCCAATGTCCACCTTATCAAATGCTTTCTCAAAATCGATAGATAACTATAATATATATATAATAATGGGACTATAATGCATAATCAGGTTACGTTAGGTGTTCATCAAAAAGGCATAAGTTAATCAAAAAGGCACAAGTTGATTGTATGATAGGTAGTTGTCAAACTCACGTTGCACTTCTTGGCGTTCTCCTCAGAGGAGCACCAGAAGGAAGGACCGTTCTCACAATCATCATCCTTTCCCAGGAGGTCAGTACTACCAGAGATATCAACAGGGCCAACACCAAGCAGAGCACTGGCATCATCAGCCCCAGCCTGGCACAGACCAGCCATCTGACAGAGCTCCTTGGCCTTGTAGCTCTCGAATAGGCTGACAGCTGTCTCAAAGGCACTGTTGACAAAGCTGTCACACTCGTTCTGGTCAACTGGGACGACGGAGCAGACATGGTCTAGCATGGTCTCGATTTGTTTCTGTAATAGGGAAAGAGAGGAGGTTAGAAAGACATGACAGCGAGAGAGGTGACGGCACCACCAAGAGAAAGATGGATGATAAATGATTTATTAAATCCAAGATTTAGCTTGAACCGTTCATCACATGGATTACAAATAGTTTAGCAAGAAACACATGATCGACTATACCTCGTTAGCCAGGACCTCCTTCTGTACAAGACCAGCTAGGGAGACACAGGTATCACACCCGATATCACCAACATTCTTGGAAAGCAGAGCGGACATGAGAGTAGCTTGTCTCATAATGGACTGGAACTCCTGTATAGTGGGTGGATTGGTGTTAGATTTGATTGGTGTAAGTTACTGGACAGCTAGTTGACATCTAGAATTCCCATAAATCGCAATGTTACCCCCCCCCCCGGCCCTGTTTACCTCACTGCATAGTCCCATGACTGTGCACACCTCCTTCACATCAACATCGTTAACAAAGGCATCCAGGAACATCTTACCGTACACCTCAACGTAGTTCTTGCAGGTATCAGGGTTGGGAGTGTATTGACATACAGTCTCTAGTTCAGCAAGAATCTCTTCCTATGATGTGCAGTGGGTTAATAACTGCAATGCTTGTTTTAGAAGGGTAACTCCTACTAGGGGATAAATGATGCAAGACCTGAGTTATGTGTCCAAATGAATGCTACTGGCAATTATACTGGTAGGGTGTATGATAAAGATATGCTGAGCACTATCATGGTTACCTCGGTGGCGTTGTTCTTCAGCTTCTCAAAGATCTGCTCTCCAATCAGTTCACAGATGGTACAGCTCTAGAAAAATATGAATGCTAGTTTATTCATTCCAGACGGTCTCAAAAGTCATAGTTTGTCAAAAAAGTTAAAGTTTGTCGAAGTATCAAATGATCAGTGTCCATTGTCCATTGTCCAGTCAGTTAACTCACCCCTGTCTCGACCTTGTTCTCCTCTTCGTCCTCAAAGATGGGGTCAGTCATTCCAGCGAGGGGGTGATCTCCCACCCAGACTTTGGTTCGGCAATGCTCCAGGGTTTCCTTTCCGCATTCCTTCACGTTCTCGACACTTTCACACCAGTAGGCAGGTCCCCAGGTACACCTGTCAGACCCAAGGAGAACACCTAGAGAGAAGAGGGGGGTTAGGGCCGGGGGGAGATATAGGATATACATCATCACACAAGAAAATCAGTAACTCATTGTTATTGGAGAGGGGCAGGCAAGTCATGCAAGTCTGACCCTGACCTTCTGTAGCCCCCTCCTCAGTTGGTAGTGAGACTGTACCTGAGGTGATACCAAGGAACACTGCAATCAGACACACTCGTGTAATCATTGTTTACGCTACAAATACAGAAATACATTATTAATCGGGTAAAAACACAGAACATTTAATGTAAGAATGTTAACCAAGGTAAATATGATTTTATAAAGTTACAATACAGGTCATCATACCAACATGAACACAAGGAAAGAAAGAATAGTGAGACGAGCAACGGCGATTTACCTTCCTATATATCATCTCTCTCTCTGTGTGTCTTTTCTCTCTCTCTCTCTCTCTCTCTCTCTCTCTCTCTCTCTCTCTCTCTCTCTCTCTCTCTCTCTCTCTCTCTCTCTCTCTCTCTCTCTCTCTCTCTCTCTCTCTCTCTCTCTCGCTATATCTCTCTCTCTCTCTCCCTCTCTCTCCCCCCCTCTCTCTCTCTCTCTCTCTCTCTCTCTCTCTCTCTCTCTCTCTCTTTTCTCTCTTGTTGAGCAACAGGGAAGAAGCATCCTAAGAAAACATCATGAGAGACGTTGCTACTCATTTTCATATTATATAAACAAAAAAGGGCGGATTAATACGGCACCTGCGTCAAAGATAGAAAGGGTAAATAGGTAGGTTCTACCATTCGAAAATATAACCTAAATGGGCAAGGTTCCAAGCTAGGATTTCTAAATTTAGCCTTGACATGTGACTGTGGGAGTTCAATAACCGGCTATGCGCGCGCAGACAATGCTGTGCTTTATCGCGCGGAGAAGTCAGCATGTCAAGTGCCCGCCGCTGCTCACTATATCAGTTGATAGAGCGCAGCAATAAACATTGAACATGAGGTCACGCAGGATGGGGGGGGGGGTAGATTGGCTAGTGAGGCAGTGTCACACAGATATTGTAAAGACGGTCTAGCTAGGCAAACGGAAAATTGAACTTGAAACTGTCAAACAAATGGCCACCTATCCACTCAGCTGTCCTTTCCTCTCTCATCACGTCAAAACAGACAAATATAAACTCGATCAACCCAGTAGTTTACAATTTAGGCACTTAAACGGAACAGGGTTGAAATTAAAATTAAAGAGCGATCTATCATTGTGCTGTTGTATGAACAATACAAATCTATCATATCTTTCATCTGAGAAACTGGGGCCAAAACCGTTCAGCAAAACAGAAACTGATCAACCGTTACTTTTGAAGTGGTTACCTGTCACGCTTATCTATTAGAGATAAAGGGAGGGGAAGTGAATGGTGGAGAGATAGATAGAGAGAGAGAGAGAAAGAAAGAGCGAGGGAGGGACTTTTGCGTGATATCTCAATATTTTGCGTCGGCTCTCCACCGGCCCTCCCGGCCATCTCGTATTTCACGACTTAGTGAAATTTTGCAATTTTCAACCTACCCCTACTACAACATGGAGACAGCCAAAAAGGAACAGCCAACTACATCCTCCAAACAGATAAGACCGTTCATTTTATATTTTATATTCATTACCATCCTTCCTGTCTTTGCTCGTGTAGAAAGAGAAGAAAGGGAGGCCGGTAATGAGGTTATCAGTGTTTTTACAGTCAGTTTGTTGTCACATCCTGTTTGTTCTCTCGTTCAGGGTCTTGGCCACACCCTTTCTTTCCCATGATTTCCCGCCCGGTTCTGGTCAGCGTTATAGTGGTCCCTCCCCCTGGTCCCCCCTTTGCTCGTTTCTCCCTTCCTGTTCCGGTCTATGGGCCCTTCCTCCGGCCTGGCTCTTCTCGGGACTTGGGGCGGCTTTACTTATAGTACTAGTTTGGTTTACAGTGTTCTACCCAGTTCGAGTCTTTTTTGTGCTTTATCAGGATTCACTCACTCACCAGCCCTTCCCTTGGATTTTAGTATTATACTTCTTTTCCTTTTCATCCAGAGTTGAGCTCTTTTCCTTTCCTTATTCAATATTATCAATCTTCCTGTAGTATAAGTGTTCATTAAAAAAACCCGCACCACCTCCCCCCCCCCCGCCCCCAGCTTTTTTTTTCGTTTTGTATAGAGTGAGTCTCCAGGTATAGCAAACCTGGGGTATTGCGGCCTCTCATTAGTTCCAGCTGTTCGGAGCTGTAGGATAGCTAGGCCCCTGAGTGTAGGAGCTAGAGCTGAGCAGAGTAGTAGAGACCCGAGCAATTTTCCTTCTCTTTCAGGTCCCAGGCGCCCTGTAGCCCCGCCTCTCAGACTGACCCCGGTACAGTCCTCCCAGACTGGACCAACCCCCCTGACTATTCTCGCAAAGGCAAAACGTTACCTATCCTGACTAGTCCCCAACCACAAACAGCCGTGCTACATCTCAAAGGAAAAACGCTACCTATCCAGTCACCCCTGACGTGCTACAATCTCAAAGGAAAAACGCTACCTATCCAGCCATATCATCCCAGATGTGCTACAACCTCTGTCCCCGCACCTCTCCAGTCAACCCTCCCGTTTGGAACTCCACCCACACACCTAACCCGTCCGATATACCTATGGTGTTCTTCCACCTCTCCCCATTTTGCTACCACATCCTCCTCTTCCCTTTACTCCTACCCCCTCTCCTTCTCCAGCTCCTTGTACCCGCTACTACCCATTGAACCCTCCCGTTCGAACACCACCCCCACATCCTACCCGTCCCTCAACAGTTAACACAAAGGGTGCCCTCCCATTTTGTACTTCCCCTATCATAGCCCCTTCCCCTGCTTGCCCATAATCCCGCCCTCTCTCATGCTCCAGCTCCCCATCCTCCTGTCATCTTTCCTTCCCCTGACCCTTCCCGCCTTTTCCCTCCACTCGTGGTTCTCCCCCTGTCCAGGTCCCTCATTATCTCACTTATTTTCAGGGTTTTATTTTAATGCCCTCCTTCAGTGCTTTGTTCTCTCTCTTCCTCTCTCTTGCTCTATCTCTCTCTCCCCGGTTCGGTGTGTGTGTGCCCCCATATCTTCTAATTAGTTGTCCCAATCATCTTCAGCCCAATTAGGGTCTGGTTTCCCCCACTATCTTGATATTGAATTATCACCCTGCCATTCGACTAGCCGGTCTTCTTGTTGGACTTCCACCCTCGTGACTGCCTGCGTGACCCCTCACGGTCCTCATCTCCTTTTCTTCTCTCTCTCTCTCTCTCTCTCTCTCTCTCTCTCTCTCTCTCTCTCTCTCTCCTCTCTTCTCTCTCTCTCTCTCTCTCTTCCCTCTCTCTCTCTCTCTCTCTCTCTCTCTCTCTCTCTCTCTCTCTCCTCTCCTCTCTCTCCTCTCTCCTCTCTCTCTCTCTCTCTCTCTCTCTCTCTCTCTCTCTCTCTCTCTCTCTTCTCCTCTCTCTCTCTCTTCCTCTCTCTCTCCCTCTCTCTCTCTCTTCTCTCTCTCTCTCTCTCTCTCTCTCTCTCTCTCTCTCTCTCTCTCTCTCTCTCTCTCTCTCTCTCTCTCCCATGTTCAGATTCTCCAAAAGTGTTCCCCAAGCCTACAAGCGATAGTGGTAGTACCAACGAAAAACCTGGCACACCAAGTGAAACAAGTGTTTACCTCAACCTTCTCAACCTTCTTTCCCTACCATGTATCCCATATATCACCAATCATTACACTAGCCACACCTAGTTCATTCTGCAGTTATCCTGCCTATCATTGCATTGGTCACAACTAGTTCATTCTGCAGTTATCCTGCATATCACCACACTAGTCACACCCAGTTCATTCTGCATTTATCCTGCCTATCATTGCACTAGTCACACTTAGTTCATTCTGCGGTTATCCTGCATATCACTACACTAGTCACACCCAGTTCATTCTGCAGTTATCCTGCATATCACCACACTAGTCACACCCAGTTCATTCTGCAGTTATCCTGCCTATCATTGCACTAGTCACACTTAGTTCATTCTGCAGTTATCCTGCATATCACCACACTAGTCACACCCAGTTCATTCTGCAGTTATCCTGCCTATCATTGCACTATAGTCACACTTAGTTCATTCTGCAGTTATCCTGCATATCACCACACTAGTCACACCCAGTTCATTCTGCAGTTGCAGTTATCCTGCCTATCATTGCACTATAAGTCACACTTAGTTCATTCTGCAGTTATCCTGCATATCACCACACTAGTCACACCCAGTTCATTCTGCAGTTATCCTGCCTATCATTGCACTAGTCACACTTAGTTCATTCTGCAGTTATCCTGCATATCACCACACTAGTCACACCCAGTTCATTCTGCAGTTATCCTGCCTATCATTGCACTAGTCACACTTAGTTCATTCTGCAGTTATCCTGCATATCACCACACTAGTCACACCCAGTTCATTCTGCAGTTATCCTGCCTATCATTGCAATAGTCACACTTAGTTCATTCTGCAGTTATCCTGCATATCATTGCACTAGTCACACCCAGTTCATTCTCCCTCTCTCTTTCTCTCTCTCCCCCTCTCGCTATCGTCGACATGATGATAGGAGCCAGCCGGGATGTTATCTTTATATGCAATGTGTATATTGATTTTATCCTCTCCCTCTACCTCCCTCTACCCCCATCACCCCTCCCCCTCCCCTCCTCCTCTCTCGTATCCCACACCAACAACCTACCTCACCCAATCAAAAACTAAAGACAACCTCGCCAAAGGCTTGAGAGTAAGATGACTGGATCGCCCAGAGTCGCCCACACTCTAATAGAGTGAGCACTCTCTGGCGGACCTGTTCATGACGACAGACATTTGACCAAGCGTTGGGCCCCCTATGCACAAGGCTACCTCGTTTCCCTAATTGGATACTTTCGAGAGTAGTTGTAAGGTGGGATTCCGGGTTATGCCGTCGCTACCAGGGAGGTAGAGGACTTGGTACACCTTAGCTTAGTGCCCCAAAAAAAAAAAAAAAAAAAAAAGAGCGAGGGAGAGAGAGAGAGAGAGAGAGAGAGAGAGAGAGAGAGAGAGAAATAGAGAGGGGGGGAGAGAGAAAGTTTAAAAAAGGCCGAAGTTAGGTGGTAGTACGTGCATGTTACCTTCTCCAGTTCCTGGGCCCAGGACCTCTTTGTATCATGTGATATCTCACCCCTTTGATTCTCTCTCCTTCCATTCTTTGTTATTAGTCCCCTTGGTCCCTTGTATAAACAACACTCGGAGACATACCAAGCCACTGTTTTCCGTTATCTAGTGTGTTGTTGTATGCTAGGACCCCTCCCTGTAAAATATATAGTTCTAACTGCTAGTTTTCATGTTATATGTTTGTTGCTTTGTTTCGATAATCCTACTGGCTACTACATGACGTGTCATGTGCCTGCTCAGTATAATATCGGGTTGCTACTCAGCCCACTTTTAGACTGAGTGTTCTTAGAAAAGCCTGCCTTCTCCAATGCACGGCCCAAGTATAATACAGATCATCGTTCTCCGACTGGCCAAATAATCTCGTTACGTTCAATGTTTGTCTTCCATCACTTCTGTTGTATCTTCAAGGCCCTGATCTGCCGGAGAAATAGGAAGAATAATATGTATGCCCTCTAAATATCACTATGATATTCCATTAGTTCTCAGTCTCACAGTTTGATTTGTTTTGTAGCCGTCATGTCTTCAGAGGAAAACTCAATTCTCAAAGAGGAGGTTGGAGAGCAGAGAGTGGAGAACGGGGAACGAGGGGAGTTCGGGAGACATCTAGAGGAACTAGGATATTTCGGGGGAGAGCTAGAGGAAGGAGGAAAAATAGACTTGGTTGTGACTAACAGCCTAGCTTTTGATGACGGTAAGGACTAAAAATAGTTTGGTACTAATCAGGAACCGACCGAAATAAGTAAACAACCAATCAGAACTCGTTATTTAGGTCATGTGACTGGTTATCAGCCAATCAGGGACCAGTATTTCCTGATTCGGTCGGTTCCTGGTACTAATGTAAGGCAATACTATTTGTAAGCAAGTTCCAAGCAAATTAGACACGTTCAGGCTCATGAAAACTAAACAGCGGGGTGAGCATCAGATGTACATGTTCCCTCTCTCACCGAATCCAATGTGGTCAATGAGAAATGATACAGATGGTGTGCCGTGTGAGAATATAACAGATGGCTAAATAGGAAACCAAACACTATTCTCACGTTGTTAAACCACTGTCAAATAGCTCCACTGCCATCTTCTCACCAGAATGGCAGTGATACAATGGGGTGGCTTGTGAAGCATTAACTAGCTTGTTGTAACGATACCACGCTAGTGTGCAATGCAAAGTGCAATTTATTTCACTGCTCTCATCCCTAGATCAATGATCTCATTTCACAGATAAGAAAGGAACCCAACGCAATACTGATGATTCATTAGATCATTCTAGTAGGTCACCCTAGTAGGTCACACATTTCGCTGATAAAACCCCTCCCTCCCTACAGACTCTGATGGTGAGGACGATAGAAGTGAGTCCATGTCCCGGTCCACACAAGGAGGTGACCGGTCCACACAAGGAGGTGACGGGAGGAAGGACTCCACAGTGGCAAATCAGCGCCATATTGGTGTTCCCACATACAAGAAGAACAGCCTCGCACAGCACCACATGCGACGCAGAATCTCCAAAACAGTCCGCCTATCAAGAAGCGAACGGCCGGAAGAGTCACCGTAAGAAGAAGCGTAACATATCCTTCATGGAGGCTGAACAGGTGGAGGGTTGTACCAAGTTGTTCCATACCAGGAGAAGAGTGATTGGGTTGAAGAACTTGTCATGACTGAGGCAAGGGCAGTGCGAGATGTAGAGAAGTTTCCTGGCACACCCTATCGTGCTATTCAAGGTTCACCACACCCTCTGGGAAGATATTGTCGAGGAGATGATCTGTAAACTGTGCACGGAGAAACCCCACCTACACCTGGACTGTTGAACAGACCATCAAGAGTGTGATTAGTAATGACGCTGATTACGTCATACCCGAGTGTATCCAGGGAATCACCATGAACAGTCAGGGTATCCCAGTAACGGAGCAGAGTTATATCGTTGTCATGGGTGCGATGGAAACAGTGAACGAGAATCAGGTGATAATGGCCTATATTGGAGCATCCTTTCAACTTTGGGCGGGGAGCTGAGGAGATCCGGTTTATCTGCCTTGTCCTTTGTCCAACGAAGACAAAGCAAACAAAATCAGCGATCCAGGTAGCCAGGACTTATGCAACATTGCTGGCCGATGATAGGCTGAGACACTCCCTCCTTGAAACTCACTCATCCGAAGAGTTTGCAAGAGAGTTTGAGTTGGAGTGTAACAGAATTCATAAACAACACGAGAGGAAGGAGAAAATTGCCACCATGTCGATCAAATCTTCAATTGCAGAGGAACCAGAGAGCTGGCTTCCCTGTAAGGACCTCATCAAGGACATCAGGGAGGGGTACAAGACTTACTTCCAGGACTACATTGAGGAACTGAAGAGCACCACGAGCATACAGAAGATCATATCAACCACACTTTTCCTATACTTTTCCCTCCTACTCCCCGGGCTGGCATTCGGGGTGCTGCTCTCAAAGTCTACTGGTGACAGGGTGGATGCTAAAAACGTGGTGGTTGCCCAGTGTTTTGGGGGTGTCATGTGGGGCCTGCTGGCCGGGCAGCCACTCGTCGTGGTGTGGACTACTATTCCCGTTATAATATACACAAAGATCATCTACCAAATCAGTCTGAACTGGGACGAGGGAGGGGACTTCTTTTACACCTTCTACGCCATGACGGGTCTCTCTAACGCATTCTTTCTCATTGTATACGCGGTGTGTGGGGCTAGTAAAGTCATGGCCTACTGCTCTCGCTCCACAGAGGAGATTGTGGGCCTGTTTGTGTCCATTGCCTTCATGGTGGAAGCTATCAAGTACATCGTGGGCCAGTTCACTAACTACTACTGCTTCCCAGACCTCCTTAGCAATGCGACAACTCATCGAAGCGTCAGGGCCGCTTACGATGATAGCACTGAGTATGAATGTGATCCCAACAAGCCACTTCTCTCTCTACTTCTGGTGGTCATCACGGTGTTTGTTGGTGTCCAGATCTTTAACTTCAAGTACAGCCACTACCTCAATGATGTGAAGCGGGTGATTGTCGCTGATTATGCCATTGTGGTGGCGGTTATTGCAGGCTCAGGACTGGGAACGTATGTATTTGGGGATATCTTGTTGGCACATTTCTCGGTTAATGAGGATCGGCCTATCTTTCAGCTAGTCCAGCTGCAACAGCCCTCTGCAGGCTCAGTCATTGCTGCAATTGGGATGGGTCTAGTCATGTCCATTCTGTTCTTTATGGAAGGAAACATTGCAGAGAGTGTGGTGTCGAGTTCTTCCAACAAATTGAAGCGGCTTCCTACCTACCATCTTGACATGCTGGTTACAGGTGTTATCAACGCCATCCTCTCCATCTTCTGTCTGCCCCTTGTACACGGATCCCTGCCACACTCCCCCCTGCACGTGCGAGCCCTGGCTGACATCGAGGAGAGAGTGGAGAACGGACACCTCACGGAGAAAGTCCTGTATGTCAGGGAGACTCGGATAACTAACGTTGTGGCGCACATTCTAATTGGTTGTTCCATCCTCATGATCCCATACCCTCTCAATATCATACCAGTCCCAGTGCTGTATGCCCTCTTCGTGTACCTGGCCATCACCTCCCTTGGTGAGTTCCAAATGTGGGAGCGGTTCTGTCTCATCTTCACCGAGCAGAGCTTATACCCCCACAATCACTATGTGAGGAAGGTCCCACAGAAGGTTATCCACTGCTTTACAACACTCCAAGTTATCCAGCTGGGGGCACTCTGTCTTATTTCATTTGCTGGCACCGTCAACCTCAAGATATTCTTCCCCTTTATTATCATTATACTGATGCCAATAAGAGAGAAGATACTCCCTGCCCTCATATCCAAGAGGCATCTTTTGACATTGGACAGTTAAACATATGACTGATATTTGATCTTGTTTTGATGCAAGATGTAACGAAGAAGTTATTGTAACACTTGTTTATTGAGAATAGCGACCCATTTTTAAACAATATGATGACCCTTAAAAAATAATGATATCAACTGAAACCAGACAAGAATAAATAATGACAATAAACCAGCAAATCGTGAGCAATAAACCAGCAAATCGTGAGTCACTGAGTCAGTTGTTGCAGGAGATCTGCCCTCCGTGGTTGTGTTTTTGAGAACTTTATGGAGTGTTTTTTACTAAGATTGCAAGAATTACCATTTGAGTTGGATACCATTAAACTTTAAAATTCAGAATTGAGCCTTTTTATTGCCTTCAATGGAGTAACAAATCACATCGTCACCACCGACAATCAACATTATCAATATATTTGATATTCAGCGTTGTAGTGCATGGTGTTTATGTGGGATAATTACAAACGTTGGGTCTGACCCAGAAAAAGTTGACAAGATTAGCATGTGAAACTTCATACTTGGACTATTCTATACACTCATTCAAGGTTTTTATTTGGATCTTGCATACCCCAAGAAGTGTTGAATTAGTTGAATTGTTCATACTTTATTTTTTTCACGGAAACAGTGTCAAGCAAATCAAGTTTTTAGGCATCTACCTTACTTACTGTATACCGTAAGTTGGGGTAACTTTGTTTTGCAGGGTAACTTTGGACACTTTCAAAATTTGGCTTTAGTCCAAAATTACCAACAGATAACGAGAGATTTGGAAAAATTTTCGGGTGTACAAGTAACTGACCCACAAATGTCTAACTAACGGTACAATTATTTTTTCCAAGTCTATGCTAATTAGCTCCTAATTAGGGTCAAACATAATTGATGTCAAAATCGCTAAAAATGTTCAAATCAAAATGGGTACCATAGATCTGACCGGGCAAATAATCGAATCAAGTTTGCTCCATAGAGTGGAAGGGTTTCGATCAAATAATTCGGGGCACCATTTTTCAAATCCGACCAATTACTTTAATTGAGACTAATTGGGGTGGCTAATGTTACCCCACCATATTTTGAATTTTGGGGTAACTTTGGACGGGGTGCCAAAGTTACCCCATACTACATGTTTTGAACTTTTGATGTCTGCAGAGTTGCCTTAAACCCTCTCTGACTTGTTTAGAACCATCTGACCAAGATTTAGCCCGATCCATGCCCATTTTCATCGATCTATTCTCTAAAGGTAGTAAAAAACAGAATTATTTCTACTTTATCGACCTAAATCATCCGACCTGAAACGGGGGGGGGGTCTCATGTTGGTTTTGTTGTTTTTGTTGTTTTTGTTGGTACACGAATTATGTACTAACAAACCACATATAGGTATACTACCAACAAACACCAACAAAACCAACAAAACCAACAAAAGTTAGTTTTGTTAGTTTTGTTTGTTAGTTTTGTTGGTTTTGTTAGTACTAACAAAACTAACAAAATTAACAAAACTAACAGAACATTTTGTTGGTTTTGTTTGTTAGTTTTGTTGGTTTTGTTAGTACTAACAAAAACTAACAAAACATTTTGTTAGTTTTGTTTGTTAGTTTTGTTTGTTAGTTTTGTTGAGATTTGTTAATGTTAAACTTAAAGTTTTGTTGACTCAACAAAACAACTAATCTCAACAAACTAACAAACCTCAACAAAACAACAAATCTCAACAAACTAACAAATCTCAACACAACCAACAAATCTCGACACAACCAACAAATCTCAACAAAACAACCAATCTCAACAAACTAACATATCTCAACAAAACAAAAAATCTCAACAAACTAACAAATCTCAACTCAACCAAAAAATTTCAACAAAACAACAAATTTTAACAAAACAACAAATCTCAACAAACTAACAAATCTCGACACAACCAACAAATCTCAACAAAACAACCAATCTCAACAAACTAACAAATCTCAACACAACCAACAAATCTCAACACAACTTAACCAACAAATCTCAACAAACCAAAAAATCTCAACAAACTAACAAATCTCGACACAAGTCACAACCAACAAATCTCAACAAACTGACAACTCTCAACTCAACCAACAAATCTCAACAAAACAACAAATCTCAACATACTAACAAATCTCAACAAAACTTCATTGAGATTTGTTGTTTTGTTGAGATTTGTTGTTTTGTTGATATTTGTTGGTTGAGTTGAGATTTGTTAGTATGTTGAGATTTGTTGAGATTTGTTGTTTTGTTGATATTAGTTGGTTGAGTTGAGATTTGTTGTTTTGTTGAGATTTGTTGGTTGTGACTTGTGTCGAGATTTGTTAGTTTGTTGAGATTTTTTGGTTTGTTGAGATTTGTTGGTTAAGTTGTGTTAAGATTTGTTAGTTTGTTGAGATTTGTTGTTTTGTTGAGATTTGTTGGTTGTGTTGAGATTTGTTAGTTTGTTGAGATTTGTTGTTTTGTTGAGATTTGTTGTTTTGTTGAGATTTGTTAGTTTGTTGAGATTTGTTATTTTGTTGAGATTTGTTGTTTTGTTGAGATTTGTTGGTTGTGTTGAGATTTGTTAGTTTGTTGAGATTTGTTGGTTGTGTTGTGATTTGTTAGTCCTTTGTTATAATATTATTTTTGTTAGTCACAAACAAAACAACTAAGCCAACTAACAAAACCAACAAAATTCACCAACAAAGCCAATAAAACCAACAAAATTAACAAACAAAACCAAGAAACTAACAAAACCAACAAAACCAACAAAAAAAAACTAACAAACAAAACCAACAAAATCAACAAACAAAACAAACAAAATCAACAAACAAACAAAACCAACAAACAAAATTTTTGTTATGTTTGTTTTGTTTGTTGGTGCCAAAAAAACGTCCATACTACCAACAACCAACATGAGACCCCCCCCCCCCCCCCTGAAACCCATCAAACTTCAATAATTTGGGGTCCCTCATCCATTCTGTAGCTTGGTAGATGGTATTGACCCTCTAGGCGAGTCTATTAGTTCTTGTGGACATTCTATCCAGGAACACAGACACCAAAACTCCTTTATTTAGCCAGTACCCATAAGTGTCCGGCCACTTCCTGGCGGTCCAATTCAGTAAAAAGAACTAATACTGCCGCCTAGGGGGCCAATACCACCTACCAAGCTAGAGGGTGGATGAGGGACCCCAAATTATTGAAGTTTGATGTGTTTTAGGACGGTTGTTTGTGATTTAGCTCCAATAAATAGACCAAATCCTCGTTTATTCACTACATTTAGCGAGTAGATGGTTGAAAACGGGTGTGGATTGGGCTGAATCTTGGTCATATGGTCCTAAACAAGTCAGAGAGGGTCTAAGGCAACTCTACAAACGCTCATATCGAAAACCTCAACATTTTACGTTCATTTATTTATCATTGCAAAATGTGTCCAAAGTTACCCCACCCTCATTCCAAAGTTACCCCATGCCCTAAAACCCCACTTACACTAAAATACGTGTTAATTAATCTAATTAAATGAGACGGGACCAAAAATTTCACTAGTTATATCTGGTGTACTGGGTCTGGAACGGGATTATTTGGTTCAAAAATTTTCGAGTGTGGTTCTGGCAAGGAGTTATTTTAGGAGAATGCTAAAAAGTGGTACAAAGTTACCCCAACTTACGGTATTAGCCAACCTAAAATTAAGAATATGGCCAAAAAATATTCTTAATTTTGTTATTCTTAATTTTAGAGTTCCTTATTTTTCTACAATCTGATGAGGGAATGCGTATCATGGAGAGTGGCTAGAGAGCATCTGGCATCATTGATGCGTTGAAGAGTGCACGTAGTGACAGTGTTGTAAATGATTTAGTTGACCCCTTTGCTCCAATGACAATTTGAAACAAGTATGGATTGTGTTTTAGCTGATTTTAGCCCTTTTATCCAAATTTTGATTCTTCGCTAGAAAATTTATTCTTAATTTTGTTATTCTTAATTTTAGAAGCGTTAATTAAGGCCAGAGGGGGGGTCGGGGGGTCTAAAAAGTCACTTTCGGGGTTTGGTCCGGCTCGAAGAGCCGGACCAGATGAAATAGTTGGAATCGTTTTAGCGCGCACCGTTAAGGAGAAAATTGAGGTTAACTTTTCGCCCAAAATGAATGTAAACCTCAAAAAACTTGTATTTATGTCACATACACAGATGAAAATGGTACCAATCGATAGATCTTATCGAGGAGACCAAGTGTTCAAAGTTTCAGAGCTTTAAGCCATATAGTTGTTAAGATATTTGAGGTTAACATATCTCCCAAAAACTAACCTTTTGTTGAATATTTCAGAACATTTTTTTCACTTTCTGCACCACTTCCTGAAGAGACGGCTAGGACCTGGGCCTTGAAACTTCGCAGTTATGATTCTGAGATGGTGAACTAAAAATCTGGGGCAGGTGAGTAGAACTTCGCTCCTAATAAAAGGCTGCAATAAAAGGCTGCAATAAAAGGCTGCAATAAAAGGCTGCAATAAAAGGCTGCAATAAAAGGCTGCAATAAAAGGCTGCAGTGGATCACGTATCCAATTAGACTAAAGCGGGAGATAGACCGAATCGTCCTCCCCTAGTAGTATTTCGTTTCACGTATCGGTCTCTACCATAGGCGGTAGAGAGGCCGGATCACCTGCCCCTAATTATAGTGATTCGTGTCATGTATCCAGCTAAACCATAGGCGGTAGATAGACGGAGGAAGAGGTGAGAGTGAGAGATCTGAATCATGGACGACTAATCAAGTGTGGTATCACGTATCATGATATCCTCTAATGAAAGGTGGCAACCTACTTATAATTTGACCTAATCGGTCCCGATACGTGATTACTGATTTTCTACCCGGTAGAATCTACCGCTTATATTCGCCAATATTGTATTGATCCACGATTCAGTAGAGCGGAATCACACACTATACTATGATAGGTGAGCCAAGTGGTTGGGTGGTTCACCTGTCATTGTGCTACACGCTCAATCAATGGATCTACCCTACCTCATTAGACCAACACTCTCAGTAGTTGCTGACTACGTCTACTGACCCTCTGGATCAGCTGTATGGGGCTGATGGCACCGTCCGTGGTAGAGACATGTTGAGGGGGTGATCCCTGTAGTGATCTCACGTGGTTCGAAGTTTGGTCAGGCATAGAGAACTCAGGATGTTACAAAGGTGAACACATTTCAAAATCAAAACAGACGTTAAATAGCCCTCATCAGTACCCTGATCACTGATCACAACAGGCCGGATCACCCCCTCAATATACCTCTACTGAATCGTGGATCGATACGGAAAGACTAAGGGAGTATATTATATAGTGGTAGAGAATCACGTATCGGGACCAATGAGGTTTCATTGTCAATTGGTAACCGCTTTTCATTAGAGGATACCATGGTACGTGATACCATACTCCTTTAATTGCCCATGACTCTGATGTTTCACTCTCTCAGTTCTCACTCCCTCTCTATCTCGGTATCTTTATCGCCTATGGTCTAGTTGGATACGTGACACGAATCACTCATGTTAGGGGAGGGGAATTCGGTCTCTCTTCCGCCTATGATTTAGTTGGATACATGACACGAATCACTATGATTAGGGGATAGGAGGTGATTCGGTCTCTCTACCGCCTTTGGTATAGACCGATACGTAAGACGAAACACTACTAGGGGAGGACGAATTGGTGTATTTACCGCTTTAGTCTATTTGGATCCATTGCAGCCTTTTATTGCAGCCTTTTATTGCAGCCTTTTATTGCAGCCTTTTAATGCAGCCTTTTATTGCAGCCTTTTATTGCAGCCTTTTTTTGCAGCCTTTTATTGCAGCCTTTTATTGGGAGCGAAGTTCTACTCACCTGCCAAATCTGGTGTAGCGATTTTTGATTTAGGCCCTAGTTCCTGAAATATTGAGGTTAACGTTTCAAAAATCAAGCTTTTTAAAATGTTAACCTCAATATTTCAGGAACTAGGGCTTAAATCAAAAATCGCTACACCAGATTTTTAGTTCACCATCTCAGGATCATAACTGCCAAGTTTCAAGGCCCAGGTCCTAGCCGTCTCTTCAGGAAGTGGTGCAGAAAGTGAAATTGTGGACCTAAAGTTATCCAACAAAAGGTTGTTTTTTGGGAGATCTGTTAACCTCAAATATCTGAACAACTATATGGCTTAGACCTCTGAAACTTTGAATACTTGGTCTCCTTGATAAGATCTATCGATTGGTACCATTTTCATCTGTGTAGGTGACATAAATACACGCTTTTTTGAGGTTTACATTCATTTTGGGCGAAAAGTTAACCTCAAAAAACAGGGCCTCCTGATACACTTGGTGCACAGCTACCCTATCCAAAACTTTCCTACCTCCGAGTTACATCACATATGTAAACCTCAGAAAAGTGCATTTTTTGACCCTCGGACCCCCCCCCTCTGGCCTTAACGGTTGGCTAATATACAGTAAGTAAGGTAATTTCTAAACTCTAAAGTACTCAGTAGTCAGTACCCGAAGGAATAAATTTTATTTTATAATGTAGATTCGTCAATTTGGTTCACATGTCATACACATTCCTTTGCATGCCGGTCAACCTCCGGATCGGATCACATTAGAGGTTCTGATTCCACTCACCCAAGGATCTGATAACAACTGCCCCCTGTCACACAGAGGTAGATAGATCAGATCACATGAGTCATGACCTGATGGAGAGGGGGAGAGAGACCATAGACAGAGAGTAGAGATAGCAAGGCCTACGGGGACAGGGAATGAAGTTTTCTCTAGATTTGCGATTGGTACGATCGCCCCAGTTTCTAGTTTAGACAATTTCGTTATCAATTCTAAAGTTTCATGATGATCGGAGATATTGTTCGGACCTAACTTCAGTCTCCAAATTCCAAAAAAACTGGCTGGAAAGGCTAAAAATGGCTCAAAAATGGCTCAAAAACGGCAAAAATCGAGAAAAAAAAATTAAAAAAGAAAAAATTTCATCGACAGATTTCGTGTTCGATCCGAGGAGGCAGGCGCGTTCAAAATGCAGCGGAGAAATTAAAATATTCGCCGCCGCTCGTCTAAAGCGGCGCGGCGCGTACCGTTGCAATTTAATTGCGTGTTTTTAACCCTTTGAGGAGGCCAGCGTTAAAATCTGGGTGTTTGGTGAGTGCTGACAAACGGTTTTTTAGGGTTAGGGCTAAAGTGGGGTTAGGGTTAGGGCTGGGGTTTAGGTTGGGGTTAGGCCTTGACATTTCCTACCAGATAAACTTTGAATTAGCCAAAACGGTTGAGTGGTTTGGCGGTTAGAGCCATTTTAGTGAATCAACTTTTTTGGCAGCGCGCACCTGTAAATAGGCCACCAAACACCCAGATCGTAACGGCGCCCCTTTGAGGACCACAGGCCATATTTTTTTTATGACTGACTAAAGACTGATTTCTCAGCTTCAGGATTAACTTTTGAGCCCAAACTAAAGCCTAAATCATAGTTTAGACATTTCTCTACCTAAAAATCCAAGTTTAATGCGCAATCATTGATGTTAAGGCTTAGATAATTGGGTCCAAATGATGTTCATTTTGGTCATTTTTTAACTTTTGATGCCATTTCTAAATAAAACGCCTCCTACGAATTTTCTATAATTTTAAACACTTTAGAAGAAGACCAACTAGAACTGCAAGAAAAAAACCGCATCAAAAAATATTAAAAATTGACTGAGCTATAGCGATTTCAAAAATTGGGTCATATATGACCCAGTGGTACTTATATGGTACAAAAAGGTTAGAGACGTCCTGTGTGAGCTATACTGTTATCAGGGACATAAAAACCGGCTCATTGGTGTACTAGAGACATGACTAAACTGTTACAACCGGAATATTACGTCTCAGACGGTTTTTTACCTGATTTGGGTCATATATGACCCAGTGGGCCGTTTGGGAAAATTTCAATGATATTGCCGAAAACTAATGAGTTTCGCTATTTCAACACAAAATAAGCATTTGAAAGTTATTAATATGCTATATAATGATTGTTTAACCATTCAAATTAGATATTATGGGAATATTTACTAGATTTGGGTCATAAATGACCCAGTGGGTCGTATAGGAAAAAATCATACTTCGGATTCAAAAACTCAAATTTCAGTCTTTATTTGATGTACAGTCGGACCCCGATTTAGGGCCCCCCGATTTAGTGGCACCCCGATTTAGGGACAGGATTTTTTTTTCCCCGATATAGTGGACACCCCGATTTAGTGGACAAGAGCCTTTCCCCCGAGGGTGTCCCTAAATCGGGGTCCGACTGTACAACCAATTACTCGTATCAATAAAAATCCAATCAATAATAGTCCAATCATTCTAACTGATGGTGATGATAAAAACAGTTTCGCTTTTGAGTCAGACAGAACCCCCTCCCTTTACAACCACTCTTTCGAAGTTTCAGTTTTGTTTGGATGGATGGCCTGGTAAGCTATTCGTGAGTTTATGAGTGATTGATCCATAATATTAAACACTAGTCTGAGATAGTACATGTGTTTCGACCTCCTATTAGTTCCGCAAGTAATAGACAGTCTGTCGTGCAAGTCAACTCCCCCCATATTGACATTGTAGGACTCGATCACTTCTGGGCATGGAAAGGACGACTTTTTTGCCTTCCCCTTCACTCTTCTCTGGATTGTTTCGACTTTTCCCAGCTATTGGCGCTTGTAATGACATGAACAGCCTTGTTGTCGATCCATTTTACCACGTTTATTGTCGTAGATGCTACTGCAGATGCGTTAGGTGACCGGAATATCTTCATCTTTCCAGGTGACATGTCCTTATCTGCAGGAAACGATGGCTCCTTTTCGACCTGCTGAAACTACCCCGGTATAATAGATACCATTCTCGAGAAGATTGAGGACTAGGGCGGGGGTTGAGAAGTAGTTGTCGGCGTACACGTTGACCCAGGTGTCCTACAGAGATTCTGTGAGACTAACAACAACAGATTCGCCTAGCCCCAGCTCAGGTGATTCTTTCTGTCCCGTGTATAAGGCAAATTGATAAAGGCAACCAGTTTTACTCTTGCATCTTCTCGAGAATGGTATCTATTATACCGGGGTAGTTTCAGCAGGTCGAAAAGGAATGCCATCGTTTCCTGCAGATAAGGACATGTCACGTGGAGAGATAAAGATATTCCGGTCACCTGCCGCATCTGCAGTAGCATCTACGGCAACAAACGTGGTAAAATGGATCGACAATAAGCCTGTTCATGTCATTACAAGCGCCAATAGCTGTGAAAAAGTCGAAACAGTCCTGAGAAGAGTGAAGGGGAAGGCAACAAAGACGTCCTTTCCATGCCCAGAAGTGATCAAGTCCTACAATGCCTATATAATGGGGGAGTCGACTTGCACGACAGACTGTCTATTACTTGTGGAACTGATAGGAGGTCGAAACACAGGTACTATCTCAGACTAGTGTTTAATTTTTTGGATCAATCACTCATGAACTCACGAATAGCTTACCAGGCCATCCATCCGAACAAAACTGAAACTTCGAAAGAGTTTCGTTTGGCAGTTTGTAGAGGTATAGTTGAGGACTTTAGTTGTATAGAACGGGCATTCCCATTGCAACAGGTTAAGAAAGATGGATCATCTGCTCCAGCTCTTTCTGGGAGCCATCTTCCAGTTTATGTCGATCAGAGGCGTAGGTGTAATGTTTGCAAATCGGACAAGAAAACCTATATTGGTTGTTCGGCTAGTGGTTGTAAAGGGAGGGGTTCTGTCTGACTCAAAAGCGAAACTGTTTTTATCATCACCATCAGTTAGAATGATTGGACTATTATTGATTGGATTTGTATTGATACGAGTAATTGGTTGTACATCAAATAAGGATTGAAATTTGAGTTTTTGAATTCGAAGTATGATTTTTTCCTATACGACCCACTGGGTCATATATGACCCAAATCTAGTAAATATTCCCATAATATCTAATTTGAATGGTTAAACAATCATTATATAGCATATTAATAACTTTCAAATGCTTATTTTGTGTTGAAATAGCGAAACTCATTAGTTTTCGGCAATATCATTGAAATTTTCCCAAACGGCCCACTGGGTCATATATGACCCAAATCAGGTAAAAAACCGTCTGAGACGTAATATTCCGGTTGTAACAGTTTAGTCATGTCTCTAGTACACCAATGAGCCGGTTTTTATGTCCCTGATAACAGTATAGCTCACACAGGACGTCTCTAACCTTTTTGTACCATATAAGTACCACTGGGTCATATATGACCCATGTCATAACACAAAAAGTAAAAACCCGATTTCAGTTAACCCTTTTCGTATAATCTTAGACTATTCTCCTGACCTTCTCCACAAAAAATTAGAAAATTCTGTTCGGCCAATCGTTATGGTCCTCAAAGGGTTAAATAAAAAAGTTAACTTTTTTTTGCAGTTTTTAATTTTTTTTGCAGTTTTTGCAGTTTTTTTGACGGCGACTTTGTCCCCTCGACTCCTAGCCTACCGGGGTTTGCTTGTGGAGGGTTTCATCCCCACCGCCCTTGAACTTGGCTATTGCCCCGGACACACAGGGACACAGCACGGTGGAGCGGAGGCCCAGCTCTTTCCCTGGGGTTGTTGCCTAAAAATAATCTTCCAGCTCAGCCCATGGTCCTATTCGTAGTTTAACTAGAATGAAGAATATTCAGATCTGTACTGCGTGACCTTTTTTGGCCAAGCACAGGGCAGAACAGGGCAAACATGCTAAGTGGGTCCAAGTGGGCCCACTGCACGTTAGAGTCTGTTACCGCTCTTTTACCACGCTTCGGTACTTTCGTAGATTCGACCTGAGTCTAAACAGAGTGTTAGGTAGTAGGTATCTTCGATACCAATGGAGCGGCGGGTGTACCGGCGCGGGGCAAACAAGCGTGTTCGGTGCGGTCACTGCTACTTTTAGCAGGTCATCCACCAGTGACCAGACGCAGCACTCTCAACCAAACGGTTATCATGATAACTCAATCGCTAACTACGGGGACTACTTCCATGCAACAGTTCCAAATAGCAATACAGACGATACAGATACTAGAGATACACTAAGTTATATGTTTAGCATGGCAACAACATTAGAATACACAAGCCTGCCATCCGCTGATCTCGATGGGATTAGTGGAAACATATTCGTGCCTGGATCTGACAACAACGACAACACCCTGGATGAACCTGTATCTACAACACTTGTAAGTTCTACTTTATAATAAGGATTAGTGACACATTCTTTTTGGTGATAACCATTAACATGATTAACCCACGTAACACATTTGAATACTAATATAATAATGACTCCAATTAGATGCGAGATTTGAGGGCTGTGGGAAGCAAGTTTTACCACGTGTTGATACCCCGGGATGGTTCACTGCTTCTTCAGGATTGGGATCTGTGGGGACCCCTCCTTTTGTGTACCCTCCTCGCCATCTTACTACAGGGACACGGTGGAGGTATGATATCAGCTTCATTTCCAAAGCAGAATATTCTCTACATTCGGTTGATTAGTTTTAGTTCACAATGCTATACCACTGCGTTATCGGGAGCTAGTTAACAAAAACGAAGTTTTAGGTTTATAATTCAATATGGTGATTTCTCCCACCCAGATTCGGATAACGATGGTGGACCCCAGTTTGCACAGGTCTTTGTTATCATCTGGGTTGGGGCTGCTGTGGTGACCATCAATTCAAAGTTACTAGACGGCAAACTGTAAGTTATAACTTCATTTCCTAAATCACCAGCTAAAATGTTGTATTTTAACTTTATTCAATTTTCCAGGTCCTTTTTCCAGAGTATATGTGTACTTGGTTACTGTGTTTTACCTCTTGCTGTGGCTGCTGTTATTGTCAAGATTACAGCTCTGGTCGGGCTAAAGAAGGGTCTGGTGGCTATCATAGTGGATTTCATTATTGTAGCCCTCGCATTCAGTCTGGTCCATGTTCGGTAGGTTTATTTATTTAAAAGAAAATTTTTACCAGAAACAGTTGATAGTGGATGTCCCCAGATTTCTGTTAATTTGACCCACTACAAACACGTTTTCCTTGAATTATTAACAGTTGCATCCTTTCAGCGGCGGTGTGTTTTTTGAAGCCAACCAATAATCCCGGCAAGAAGATCATCTCGACGTACCCTGTGGGACTATTTTATTTTGTTATTGCATGGCTTGTAGTATCTCAGCCTTGAACTCTCTTTTCTCTGAATATTCTACCGTGTCTGCAATGTTATTTTCTCTCCATATATTTTTCTCTCGGTTTTGGGTTAACAATCAAGTACAGTCTAGTGTACAGTTGTATATTTTGAATGTATTTGTTTTTTAAATGCTGTGTTTGACTTCAAGGACAAAAAGGAATGTTGATTGACGATTGTTTCACTACCTAACCCATTCCTCTAGAAGCAACCAATAAAGCCATGACTCGATGTAACCAAAAGATCAAGTCTAATGTTGACTACCTGCACCTGGTAAAGAAGGATGATAGGAAGACAGCAGCAGCAGCTAGTACCACCTCAAAGATCCCTGTGTACAAGGCATTGAGGAACCTTATCTTGAGGAGGAAACTAAGGGCAGAACATGAGGAGTTAGTGAACAAGAGAAATTAGCACGACGAGATTAGGACTAGTGGATGAACTAAGCACGAGGAAAGTGACACGATTAGGACTAGTGGATAGGATTACAAAAATAATGAACTAAGTAGTGTACATATGATCTACAACGTGACAGAATGTGACAACCAATTTATTTTGAGATATTTTTTGATATGAGACATTTTTTATTTATTTCAGAGTTCATTTTTATGCAATAAAATGCTTCCAAGTTTGTTTTTATTTCGATACAAATCTAGTTTTCTTTGCGTCCCTCTCCTTCAAACCCCGTTCCAAAATCTAAAGCTACCACTAACCTACTTTTATAGTCGAATTTTTTATTTAAGCGACAGGCCGCCGCACACTCAATTAGTTAATTGGTCATATCTCCGGTTCCTGATAAGATAAAGACTTGATCTTGGTTGCGTTGGAAAGATAAAAATTTTATCTTTCCAATGGCACCAAGAAAAAGTCGCTAGCTTATCAGGAACCGGAAATCGATTTCAAGCGCTGCATTTTGATGCACGGCGGCCTGTCGCTTAAATAAAAAATTGGACTTTAACTCCTGCTTCCACAGCCATCACTATGCCTATGTTCATCCTATATACAAATATTGTGGACACACCGCCTGATTTCCTTGGTAAAGCCTCCAAACTAGTGTCTACCCTAACTGGTAAAGATGAAGCCAGAGTATGTGCTATTGTTAATGATGGTCTTAAAATGAGTTTCGGAGGAACTACTGATGCGTGTGCCATTGTACAGCTGCATAGTATAGGTCTACAGTCCTCTGAACATGCGAGATATAGTGCTGCTATCGCTCAACTTCTAGGAGAAATAGGTGAGTGTCAGGACTCAGGTTGTGTCGACTAAACCAAAGCCGCACGGAGTTTTGTCCGCCGCTTGGGGGATTCTCCTATTTCCTCCCCCGTTTCTCCCATTTCCACTACTAATGACTCCTCTCTCCTGTTTTCCACCACTAATGCCCCATTCTCCCCCTCTGCCAGGTGTACCTAATGATAGGCACTACATTCAGTTTTATGCTCCCACACCCGACCAGGTAAATTTGAGTTTTCCAAAAGAAACTGTGACACGTACAAAACAACATGAGACTTATCTTCCAGGAAATCGCCTGTTTAGTGTTTACCATATTATCTCTCTCTCTCTCTCTCTCTCTCTCTCTCTCTCTCTCTCTCTCTCTCTCTCTCTATCTCTCTCTCTCTCTCTCTCTCTCTCTCTCTCTCTTTCTTTCTCTCTCTTTCTATCTCTCTATTTCCTTATTTCCTGTAGATTGGCAAGGTTGGTACTACAGTGGAAGAGTTATCTCGGCCAAAAGAGGACATGCTACACTTGTGAAAAGAAGAGAGTTAGAGAATAAATAAGGAGAGAAGTAAAAAGACTTCTTGTTATGCCCCCTTGTTATGTTCTAACCCTCCCTTTACATTTGTAACACAGTCTAGCTAGGCAAATGCCCCCATAAACATATGGCCCCCTATCTTTGGTTTATAATTCACATTTACCTGAGAGGGTCTTCCTATATACCCCTTGGTTACGAAGTTACCCCTTGCCAGCGCACGCGAAGGTCGCCCGGCGAGTGTGAGGTGTCTTCGATACCAAATATACCCCACAATTTTAGGAAAGCCCCTTCCTCATCCTCATTTTTAGAGTGTTCATATCATGATAATGATACTGGAGTATTTTCAGAGAGCGTTTTTTGTCAGTTTTTAACGTGTGTGATTGTCATTCAGTATTTTAGTGTAAGATTTATTTTAATTGTATTGTATGCGGTGATATATATGTACTGTGCCATTTATAAAAGAGCAATTTCCCTACTTTACCCATTCTTTCTAAATCTTTCTAAATTCACAACATCCCAATCCTGATCTCTTTTATAGCTGCAGTAACATGGGTAAGGTAAAGAAGACTAAGAAGTTTGGGACGGTCAAACGGATGATCCAGGCTAATGATCCCAGACTAAACAAGAACGCTGTGACAGAACAAAAACCAAAGGAAGAGAAAGAAGTGCGACATGTTAGAGAAACCCTCCAGTGCCTTATTCTTCAAGTTTAATACCCAGCTAGGACCACCATATCACATCCTGATCGATACGAATTTCATTAACTTTAGTATTCGGAACAAGTTGGACATATACGCTAGTATGATGGACTGTCTCTATGCTAAGTGTACTCCATACATTACTGACTGTGTTATGGCTGAGTTGGAGAAACTGGGGGCCAAGGTATGGGGACAGGTTGGGGGTGTAAAAATAGATTCGATAGTTTGGGGACACAATAGTTTAAGTTTAGTTTATTGTGCTTACTTTTCTGGGTCGAAATGTTCCCCAAACTTTCTTTCTCTTACTAACACCCCTCTCCCCGTAGTACTTTTCTGGGTCGACAAGTTCCCCAAACTTTCTTTCTCTTACTAACACCCCTCTCCCTGCAGTACCGTGTAGCTATACGTATAGCAAAGGATCCTAGGATAGAGCGGCTGATCTGTACCCACAAGGGCACCTACGCAGATGACTGCCTTGTACAGAGGGTCCAGGAACACAAGTGTTATATTGTTGCAACAAATGATAAGGATCTGAGGAGGAGGATTAGGAAAATACCGGGTGTTCCCATAATGTATGTCCAGCAGAAGAAGTATAGTATTGAAAGGATGCCAGATGCCTTTGGAGCACCCAGGACTTGATGAAAGATTGTATTGTTACAGACATTGGGGGATATCTGAGACTTGCTGCAGCAGGGAGATAAGGATTTGGTATTGCTAGTTTTTGGGGGTTGGTTGTGTGAAAAGTAGGCCTATCTTCGCGCACTGGGACACACGAAATAATGCGCGCACGATCTGAACCCGGGCCGGGATCAATCGGGCGTTTTCGTGTGTTTTATTTGGGCCCTTTTTATTCAAACCCGTTGCGGAGGGAGAGAGAGGGTCAAGTGTGGCGAGGCCATCAGTGACTGTCCCATCTCTAATACAGGAAGAGATGTATTCAGAGTCGAGACCTTTTTCATCTGTTAACCGCTATTTTTATCTGTTTTACAACCTGTTTAATTTATTACCAAACAACAGAGACACTTCGTATCAAGGTTTAAAACAACAAATTACCGGGGTAAAATAAAATAATGGTAAAATGGGGGTTTTCAGAGCGATAAGATTGAGACAGTACATATCACACATACATTTTAGACTCTCGGTGGAACAGTCGCCAATTCAAAATAAATAAACACAGTGTTTTTGACCAATAGCTTCTTGACAAGATATACATACACACTCGCTGTGTTTTGATAATAAACAAACACATGATTGTCCTTCATTCGCCCGCCCCAAATAAAGATCCAGGTTCCGGTAAAGGGGCGAGGGATCCACCCCCGGTCAGGTCGGGAAGACTGGTTAGATGGGACTGTAGTCTCCCTCTCACATCATGTACCTTCTGTAACTTGCCTTGGTACTCCTGGGAGAAAATGGTGTGGTTATAAATTAATTTGACAGTGAATCGGAGCGGAGCAGGATCCGAGCAGGACACCTGCCAGGAGCTGATTAATTCAGAGTGCGCGCTCGCGCACAGTTCGGTGTGCTTTCGAAGTAAGAAAGTCGCACGGCGCCCGGGCTGTACCAGTATCTTGGACTCCACGTGTTTTAGCTGCTGCTTTTGGTGAGACACGAACTCCTTGAGCAGGTTGGCTACCTTTGTCCGCTCTGTATACTCCGTCTGCGAGAATTGGAGGGACGTGTCAGAGGGAGGGGTACATATGGAAAGGAGAGAGAGGGGGTACCAACACTAAATCCCTTGATTTTAATACTAGTAAGTACCTGAAGTCTGATACGATGGTTAGAGATCTGCTCATATGTTGTATCAATGCTCTTTAGAAGTCCCTCCAGACGTTTCCTATCTGATATTTTATCTACACTAGCAACGTTCCAAACCTCTGGTGGAAGATTCTGCAGCTGCTGCTTCATCTGTAGATAACATTGTGTTAGAAAATATTGTGTTG
Source organism: Hormiphora californensis (assembly GCA_020137815.1). Classification (NCBI taxonomy): domain Eukaryota; kingdom Metazoa; phylum Ctenophora; class Tentaculata; order Cydippida; family Pleurobrachiidae; genus Hormiphora; species Hormiphora californensis. Next base: position 5,121,455 of record CM035350.1, read on the forward strand.
GAAATTAAAATGTTGGAAGTAAGGGGCGTGGACTAAATATTAGAGATGAAAGAGGATTACCTTGGTATCTTGTAATGCGCTGCCCCGTTCCAAATTGACTAGTAACCGAATAACAGTTTCCGCATCTGGCCCACCTGGTGTGTAAAGAGAGAATTTAGTGAAATTAGAGATTGTTGCTGGACTCTGGTAACTATCGATGTGGTAAACATGTTACAATCATACAATGGTGCCACACTCTGAAGATCAAACAGACAAACAAACAAACAAACAAACTGAACCTGAATCTGAGGATGTTCTAACTCGTTTGTTGTTTGGCGAGGTACCTCCCTCTCCGCTCTCACTCTCGCCTGCCCTCAACCCCTTGGGTCGGTACGACTGTAACTTAGTGATAAACTCCTTACTAAAAACGTCACGTTGTTCCCAGATAGCGAGTATTCGATCTATCGCTTTAACCGTTTTCAAATCCTCAAGTGCACTCCTGGAGAGGGTATTATATGTAACAATGGTGCTCCGTCATATTGGCCATCTGCACAGCGCTGCCCGTGAAGCGTTCCACGACGTCCAAAACACACGAAATAGCACACAATGTTAGCGGACTGCGTCTTTGATGTCGTATACAACGTTTTATTGTTTATGTAGGTGGCCAATATCAATATGACGGAGCAGCAAACTAATGTAAGAAACCAAAACCAACTCAAGTCTGTTGTGTCCTTTAATTTACTTGTAAGTGTGAGATAGGGCATCAGGTAGAACACGTGAAAACTCCTTTTTGAACTCATCAATGTTTTTCCTTTTACAATTCTGAACAATGTCATTTGCCAGGTAGAGAAACAAAAGTTTCCGCTCTTTTGGTGCTGAAAAGAACAAAAATTGTAACAAAATCACAAAATGAGTATCTAGAAAAAAGTATTAATTTAGAAAGAATAGTAAAATGTTGAGAAAGTATAGTTCTTACATTTAGTAAGCTGTTGGAACCATACATCCACTACTTCTTGAGCATGTCTCTTGTGGTGTATCGCCCACCCACATAAAGTCTGTATACTCTGGGTACTGTTGTTCAGCTCTATCAGCTTACCTGGGGTGTTGATTTAGTTAGGGATTGGAATAGGAAACAAAGACGATACAAAGTCACAAATTAATGGCGTTACTAGTTGAGCCGCTGTATCTCAGTATGAATAATTCAAGTACATACCGACAAAGCTCCCTGTGTTGAAGGACATGGTGCAGTAGACAACAGAGGAGACGGGGTGTAGAGAGAGCTAAGTGATCCTCACAAACATCGGTACAAGCTAGTAAAGGAAGTGTGGAATAGAGAGAGGCTATAAACATAGGCAGAATCCGGGGTGTGGGGGAAACACTGTTACTCAGAGGGAGAGGGAGAGAGAGAGAGAGCTAGAAAGATTGGTAGTAACTTACACGGTTTTGTGTCTGTGTGTAAAAATATTTTGTGTATAATAATAAATATCTACACGGGGCCACTACCACAAATACACAAACTAGGTATAAAAAGGATTTCTCTCTTTTTGCAAAAGATAAAACTATTGTCCACCCCCTCTCTCACCCGCACTCAGTGTCCACCTGTTTCAGCAACCTAAATAGCCCAGCTGCCTCCTTGATTCTACTAAAGTTAATACAAAACGCCTGTACCTCCACAAACATATCCTTTACATCGACAGTATTGTGCCGGATTAGGGAGCTGAGGAAGACACAAACGAGCCGCACAAACCGATGTTGGACTAACCGATCTTTACACTCCTCACAATGCAGGATACACTTGGTAATGTAGAGGTGGATGTATTCAGGGGGTAGGACCACCCTGCCTAGCAACTCATTCATAACCTCCATAGAGTGGACACTCAGCTCCATATTAACTAGCACTGTAAAGTACTCTGTCAGTTGGTTACTCTGGGATAAGTGAAGGAGGACCTCCAATGCGATCTTGCAGTTGTTCTCCACCAGCGCAGGGAACTTGCCCGGTGTCAGGCCAATGTGGTATATCAATCTGGGGTTTTTAGCTATTTCCTCCCGTATAAAGTTTTGTTGTGGTTGAGGTAGGGCTCCCTTCAACGCCTTAGTTATCAGCTTCCTAATCTCCAACTCCACGGTAGTGGTCTGAACAACTAGAGGCTCCCATTCAAATGTGTACTCAGCACTGTTAGGGTTGACCCATATCAACTCTTCATCTAGATCTCTGTGGAGGGGCGGCGTGGGTCTCATAATGGCAGGTTCCAGACTCGACAGTGAGGGCGGATCAGATCCTGATACCAGGTTATCAATCACCTCCCCCGTGTTACCTTGGGCTTCCTCCTCGATGTCGGGTAGGATGACACTGATACCACTGGCAACGTGACCACTCACCTTGTTGCCTCCCACTGATTTAAGGTGCCGTGTGTCTGGCCGTGTCTTGCACTCTTGAGCTGTGCGTACTATTTGCCGGGGGGACATCTTGTAAATATCCCGAGCGGAGGGAGATGTGATGAGGCTGATAAAATACACCTCGGCAGATAGGTTATCAGCTATTGTTGATTCTTCAGTAGTGAGAAGGGAGTGGAAGAATGGTGCAAAAGGGTTAACGGTAAAAGATTCTGATCGGTACATCTCGAACAAAAGGTAAAGGGCTGCTATCCGCTCGGCTGGTTGCTCTAGTAAGTCTCTGTTTTGGAGTAGGGTCATTAGGACCATACCGACTTTAAAGTGTTCGGAACGGTTAATATCCTTGTGAAATGAGAGGGCAATGGCATCGAGGTTGTTGCTAAGGGAACTCTCTGCAGTGACTATCTGTAGCACTTTACTGAGTTCCCTACTTGACAACGACATCCTAGGAAGAAGGGAGGAAATGGTTAGGGTGGGTTGTGGAGAAGGCGGGCGAGATGGAAATGAAGGTGGGGACTGGGGTGAGGAAATGTCTGGGGGTCAATACAGATCAGAAAGGGTTAACGTACAGTATTGAACCACAATTTCGTAAAATATAAAATAGATATAATCATTAATCATCACATATCAAGACAGGTAAAATAAGATGTTCGTGAGAGATTACTTAATTTAAAACCACATATCGTTCATTAACTCATAGCAATGTAAAACTTTTAAAGAAAATAAAAATAACTTAAATTCGCCCGTTAATAGCGTTGACGTGATCAATCAAAAGTTTCTTCAACTCAGTATAAGAAGTGGAAAACACAGATTTATCCTCACACTCGCAGAGACTCTTCAGTAGGTCCCTAATGTTGACATCGACATACATCAGAAAAGTGCTCGTGTTCTGAATGGGAGTTTTGTCCTCAAATAAACCTTCTTCCTCTACAAATTTTTCAAAAGAATTAAACCATTTGTGAAAATCCCTTGTTCGGCGAGTGAGAATCTCAGTATTCCCTTCATTACGTCGGTTCATGTAGTTCATTATTGGCGAAAGTGCATTACTCAGCCCTTAGCGACCGGCACCGATACCATGAATAAGTTACATACTACAATACATTTGCAAAAACTATTTGTTAGTTATTAAGTAACGAGAAGGAGGGGAAGCCGGAAGATTTCGGCGGAAATCAAAATTCGAAATTTTTTAAAAAGTTTTAAAAGTTCGAAAAAGTTCAGTTTTGAGTTTTGAAGTTTGCATTTTTTTTTTTTTCAAGATAACCGAGATCAAGAATGCCCAGCGCGGCATTATGCGAAATCAAGCGCGAACGCGAATGTTTTACCAATCTACACCGCAAATTGACGCGCATTTGTTCCGCGCGAGCTGAGCTTGAGTTTATAAAATTCAGTGAAAATTTTCTCATCCCGATTTTCAAAATTTATTTTATTTCGTGTTTTTTTAATTTTCTCATCACTGATGTCATCTTAGAGGCTTTAAATGCACAACTCTATGGCGGCGCATTGACGCAAAATCAAAAAAGTAAAAAACGTAAAAAAAAATAAAAAACGTGTTTCAAAAAACATGTTTTAAAAAAAATATGTTTTCGAAAATTTTGATTTTGCGTCAATGCGCCACGTAAGCCGGCTCAATGACGCAAAATCATTTTTCGAAAATTTTGATTTTGCGTCAATGCGCCACGTCGCCGGCTCAATGACGCAAAATCAACATTTTCGAAAACATGTTTTTTTCCCCAAAATTTTGATTTTGCGTCAATGCGCCGGCCACGTGGCGCATTGACGCAAAATAAAAATTTTCGAAAACATGATTTTGCGTCATTGAGCCGGCTTAAAGTCCATTTTTTTTCAACTGTTCACCCAAAAACTGAAATTTAAAATTTTTGTGGCGCGCGCTACACGTTAACATGTGATAAACGCGCAAAACAATTCCGCGCACGACTTTGGGGGGTGAACAGTTGAAAAAAAATGGAGTATACGTGGCGCATTGACGCAAAATCAAAATTTTCGAAAACATGTTTTTTTAAAAACATGTTTTTTGAAACACGTTTTTTTATTTTTTTCATGTTTTTATTTTTTTTTATTTTGCGTCAATGCGCCGCCATACAACTCAGAGCCGCATACTGTCTGTTGTGTGTCAAATGTGAAAACTCTCCACTTTTTATTAAATTTCAATGCTTCTTATAGGATGCAGTGCGTCCGGCAGGGTGTTTTAGCCTCAAGATCAAGGCTGTTCTCATTGAGAACTTTCTCTTCAGCGTCCATAAATGGTAAATATCCCTCAAATTTATAATTACTCAGTTGTATGATTGATTTATCTCTTCTCAGATTCAGATTTGGTCGTCATCGGTTCAGGGCCCGGCGGTTATGTGGCTGCTATCAAGGCAGCTCAGATGGGCCTGAAAACTGTGTGCGTCGAGAAGAACCCTACTTTTGGAGGGACCTGTTTAAATGTTGGATGTATCCCTAGTAAAGCCCTCCTTAATAACTCCCACTACTATCACGTGGCGAAGGTAGGGAGCGTCCGAGTTGTGTGGTACTGTTTTGTTTGCTATATTTCACTTCTCTAACATCACTCCTCTAGCACGAGTTTGCATCCCGAGGAATCAAGGCAGACAATGTTGAGGTTGACCTACCAGCAATGATGAAGGCTAAAGACACCAGCGTCTCAGCACTTACTGGAGGTACGTGGGGCGGCCTCAGTAGTAGGTAGGAGTTCGAAAAGCGAAATATTTCCCTTATTAGGTGGTGTTTTTTGTAAAATCTTAACTATCCCCCCAGGAATTGCTGGCCTGTTCAAGAAGAATGGTATCACGTCTGTACACGGTCACGGTACGATCGTTACACCCAACCAGGTCATTGTAAAGAATGCTGACGGAGGGAGGACTACTATCACCACCAAAAATATCCTGATTGCAACTGGCAGTGAGGTCACTCCTTTCCCTGGAATCGAGGTATTGATTGGAAAGCTACGGGAATATTGGGAGAGGAATTAATTAGATTAATTTTAATTTAGGTTGACCCATAAAGGGAAGATCTGTTGTGTAAAACCATCAATTTATTTGTACACGTGTAAACTTGTAAATTTATAATCCTAAATATTGTCTCTTCCGATCTAGGTTGACGAAGAAACGATAGTATCGTCTACTGGAGCATTATCCCTCAAGACCATTCCCAAGACTTTGACACTGATCGGTGCTGGTGTTATTGGGGTTGAGTTGGGATCAGTGTGGCAGAGACTCGGTACTAAGGTACGAATTACGATCTATCTCCCTATCTCTCTCTCTCTCTCTCTCTCTCTCTCTCTCTCTCTCACTCAGTCTCGCTATCTCTCTCTCTCTCACTCCCTTACTCTCTGTAGTTACATACAGAAAGCTGCTTATTTGATATATCCAATCATACACTCCAGTACCGGTGCTTATTGAGTACCATCGATCACAGTGGTATCTCACTTCTTACTTTAATAATTGATCCCGAGTATCTCTCTGAACTGACCTAATATAACTTCTCTTCATCATAATAATGCAATGGCACCCCGTTGGTGTCGCTCATAATATGACATTCTCAGAAGGTTAATTTTGTGGTTGTCTGTGTTTAACATTGTCTGTGTTTCACATTGTGTGTTGTTATTCAGGTGACAGCTGTGGAATTCTTGGGAAATATTGGTGGAGCTGGTATTGACCTTGAGATTGCTAAGAATCTACAGAGGTCCCTACAGAAGCAGGGGATCAAATTCAAACTAAACACCAAAGTTATCTCCGCTGAACGAACACCTGAGGGCATCAAGGTAATTACTCGCTCAACTAACTCTGTTGTAAACTTTGCCCTTTTCTTTCTCATCTCTGTATCTTTTTCTCGCTCCTTCTAGAGAGGTTGCACCAGGTGTCAGCAATTTGGATAGCTGTCACCACAACATGCTCGCTCTCCCTCTTTCTCTCTCTCTCTCTCTCTCTCTCTCTCTCTTCCTTTCTCTATCTCTCTCTATCTCTTTATCCAGGTTGTTGCTGAGAACGCCAAGGGAAAACGAGAGGAGATAACCTCAGATGTGCTCCTAGTTTGTGTTGGCCGCCGTCCCTACACTGACTCCCTGGGTCTCGAGAATATCGGAGTGAAAATGGACGGGAAGGGCAAGATTCCAGTAAATGAGCGATTCCAGACGAATATCAAGAACATCTACGCTATTGGAGATGTTATTGATGGGCCCATGTTGGCACACAAGGCCGAGGATGAGGGTGTGATTTGTGTGGAGGGGATGCTGGGTGGTGTACCTCACATCAACTATGAGTGTGTCCCCTCTGTTGTTTACACTCACCCTGAGGTCGGATGGGTTGGAAAGAGCGAGGAACAGTGCAAGGAACTTGGAATCAACTATAAGGTAAAGAATATTCAGCCCGCTCTCTCATCTTTATTCCCCCTCTATTGAAATTCACATGATTCCTTCCCTATCCCGTGTTAACAGTTAACCCCTTGTTACCCCGTGTTAACCCCGTGTTAACCCCATCATCTCCCTAGATTGGCTCATTCCCAATGGCAGCTAACAGCCGCTCCAAGACAAACATGGACACGGACGGTATGGTAAAGGTTATTGCTGATAAGGAAACCGACAGACTTCTAGGAATCCATATTGTCAGCAGTGTGGTACGTATTAATTAACTAATTAACTGGTGAATCTGTTACATTTGTAATGCGCCAAAAGGCAGGTGAGTAGAACTTCGCTCCTAATAAAAGGCTGCAATAAAAGGCTGCAGAAAAAGGCTGCAATAAAAGGCTGCAATAAAAGGCTGCAATAAAAGGCTGCAATGGATCACATATCCAACTGGACTAAAGCACTAAAGCAGGAGATAGACCGAATCGTCCTCCCCTAATAGTGTTTTGTTTCACGTATCGGTTTCTACCATAAGCGGTAGAGAGACCGAATCACCCGCCCCTAATTATAGTGATTCGTGCCTGGTATCCAACTAAACCATAGGCGGTAGATAGACGGAGATAGAGAGTTAGAGAGGTGAGAGTGAGTGATCCGAATCATGGACGACTAATCAAGTATTGTATCACGTTTCATGATATCCTCTAATTAATTAAATGAAAGGCGGTTACCTATAATTTGACCTAATCGGTGCCAATACGTGATTACTGATTTTCTACCGTTATTCGCCAATAGTCTTTATGTACACAATTCAGTAGAGCGGAATCACACATAATACTATGATAGGTGAACCAAGTGGTTGGTTGGTTCACCTGTGATTGTGCTACACGCTCAATCAATAGATCTACACTACCTCATTAGACCAACACTCTCAGTAGTTTCTTCTTCTTCTTCTGGGAGGACGCTGGCTAGTGCGGAGCACTAGCCAGTATGGGGTGGGTGCCATGTGGCTCCCGTTCCCCGTCCTGGGTGAAGTGGTTGGTATGTTGCCAGCTGCTTCGGCCCAATGGGAATTGGGGAGCTGGTGCCATACCAGGTCACAGGGGAAACCTCCCTTTAAGGGGTGGTTTCTGGGGGGTGAAGTATATCCATCGCCTTCTTATAGAACGATATCGTTTTTCTAAGGGGTTGATGGTGTCTAATTTCGTACATGCTGAGGCCCAGCCTGTCAAAGGATTCCTGTCGGAGTTTCCAGAGGGCGGGGCATTCAGTGAGTACATGCTTTATTGTCTCGTCTTCCATCCCACATGCTGCACAGGTTGTGGTCTCGACTTTCTTTAGTTTTTTCAAGTGATAGTTCAGGTGGCAGTGCCCTGTGAGTAGGTGAGTCGCCATCCTTAGGTCTGATCTATTAAGTTTTTGAAGAGGTCTCTCATATCTTTCGGTCCACATCATGTTCATATGTTTGGTATGTTTGATGGGTCCGGTTTTAACCTTTTCCCTGAGGGCTGCATAGGCTGCCGCTTTGGGAATTGGTATGAGAGTAACTTCTTCGATTTCTTGAGCTCCTTTTTTTGCCAGGATGTCTGCTATCTCGTTTCCATCGTACCCTTGATGGGCCGGGATCCATCTAATCATGACATCGTTGAATATGGCTAGGGTGTTCAGGTTTTTGATAGTTTTTATCGCGGTTCTTGATCTGCATGTCGTGGAGTCTAGGGTCTTAATTGTCCCTTGGCTGTCACAGTTTATGAGTATTCGCTCGTTTGCCGTCCCTTTGTCTAGGAGGCTTTGAGCTGTTTTCTGTATAGCAAACATTTCTGCCGCCGGTACTGTGCCTTCGGGGCCTAGGTTGTATGATTTTCTATCTAGTTCTGTTTCACCGGAGTGGATGATGTATCCTGCTCCTGCGTTGTTGTTGATTTTTGACCCATCAGTGTGTGCAACTATCGTGTAGTTATCTCCTTCCTCCTCGAACGTCCCCCTTTCCGGGATCTCTAGTGAGAATTCCCTGTCTAGGGTGAGTTCCGGGGTTGTGAGGTCGTGACATCTGCCCTCTGTTTCCAGAGTTCTGAGGTCCCGAGATACCGTGTTGGCATGTGAGGTAAACACTTTTGGGGTTTTTAGGTTTGATTTTATTGGCCCTTCCCATTCTCCCGTTGCCATTAGGGTGTATGCAGTTTTGGCTGCACAGTACCTCAGGTGGTCGGTGATTGGAGTGGTGTTTGTGATTGTGTCGAGGGCTGTTGATGGTGTCGAGGGCATGGCCCCTGTTACCATTTTGAGTGCTAGCCTCTGTACTCTTGTCATGTTGTCTTTATTTGTTTTGGTTTTCATCGCATTTGCCCAAACCATTGCCCCATAGCATAGGGTGGGTCTTACTATTGCTGTGTATATCCATCTGGCCGTTTTGGGGTTCAGTCCCCATGTGGGTCCCACCACTTTTCGGCACTGCATTAGTATGTTTTTTGCTTTTTTTATTTGTTTGTTTACGTGTTCGTTCCAGTTCAGTTTGCTGTCCAGGGTAATCCCTAGAAACTTTGTGGATTCGACCACTTCAATTGGGTTACCCTGTATTTTGATCGGGTTTCCAATTTTTACGTTTTTTCGGTGGGTGAATATGACTACGTGTGATTTTAACGCACTTAGTTTGAGTCCTACTGTCTTGCACCAGGCGTTTATGGCATTTAGCCCCTTTTGGGTCGCGTCCCTTAGAGGGAGTATGTCCGCCGAGGGTCCATTTCTGCCAGCGGGCATTGTAGTTGCTACTATATGGCTTAAGTCGTCCGCAAAGCCCTGTAGGTCACCTGGTATACTCTTTTTGCTATGGTTTAGGAGGTCGTCCATTACCAGGTTCCACAGGAATGGGGATAGTATTCCTCCTTGTGGGCAGCCCCTGGTTGCTCTTATGGTAAGGGACTCCTCCATTAGGTTCGTGGTTATCTCGCGGTTTGAGATCATGTAGGTGATCCAGACCGCGGTTCTTTTGTCTCGTAGCTTTGCATGAAGGGCTCTTTCCATAGCTTGGAATGCCACATTGTCGAAAGCTCCCTCGATGTCTAGGAACGTTCCCAGGGCTATGCCCTTGTGCATGAGGGTGCCTTCTAGCTTGCGTACTACTTTATGGAGGGCTGTTTCTGTTGAAACACCTCTTCTAAATCCATATTGCGACTTGTTTAGTTTTTTGTGTACTTTTTGGTCTACCTCAATGTGCCATAGAATTAGTCTTTCCATGAGTTTGTGGAGATTTGATGCCAGGGTTATTGTTCGGTATGATTTGGGCATACGGTAGTCATCCTTTCCTGGCTTGGGCAGGTATATCGCTTCTGCTTCCTGCCAGGATTTGGGAGTTATCCCTAGATTGTACGATGCCGTCGCTATTTTTGCGAATGGTTCAGCAATGATGTCTGCTATTTTTTGCATCATGATGGGCCTGATACCATCTGGCCCAGCAGCTGTTAGGGGTTTGAATTCTTTCAGTGCCTTCGCGATGCGTGTTTTTGAGAATGTTTTCTCGTCTGACCACTCTCCTTTTGGGGCTTCGGTTTTGCCCTTTAGGGATGGTCGAGTTGAGTGGTCTTCTCCAAAGTGGACATTTGCCATTATCTGTAGAGTTTCTTTGGGGGATTGTGTTAGTTCGCCATTTGGGTCAAATATACAGTTCAGATTGTAGTCTTTGCTGTGTTTGAGTACTTGGCTGACTTTTTGGGCATCCGAGTAGGAGTCTAGATCTTCAGCCCATATTCTCCAGTTCTTGACTTTTGATTGATTTTTTATTTTAGTATATTTGTTTCGAGCTGTGTTTGCCAAGTCCCAGTCCGACCTTGTCTTAGTGTCCTCTCAGTAGTTACTGACTACCTCTACTGAATCGTGGATCGATACGGAAAGACTAATGGAGAATAGATAGCGGTAGAGAATCACGTATCGGAACCGATGAGGTCTCATTGTCAATTGCCCAATTGGTAACCGCTTTTCATTAGAGGATACCATGGTACGTGATACCATACCGTGATTCTGATTTTTCACACTCTCAGTTCTCACTCGTACTCGCTCTCTATCTCGGTCTCTCTATCTCGGTCTCTCTCTATTGCCTATGGTCTAGTTGGATACGTGACACGAATCACTATAATTAGGGGAGGGTGATTCGGTCTCACTACAGCCGATACGTGATACGAAACACTATTAGGGGAGGACGATTCGGTCTATCCCCCGCTTTAGTCTGGTTGGATACGTGATACCTTGCAGCCTTTTATTGCAGCCTTTTATTGCAGCCTTTTATTGCAGCCTTTTTCTGCAGCCTTTTATTGCAGCCTTTTATTGCAGCCTTTTATTAGGAGCGAAGTTCTACTCACCTGCCCGCCAAAAACGGAAGGAACCCAATTCAGAACAATTGTCAAACACTATGACACACTAATATAGCCCTATTTCTGCGGCAATTCCACTGTCGACTGTCTTTATAGCTGTTACCACAATTATGTTTGAAACACGGCGCTATCTTTGTAATACCAAGCTATCTTTGACTTTCATTTATCCATCTCAGTCTCTCCCACTCACTCACTCTATATAATGTGTCTATCCCTCGCTATCTCTCCCACACTTTCTCTCTGGGCTAATTCTACACAAGCCGCCATCATAGTGTAACATTATATTTCCACTCTCTGAGAGAATTTGTGTCTATGCGTGTATGCTGTATTTTATGCGACTGTGTCTGTTCGGTAGAATAGTTGTGTGTCAGAATTGTGTGTCACAATATTATATACTTCATAATACTCAGCACTTATAATGCATTACGTAGCTGTCATCTAGATCACAATATAGTGAGACTAGTATTTAGTATCCGCCACTACCACTATCTCTCTGCCACTACCACTATCTCTCTGCCACTACCACTATCTATCATTTAATATCAAAGTCTTTCTGTTGAACTTTGATCCTGTACTCATCTGTGAAGGAATCGTAGAAAAATCGCAGAAAAATCGTAGAAAATTCGTTCACTAAATGTAGTGTAAACACTTTAGGAGGGTCTGGCTAACAGCCCACTCTCTACTAAACCTATCTAGGTTTCCGGGCTGGCATTACTGAGTTAGATATATAATGCCGGCATTTCGTTTGTACTGTTCGCACCTTCTTTTTTAAACAAAAATGCCAGTACTTTGTTTCCTGATAATTACTGCATTGTTTTCTAACCCATCCCCTCCTGTCCCAAACTGGTTCCCTTATTATTACTCTTTCTAACTCATCCCAGGCTGGTGAGCTGATTAACGAGGCGACCCTTGCACTTGAGTATGGGGCATCTGCTGAGGACATTGCCCGAGTATGTCATGCCCATCCTACAGTTAGTGAGGCCCTCAAGGAGGCGTGTGTTGCCGCATATGCTGGCAAGCCTATCAACTTCTAAAGTAAACGACACCGAAGGATCAATCTTGAAGGGGAATGAGAGGAAGAGACAGTATGGAGATAGATAGAGAGAGATGGTTTTTACGACGTGACCCTCACATCATATATTGCAGTTGATAAGCCTAAAAATATGTTCCTGACGTGTAGCGCGGTATATAACCAATATATTAACCTGCCTTGTTACTGCTATCACACATCGTTTTCTGTCTTCTCTCTCTCTCTCTCTCTCTCTCTCTCATGCAGCACGTCACTCTAGCTACCGATTTAATAAGACTTCGGTTTCGGCGTTTCTCTCCTCATTTCTCTCTTCTCTACCTATCTGTGCACTATATCCCTCGCTCTCTTCAATTACATTTCTCTATCCCGTGTGATCTGGCTCCCTGTATTGGCACTAGTTCTATTTCGCTGAGTGATGAGTGTTTAGGATTACAGTAGGAGATAGAAATAAGATAGGGATCACTTATCAAGTAAGGGGAAATGAGATAGAAAAGAGATAGATGTTGCATGTTGAGACAATCTTCCTATGCAGAGGAAGCATACATTATACGTGATATATGTCTACTTGATCTTGCATAATAAAGCCACTGTGAGTGCGGTTGTTTAGTCCACTTAGAGCTTTGTTGATTTCTTTCTTTTAGCTCATTTTAGAGAGGTAATGATATTGAGCTAAACATAGGAACTAAACATAGAAACTGTAGAAATAAGTGGATAGTTAGGAAATAGGAACCGACTTCTACTCTGTTTGTGTAGAGAGTCAAACTCTATAACTGTTAGAGCCTAAGTATACATGTACTAAAAGTCATAGAAAGGGGATAGAGGGAGAGCTGAGAGCAGTGCGTTAATGAATCAGTTGGTAGAAAGAAAGGTCTCACCAATACAATTTAAGTTTGATGTCAGCCTCTCCATCTCTACTCCTTCTCTACTCTCTCTTTCTCTCTCTACTCTCTCTCTCTTTCTTGCCAAAGGGATGGGAGGAAAACAACACATTATAGAGAGAGAGGGGTAGAAAGAGAGAGGGGGTAGAGAGAGAGAGGTAGAGAGCGAGAGGTAGAGAGAAAGAACAAGCTGTTACGTCTTGAATTATACACTATACAGAGCTGGAAACAGTGGTTTGAACTCTTCCAACTCCTTCTAGAAACCCCTCTCCTCCTCTCTGCGAGACCCTCTCTGCGAGGAGCTTATTACGTACTAATTTCTCTGTTCTGAGTAGTATGTTTTACAGTGCTTTAATGCACTCCAAGAGAATTTGTATGTTATGTGAGTGACCGTTTATGTTTGAAGAGAGACGCAGGGGGAGAGAATTAGATTTGAGCGATCTAACTAATTATGTTAGTAGTCTAGTAATTTAGTCAGTTGAGCTGACTCTAGAATTGTGCTCTTCAATTTGGGCTTCTTAGAGTTTATATTTTCTTGTAAAAGTGTAGCGTCGCTATGAATTATCGCCACTTTGCTACTTATAGCCTAATTTAAGTTATATTAGCTCATCATCTCTCTCTGTTTTCTCTGTTTTTTTCATCTTTTTTCATCTCTCTCTCTTCTTCCGGGTTGATCTTGTAAGTTCAATATTTAAACGCGATGAGCATCACTACTTAGCGAATTTTGTATCGAATTCTCGCATTTTAGAGGATTGAAAGATATAATATGAGTTAGTTCTCTCCTGTTGTAAGGATTTGTTTTTGATAAGTTATTACTAAGACCAGCTTGTCGGTAAGACACCTTGTCGTTCATTCTCTCAACCCCCCCCCTCCTGGACTGAATTCACTGAATACCCCCAATGCAACAGCACCCTTTTATGTTAATGACTCACCCCCAATCCCCATTACACCTCTAACCCCCCCCCCCCCCCCCCACTAGTCACTCCCCTATTTAAGGGTACACCTGGCGTTTTTCATCATCGAGTGCCCAACCAAATGACTTCACCAGGGTTTAGGCCATACAAAATGGACCTCAAATATGCAATTTTAGCCCTAAAGTCGAATTCATATTTTTGCTACAGCCTATTTTCAAAGTGGCGTTTTTTCAATTTTTGTTGAAATTTTTAACCTCAGGACCACTTTTTTTTGAGATAGAAACATTAAATTCTTGGAATTTGAAGAGAATATAAAGGTGAATAAGCCCAAAGAAGGATTTTTGAAATGGAGCTTATTTCTGGCCATGAGAACGGTTTACTTTTTTGCTTCTTTGACACGCTGGCTGAGAATGTTCCCATGCTTCATTAGAGATGAAAATCTGGAAATAGTTGCTCAAAACGATTATCTATGTGGCCCAAAAATTTTGGAACTTTCCCGCCAAAGATGTGGTGTACAGAGCTTGTTTTGTGAAACCCGTCTTTTTGAAAAAGAGGGAAATTCCCTGTATCTCAAAAACGGATGATCGTAGAGACCTGGGACCAAGCTTAATCGATTCAGAAGGTCCGATTTTGGGGGGGGTCTTCTGAGAGACATTTTGCTCCTACTCCAACCGATTTTGCTGTAATTGCAAAAAACCAATTCTATGAAAAGGGGAAACAACTCTATTCCAGTAGCCTGCTTCGGGCTGATTTCCCCCTTACTTGCTGATACCTTTTTCGCAATTACAGCAAAAACGGTTGGAGTAGGAGCAAAATGTCTCTCAGAAGACCCCCCCCAAAATCGGACCTTCTGAATCGATTAAGCTTGGTCCCAGGTCTCTACGATCATCCGTTTTTGAGATACAGGGAATTTCCCTCTTTTTCAAAAAGACGGGTTTCACAAAACAAGCTCTGTACACCACATCTTTGGCGGGAAAGTTCCAAAATTTTTGGGCCACATAGATAATCGTTTTGAGCAACTATTTCCAGATTTTCATCTCTAATGAAGCATGGGAACATTCTCAGCCAGCGTGTCAAAGAAGCAAAAAAGTAAACCGTTCTCATGGCCAGAAATAAGCTCCATTTCAAAAATCCTTCTTTGGGCTTATTCACCTTTATATTCTCTTCAAATTCCAAGAATTTAATGTTTCTATCTCAAAAAAAGTGGTCCTGAGGTTAAAAATTTCAACAAAAATTGAAAAAACGCCACTTTGAAAATAGGCTGTAGCAAAAATATGAATTCGACTTTAGGGCTAAAATTGCATATTTGAGGTCCATTTTGTATGGCCTAAACCCTGGTGAAGTCATTTGGTTGGGCACTCGATGATGAAAAACGCCAGGTGTACCCTTAATTCCTCCCCCATGACGACTTCTAAACTATTCCCTACTGACCACTATTTAACCATCCCCTCTCTGTGTTGTAGCATGTGAGGAGAATGGGAGGTAAACTACAGGCGGGGCTACATGACGCATGGAGAGCAATATAGCTGGTCTCTACGACTTGGACAAAGTTCTAGGTAAATAGCAATATAGCTGGTCTCTACGACCAGCTATATCTTGCAGTTCGAGCCTCTAGGTAATCAGCAAAACCATCCTCCTCCCTCTGTAGCATTCGGTTTTTAACCCTTTTGGGTGCGGTCGCGGTGGGTCTTGCAAGACAATGGTACTCCATTATCCATATTCAATATACCATTCTTGCATTTCTGCAGTATGCATCTGACTGAGCTATATTTTAATTTCATTCCCGAGAAAAATCATCAAAAAGGGTCAAAGGAGAGGGGGAAAGAGAAGGCGAAATTGGGGCTGGGGGGGGGTGGGCAGATTTGTTATATCAGAGAAGGGTACGTGGGGGGATTGTGTACATGTGTGAAAGACGTCAGAGTGCTGAACAATGCTCTACTGAGTAGCTGCAATGCAACAATGACACCCCCCTTTCTTCTGCCCTCTCATTTTTGTCCTACAAAATACTGCTCTCTACGTCCTACGAACCGTGTGCGAGACATTACAGTCATGTAGTATGACAACATTCCCTGTTCCTAGGTAAAGGACATTATGGCATAGTACGATTAGCTCGACATGCCTTCTCGGGCCAGGAGGTGGCAGTCAAGGTGATTGACAAGACCAAATTGGACCAGCGGGAAACTGAACACTTGCTAAAGGAAGTGCAATGTATGAAGCTGGTCCGGCACCCCAATGTGGTGAGGTTGTACCAGGTGATCACAACAAACACTAAACTATACCTGATACTGGAGCTGGGAAATGGGGGTGATCTTCTGGACTATCTTAACAAGATGCCACATGGACTCGGGGAGGAACGATCACGGGATTATTTCTCACAGATTATTCGAGCAATTGCCTACTGTCACCATCTTCATATTGTACATAGGTATGTGTTAGAGCATGTCTATATATTTGATTGCTTCTTGAAGGATGCCATTTGACAAGTGAGAGAGGAAGAGAGAACACGGTTGTGAATCGACATGAGAGATGAAAGAAAATGAGAGAAAGAGAAGTAAGAAATGACATATTATATTATGTTCTCGAACCTTCGTGATATGTATTTCTTAAAATCGAATAAATCAGAGAGTGCTAGTTGATGTACATACTGATATTTGCCGAATAGTATAGAGACTCGGTGATTATCCAAGAGACCCCCCCCCCCCCACCCCCAAGGACCTAAAACTACTAAACCAGTAAATCACTTAAATATGAGAGGAATTCAAAATACTCCCATTCTCCTCAGAGATCTTAAGCCGGAAAATATAATATTTAACGAGGATTACTCCGTCCTAAAGCTCACTGATTTCGGGTTCAGTAACGAGTTTTCCCCCGGTGAGAAGTTGATGACGTATTGTGGATCCTGGAAGTACTCCGCTCCTGAGATCCTCCTCCAGGAAGAATATGACCCTCCTGCGGTGGATGTGTGGTCGCTGGGCGTCATGCTCTTTCAGATGGTGGCAGGTCGGTTACCCTTTAGTGAGGTCAATGAGAGTGAGACTCTGACAAAGATAATGGATGGAAAATACGAGATGCCCGAGGAGATCTCTGATGACTTATCTGAGTATGTGTTATATATTTTCATACTTCTGAAATCATGATAGTAGAGTCGATAACTACATCGACCCCTCCCAATTGTTCCAGTTTTTGTTACATCTGTTTGGAGCCTCGACTCGACCTCTAAACAGTTGTTACTTTTTCACAAACTGTTTTCATCATGGTGTAATCAGCATTTGAAATGTTGCTGATCATAACAAAAACCGAACTATTTTTTTAAACTTGGGGTAAAACCATGGGTGTCAAAAGTTAGCTCTAGGTCTCCTGAGTAACCATCCGGAGACTCTAAGAGATATTTCAAGCCGTTCTCCTGTAATCATTAATCCCGGTAGTGCACATCTTTGAGTATGGACGTACGTGCAATTGCCTACAACCTCAACTTTAATGTATAACGTTAATGTGCGTCTCTCTCTTTTTCCTCCCTTGAGAAAGAGTTATCTCGCGCGGCGCAACCGCACGTGCAGTTTTTCCAGAGAGAGTGAGAGACATACAATAACATGTAAAAGCCTGCCAGCGCTCACGTACGTCCATATTGTATTTATTGTCTCCACGGGTTAATGATAACAGGGAGAGGACGTGGCGAAAGATATCTTAGAGGAGTATCCGGATGTTATCAGGCGAAATAGAGCTAACTTTGAACCCATTGGTTGTACCCAAGTTAAAAAAAGTTAGTTCAGTGGGGTTGTTATGAATCAGAAAACATTTCAAATGATGATACCCATGATTGAAATGAATGGAAAACAGTTCGTAAAAAGTAAAAAAACTGTTAAGAGGTAGGGTCGAGGCTCCAAACAGAGGTGTAAACAAAAAAGGGGAAGGACTTAAGTGGGAGGGAGATGTAGTTATCGACTCTACTATGATGCAAGAGTTACATAAAAGGGGGAATGAATTTTCTAAATATAGATTTATTCTCTCAACAGTTTATTAGCCCGAATGATAGTTGTAGAACCAAAGGATCGAATAACTGTAGACGAGATCATTGATCACCCGTGGTGCTATGCAGTGAAAAAGGGTGGACCGATAAATGGGCTAGTTAAAGAGGGTGGGGGTAAAATTACGAACAAAAAGACTACGGGGGGTCCCCCCCCCTTTCCCCTAAAAAGGGGGGGCCCTTTTTAATGGGTTTTTAAATTTGTTGGGGGAAATTGTCCCCATTTTTTTTTCTTTTTTAAAACCCCTTTTATTTTCGTTTTTTTGCCAACCCCAAAGGGGGGGGGGGGGGGGGGGGGGGGGGGGGAAAAAGGGGGAAAAAAAAGGGGGCCCCACAGGGGGGGGAAGGGAAAAAAAAAAGGGGGGGGGCCCCCCGGGACCCCCGGGGCCCGGGGGGGGCCCCCCTTTAAGGTGGGGCCCCCCGGGAGGGGGCCCCAAAAGGGGGAAAGGGGGGGCCCCCAAAACATTTTATTTCCCGGGTTAAAAATTAAAAAAAAAGGGGGCCTCCCGAAAAAGGGTTTTTTTTAAAAAAATTTTTTTTTCCCTTTTTTTTTTTTTTTTTTTTTTTTTTAAGGGGGAACCTGGGGGAAAAAAAGGGGAACTTTTTGGAAATACCAAAGCACCTAAAGGGTTTTAAAAATAGTTACGATTTTCCCTACTTTTCTTTTCCCAAAGTAATTTTAAATCATCGGATATTTATAAAGTATAAAACTGATTTAAAAATTAATAAAGAACCCAAAATCAAAAAAATATTAACACTCACTCCCTAGTTAAAACAGAAGAGAATCAACAGGAAGGTTTTCAAGAAAACCCAGGGCAGGAAAATTTCTCCAAAAGAAAACCAGAAAAAACCGCCGGGGGTATGCGGAAGTTTAAAAGTGAAAATGACGAGATATCAGAAAAGTATCAGCTTTTTTTATGATCTTTTTTATTTAACACTGTTTGAATGGTTCAACCTGAACCGTGGGGTCTCTCTTTTACTTGGGTTTTGTTTTGCTTTTTTTTTTTTGTTTTTTAGGTCTAGCAGACTTATATGTGTCCCCTTTTTATAGCCCCCAGCTCTCTCTCCAAAGTGTCTTCAACTTCAAATATTCCCCCTAAGTTCCAATTTGTAGGGTGAGGACGGCTAGGTTTATGGGTTGGGAAGGGGAACGATGTTTAGGTTTTTATGTTTTCCCCCCTTTATTGAACAGAGACTTAACCGTGTCAGTGATTTCTATATTGATTCCCTATCGTCTCTCTCTCAATCTAAGTGTATTGCGGCACTTTTTCCGCCAGGCCCCAAATTCCCCACAGATTCCCAAACACAGAGGCCCCCACAACAACACAAAGTGTATGTTTTTAATTAACTTAAAATGTTTTTAAGAGTGAAAACGACCCCTGCCCCCTCGCGGGGGGGGGGGGGAAACCCAAAAAGGCCTCTCCAAAACCCCGTTCTTCACGTGGGGGAGCGAGCCGTGTCCAGCAAGAAAAGCTCAGTGAGAAACAGTGGTAAGAAACCGAGTAGTAGGGAGAAAAAAAAAGGGAAGGGAAAAAGTAGTGGGAGAAAACAGAGAGGGAAAAGGGAGAGAGGAAAACCCCGAGAGGGGAAGGAGAGTAGAGGAAAAAAAAGAAGGGCCTGGGGGAAAAGAGAGGGAAAAGGGAGGAAAAAGGGGGGAAATTATTGATAAAGAGAAAATGAGGGAGAAAAGTATTGAGAAAAGTAGGAGTAAAACGAAAAGTAGTGGGAGAAGTAATGAAAGCAGAGAGAAACGACACTTGCTGAAAACCCGCTAAATGTCATGCATGTTCAAATGTATAACGTATAATATACACAGTTCTTTTGGCAGTTCTCCAAGTAACATATTTTTACAGATCCAAATATATTTAAAAATTGTGTCTTGATTATTAATATTTGTTCATAAAAAAGGAAAAGAGTAACGACCTGTTTTTTTACAACACTGGCCACATATTGCCCACACTCCCTCCAGTGCTGTGTATGTTGTTTCGACGTCGCCGCTCCTCCACTGATACTATAGAACGTCTCCTGACTCAGTCAGTCAATGCAGCAGCTGGTATTTGCCTACCAGATGAGTCTCGGGATATAGTCTGCTCTCTCTGCACCCGCCACCGTACGAGAACTTGTGTAATAGAGCAATGAGGCAGCGAGGATCTGTCATAGAACGTCCCATGAACACTTCCATAGAACATGACTTCTTAATTCTTATCGCCTCTCTTATCATCACTAGAGTCGTACTCCTAGGATTTCAACCATTTTGGTTTTGAATGGGTTTGAAAAAGCACTAGGTACCTGGCACAATTATACCCCTAGATCCTGACATTTAGCACATTGCAGGGAGCAGCTGCAGTGGTTCAGAAGATGACCCCTCTAAATCACCCACACTGGGAGGGGATAAGTTCCTCAGGGATGAGGACACATTCTTCACCGGGAAACTAAAGGCATCCCCCAAACGGTTCCAGCGGCGCCCCATTGGATCTCTCAATATACACGCTGTTAACAGCTCTAGTGAGGAGAGTGAGGATGAAGATTTACCACTAATTGAGCAGATACCACGATCTAAAACACTCACAAGGTACCCTTTTGTATCGAAATTCGAAGTATTCAGAACAAATTCATTGTCCAAAAAGGTAATAATTTCTAGTTCTGAATACTTATCTTGCTCCTCCCTCCTTAAGAATATTTCGGCGGCCGACCCCTCCCTCCACATCTCTGATGAATATAGACGAGGGGGCGGAGGAGGATGAGAATTTGACGGGTACCAAATCAGTCCCGGGGACAATTAGAAAAAAGAAACTACTCCAGGGAACTAACTCTCTCGAAACTGGTATGTGTGCTTTGTGTGGTTCACGCCGCATTATATTTCATAAAATAACAGAGCGAGTTCGGTAGATTATCCTAAATAGTTGGTCTAGTAACTCAGTAGATACAGCCACGTCTCGCTGACACCGAGCGAGACAGCATAGTGCCACGGCTCATCCTTTCGGAATCACTACTGGTTCATTTCCCATTTTTACAGCTCGGGTATATGCAGAAGAGGCAGTGGATGTCATATCACCACTCTCTACCCCGTCCCTATCTGTTCAGAGGAAGCAGGATCCTCCTGCTGCCAGCACCCATTCCTCATTCTCCTCCTCTGTGGAACTCAGCTCAGGTATGTGATACTGGCATGTGGGATTATATCCAGTATCTAGCCGGGCCGGGGCCCACGGGGTTAATCAGAGAAGGCCATCATCCTCTCTCTCTCTAGTTAACAGTGCCACAGAGGGTGTGAAGCGGCATTACAGTACCATAAGAAATAAGCGGAAATGGTGTTATCAATCTAACATATTCTCCTTCTCTCAGACGACAGCGAGATGGACCTGGCTAAGCGGAAAAAGACGGTAGCCCTAACAAAACGAGATAGAACCCAGAAGCGTAACAGTATGACCAACGCCAACATGTTATCTCTAATGCAGGAGAAACTTCGTCAGTTGGAAGTTGACCAGAACGTTCGGTTTATCCGATATCCCCTACGGTGGAGCATTGTACCTACTCTCAGGGAAGAGGATGAAGATGGAGATGGGACTGTTGTTAATCTTCAGAGGGCCATCTCAGATGATGGACTGCCAGTAGAGATGTTTGGAACTGTTAGAAGTTCTGTTTGTTCAGTCATGTGAGAAGTGTAGCAAGAGTCTGTTTTTAGGATATGTCACTCTGCAGTTGTGTGTCTGTTGGTGTGAAGTCAGAGATGTGATTTGTACATAATATAACATAGTTTTAGCCTTAGCCCGGCTCACACTCTATGCGAGAGGGAGAGAGAGAGGAGAGAGCGAAGAGAAAGAGAGAGCAGAGAGAGAGCGAGAGAGAGAGAGAGAGAGCGCTGGCGAGAGAGCGAGGACGAGCGGAGCGAGGAGAGAGCTGCCGTCTAGACGAGAGCGAGCTCGCGCTCTCGTCCTTCTCTCTTCTCTCTCACTCTCACTCTCTCTCACTCTCACTCTCTCTCTCTCTCTCTCTCTCTCTCTCTCTCTAATCTCTCTTCTCTCTCTCTCTCTCTCTCTCTATCTCTCTCTATCTATCTCTCTCCCCAAGACAGTTGTAAACGAGTTTACCGTATACATTTTTACGTGTTGTTCGCTATGTAGTCTGTGTATGACATGTACAACTGCACAGTGAATACTATTCACTGAGTACTCGCAGGCATCACTACACTTGTACCACATAGGAGTTTTATGTATATTCTGCCTTTTGTAAATAGACAAGAATATAAATGGGAGAAATATAATGGGATAGAGGGGAAATGTAAAAAAAGATAAATTGACACAAAACGGTCTAATGGTGTAATGCCCCATAAAAGGTTTAACTATCTCCCGCTGAGTCTCTCTCTTTTCATTTTCCTACATCTTTTCTTTCAATTAATTTAGACATTCTAAACCCTTTATCCCCCGCCCTATCTCATTTCATCTGGGCCGAGTTTTACTAAAACTTTATATTGGAACTCAGGAACTTAGTGAGGGATCTCTTGTGGTACTATTTTCACACTCCCCTTTGTTTACATGTTTTTAGTTGCAGATATCATATAACACGGGGCTGTTATAATAATCACACTGAGTTATGCAAAGTTGAGCAACTTCAATATATTATATTAGAAGACACGGTGGTTGTTAATCGTTTTTTCTGTGCACGACAGATGCGATGTGTGTATTTGTTATGCCTAATAAATGTTATTACCTTTGTTTACCAGAATCTAACGAGTTTCAATTATTGCCATGAATATCGAAAATAACTTTCAGTATTGACAGCTTGAAATACTGCAAACTCGAAGGGTTTTCCAGCTAGAGTCTGACTGGGGCAGACGGCTTCGTTCCGCGCGAAAACGTTCCGAATGCTGAAAGTAACTGTGGTCAGCACTTTTTACGTACGCACGAATTTGCCGCGCAAATCTTGTACGCGCCGCGCGGTTGGTTTCAATAATAATAACCAAAAAAAAGTTCGCTCGATCAAAAAAATCTTTTTTTCGGCCAGCGTTAAAATCTGGGTGTTTTGGGAGTGCTGACAAACGGTTTTTTAGGGTTAGGGCTAAAGTAGGGTTGGGGTTTGGTTTGGGGTTAGGCCTTGACATTCCCTACCAGATAAACTTTGAATCAGCCAAAACGGTTGAGTGGTTTGGCGGTTAGAGCCATTTTAGTGAATCAACTTTTTTGGCAGCGCGCACCTGTAAACAGGCCTCCAAACACCCAGATCGTAACGGCGCCCGTTTTTTTCCTCAAATTTTCGTTTTCTGTTTTCACGCTAAGAGCAGCAGTCATGAGAGTCTCTTAAGCCTCAGTAAAACAGAAATTAAATTGCCTTCTAAGTATCAGACAAAGTAAAAAGTTGTAGAATGAAGTCACAATGGAAGGACAGATGAAAAATAAGCGGGATTCGGGTATTTCACCCGTGGGATCAGTTTTATGTTTCGTTATCTATCTCATTCTGTGTGGACAAGTGATTACTCTGCTGGAGCATCAATGGCTTATCATTCCGCCAGCCTTACAAGTTGAGATCACTCCAAAAACCGACGAAGGAAATACGATCAAGGTAGCTTATTTTTGTAGTTAACTGATCAAAGTATGTATTCGGGCCCAATCCAGTATTAATTATGATCTTGTCTACATTTTCCTTTTTTAGATAAAAAGTAACACAACTGAATATGGAGCGTGTGGTCTAGTTGGAGTCTGTGTGCCCTATACAACAGGGGAGATAGTTGGTTCAGAAGCAGTTGGTTACGACAAATGCAGATTGTATGAAGACACAGGAGAGATGGGCGGTCAAACCGGAATCGTAAGTAGTGAATATCTACTACAGTCGGAGCCCGATTTAGTGGCCCCCGATTTAGTGGCACCCGATTTAGTGGCAGGATTTCCCCCGATATACGAAAATTAACATTATTTGAACCCGATTTAGTGGCACCCCGATTTAGTGGCAGGATTTTTCCCCCGAGGATGCCACTAAATCGGGGTCCGACTGTATTTGAGATTTAACCATAACTTAACTTTTTTAAACATTATCCTCCAGATCGCGGTTTCACTTTATGGGGTTGGGTTTGTAACTTTGGCTACAGCTTGGCTGCTCTCAATTTGTAGCTGCCGAAAGGAGCAAATATGCGGCAAGAATGTATATTTTCTCTTGACACATCTCATCACCCTATCATGTAAGGAGAGAGATATTATGTTACGAGTTATATACGAGTGCAATATATCAATATTGTTGTGTAACAATGCATGCATATAGGCCAACACACAAAACAATAAAACTCTCCTACATAAATCTCCCCTTTTTTCAGTTTTGTTGGTTGGTGGAGGAAGTGTAACTTGGATGTTTACCTGGCACACGGACAACTGTGCTGCTGTTTACTGCAATGCAGTTCCCCTCTTCAAACACGACTGTATATTCGGGTGGTGTCTGTGGGTTCTGAGCAGCGTCATCATAGCCCTATTCTTCACCATGATAGTTCTGTGCGGTATCACCCGGCACCATCTCGCCGCTGTAAAACCCAGTAAGATCTTACTTTGTTTTGTACTATTTGAAGCTCTCCTACTAAAGTACTAAAAGTTCAGTTTTAGAAATTATGTTACAGCCCTTTGTTTGTTCAATAAATATTCGTGTCCGTGATGTGCCGTGTCCCCAGTTACTCAGGGACCAATTCTGTGATGTGACCCTCCCATGGTATGCTGACAGTGGTTTAGAAATCCGTAGATTGCCGATACAAGTGGCGGAGAGGCACGGTAACAACACTGGTTTTATGTTCGCCAGAACGGCACTTGACCACCCTCCCCCTCAACCTGCTGTCTTGCCGGGTACTGGCCACAGCACAGCCTCAGAAAGGAGTACTACCCGGTTTCCCCGAGGCGGCCCTGGGGTGTATGGTAGTGTCAGACTGAAAGAGTTTTACTTTTGATGACTCAATTAACTGATTAATTGATTTTAACACGAAAAAAAGACCATTGTTTTACGTGTGACGAAAATTTTGTAGTATTGTGTAGTGTTGCATTTGTATCAAGAACTTTTTTAAGAAGGGATCACTTGAGTGATGGAAGGAGACAGTGATATTGATAGACAGTGAAAGTGAGAAGATGTACTGTATAAGATGTAAAGGATTAGAGGAAAAGAGATCTTATTGGATGTGCTTGTGAGCTATTTTTATGAGTCATTGCAAGCAATACATGGTGCTTTGTGCTTGTCGAACTAAACATACATTCTCTTTCTCTCTCTCTCCCTCTTTCTCTCTCTTTCTCTCTCTCTCTCTCTCTCTCTCTCTCTCTCTCTCTCTCTCTCTCTCTCTCTCTCTCTCTCTCACTCTCAGCCTTTCAACTCAGCCTTTTCACTTTTCACAGCCTTTTCTCTCCATCCTTTTACTACACACTAATCATGCAGTGTAACAGACACTGTAACTTCTTCACGGACAAGCATTCCCTGAATTCCCCATTGCCCCACTGCACAGACTGAGAACTAACTCGACAGAAGAGAAATGTTGTTATGTTCTAACCCTTCTTTACATTTGTAAAAGAGGGCGCAGGAAGCAGGATCGAACAAGGCAAAAGAACTGGCAGGACATGAAACTCCCTTCTTCAAATATGACGGCTATATAGTATATACAGTATGTATTTGGCAGCGAAGCTGCCAACTTCGTCGGAGTACGGGGGCGGAGCGACTGCGTCGCTCACGCGTTACATACAGGGGATAGCGCAACGTGCCCAAAGTATATATAGTAAGCTGCTGAATCTAAAGATCTTTCCAGTGCCCCGCAGTATGTACATATTTACGAAACATTGCCCTAATATAACTCCGTGTATCTCTGACACCCCTGTTCCACAAAACACTACTATTACCATGAACTTCCATAATCCCCCCCCCCCCCCCCCCCCCCCCCCCCCCCCCCGTGGATATGGGATCACTTGCTGCACTGCTGCAGAAAAATGGGGAGAGAGATATCCTTGATCCCAACCCTAATTGGAATCCTTTCTTGTATAAACATTAAACATGCATATTATAGTAACCTGGCCTGGTTACCATGGTTACCACTGACAATGGAATAACCTAATAATCTCTCCCTCAATTTCGATATTTACTATCCTTCTCCGACTGCGTTACTATTTGTTGACTATCACAAAACACATTTGGATCCATCGCATCCTATTCTCGCTCCGCGAATAATAGGATCCCGGTCCGTTGAGAGCAAGAACTCACGTGCGCGCGAAATAAAGCACGTTTTCAACAAATCGCGCGTGATAGACCGTTTTTGGAGACCTTTTTAGCTGACCTAGCACTACTCAAAGGTAAATTGTGGTCTCATTTCGCATCGTGATGAATCGGCGGGTATTTTCCCATACTCACAAGGCCATGACGATTCCCCCAGTACCCGCAGATTGTCCCAGGACCGAGTAGGAGCTTGCAGCCAGGTCTTTAAAGAATTGCTCATGTTTCGTGTCAATTTTGACCCACTATTCATCAAATGCTGAAATTGGCGGGTATTTTCCGTAAAAATAGAGACAATTATCTGCCAGGAGCAACAAACGAGATGCAAATCGGTTCAGTAGTTCCTTGCAGCCAGGTCTTTGAAAAAGTTTGCTCTAAAATCAATAACGCGCCGGAGGCCTAGATGTGAGATCGATCTCGGTCGCTGCGCGACCTCGATCTCACTCAGGCATCAATGTGGCCAAAAAACACATTTATTCCTCTATACTACTATCAGTACTGTTATTTTTCCTTCTGACAGTCTTGCTTTACTCAAGCGTGCTGTTGATAATGAATTTACCCCTCCGTGAGAGCGTAAATGGGTGAATTTGTGCTGGTGAAGCTAAACGTAGCTTTGAGCGTAAATGCAGGAGCCAAGTTTCACCGGTGCTTTTTGATTGTGTGAGATAAGAGAAACCAGCTGGATTTCCATCACCCCACATGATAACAAAATGAGAATTTAGGAAAGAATGGGTTAGAGTTGAGAGAGAAAGAGGGAAAGAGAGGGAGGGAGAGAGAAAGAGAGAGGAAGAGAGAGACCACAAAAACAAAAAATATATCTTAAATTATCATAGAGTTCCCTGGAATCTTCTGTGCGACTGAAAGTACCCTCGGGACCGGGCGAGAACTTGACAGTATACCGTTCTTGCCGTTACTGTTCACAGTTTCTCACGCGGCAATACCATAGTCTACTGCTACAACTCTACTGATTTCTAACCGCTCCTCCAGTCCTTTACCCTTCAGGGACCCTACTTAATAGTTTGGTAACGAAGTTGTCGGCGCTAAACGTGTGGCGTACGAAGATCACGAAGGGGTTATTTCGCAACCAAGGTCCCTGCTAGTCTGCTAATTTAGTAGGGTCGGTTGTGGGAAGTTGGGTCTGGAATTTTAAATTTGACTTGCTGATATGATTAGGGACTCTATAAAAAGTCCAAAGTACCATCCCACAGGTCTCTACCACCCCCGGTTCACTAATTAGCCGTAATTATGTGATTTATGACGTTATCGCCAATTAGCACTAATAATACCAGTTCCTGGTCACTTAGAGCTTAGATTTTGATACCAGCTGATAGAGGATCACTAGATTAGTGGGCATTCAAAATTTCAGGCGGGAAAATATTTTGGCGGGAAACCGAAAAAGCCTAATAACCCAAGAACGGGGTGGGGCCAAGGTCTGGCCCCACTAGGTGGTGGTGGTGGTGGTACAGATAGGTTATAGCGTGCCAAACTCTGCCCGTTAGGGCAGAACGACATTGCAACCTCGTCATAGCGTCTGTCATCGTGTTGTGGTCAGTTGATATCATTGCATTCATATTGTCAGTCAGTCATTGTACTTGCAAGACACTTACGCAGCCCCCACGGTTAAAGGTCGGTTGCACTCTTCGCATCTCCGCCCCGTGAGGACATTGCAGTTATCTTGCGAATAAGCAAAAAGACAAGTTAGGGGGCACATTTTCAAGCTTGGGTGGCTGTGCAGGTAGGCCTGTTCGTTTGTTTGTTACGACGACGGTCCGTCGAGTGGACACTTCTCAAGCTTGGGTCTGGCGTAGTCTGTCTATAGTAGCTCTAATTAAATTATTGATTGGTAAGGTTTACTCCGGAATCTTATCAATGGTACACAATATATGAACAGACAATACAGACAGATGAACTTACAGCTTTTTGATGTATGATTGGTACCGTGATGTTAATGGTGATCAGATGAGAGGTGTACCATTTCCACTTCCAGTAGAGATCAAGATGAACAAAAATGATCAAATACAAATAAGAGGTGGGGCAGATTGTAGCGTCCCTAGAATGTGTACGATGTTCTATAGGACAAGACGGGTGGGACAGATAAGAACAATTGTGAGTTGTTACACGCGATAAGCGACTTAGTGCACCAAAACACAAGGATTGTCCCTATACTGGCGTGTTTCACAAAGTCCTCTAAATTGGGAAGGGCCAGGGCGGGGGAGGTGGGTGGGGTGGAGGGGTGGGCGGTGGCTAGTACAAGGAAACGAGCAGGTATTGAGTGCGTTAGAGATCAGATATTAGAGGTACTGTGTTGAAAGATACAGGAAAGGAGCACTATTTGACAGAATGACTGAACCAGACTAGGCGATGCGGTTGTAAATTGATAGATTTAGGATTAAAGAGAGACTTAGAAGGGTGTATGTCAGTGTAACAGAGCATTCAAAATGAAACAAATATGAAACTGCAAATGTATCGGCCCCACTAGGTTTTGATCACCTCATCGAGCCCGATCGAACGCGACCAATGACGACCTCCCACGACGACCTAAACCCGTAATCCCACGTGGTGCCAGCCAACCGCCAGCCAAACGGAAAAACGGTTATAACTCCTCGACCATAACTCTGATCGACCTGAAATTTTGAATGCCCACTAATCTAGTGATCCTCTATCAGCTGGTATCAAAATCTAAGCTCTAAGTGACCAGGAACTGGTATTATTAGTGCTAATTGGCGATAACGTCATAAATCACATAATTACGGCTAATTAGTGAACCGGGGGTGGTAGAGACCTGTGGGATGGTACTTTGGACTTTTTATAGAGTCCCTAATCATATCAGCAAGTCAAATTTACAATTCCAGACCCAACTTCCCACAACCGACCCTACTAATTACCCTTGTTAGTGCCCATTAGTGTAACTTGACCCTTTACTTAGTGCGTCAAGACACAATGATATCAGGGACTAGGGGGGGGGGGGGGGGAGGTATTATTAAACCCCCCTGGCCCCTATAATAATATGTGAACAGTAGACAGTTGGGTGGTCGTATAACTATTTATTAGCCTCAATCCTCATGTTTGACTGTCAGAGTTTTTATTATTCTCTCTGGGCTGAACAAATGAACCAGACGGGTATAATGATCGTTGCGATCATTATACCCGTTTGGTTCATTTGTTCAGCCCAGAGAGAATAATAGAAACTCTGACAATGAATATGTGAACAGTGCCACATTTATAACGCAGTACACACTTACTAACTTTAGCGCCATCCAGTCTGACGCTTATCTCACTCAACAACTGTTTTTACCAAGTACAGCTGCCCAGCGCTCATTTGCATTCCACATACTTCAGCTTACCATCCCTATCGGATCTCTTTTAGCTATCGCATACTATTATCGCACATAGCACTGACAGTACGATATCAGTGGTGTACCTTCTGTTTAGTCCCTCTTGTATGGTAGTGGTAGGGAGTATTCTCATTTGTTTGTCATTCGCATTCTCCTGCAGTCCCTAGTCGCCGGCTGGGCATGAGAACCTTTTAAAGATAATTGCATAATGTGATCACGCGTGAATAATACTTCTCATACTCATAGGACGGTATAATGTCAGGAATAACTTTCCTCCTGCATATTTCAAACTTGTCTCCTCATTTATCTTTGGGACCCTCTATCGTTATATGTATTAGTTTGTCTTGTTGTACCTACTACCGTCTCTATACAGTCGGACCCCGATTTACCGGGCCCCGATTTACCGGAACCCCGATTTACCGGGAGGATAAACTTCCCCGAATATAGGATTTGAACAGTATTTGACCCCAATATACCGGGCACCCCGATTTACCGGGCAAAACCCTTTTCCCCGAGCATCCCGGTAAATCGGGGTCCGACTGTACTAGCTTGCCTTACAGTTAATCAATAATTAAAGTATCAATTGAACTGTAGCTATACATGTTGTGGGCTGCTGTATTTGGTTTATATATGCAGTATAGCTTGTTGCAAAAAAACGTCAACGTCCCTTCCTTTCCTATTTTAAATCGTCTTTCCCTTTTTATATCATTATCAAATTCACAAGCCCCCCTTCTCAGTTATTATAGTGGTGCAGTATGGACAAGTATTTGGAGGTGCTAAACAAACTACAGGATGTGTTTACCAGGGCTGGGATTTCTACCAGCGAGATAGATCTGCCGCAGATAGTGGTGGTGGGAAGTCAAAGTGCTGGCAAGAGTTCGGTGCTGGAGAGCATTGCACGGCTCAACTTCCTACCTCGGGGTGGTGGAATTGTTACACGGCGGCCTCTCATTCTCCAGATGATTCAGGAGAAACAGGAGCTGGAAGTGAACGGGAAGAAGTATTCACAGTGGGCCAGATTCCTGCACTCAGAGGAGATATTCTTGGACCCCAAGAAGATTTGTCAGGAGATCACCAATGACACGGTTAGAGTTTGTGGGAACAATAAGGGTATATCGGATAAGGCCATACACCTCAAACTACACTCCATCAGTGTTCCCTCTCTGACATTAGTTGATCTCCCTGGGCTGACAAAGATTCCTGTGGGTGACCAACCCACCAATATTTCCAAGACCATTGAGCGGCTCGTCAGGAGCTACGTATCAAAGGGGAACAGTATCATTCTGGCGGTGTCCCCAGGTAATGTGGATATAGCCAACTCAGAGTCCCTTCAGTTAGCTAGGGAGGTAGATCCTGAGGGAAGGAGGACCCTGGCTGTCATTCACCAAAGTGTGATCTGATGGAGCTAGGCCGAGAAGTCCACCGCCCTCCTAAGTGGGGCATCTGTAGATGTCGCACTGGGACTAATTGGAGTAATTAACAGGAATACAAGCCAGCTGGCTGTGAATCTACCCTTCTATGACGTGCTAAAGATCGAGGAGGACTACTTTACAACCCACTTATGACGATTTGTTTGACCGGATGGGCACTCAATATCTAACGGAGCGGCTCAGTGACATTCTCATAGACAACGTTAAGAGATCCCTCCCCAGCCTGAGTGAGAAGATTACCAACCTGACTAGGAAACACAAGGCGATACTGGACTCAGTTGGGTCAAGTGAGTGGGGATCCTAGACGGGAGCTGATTACCACCATCCAGAAGTTTACCAGTGCTCTAGAGAGGTCAATTAACGGTAATTATCCCTACCCAAAGACTGTAGAAAAGAAGGACAAGGATGGAACTATCAGAAAGGTGAAGGATGAGGAAAATCCAGTGACTGCCGGGGGAGAGATCAGGAAGGTCTTCAAGTTGTTCTTACAAGAAGATGGGTGCAGTAAAGGCTGACCAAGGTTTGGATGATCTGAAGACCTACATCAAGGATTGTGGAACGGTGGACTGTCCGTTGTTTCTCCAGGACAAACTGTTCCATGCCCTGATTGTGAGACAAATCAGGCTGCTGGACCAGCCCCTAGAGGATGCCATTAGGGAGTGTAATGACTGTTTGGATGGTTGTATTGACGATATTGCTGAGAGTGCTATTCAGAAGTACCCCGCTCTTGCAATGGAGTGCGTGAGGATTGCCAAGGAGGAGCTACAGAATAAAGCCACCCTGACCCGGACCTTCCTGAGCGAGTACCTGGAGAACGAGTGTTCTCATGTAAACGGGGACCACCCTGAATTTGTAGACAGATACGCTATAGCGGGGGAGTTATTCAAAGAGGAGTCAGTAGAGCAGGCAGGTAAAGACGGTCATGGAGATCTGAACTACAGTCACACCAACAAGCCTCTAGTGGAATCTAAACTGGAGAAGATCATGGCTAAACACCAGTATGGTGATACTAAGTCAGCGGCGGACAGGGAAAATAACGAGGCTGAGCTGCTTCAGAAACTGATTATCATGTACTTCTGCATTGTTCGGAGCCAGCTGAATGATTCTGCGATCAAGACGATCATGAGGCACATGGTTAGGGACCTTGTTAGCACCCTCAAGGCGACCCTAATAATGAGGCTCTACTCTGGGGAGCCAAGCAGTTTGGTGATAGAATCTGCCAGCACTAAGAGGAGGAGGGATGCGAGCACCAGAATGTATGATGCCCTTATCAAAGCTCAGCAGCTTCTGACTACTATTCTTGGTGTGGAGTAGTGATTTAACGAAATGAAAGTTTTTATGTGACACTGTGCTGACAGACACTGTGCTGACTGCTGGTTAAATTATTCATGCTGGTTAAATTATTCATGCTCTACTCATGTATGCTGTGATTTTATTAATTGTTAGAAAATCTTATTTTCTCTGTACGTGTAAAAGGTGGGGGCAGTCGAATCACAAGCATGACACGGTGGGAGTATTAAAACAGCTTATCCAGTATCATGTGACGCATGTGTACATAATACATCCTTTCATGGCTGCCGTGGTAACCATGGTAACCCGGTTTACCCCAGGACTCTCCACATTCCATGCAGCTCTGAGGGGGAGGGCTCCATGGTAACACTCCTTATCTGCAGCAGAGTGCCGCTGCAGCCATTGAAATGGGTGGGTACCCGTTTAAGCCATACAAGGTCTCTACACATGCATCTCTCTCTCTCTCACACACACAAAGACTGCTAATACAGTTGACCAGTGACCACTTCTGTAGTCTCTTACAGCTGCTGTAAGAGACTACAGAAGTGGTCACTGGTGGGAGACATCGACTGCTGCTGCAGCAGTCGATGTCTCCCACCAAGCTTGTCATCGTCGGACCATCTACATCATGAACTGTAGAACTTAGTAATCGTGCCGCGCGAGGAGTTATTTGTGATGAAAGTGCAGCAAGTGGCATTTGGAAATTGGCGCGCGCGAGTCGCATTGAAGCATGCTGGATGCTGCAGTTTGCCGGTATGAATCCGGGATTCAATCCCCTGCTCCCCTGGCCTGTTCAATTCCAATTGCCATGATTATAGCCAGTAAAGTAGACGTATTTTAATGTATTCGATCATAGATCTTAACTGAAAGTTAAACGGAAGTACATCTATTTACAAAATAACATCCCACATGCACTCATATTCATAACATTGTAAACCAAAAAAAGAACTCAAAAATTTAATAAAAATTATCCTCAAAATGATGTCTACACCAGGGTTAATTGTCCATGCGTATAAACAGCTCCTTTAATTGTCAGCAGTGGTGAAGGAGATGGAGAAGTAAAGGAGGAAGTATACTACACCCATCAGAGCAGCACCACATGACACCATCATTATAACATCCTGAGGAAGGGATGTTTATGTTCGGCCTAAAATTTAGGGAAGCACTGCACAAGGGTCCATCGGGATGTGCCCCTTCGGATACCGCAGGGGAAAAAGATGTCACAGGGCTGGTTTGGGTATTGGGTAGGCACTGTGCAAAGTGTGGAATATAGAATCTTTCTCTACCTGAATTCCAAGAGCACTCTTCTTGGCGATTGCTTTGTTCTTGTCGGTGATTGTGTCACGTTTACTTTGTCCAGTGAATTCTTTCTGCCCTGAGAGGAATTGTGTTAAGAAGTGTAGGCCATGAACTTAGGGCAGTGAGAGAGGGTTGCATGAATGTCGGGTACTACTCTGTTCGTAGGATGGGGCTCTTAGATATTGCCAGGGTCGCCCGCAAAGCGTTGTCTACGACGTCCAAAAAAAGGCATTCAATGTTAGGAGACTGCGTCTTGGACGTCGTAAACACCGCTTCGCAGGTGACCAATATGACTGAGCACCACTGTAAAATGATGCATATTGATGGTGGGACATGTTAGTTGACCCTTCTGAAAAGGGGGGGGGGTATTGCAGTACTTGCCTAGTCTTCGTCGGTAGGTGTCAATTGGTGCTTGATTCTTTTTCGGTGGTTTTTGAAACGCTCCCTTGTTCGACCCGTCACGACCCATTTTATTTCTACAAATTGAGATAATTTAGAGATGGGGTCCGGGAGGCGAATAAGGGGAGAGATGAAAACTATAAAACACACAATTTTGGGTATGGTAAAAAGTTAACTTAAAAGAAAGTTATTTGGCCTTCTTGGACTTCAACTTCTTCATGTAGAACTCGAGCTCTTTTCCCTCCAGAATGTATCCGTCACATCGTCCGCTCTGTCCGGGTCGAGAAGCAATACAAGCGTACAATCGTCCAGTGCTGAACTGATCATCGAGAAGTCCTCCAATCTTGGAGTCCTCTTTCCTGGCTGCGATTTTCCTCTTAAGATGGTTGCTCTTGGAGACCTCCTCCTTCTCGTCAGTGGCGGCCTTCTTCTTTCGTCCAGCGGTCACTCCGTAGTGAGACTCGTACCACTGTCGGAAGGGAGTGGAATCGATCTGGATGATGGCATTCTTTACCAGGGTCTTGGTTCGGACCAACTCGTTGTTGGAGGCATTGTACACGACATCGAGAATCCTTGATTTCCTGGTTGTACCCTCACTCGACCAACTGAAGTTACCGGTTTCCAGCCTGAGGGCCCTGAACTTGATGTTACCTCCCATGGTCCTGACTGTCCTGATCCTCTTGGAGCCCATCTTAGTGTTGGCGGAGGGTCGTCCCAACTCGAACTTCCTCTTCTTTCGGACGATTGGCCGCTTTCCTCCAGTCTTCCTCCTCTTGTGGACGCTGTCTCGGGAAATACCCATGGCTATATGAGGGGAGGGACTGATTAGTAAAACAGTAGTATTTTGGATCGGGGGGGGGGGGGTGTAGGAGGTTGGGAGTGTAAGAGGTTGGGACAGAGGGAGAGTGTAGGATTGATGCGCGCACAAAACTGGTCACACCATCGCTTGTAGTGCTCACTGCACAGTGTGGGAAGGTCATCGCGCGTTACGTACAAAACTACTCTGGTGTGTGTGGAACACAGTGGATAAAAGTAACAATGTTAATATTGGTTACAGCAATCTTTATTCAATTTAATAAAACTCCAATAAAAATAGTTAAAATAATAAAACTTTTAGACATCGCATTAACATAAGCGCCTTAACAAAAAAGGGTTAAAGAAATTTACATATGCCACTGTTACACACAGTCACTTTAGAACGGTTACATATATCTCGGTAAATAGTTAGTTACGGATAAGTTTATAAATTTAAATTAAGGTCATTAAAAATAAAAGGCAGTCAACTGAGCGACACGGACAAAAAACATAAGAATATCTGATAAACAAGGAAAGGTCTGAACATTTTACGCGGGAATAGGTTAAAATTTAAACAACTTAAAACTCGAATTGTACACAAATGTATTATACAAAATTACATGGCTCAAAGAGGGTGGTCACTGTTGTTAGGCCCTCTCTCTATCTCTGTTGCCCTGTTCGACCCTCTCTATCTATCCTCACCCCGACAGGGTTAGAACAGAGCTCACTGATAGTTAGGTCTGAATCGGCTGATAATCTGAGGCACACTCGATATGACAGGTCCGTAACTTGCACAGTTGTCATATAACTCAAACAGGGGTGCTGCAACTAGCTTGTAGTTCCGGGGTATTGAGAAACTGGCACTGGGTGGTAGGTGGACTAGGTAGATAGAGCGGCGCTCTTTAGGACACGATACATGGGCGGGGATGTATGGGTATTGGGGTGGTTCGAAACTGGGCCTCCACCATTGACACACCACCTCCCCGATATCCCACTTAATGGGGTCGTCAGGCTTACAAAGGAGACTGGTCAGATTCTCGGCGAGACTCTCACGGGCATCCTTACCGGGGGGTACCTGCCCACCTGGCGAGATGAGATGGGGTTAGATTGGATAAAAGTTAGGTTCTAGGTCTAACCGATTGGGAGAAGGGGACAGATAATGGGCGCGGGCCGGGGGCCCAGTCCTAAAAAAGTCCATCCCCCCAAGGGTCTATTTTTTCATTAAACTATGATAATATTACATTAAATTGCCCACTCCTAAGGTACCTGGTAGTTTAAAGAAGGCAGGTCCCAGTTGTAGTAGGAGGACATGAGGTAGGTTGTGTTCATGCAACATTAGCAGAGCTTCGCTAGTCCGCCTCATACCATACTGTCTGTACTCCTGACGCAGCCTCTGGAACCTGGGGGAAATGGAGTAGGGTTAGGAACAGGAACCGACCGAATTAAGTAAACAGCCAATCAGAACTCGTTATTTAGGTCACGTGACTGGTTATCAGCCAATCAGGGACCAGCATTTCCTGATTCAGTCGGTTCCTAGTTAGGAACAATGGAGAGAAGGATCGGTAATAACGGGAAACAATTGTTTGGAACTTGATTGGAGAGCTATCAAAAGTAAAGACTGCTTAATGAACGAGATTAAAACAGTAGAAGATATATTTGAAACATGTCAGATACGTTCCCAGGACATTAAATTACCCCACGGCCCAGTAAAATAGGGGACAATAACACCAGACCAATCAGAGTGATGAAAGTAGGGAGGGAGATTAAAGTAGGGGGAGATTAAAGTCCCTCAATCTTTACCTAGTACTAAACCTTCTACAACTACAGTTCTCCTAGTACTACAGTTCTACTTGTTTACTGTTTGCAATGCCTTACTACCGTGCTCCCCAGGCTATCAAGACTATGAAGGTAATAATCATTATATCTCTCAGATGATGATGATATCTCAGATATGAAATGATAGTCTGACATGTTCCCAATTTATCTTATCACGAGTCTATTTTCTTATCTGGTGGTATCTTCAGATCCGTTTTGGCATGTAGTGGCAAGTGATGGGACGATCCTACCTGCATTTACACACGACCCGGACAGTATTAAGGAGAGGAAGATCGCTGAGGGGACCGTGCTGATCGCCAGCTACCCTAAATCAGGTTTATATTACAAACCATTCCGGTGAAACAGGGTCAAGGAAGGGAAATAATCCCCAACCATTGATCACACAGCTGTACGGTGTAGCGTGAACTAATTTAGGTGGACCAATTATTGGGAAATTAACAGCCTTGTTTTAAACCACACTTCTCTCTACAGGGTCTACCTGGTTAAAAAGCATGCTACTAGATCTCTACCCTGATATCCCTGAAATCACCCTCTACTCCTCGCCTGCTGGCCTCCTGACTCCTACAAACCCGATCTACAAGGAGCACCTCCCCGTCCACCTAATGCCTGGTGATGTGACCCGGTGTAAGGTGATCTATTTGACACGGGACCCGAGAGATGTGGTAGTAAGTTACCAACACCACATGACCCTCTTCAAGACAGACGCTTATAAAGGGACACTCAGCAATATGGTGGACCTTTTCTGTGCAGGTAAGATACGGGATTTAACTTGTTAATGTTGTACTATATCTAGTAGTGGCACTATAACTGTAGTTTCCAGGTATATAATTACTAATAATGCCTTCCCATCGTGTCAGGTCATGCACAATATGGTGACTGGGCTCAACACGTAGAGGGATGGTGCAATGCGGATATTCCTCAGCGGATTGTTATCTCATACGAAGACCTCTCCAGTGACTGTACTGGGACTATGACCAAAATAACCAACTTCCTAGGACTGGATGTAAGCAGAGAAGCTCTAGAGAGGATTGTGGAGGGTAACAGTTTTGAGAAAATGAAGAGACGGGATTTATCTTTTGTCCCGGGGAGCAAAACTTTCAAAGGAAAGGCGATAATGAAGGATCCCAACACTCAATTTCTACGAGAAGGAAAGGTTGGAGGTTGGGCAGACCATCTAACTGTGTCGGATAGTAGGAAGATGGAAGAGTATGTGAAGAAGAATATAACAGCTGTAAACAAAGTGTGAACTTAAATTAACTATGATATGTCATGTTATTTTTCTCGTTATTTTAAAACCAAAAAGAAAACGTGTGATCGTTTCTAAATATCAACATACCTGGCAGGCACTGAAGGATCCAGTTCATACTGTGGTTCTTTGCTTCCAAACGTAAACTCGCTCAGCCGGGGGAGAGATAATTCGACGATACCGTCACACTTTTCTGACATTCCGTTGGTTAGACGCTAAATTGTGAGAGTCTGTTAATAGACAGAAGTATGGGGGATTTCTATTTCTTAGAGGTTCAATTAGTAAAAGGGATTAAGAAATCAAGCTTATCTGTACATAAATTGGGCATATAAATTAATTCGGATTATTGTTTTTTAATAAATGTTAATATCATTGCGATCACTAAAACTCTTCGGGTTCTGGCCACGATGACCCCGAATACTAATGAGTAATGATTAAAGTTTTTAACAGGCAGAAAGATAATCTCTGTCTGATTTACCGGATGTTTGGTCTTTTTGAGAGTCTGGGGGATTTACCTGCGAATTTATCAGCCCAGAGAACCTAACAAAATCACATCAGAAAATGGAGAATTACTAATTAGGGGCATGTTTACACTTAAGTGTAAACATGCCCCTAATTAGTAATTCTTGCACTTTACGTAGGTTCAATGTGGGCGGGTTATTCGAAAAGGTTAAGGAGTTGGGTAGACTGGTTACCCGCTACTGTGGTGAAATTCCGTCTTGCCTGATCTAAAGATTTTGGAAAGCTGGGGATCCGTTTATGAAAATCAAATTATATGCTTGATGAGTCAACCATGAGGCAGGAGCGCAACGGCCAGTGTTAAAATCTGGGTGTTTCGTGAGTGCTGACAAACGGTTTTTTAGGGTTAGGGCAAAAGTAGGGTTAGGGCTGGGGTTTGGTTGGGGTTAGGCCTTGACATTTCCTACCAGATGAACTTTGAATTGGCCAAAACGGTTTAGTGGTTTGAGCCATTTTAGTGAATCACCTAGATTGTAACAGGGCCCGGAGCGCAACCTTGATTTACAAAACCCGGCGAAAAGTCGAGAACGGAAAACTTTAAAAATCCAACAACATTTTTATTTATCCGGACATTCACGCCTCGCGCACGGCAAGTGCGCCGCGCGTGCAAAACAACACAAATATCGCGCGTTACGTTTACCTGCTGCATCGCAGCGAAATAAAATTTTGCATTTGAAAGTTCGAAAAACGCTTTTGCTCATCTTCTTGAAAAGCGCTGCCTTATCCCGCGCTGCGCGTGGCGCAGAACAACGTTTGCCAACTCATCTTCACAGAAAAAACTTTTACTTTTTTGACAGCTCACAGCGCAGCGTTAAAATCTGGCTAGCGTTTGAAAAGCACTGACTTATTCTGCGCTGTCGGGGGCCAGCAGCGTTTGTCAAGGCCAGCGTTAAAATCTGGGTGTTTGGTGAGTGCGGACAAACAGTTTTTTAGGGTTAGGGCTAAAGTAGGGTTAGGGTTTGGACTTTGGGTTGGAGTTAGGCCTTGACTTTTCGGAAAAGTCTTTTCCTGCTCACTGTTCCTCGCGGTAGCAGAGGTGGTGGAGTTGCCATTGTTTACAGGAAAGAACTAAAAGTGAAACGATGTAAATCTCGTAAAGTCTTCTCGAGTTACTGCAAGCAAAACTTGATGGACCTGGAATAGACCTGACGAGAGTTGATGTTATCTAGTATCTACCGTCCCCCTGATCCTTCCAAACAAGCGATCGCGATCTTCCTTGAGGAGTGTGTTTTCATCGAAGTGTGGACATCATCTCGCTTTCAACTCCGAGACAACCTTTTGAGGAGGGTATCCTTCCACATCACACATGCGTGGATTTACATGATTTAATGTCTGATTGTTTTTCGGATATATCTGAGTTATAGCAATACATAAAGGGAGAAATACCGCGTGGCCCAAAAAAAACTAAGGGTACGTTGGCCTTCTTTTCTCCTAGAAATTTAATTTCAATCACTCTGATATTTTGTCACAATATTTGTATGGTTACTCATTCGAGGAATCCGGAGTTTCAGCCCTCTGGATGAAAATTCATTTTTTTTGCCCGAATGAACATTTAATGAACGCCAAAACGGGGCCATATTTTGGTACCAAAGTTTTACAAATTTGTTTGGCTATCGACTTTCTTTCGAACGCGACCAGTTTGAGCTTAATTGGATCACCCCAAGAATCACAGTGACCAGTTTACCTAGCCTAGGTTGGGTCATGTGATCCCCATCAAATTATGACGTGTTAGCAAGAGAACTTACATTCTAACGGACGCTGTATCGGTATACCGTCCTAATTAGCAGATGTGATACGTGATACGCGACCGTTAAACCTGCTTATTGGCACTTAGTAATGACGCTAGCGGTCCAATAGGGGTCACTTGGCCAGACCTAGTTTCGGAAAAGTGGTCACTGTGTCTCTTGTGGTGGTCCAATTGAGCTAAAATTAGTCGCGTTTGAAAGGAAATCGTTACCCAAAGGCGACTGTGAAATTCCGGTTTGGAATACCTTTTTTGTTTTCAAGTTCATTTAGGATTCATTCCAGTCGTAAAAATGAATTTTTAGATAGAGAGCCGAAATTCTAGCTAACATCAATATCGATCAAGTGTAATGGCTGTACGAATTTTTAGCGCCTGAGTTTACCAATTTCTTGTCAAAATCGGTTAAAATCGATGTTTGGTAAAAATTACCGTTTTTTAATCATTTATTTCACCAACTAAACTTGATTCATTTTTAATAAAAACTCGGATTGCCATTTATTATTGTTTACTCTAATGCATGGTTGCTATTTTTAAGAATAAAATCGAATTTAACCATTGAGAAAACTTGGAAAAACCGAAAAACGAAAATTGGGTATTCATGAACTTCACACTTTTATGTTTGGAAACTCCGGATTCCTCGACTGGTAACCATAATAATATTATTTTTTTTTTTTTTTTTTTTTTTTCTTTTTTTTTTTTTTTTTTTTTTTTTTTTTCTTTTTTTTTTTTTTTTTTTTTTTTTCTTGTTTTTTTCTGAAAAATATCAGAGT
The DNA here is from genome assembly GCA_020137815.1 of Hormiphora californensis. Lineage (NCBI taxonomy): Eukaryota > Metazoa > Ctenophora > Tentaculata > Cydippida > Pleurobrachiidae > Hormiphora > Hormiphora californensis. Next base: position 5,162,272 of record CM035350.1, read on the forward strand.
GATCGAAATTTAAATTTCTGGGCGAAAAAGAAGGCCAACGTACCCTTAGTTTTTTTTGGGCCGCGCGGTATGATATGTATTTATATTTTAGATGGCTTAGATGTTTTTATGTTTTAGATGTTTTTATGTGTAGATTACTTGTACATGAGTTTGTTATACTGTATGACTGTGATATCTCCATGACTGTAATGTCGGCCCGGTTTGGAGAGGGCAGTCTTTTGTGGAGACAGTAAAACATTTTACGTTAAAAAGGGAAAGAAGTTTTTTTTAATTATGCACTGAACTGCTGTAGACATCACCCACTCACTTCACCCACACACAACACCCACACACATGACCAAGCCTGTACGACAGGTTATTGATCACCGGCTGTATTACAGCACGAGAGAGCCGTCACTAGTATCGTGCAGTGATCCGAGGATCATGATAACAATTAATATGACGTGATCAACTGCTATAGCCCAACTGTTCATTCTGAGAATTCTGATACAAAGATATTATTTGCCGTACTGATATATGAGGTAACTCCAACCCCCCAGTTTCATCTCCTTGTTTAACATGGGAGTTACCAAGGGAATCCACTGAGTTCGATTAATCTAGGCACATACCCACAGTACTATTCGAATTGGCGTATCTTTATATCAGGAATCTCGGATAGCAACAATCCTTGTGTTTTATTGCTATCTGAACAGATTAGGCGTATAGACAGGGCTCTTATTATCAGCAGTGCTCACGTATCAAGGATAATGTTTTTAATTATGCACTGAACTGCTGTAGACATCACCCACTCACTTCACCCACACACAACACCCACACACATCTGTCTATACGCCTAATCTGTTCAGATAGCAATAAAACACAAGGATTGTTGCTATCCGAGATTCCTGATATAAAGATACGCCAATTCGAATAGTACTGTGGGTATGTGCCTAGATTAATCGAACTCAGTGGATTCCCTTGGTAACTCCCATGTTAAACAAGGAGATGAAACTGGGGGGTTGGAGTTACCTCATATATCAGTACGGCAAATAATATCTTTGTATCAGAATTCTCAGAATGAACAGTTGGGCTATAGCAGTTGATCACGTCATATTAATTGTTATCATGATCCTCGGATCACTGCACGATACTAGTGACGGCTCTCTCGTGCTGTAATACAGCCGGTGATCAATAACCTGTCGTACAGGCTTGGTCATGTGTGTGGGTGTTGTGTGTGGGTGAAGTGAGTGGGTGATGTCTACAGCAGTTCAGTGCATAATTAAAAACATTATCCTTGATACGTGAGCACTGCTGATAATAAGAGCCCTGTCTATACGCCTAATCTGTTCAGATAGCAATAAAACACAAGGATTGTTGCTATCCGAGATTCCTGATATAAAGATACGCCAATTCGAATAGTACTGTGGGTATGTGCCTAGATTAATCGAACTCAGTGGATTCCCTTGGTAACTCCCATGTTAAACAAGGAGATGAAACTGGGGGGTTGGAGTTACCTCATATATCAGTACGGCAAATAATATCTTTGTATCAGAATTCTCAGAATGAACAGTTGGGCTATAGCAGTTGATCACGTCATATTAATTGTTATCATGATCCTCGGATCACTGCACGATACTAGTGACGGCTCTCTCGTGCTGTAATACAGCCGGTGATCAATAACCTGTCGTACAGGCTTGGTCATGTGTGTGGGTGTTGTGTGTGGGTGAAGTGAGTGGGTGATGTCTACAGCAGTTCAGTGCATAATTAAAAACATTATCCTTTATAGTCCAGAAAATGAGAAAAAATGGCGAAATAGGAGACCCTGGACAAATACAGAAGGCCACAACAACGCAAAGTGCAGGATAAAATAGAAGATAAGGGGGGGGGGCAGATAAGCATTTCCAGGACTGACTGTGCTGCATATTGCAGGAGAGACGGGACAATATACTGAGATGTTACACAGAGAGAGGATACTAATGAGGTTGAGATTAATGTAATACGACTCCGGATGATATTACACACCCAATAATTTCAGTCAAGAGGGGGGGGGGGGGCGGGGGCTTGATAAAATAGGAGGGAGGGGTGGGGGGCTCGAGACAATGAGCGTACCGGGTGGTTCGGCCGACAATCCGATTGTCACAATACATCCCATATGTGTGATTATATTACCTCTGACCTGACTCTCTCAGAACGAACAGACAACTCTGACCAGCGACCTTCTACCGTTATCAGTCCGAGAGGAAGGGACCACGAATGAATTACAACCAGAGAAGGATGAACAACCGATCAGTTCCTCCCCACATACAACTTGCCGAATATCTCCAATTGAACTAGGTGTATGTGGAAGCTAGTGACGATGTGTGAGGGTGACAGTACATGTGATATATTTGTACAGAGATGTACACACTACACACGTGACTAAAAGAGGGTGCATAGAACACCCTACAGCTGCTGCAGAATCATCTATAAAGTGAAGTCTAATTGAAAAACAAGAGAGAGAGAGAGAGAGAGAGAGAGAGAGAGAGAGAGAGAGAGAGAGAGAGAGAGGGAGAGAGAGAGAGAGAGAAGAGAGAGAGAGAGAGGGAGAGAGAGAGAGAGAGAGAGAGAGAGAGAGGGAGAGAGAGAGAGAGAGAGTCAGAGTGAGAGAGAGAGAGAGTCAGAGTGAGAGAGAGAGAGAGAGAGAGTTTACCTTTGATTACCTTTGACAAGGTTTAGCTGAAGTAGCTTGGAATCCACTTTAGTAATGGACCCGTTGGAATGTTCCTGCTGGTCTAATAGATAACAACAGGAACACTATAGCAAACAAAGAAGGCAATTTAATGAAATAAATGAAAAGAAGAAACTTAAATGAATAGCACTCTCAGTAAGTACTACTGTGTCCCCGAGGAGACCTCCACCACCTCGCCCTTTTTGATCCTAAACGACTTCCCAGGGCTCCGCTCCTTCTCCTCTTTCAACTTTTTCACTAGGACCGCCCGAGCCGCTCTCTCCTCAGAAGTAAGGTCGGGAGAGATATAAACTCGGGAAAACACTTCACTCTCTCTAAGTCGTGTCTTCTTACCAAGAATACACGACTGCATCTCCTTACTTGTCAGGGTTAATTTCAGGGGTCTAGTCTGGCCTGCTGAAAATCTCCCCAACCGCTGAGCACGTTTCACAAGAGGTTTCTCCGCGAGTGTTGTCCACAGCTCCGGTAACAGTTCCTCGCTGTCTCCAGGACTGTCAGTCAGCCCGTGGATGACAATATTACACGACCTATCCTCGCTTGCTGCAGCAACAGCCTTCTGAATCCTACTAGGAGCCAAGGCTGTCTCGCATTCCCTCTTTAACGCAGATGAGAAGCTATGAATCTCCTCTTTTGCAATAATCTGTACCTCTGTAATCACTTCCTCTCTCTTCTCCAAGAGCTGCTCCTGCAGTTTAAGTAACTGCTCCTGGGCACCAACTAGTGCCTTCTGGGCGGAGATAAGATCCTCCTGACGCTCTATGAGCTTCTTCTCTATCTCACTGCACTTCCTAGCTTCATTAAACTGGCTCCTCATTACAGGGAACAACCTCTCAACCAACAACTTGCCAGTCATCTCCACCCACGCAACTAAATCATTTTTATCCACCTTATCTAATTTGTACTTAGAGGGGGCAGATAAAGTGTCCCATAGACTCTCCTCTGCACCATTATACTCTGCACTAAACACGCCCGTGGTGGGACGTGCTCCAGCCATCGCAAATAGTTCCTCTATCATTTCCACAGTTTCTACATGTACATTTTCCAGCTCTGAGTCACTAATTGACTTGTTGCCACTAACCAAGACTCTAGGACTCACACTCATAACGGTGAAAAGTGACCGTTACAACTATAAAGATAAGAGACGGACGATTTTCAATGCACAAGCGATAAGAACAAGCAAGAAAATAGAGAGAGAGAGTCAGAGAGAGAGAGAGAGTCAGAGAGAGGGAGAGAGGGAGAGAGAGAGAGAGAGAGAGAGAGAGAGAGAGAGAGAGAGAGAGAGGCGTGAGAGAGAGAGAGAGAGCGAGAGAGAGTCAGAGAGAGAAAGAGAGAGAGAGAGAGAGAGAGAGAGAGAGAGGCGTGAGAGAGAGAGAGAGAGAGCGAGAGAGAGTCAGAGAGAGAAAGAGAGAGAGAGAGAGAGAGAGAGAGAGAGAGAGAGAGAGAGAGAGAGAGGGGCGTGTGAGAAAGAGACCACGTGTCTAATCACTATAATAGTCAACACAATAAGTTACATCAGGGAATTATTCCATATGAGGACAATAACAACAACTCGCTAATTAGTCTACAGAGAGATCCCTCTATAATAACACCCCCTCCCCTCTCTCTGATACATGACACCGTCTGTATTTTGTAAGAATTGAGAACTTCCCAGACCACCAGGCATATTACAGGAGACAACCACGCAGTCTACATGAGACGTGTGTAACTCTGTATCTTGAGACCCCGAAACTAATTCAATGAAAAGGGTCCTATAGAGTAAATTAGAACCAAACCCATAACGAATCTCATTCACCCTTTGCGTACTAAAATATTAGCCTGAGAGGCTATTGCTGTCTTACTAATAGGAGATCACTTCCATAGTATTTTCGCAGCCAACAGGGATCCGTGGTACAAGAAGCATATCATTTTGTTCTAACAGTTAGAGTAACTATCATGGAGCAGACTTCAGACTATAATAGGATGTAAATTCGGCTATGTAAAGTATAACGGCCTCCCTTAAACCTCCGGGGGACGTCTGGGGAGTGGGAAATCTATCAATCTTTGAGTTTACACTATTAGGCCTGAATAGTGGATACCCCGGTGGCCGGTTTTAGCAATTAGTTGGAGAAAGTGAGGACAGAGGAGTTTTCAATTTTCGTGTCACAAGGATAGGATCAAAAGCTACTACAGTACACATTTATTAACTTGAATCTGGGGCCTGGGCGCCTGGTTACCGTCAGGTCGGCTCTTGGCTGAGGGAGCCCAATTATGTCAAGGGAATGGGATAGAGCCCCCACTGCGGGGTACTGATTGGCTGTAGGGGCAGAATTAAATAGACCAACGCCCAAGTCCTAACACCGACTGGCGACGGTTTTTAACAGCCGAGGAGAAGCTGCCGAAGAGGTTAAGGGTTTACAAGGCATGGGCCACCCCGAAAAGTAAGGATTTGCCTAGCTAGACTGTGTTTCGTGCTTCCCTACCTCCCATTTACTCCATCTCTCAGCTTCCCTAGCTCCCATTTACTCCATCCCTCAGCTTCCCTACCTCCCATTTACTCCATCTCTCAACTTCCCTACCTCCCATTTACTCCATCTCTCAGCTACCCTACCTCCCATTTACTCCATCTCTCAGCTTCCCTACCTCCCATTTACTCCATCTCTCAGCTACCCTACCTCCCATTTACTCCATCTCTCAGCTTCCCTACCTCCCATTTACTCCATCTCTCAGCTACCTTACCTTCCATTTACTCCATCTCTCAGCTTCCCTACCTCCCATTTACTCCATCTCTCAGCTACCCTACCTCCCATTTACTCCATCTCTCAGCTTCCCTACCTCCCATTTACTCCATCTCTCAGCTGCCCTACCTCCCATTTACTCCATCTCTCAGGGGTAGGAATGTTAGGATAAATGAGAGATGGAGTAAATGGGAGGTAGGGAAGCTGAGGGATGGAGTAAATGGGAGGTAGGGAAGCTGAGAGATGGAGTAAATGGGAGGTAGTGTAGCTGAGAGATGGAGTAAATGGGAGGTAGGGAAGTTGAGAGATGGAGTAAACGGGAGGTAGGGAAGCTGAGGGATGGAGTAAATGGGAGGTAGGGAAGCTGAGAGATGGAGTAAATGGGAGGTAGGGAAGCTGAGAGATGGAGTAAATGGGTGGTAGGGTAGCTGAGAGATGGAGTGAATGGGAGGTAGGGTAGCTGAGAGATGGAGTAAATGGGAGGTAGGGAAGCTGAGAGATGGAGTAAATGGGAGGTAGGGAAGCTGAGGGATGGAGTAAATGGGAGGTAGGGAAGCTGAGAGATGGAGTAAATGGGAGGTAGGGTAGCTGATAGATGGAGTGAATGGGAGGTTGGGTAGCTGAGAGATGGAGTAAATGGGAGGTAGGGAAGCTGAGAGATGGAGTAAATGGGAGGTAGGGAAGCTGAGAGATGGAGTAAATGGGAGGTAGGGTAGCTGAGAGATGGAGTAAATGGGAGGTAGGGTAGCTGAGAGATGGAGTAGATGAGGAGTAGGGTAGCGGAGAGATGGACTAGATTAGGGGTAGGGTAGCTGAAAGATGGAGTTGATGAGGGCTAGGGAAGCATAGAGATGGAAACGATTATGGATAGGGATTCCCTACCCCTAATCGTTTCCATCTCTATGCTTCCCTAATAGGGAAGCTGAGAGATGGAGTAGATGAGGAGTAGGGTAGCTGAGAGATGGACTAGATAAGGGGTAGGGTAGCTGAAAGATGGAGTAGATGAGGGGTAGGGTAGCTGAAAGATGGAGTAGATGAGGGGTAGGGTAGCTGAGAGATCGAGTTGATGAGGGGTAGGATAGCTGAGAGATGGAGTAGATCAAGATCAAGAAATATTTGATTCGGCACCGACCCTCTCTCTACTCCTCGATGTTTCCCGCCATGTTCTGCAGCTGCTGTGTGAGAGTTGAACGCGAGCGCGTCAATAACATGACACGACATGCAACACGGCATGCGAGATGCGAATTTCATTATTTTGAAGTTTTGTGGGGTTGCGATTTTTGTTTTAGGTCGGAGAGTGAAACGGCCGGTACAGTGGTAAACTAGATTAAAAACTGTACGCCTCGTTAGACGGCGATTTTTCCTATCTTGTCTGGTTCCTGAGATATGGCCCCCTAAAGAGTTGGTGTCTCAAACTGCTGAATTGGGGTCACGCGAGGAAAATGGGCATCAGTTTGCGTGTACTGCTCCGTTTTTCACGGGACTTGAACGAGGGTGACGGCAAGAGTCTCACCTATTACATGGTATCCTTACATTGTGAATTAAATCTAAAATGACTGAGCAGCATGCTTGTTAATGAACCTTGACGTGTTTGCTTGTCTCGCAAGCGCGCTCGCGACTAGCAAACACGACATGCAGTTCACACCCTGGATAAGGGCTCTCAAATTGCTCATTTTGGACCAGCTGGGCGTGTTTGAGCGTGTTTGACCGTGTTTGACCGTGTGAGGACCTGAAATTTGCTCTTTTTTGTTGAAATTTCCTGAAAATGGTGGCGCGCGCAAATAAAGTAAAATATGCGCGTTGCAGTTTATGTAACGCGCGACCAAAGTCCGGTCATAAACGGTAAAAGCGCTGCCAAAATTAACTTTCTTGAGCCGCGCATACATGCACTGGAAAATTTTCTGGTTATAAATTTTTCGTTGGGTCGCCAGAAATCAAAATTTTCATTTTGTCAATACAGCACCTGATGCTCGCAGTGACGTGTATGCTATTGGGTTGTGGAGAGGACTACAGGGGGCCCACGTGGACGTTGCAGTGTTTCATCCTACTGCACCCAGTTACAGAGGAAAAGACCCAAAATCTCTGTACAAAATGAACGAAAGTCGGAAGAAACGTGATTACCAACAACGAATCAGAGAATCGGAGAGAGGGGCTTTCACCCCGTTTGTTATGGCCACTTCCGGAGGTTCCGGACCAGAGGCAGAACGACTAATCAAAAAGCTCGCTTCACGCATCTCTACCAAACACAAGGACAAATACGCTGAAGTGATTAATTTCCTGAGAACGCGGATACGATTCTGTCTCCTCAGAAGTACCTTGGTCTCACTCAGGGGCACGAGGAAAAAGTTCACGACTCCACCACCCATTGCAATGTGTGATTTTACTGACTGTCTTTTTATTTATAATATTTATTGTTTATTTGAGTGAGTGATTTTAAGATTTATTTATTACTAACCCCAACACCGGGGGCAAATGATCGAACCCAATGTGAATGAGACTCATCGCGATTAACTCTTCATACGGTTACCCCCTTTCTCTCTTCGGCAGCTTCTCTTCGGCTGTTGGAAAGTGATGCCAATCGGTGTTGGGGTTAGTGAATTTAAGAAAAAAAAAAACAGGCTCAAACAGGCTTGAAACGGGCTTGAAAGAGGCTTGAGACGGGTTGAAATAGGCTAAAGACTTGCGTTTTACGAGTAGCCCGTCTCAAGCCCATCTCAAGCCTGTTTCGAGCCCGTTTCGAGCCAATTTCAAGCCCATTTCAACCCGTCTCAAGCCCATCTGACTCCATCTCAAGCCCATCTGGGGTAAAACACGTCTAGACAGGTACAGCCTCGGTCTAGACGACGTGGCAAGCTTGGCGGACGGTGGGACGACGTCTAAAAACAACATTTGAGGCAAATGAACATTTGTCAAAAAAATGGAACAATTTTTTTACCGTGCACTTTTGAGCCGTTCACGTGGCGCATGAGTGCACACAAAACTTTTAAAAATCGTTTTTTCATTTTTTTAAGATTTTTCTTTTTTTCTTTTTAATTTTTTCTTTTTTTGTTGAAAATTTCATCGTGCACTCATGCACCGCCATACACCCCATTCAAATGTCCCTGCACTGCTCTCCACTCGTATCTGGTTGCCAATGACCTCACATGACCAGCTGTATGTCTGCCCCTCTGCGCTAACATCATCTAGATTTAGTTGCACAGTTCCGCACTGGTGTTTCTGCTCGGCACTGTCTACCACATACACCACTGCATCCGCCATCGATCTAGCAACTTCTCTGACATTTTGTGCAGTTATAGCAGTGCTGAATAGAACCAGAGTGACATCTTTAACTCTGATATCAGTGTTAGAGAATGTCATCAGGAGCCAAGAGGCAGTGTCATCCAGGTGGGCCTCTGCAAATGTCGCCACGATGTTGTCGATACTGAGAGCAGCGGGGTATACAATTCCATTTGTATCATGGTATGTAGTGCTTAGAGTAGCAGAGAAGGGCCTGATCACTCTAGAAGGCACTGAAATGTTTTGATAGTTGTTATCAGTGTTACAAATAATAATAATAATAATATCGACTATCGAAGCTGCAGTTTTTGGACCACTAATTGTACTTTAAATGGCTTACCAGCATAATCATAAGGAGCTGCACGTGACATGAACAGAAGAACCAGAACCATTGACATTATATTTAGAGACGTCATTTGTTGTTTCCTGCCTAAACTATACGGGGATGTAACAGTCAGAAACCTAAACTACCTAAAAATGAAAATATGTAAATAGAATCAATCAGTTGGACCAAAAGTATAGGATGAAGATTGAAGGACGTTGAATTGTTCATACTTAAATTTTTTATTCTAAAATGAGGAGCACGGACATAGTGTCATCAGGCGACTAAAAGAGGACGGGAAATTCCACGAACTAAAAGGCGGTGTAAATAGAAAGTGAACTATAAGCTCCTAGTTCTTCACAGTACAGACTGTTGTGCGTCACACCGGACAGCTCTGTGTTTGAACTGAGTACCATTATATCACGTGATCTGTGTCGCTTGTGGGAGTTCGCACGCCCAGTTTTCACTTGTCTACACACAGCACTGTGATAGTAAACACTTAACACACACACGTACACCTGAACTAAATTGGCGAGTCACGTGACTGATAACATCGGGAACATCGTAAACAACGTTTTTCTTAATTGATCCTCCTAACCCACTATATCGGTTTACTGAGAACTATAACACCGCATATCTGCAGTTGCACAGTTATGAGCACCTTTCTTCCCTTTACGAAGAGAGGAGGGATAGGAAGACCGAAGAGGGTGAGGATGAAGAGGATCAGGAGGCGGTAAGCGTGGGAAAAGTAAGTGACGCATTTAGACTAAAGAGAGAGAGAAAAGTTGGCGCACGAAAGTCGACAGCACTTGGTTATAGCGGCTTGACCCAGATCTAAGTAGACCCTTTGGGGTAAGACCGTCCTCGCTAAACGGAGCCGCACAAACATACACACATTCAATGAGTTGATTATATGTGGGAACTGGGATGATACTTGCCTAGTTAGACTGTGTTTCGTGCGCCCCGTGTTAGAACATAACAATATGATACATGAAGTGTATTATTCGTGTTGGCAGTATCATAATGTATGTCTTGTTGTTTGTAGTGTGTCAAGTTACCTATTGCATCCTCTGGTCCATGATAATAAACCATCACTTCTGCCTCCTTAGAATATAATCAAGAATTGAAGACCAGACAACTGATTTATTATGCCAAAAACTAAATGAAATTAGTTGGCTGGAAAGGTGACCACTTTTGCCGTCTCCGGGTTTTTTTCATCATCATATCCCTCTCTGATCACTATGATTTCTCTCTCTCTCTCTCTCTCTCTCTCTCTCTCTCTCTCTCTCTCTCTCAGTCTCTCTCTTTCTCTCTTTCCCTCTCTTTCCGTAACCCGGGCCGGGCAAAGGTGTCAGTTTGACAACAAAAGTGGTCACCTTTCCAGCCAACTAATTTCATTTAGTTTTTGGCATAATTTAGGTTCATTTTTGGTATTTTCTGATGTAAAATATGATGTTAGACATGTCTGGACGTAGCAGAACTTGTAAAGACCGTCAGGAATCGCTAAAGTACGGAAATTTCAATTTTGACGTCATTATGACGTCATATCGTGACGTCATGACGTTATAACGTCATGCTAGTGAAAAATTATTATCAGGCTCATCTAGATAAAGATGCTGACTAAGTTTGAGATCGATTGGACAAGATTTGACGTCGCTATGGCGAAAAACGCACTATCGTCATATCTATTTTATACAGTCTTAAAACTTCAGACGCGATTTAAGACCCTTGGAAATAGAGTTTCACAAATTCGCAATATAGTTTCTGAAAGTTTAGACGATTATCTTTCATAAGTGTGGTCTCCATTTTTCAATCAGAAGCCGTCTTCAGGGTGTAAATTGAGCTCAAAGAAGTTTGGTTGATTTTGAAAATGTCTTAACTTTATGACAGTTTTTTAGGACGTTCTGGTTGGACCTAGAACATGAAAACCGTCCAATAACACAATTCAAACGATCATCTTTCGAATGCAACAAACGAGAAGTGTCTACCTCTTGTAGTTTTTCCAGAAAATTGTCTGCAAATTGTGTAAAAAAGCGTCTATCTATATATATATATATGGATGTATATATAGACCCGGGACATTTATTGCTTTTTTCACCATATCATAACTCTAAAACTAAAAGAGATAGAGACTTGATCTTTTGAACTCCAGTAGATCTAGTCTACGTGACACTGTATACCAAATTTCAGACCGATTGGTGCAGTGGGGGCCTCGCTATGGGCGTCGCAAAATGCCATTTTTGGCTAAAAACTGAAAAAACTTATTACTGCTTTCTGGCACGCGCGGCTGGGGGGGGGGGGGTGGTGGTCACCTTTGCGCTTGCCAGCGCAGTGATTTAATAAACTACATTTTTAAATCATCAAATACAGTATTACAAATTCCCACCCATTACATACACGAAACTAACACTCTTCCTGTTAAGCTCTTTTACAATAGTGAACACTTGTTACGATAGTTCCTTGTGGGCTTGCAAGCTCAGGCACTCGGAGTAAGTAGTAGTAATGGTGTCCATGGTGGTTTTAATAATCCGAGGACGGTGCTTCGTAGCGTTCCCCACTATCTACAACATCGTTATAACTTGGTGGGGGTAGATCAGCAGGAGGACTGTAGGAAATCGGGTATCGATCAGAGAGGGTCGGACTGTTCATTTTAGGTGAATCGGCTAGCGTAGACTTGTACCCTTGATAACCCCCTTTCTCTGACTCACTGCTACTGCTACTGGAACGTTTGGTGAAGTTATCCGCGGGGGGTAAGTGGCTGGGGTAGTATGGATCTTCTCCGGTCTGATCAACAGTTGGTTGGTTGTGAGCTGCAGGACTTGGTGAGTCAGCCCCCTGTAGTGCCCCCATCTCCCGATCATCATCTGTTTCTTCTTTCTTAGCATAACAACAGCTGCAACATCTCTTTACTTTCCTTTTTAGACTGCGGAAAAGTTCCCTTAAACACGATTCCCAAATGACGCCTACACAGCAGCATAGCCAAAACATGATGCATGGCCACCAGGTGATATAGCACGTTTCAGATGGGATGATCGCTAAGATAATCAAATAAGTAATGACGATCAGAACGGCAGGAACAACAATAGCCGCTAGACCCTTTCCGAAGGAATATTTGTTATCTAACAGAATAGCCTCATCATGATAATAACACCTGAACCAGTTATCCAGATCATTGAATATCTCATTACTCAGCCTCTCCCAGTAATTCATAAGTGAAGCCTCGTTCCTGCTATACCTGTCAGTACACGTCGTGCTAGCGAGACACCCCCGTTTAGCTGAACTAGCATCATATGCTACCAGCCCCATTTTCGGGGGCGCAGAGAAATTCTTGTTGTCATACCAGTATGCGTAGACCTCTAGACAGGGGTAGTAACTAGTGCAACTATACTCATCGTTTGGGTCCGAACAATCGCACTGCACCAGGGACATTTCCCCGGGGTCTATAGTTCTCGTAATCAGAGCACAGGAACCAACCACAAACCTCGCCCCGTAAAACTGGTTGGGGCTGTAGGCAGCACCAAGTATTATAAGGAGAATGCACAGACATCCAAGAAGTATCAGAAGACCGGTTACCGTTCGGAAGTTACCCATAGTGAAGCTACCTGTCACCTGCAGTTCAGAAGAAACAAACGTGTTAGACAAACGTGTTAGACAAGCAAAATACGGGCAGCATAGGATTTTTTTCAACAGGAATTTTAAATTTTTAGGTGAGGAAGGACCTATGTGTGAGAAGAAGTGGACTACTGTCGTGAAGACAAAGGTGGAGAAAGCATTGAATAAGATTCCAGTCCTAGATCTTTCAGTCACCAAGAGGAGGACAAATCTTATGTTTGAGACCGATGAACAGTTGGAACAGGCGAAAGAAGTTCTTTCACCGTTCCTTGATGTTTCTCCCGTAGTGGAGAAGGAGAAGAAAAGAGATCCTCGCATCATGATCAATGATCTTGACCAAGACCTGCTGGAAAAAGATCGCCTTCTGTCAGAGATTGTCAGTGATAAGAATGAGTCTGTGAAGAGACTAGTTGAGGAGGGTCACCTGGTGAAGGTGGTACATGTAAACAGAACAGGAAGATATGCAGTGTTCCAGGTCTCTCCAGAAGTGAGGAAGGCGATATCAGAAAGGAAGGACAAGCTATTCTTGAAACTTCGACAGCATTCAGTGAGGAACAGGTTTTATGTCACGCAGTGTTTTCACTGCCAGCGCTTTGGCCATGTAGCAGGATCCATCTACTGCCCAAACAAGGATAAATCTCCGGTTTGTGCCTTCTGTACGGGAGATCATGACACTAGGAGTTGCCATGCCAAGAAGGAAAATGTAGTGAGCAGGATGAAATGTGTCAACTGTGATCATGGAGGAAGCAGAGAGGACAAGCGCCATGCTCAAAGTCACCCAGCCTCCAGCAGTATGTGTCCATTCTATGTAAATGCTAAAGGAAGACTCATGGAGAGTACCAGTGGAGTAACGAAGCAGGAAAAAAACGTGTACCTGACGAGGGCATGGGAGGATCTGAGAGGAAAACGTCTTGGAGGATTGGCACACTAAACGTCCACTCAATTATGAATAAGACGTCAGGTGTAATTACACACTTGGAGGAAAAAGGATGCGACATCTGCTTGGTACAGGAGACTTATCTGAAACAGAGTGACACAGCTAAAATTCAGGAGATCAGAGACTATGGTTGGAATATCTTCTCCTCGCCTAGAGCGGAACGTTCAGGAGGTGGAATTGGAATCTTGTACAGGGATGGTGTCAAGTTGAAATACACTCCGGTAAAAGCAAAGTTTAAATCGTTTCAAGTCCAGGAAGCCCTTATTGGAGGAGGAAAAGATGTGACGAGGCTGTGCAATATCTATAGACCTCCGTATACTGGCAAGGCACGGTTTACGGAAGCCCAGTTCTTGGATGAGTTTACTGATTATTTGTCAGAGTTGGTCTGCAAAATGGGGAACCCTATCCTGATGGGGGACTTTAACTTCCAGGTTCAAGACACTCAGAACTTCTATGCGAAGAAGTTGCTTGGACTACTTGACTCTCTTGGATTTGATCAGCGGGTCCCACTACAACCTACTCATGTTCGTGGTGGTACTTTGGATCTGCTTCTCTGCCAAAAAGACAGATATTCTAAGGTTCAATCAGTTGACGTATTTCCTGACGGAACGACCTCTGATCATTTTCTTGTATTGGCGGAGCTGTGTATTGAAACTGTAGCAAGTGAATACAAGACTCGTGAAAAAGTGGACATGTACAGAGATTTCAAGGCTGTTGATATTGAAATACTTCGATGTGCTTTTAGGAGTGTGGATTGGAGTGAAGCGATGGAATCTGGATCAGCTGAGGAGGTTTTGTGTATTTATATGAGGAAACTTGAGGAACTTGTGGATAGGACTGTCCCGTTGAAAAGGAGAAAGAAGAGAGGAGCTAAGCTGAGGCCATGGAGAGATAATCCAGAGGTGCGTCAAGTTCTTCGTCAGCGGCGGAATGCTGAGCGAGCCTGGGAGAATAATAAAACCAGCGTCACGAAGAAGCAGTTCAATGAACTCAAGAGGCAGTTTGGGCGTGTTGACAAGGAAGCGAGGACGAACTACGTCAAGGAAGACTTGGAGGAGTCCAGAGATGACCCCAAAGCACTTCAAAGGAAATTGAACCGTCTACTTGGTAATACTGAGACCTTTATGCCTGAAACCACAGATAAGCGGAGGTTAGCGGATGACTTTGCGGACTTCTTTGTTGGAAAAGTTGATAAGATCCGGTCTACTGTTATCGGAGAGAAGAATCTGAGGACTAAGAGGAACCCTATTCATCAGACACCCGTCTGTTGTTTTGAGGAATTTGAGGAAGTATCCCCAGATAAACTAAAGAGGATAATCAAAGACATGCCCGACAAGACATGTGATCTTGACCCTATACCGACTTGGTTAGTGAAGGGGTGTATGCATGAGCTAGCTCCAGTCTTGTGCAGGTTTATTAACCTATCTTTTGGATGTTCCAGTGTTCCTGAACTTCTCCAGCAAGCTTTGGTGTTTCCAACGATTAAGAACCCTTATGGCGATAAGGACACTTTGACCAATTATCGGCCAGTCTCCAACCTATCTTTTGTCTCCAAGCTTCTTGAAAAGATAGTTCTAGAGCAGCTCAACTCGTATCTTAATGAGAACGAGTTACTAAATAAGCATCAATCAGGTTACAGGGTGAATCATAGCTGTGAAACCCTACTGATGGGTATGTTTGATGATCTCCTTCGGGATATGGATGAAGGAAAGGTCGCAGGCCTCTTTCTATTAGATATGAGCGCCGCTTTTGACACAGTGGACCATGGAAAGCTGCTAGAAGTTCTTGAAGAACGGTTTGGAGTGAGGGGTTCTGTCTTGGATTGGTTCGCCAACTATCTACAAATGAGGACTTATCGGGTAAACGTGGAAGGGGAACTTTCGAGGATTGTCTCTCTGATTTGTGGAGTTCCGCAGGGTTCACTGCTTGGACCTGTGTTGTTTTTACTGTATGTGGAGGAATTGCAAGATTTGGTCAAACCGTATGGCTTGAGGATTAAACTTTATGCTGATGACTCGCAATTGTACATCAGCTTTGTTCCTACTGATGAGGAAAACTGGAAACTGGCAAAGGAGAGGACTGAGGAATGCTTGTCAAGTGTGAAAGAGTGGATGAGTGAGCACTGGCTAAAGTGCAATGAGGCAAAGACTGAATTCCTGCTGTTAGGCAAAAACAGTGCCCTGGATAAGATGGTCTATCAGCCCACTGTGGACTTTGGTGGAGTGGAGATAAGCCCAGTGGACTTTACGGGGAGTACAGGGAAAACACTAGGAGTGTTCCTTGATAGCAACCTCTCTATGGAGAGGCAAATCAACAGTGTTAAGAGGCAATGTGGTTTGTTGTTGAAGAATCTATGGCAGGTAAACCGGTGTCTAGATAGATCGACGAAGATACTCCTTGTTAAGCAGCTCATCATTTCAAGACTGGATTATTGTAATATCCTTTACCATGGCTTACCTAAGAAGCTTCTCAACAGCCTTCAGAGAGTCTTGAACTCGTGTGTCAGATTTGTTTATGGCCTACACGGTCACCAAGACACCTACATGCCATACTTGAAAGAATTGCATGTTCTTCCTGTGGAACAACGAGTCACGTTCAAAGCATGCCTTATGGCGTACAAGATTGTACATGGATTGGCCCCTGACTACCTGCAAGATCAGGTCCCTGTTGATGATGGACTTCATGTGATCCGGGCTACTAGAGGAAATGCTTGGCCTGATGGCCTCAAGCTGAAGTACCCTAAGCTATCAAGTGTCAACGCGACTTCCAAGTTGAGAAGAAGACGCCCGTCGGTTTACCTGCCTGAAGTCTGGAATAGGCTTCCCCTTGATCTGAGAGCTGTTGAGTCTGTGGAATCTTTCAAGTCTAAGCTCAAGACTAGTCTTTTCACTGAGGCTTTTGGTGAGACTGGACTGTCCTCTTAACACTCTCCTTCTTGCTGAGGTATGTGCTCTAGCTGGTACCCGTTTTTAATTATTTTTCTGTATTTAAGCTCGTGGCGAGCAGAAGTGTGAAGCATAAATTGGGGTTTTTCATAGCACGAGTGTTTTTCTGTGTTTCCAATATACGGACTTTTATATCATTTTTTAGAGTTCCAGGACTCTAACTCAGTCTGTTATGTAATCAGTCACCGATAGTTATGTGAGCCGATAGTAATGTGAGCCGGTGTAATTTTTCTTTATTATTTTTTGTTCTATTAGGGATAAGTTGGCGAGGTCTTACCAGTATATTAACCGTTCAGATCATCCTTCAGTGACAGCAGCAGTTTCGCTGCTCTGTCCCTGTCGGATATGGGCGGAATATAAACATAGTTATTATTATTATTATTATTAAATGATAATTGAAACTAACAAAAGTGAAGTACATGTAACTGGATTGCAATTGCGATAATATGTTCCTGAAAAGTGTACTGCAGCTAGTGTTCTGCCGAACCAGGAGCTACACCAACTATACACTGACTGTGAAGGTGAGGACAGCAGCTACAAAGACAAACTTCCGAAAGAGGGATATATGTGGGGGAAGTAAATTGGTAGAGCTGGGAGAAAAGGCTGGAAGAAGATAAAGATGTTGAACGGCAGATTATATATCGAGTGATTTTATGAAATACAATATCACAAGACGATACTACATTACATCTCGTGCAGCACAGTTGGACAGAGGCAAAATATCACAAGGAATAATTACACTTCTTGATAAATGTATCGCTATGTAACTTGTTGGGAAGTCACGTGTAATTCTTTAGAACAGAAATGAATCGTTCCATGTGAAGATAAACAATATGAAAATCGGGCACCTTATCTCTCTCTCTCTCTCTCTCTCTCACTGTCTCTCTCTCTCACTGTCTCTCTCTCTCTCTCTCTCTCTCTCTCTCTCTCTATCTTTCTCACTATCTCTCTCTCTCTTCTACTAAATGAAACCTTTACCTTTAGTTCTACAACGAAAACAATAGATTGACCAACACCACGCTACCTAAAAATACACACATTATGCACTGGTGGTACATAGTAGAATCTACTAAGTAGATTAGTGACGGTGGGCGACAGGAAATACATTCAGCAAACACATGTGAAAGTCACGTGACGATATTATTCATACTCAATTTATATGTTGTCTGTATTTATGTACGGTAATGTGATGTCTGGTGGCAGCAATATAGCAATTAGCAACGGGCACCAGTTTAGGTCAAACTCCCTAACAAAGTAGACTCATCATTGCGTCATTTTTTAATTGAAGGAACAAATTAAGAAACACAGATTTTTGAAAAGCAATATATTATTATTTGTTCATCTCTCATAACAGGTCGTTTTGGGTGGTAATGACGGTCCTACTGCCAGAATATCAGTAGACATTCTCCTCACGTTCCTATTCATGGCCGCCACCGCTCCCTGACTCTTCTCCACCGCAATACGGTGTGATTTCACGGCTCCATTCCTGCACGATATCGCCTGAACCATCTCCATCCAGTGTTCACCCTGCCTCCCCGTGGAGTGAGAGCTAAACTCGAACACAGCCAGGGTCTCTGTATGGATCGCTTTACTCTTCACATCCACCACAAGGTTCAACAGGTCCAGTTGATCCACCATGATGGGGTAATGGAAGGTAGAGTTGAACACAGGGTCCTTCCCCTTTACAGACATGGTCTTGTGCTCCGTTCTCCTGTCAGTCTCAGTGTTGTGGAAGGTCACCTTGATGTAGGTTTCCGGGGAAATAATGCCCGTAGTACCACTGGGAAGGACCAGCTCTGTTATCTCCATCACCGTTACAATCAACTTGGCTGCCTGCATGTTGTAGTTGAGTTTCAACTTCAGACACGGTTCACTCTCCAGGGGCGAGGTGTCGGATACCAAGAAGTCAAACTTAAGGAAGCACCCTGTACCAAGATCATTAGCCCCCGTCACCTCACTGAAGTGAAGGGGAAACTTCCCGTACTCCTTCTGGCGGGACCGCTCATCTATCGACCACAGGTAGAACCAATAGGTCGAGGTTTTTAGGGCATCCTCAGTGACAGGGAACTTGAAAGAGTTAGACCCGACTAGAGCCCCTAAATTCCGTGCGTATTTCAAGAGGGGAACGCTAATTCTCCGTTCTGCGGGTCTCTTCACTTTTACACACGCATCCCTCTTGTAAATGCTAAATTTTCTATGTAAATATGGGGTAAATTTGTGCTGCCTGTGCTGCCTCCACTCTGACGCGTGAGGCCCGGGTTCGATTCCCGACCGATCCCGGCTTGTCCAATATGCTGCCTCGCCTTTAATTTGCTGCCAAATTAAGGGCATTACTCTCTTGGGTATTTGCAATATCTGGGCACCGGGGTAGTAACGGTGTCCATGGTGGTTTTAATAATCCGAGGACGGTGCTTCGTAGCGTTCCCCACTATCTACAACATCGTTATAACTTGGTGGGGGTAGATTAGCAGGAGGACTGTAGGAAATCGGGTATCGATCAGAGAGGGTCGGGCTGTTCATTTTAGGTGAATCGGCTAGCGTAGATTTGTACCCTTGATAACCCCCTTTCTCTGACTCACTGCTACTGCTACTGGAACGTTTGGTGAAGTTATCCGCGGGGGGTAAGTGGCGGGGGTAGTATGGATCTTCTTCGGTCTGATCAGCAGTTGGTTGGTTGTGAGCTGCAGGGCTTGGTGAGTCAGCCCCCTGAAGTGACCCCATCTCATTATCATCATCTGTTTCTTCTTTCTTAGCATAACAACAGCTGCAACATCTCTTTACTTTCCTTTTTAGACTGCGGAAAAGTTCCCTTAAACACGATTCCCAAATGACGCCTACACAGCAGCATAGCCAAAGCATGATGCATGGCCACCAGGTGATATAGCACGTTTCAGATGGGATGATCGCTAAGATAATCAAATAAGTAATGACGATCAGAACGGCAGGAACAACAATAGCCGCTAGACCCTTTCCGAAGGAATATTTGTTATCTAACAGAATAGCCTCATCATGATAATAACACCTGAACCAGTTATCCAGATCATTGAATATCTCATTACTCAGCCTCTCCCAGTAATTCATAAGTGAAGCCTCGTTCCTGCTATACCTGTCAGTACACGTCGTGCTAGCGAGACACCCCCGTTTAGCTGAACTAGCGTCATATGCTAGGAGCCCCATTTTCGGGGGCGCAGAGAAATTCTTGTTGTCATACCAGTATGCGTAGACCTCCAGACAGGGGTAGTAACTAGTGCAACTATACTCATCGTTTGGGTCCGAACAATCGCACTGCACCAGGGACATTTCCCCGGGGTCTATAGTTCTCGTAATCAGAGCACAGGAACCAACCACAAATCTGGCCCCATAAAACTGGTTGGGGCTGTAGGCAGCACCAAGTATTATAAGGAGAATGCACAGACATCCAAGAAGTATCAGAAGACCGGTTACCGTTCGGAAGTGACCCATAGTGAAGCTACCTGTCACCTGCAGTTCAGAAGAAACGTGTTAGACAAGCAAAATACGGGCAGCATATAATAGGATTCTTTTTTCAACAGGAATTTTATAGTTTTAAATAAATGATAATTGAAACTAACAAAAGTGAAGTACATGTAACTGGATTGCAATTGCGATATATGTTCCTGAAAAGTGTACTGCAGCTAGTGTCCTGCCGAACCAGGAGCTACACCAACTATACACTGAATGTGAAGGTGAGGACAGCAGCTACAAAGACAACTTTCCGAAGGAGGGATATATGTGGGGGAAGTAAATTGGTAGAGCTGGGAGAACAGGCTGGAAGAAGATAAAGATGTTGAACGGCAGATTATATATCGAGTGAATTTCATGAAATACAATATCACAAGACGATACTACATTACATCTCGTGCAGCACAGTTGGACAGAGGCAAAATATCACAAGGACTAATTACACCTGGATAAACTATTCAGAGTGTATCGCTATGTAACTTGTTGGGAAGTCACGTGTAATTCTTTAGAACAGAAATGAGTCGTTCCATGTGAAGATAAACAATATGAAAACGGCACTTTCTCCATGGTTAAAGAAGGAGAGAAGAGCGAGAGGAGCGAAAAAGGGGCAGCGAGGAGAGAAGCGAGAGCGAGCGGAGCGAAGAGAGAGGAGAGAGAGAGGGAGAGAGAGAGGAGCCGAGAGAGCGTCCGTGAGCTAGCGCTGCGTTTGCTGATCTATTGCTATCTCTTCTCTTCTCTTTCTCTCTCTCTCTCTCTCTCTCTCTCTCTCTCTCTCTCTCTCTCTCTCTCTCTCTCTCTTCTACTAAATGAAACCTTCACGACCCTTAGTTCTACAACGAAAACAATAGATTGACCAACACCACGCTACCTAAAAATACACACATTATGCACTGGTGGTACATAGTAGATTAGTGACAGGAAATACACTCAGCAAACACATGTGAAAGTCACGTGACGATAATTCATACTGTTGTCTGTATTTATGTACGGTAATGTGATGTCTGGCGGCAGCAACATAGCAATTAGCAACGGGCACCAGTTTAGGTCAAACTTCCTAACAAAGTAGACTCATCATTGCGTCATCCTTTTTTAATTGAAGGAACGAATTAAGAAACACAGATTTTTGAAAAGCAGTATATTATTATTTGTTCATCTCTCATAACAGTTCGTTTTGGGTGGTAATGACGGTCCTACTGCCAGAATGTCAGTAGACATTCTCCTCACGTTCCTATTCATGGCAGCCACCGCTCCCTGACTCTTCTCCACCGCAATACGGTGTGATTTCACGGCTCCATTCCTGCACGATATCGCCTGAACCATCTCCATCCAGTGTTCACCCTGCCTCCCCGTGGAGTGGGAGCTAAACTCGAACACAGCCAGGGTCTCTGTATGGATCGCTTTACTCTTCACATCCACCACAAGGTTCAGCAGGTCCAGTTGATCCACCATGATGGGGTAATGGAAGGTAGAGTTGAACACAGGGTCTTTCCCCTTTACAGACATGGTCTTGTGCTCCGTTCTCCTGTCAGTCTCAGTGTTGTGGAAGGTCACCTTGATGTAGGTTTCCGGGGAAATAATGCCCGTAGTACCACTGGGAAGGACCAGCTCTGTTATCTCCATCACCGTTACAATCAACTTGGCTGCCTGCATGTTGTAGTTGAGTTTCAACTTCAGACACGGTTCACTCTCCAGGGGCGAGGTGTCGGATACCAAGAAGTCAAACTTAAGGAAGCACCCTGTACCAAGATCATTAGCCCCCGTCACCTCACTGAAGTGAAGGGGAAACTTCCCGTACTCCTTCTGGCGGGACCGCTCATCTATCGACCACAGGTAGAACCAATAGGTCGAGGTTTTTAGGGCATCCTCAGTGACAGGGAACTTGAAAGAGTTAGACCCGACTAGAGCCCCTAAATTCCGTGCGTATTTCAAGAGGGGAACGCTAATTCTCCGTTCTGCGGGTCTCTTCACTTTTACACACGCATCCCTCTTGTTAATGGTCGGGTGAATCTTGGCTATTTGATTGATGTTCATCTCGAGAGTACCATTCCTATACTGGATACAGATCGTTATCTCCGCCACCTTACCCTCCGAGTATCGCTTCCTCATGAGCTCCACATCCTCAGGACCTCCTCCCCCGGCTGGTGCAGTGCTCTGTTCTCCTAGTTCCGTGCTGCTCGGTACAATGGGCCCCTTTCTCTTCCTAGTGGGTTGCTGCCTTCTGGGAACATGTTGCCCAGCAGAACTATCCCTTGTTCCAGATGGCTGTATCTCGTAGGTACTGATCCGAGGTTTGGCAGCGGCAGGAAGGATAGGTCTAAACACGTCATCCTGGACTTTCTCCCGGCCTCTACACAGCCGGTAGACAAGGTAGGAGAGACCAAGGAGGGTTAGGAGGGATGCTGTGCAGACAAGGACAACAACCCAAAGAGTCATGATCAAAAGTGGGAATAATGGAGCTAGGTAAAGATAAGGAACGGGGGTCCTATTACACGCTTAAACAGAAGAGAGCATCAATCTCTCTCCCTCTCTATCTTCTCCCTAGCAACGGCTAGTTTGGGGAGCCGTGCATGCTAGTACTGGGTGACTGGGAGTAATTTTCACTCATGGATTGAAAGTTACTAAACATGTTTCAATGAAACAACCTGATGCTTAGTATGCAGCAGGATCTTCTTTGTTACTATCTTTGAGTATAGCCAGTTTTGCTTTTGCTTTCGATTTGAGATATTTTTCATCATTTATTCGACAAATTAAATATTTTAACACCTGTCTATCTCTCTAGCGAATGAAATAACATGAAACATGGCTAGCACAGCTAATAAATTAGGATTTGTTGCTTTACCAAAGCCTGAAGAAGAGAACACAGAATCCCCCATCCTTTCAATCGACTGTTTCAACCCTCGCGCTATCCTTGACTTTGGAGATGTGAGTTGTGCAATTTGTTTTATTTTTCACGTTAATTCCTCAGTTATAGATCAAACAAATCCTATCTATAATTATAACTAACCTATATCCAACTCTCAGGTGCCAGCGGGTAAAACAACCATCAAGCATTTCACGCTGGAAAACCCCCACGATGAGACAATTGAACTGAGCACTGTAAAGTTTCCCTCTGCCATCAAGACGATTGTACTTCATGGGTATACACTGGAGGAATCCAAGAAACATGTTTTTAAAGTACCCGCCGGATCTTGTATCGATATAAATGTGGCGTGGACACCTGGTAGGAAGACCTGTCATGTTGTCAATTTTAATAATTGTTTCAGGTTGAACTGTTTTGTTATTTTGTCTGTATCTCTTTCACGGTATCTCTTTCAGAAGTTAATGGATCGGGTGGAATGAGGCAAACTCTGGAACTGTCATGGGAGAGAAAGAGGTTCACTTTAACCATGGTCGGGTTTATCGTGGAAGCGAAACAGAGAAAGGTTTGTTTTGAGATCATGCTACATGAGAATTGAGAGGATAAATAGTTAAATAGCTTGTAGCAGCACCATACAATACTTCATTTCCGATAATGATCGGTTGGCAATCTTTCAATCTTATTCCCGCCCCTCTACCTCGCGTCGCGCGCGGGATAAGCGCGCATTTGTTATGATCAAAGTACGCATTGTCAGCACATAACGATCACACAGTCTCCAACTTGAAATTCGAATATCCCGCTCCTCATTCTATTTTCAACCGTAACCAACGTCTCATTCCCTCTCATCATAGAAAACGGTAAAGCGGATTGTCAAAAAAACTGCCCCAAAGAAACCTACAAACCTACCAATTTCAAATGACGAAGACGCAGAGAATAAGGTACATCTCAAAATGAAATACCCAGCAAACTTGACTGTTTTTTAATCTGATTAACTACCCTAACTTCTTGTAGAGGTTCAAAGGGATCGCCAACCAAACGGCAAACCAGACGGTACTTGGAGAGAAAGGTATGAAACAGGTCGTGTCACCAGTGCTGACAGGAGAGAACTCTCCCACTCCTCTCCTACCTAAACTTGATCTCAATAACGTTGTTGTTACTCCCTTCTCATCTCTGGATACCCCACCTGTGCAGGTAAGAGGAATAATAGATGGAAACAAGACAGCGACAAACAGAGGAGAGACGATGATAGACAGACGAGAGACAGTATAAAACAGACGACACACAGTTGTAGGGAAGAACAGATGATAGACAGTTACTGGAACAGACGGACCCCACTAACTAACAAACAGAACATTGACAATATGGTAAAACATCTTAACTTTTTGTGTCTGTGCGTTTGCGTAACAGAAAAGACGTAAAAGATGGGGATGTGTTGTGAGTGAAGTGACACCTTGTAAAAGACACAAGAAAACACATGAGCGATTCTCTATGCTCGGTGAAGAGAGGAAGAGTGTGAGTGTGTGGCATGAATCATATGTGTGTATGATTAACGAGCAGTGACTTGTGAAGCACAAAACAATGCGACCAACTTTTACTTTTAGTATTCCTTATCTCTCTCTTTATCATCCTTGTCGCACCTCTATTTTACTCCTTAATTCTTGTGTCTTCCCCACACTATTTTACTCCTTATCGCTTTACAGGTGGAAGCCCCTGTAAAACCCTCCCCACCATCCATCACATCCCCCACGGAGGATCAGTCCAATAAGATCACCAACACGGGTGCTCCCGCAAAGAGCTCAACCCCAGAGAATGAGAACAAGAGCCCCAGTGAGATATCACCCACAGAGGATGGTGTTGGTGGTGGTTCAAAAACACCCCGTAAACGGAGGACATGGGGTGCAGTTGATAGCAATCCGTTATTAATAACACCCACTGTCGTTACAAGGTATAAGGGAATGGAGCTGGAGAGGGTAAATGATAATTGGGAGATGGATATCTGTGGGTGGGTGTGGAATTAATTTCAGGCACTGACTGTGTACACTGTACATCGCGCACCCCTTCGGCCCGGTGCGAAGAGGACGGTCTTATTATATGAGACAAGGAATTAATATCAAATTGTTCCAGGGCTGCCATGAAACGAATTGCCGAGGAGCAATCCAGTATGTGCCAGCAGACCTTTATGGAGTGCCATACTATGCTTGATGGAGATAGTGTCCTCTCCCCGCCTGTAGATGCCTCTCCTCCTCCTCTTCCCTTTCCAGCGCCCAATGAAACGCTTGCAACAGTAGCTTCTACTACTGGAATAGCCCCACCCAGTCCTGTCCCGACTGGAGTAGCGGGCGGGCCCCTTACTGCTACACCTATGCATCCCGTAAGTTGAGTAGTAGAGTTGACAGAGAACTGGATACATTCCTGTCAGTAGTAGTTGACAGAGAGATATTCCTGTCAGTAGAAATCGCTTTTCTGATCCTGACACAGGAGACTTGTTGTTCTGTTAGATAGTGTGGTCTCTCTCTACAATAATAGCTGTTAACACAGTATACTCTCTCTATAATAATAGCTGTTAACACATACAATACATTGTTAACACATACTGTTAACACAGTATACTCTCTCTCTAGTCGATGGTGTTTAACAAGAAAGAGACCCAGGAGAGTGGGTTACCATGTTTCGATACCAGTATTATACCTCATGCCTCGCCCAAGGGATCTCAACCTACCAGTCCCAGAACACCCGCAATCCGAGTAAGTAGGAGCAGTGAACATTAGATTTAGTGACTCATTCTATTTCAGTGTGTTAGTTACTAATTTGTTCCCCATTTGTTCATTTTCCCCAGAAATCAGAAGCCTTTGTCATCCCGGCTATTGAGACGACAACATCAACTGTTGATTTGAGTCATGAGGGACCTATTGCCTCCACCCCTGCGGTAAATATCTCTGTTGTACCATGTTCCTTTGTTATGTTCTAATACCCTCCTTTACATTTGTATGGCACGGCACGCGGTGAAACAGGGTCGATCAAGGCAATCTTACCCCTTACTAGTGACCGGCACCTTTCTCTTTTATTTCTATCCCTCTACTGTCCCCTTCTAGTTCTAAAATTCCTTTCCCCTACTGCAGCCGCAACCAAAAGTACCTGCACCGCCCAAGATCGTCAGGACAGCAAAACCAACTGCAACAAAACCAAAGCGACCCGAGTTCAAGGCCCCCACGGTTGGTACCGAATCTCGGCCTAAAACTGCCCCGGGTCGTCCTGGTCTGGCAGGCAGAGATGCACTTCGGAAGACCTTGGGAGGTGATGTAATGAGGAGGCCGGTGAAGGCAGCAAAACGGAGATCGAAAAGTGCCGACAGGGTCGAGAAACCAAAACAGAAGACAACAACCACAGCAGCTACCCCTAGTGTTGCTTCAAATTCTAAAATGCCAAAACGCAAAGGTAAAAAAGCTCAGATTTGATTCAAAATATATTTCATTTGCTCATCCTCCTCCGTAAGTGACTGATTAGAAGTTCTTTATTTAATCATTCTAGGTTGTTTACTGACCGACTCCCCCTCCCCCAGATATGTTAACACCAGGTGCAATGTGCCCTCCGAAGTCACCTATCAAGCGACTCCGACCCCTCCAACGAATAGCCAGTGCAGATGACGCTTTTAGGGAGAAACGCCATCGCAGTGCTGACGTGCTAAAAACACCCATCGATAAGAACAAGAGTAAGTGGAGAATAAATATATGGTAGTTAACTGTGCTTTCACTTGTTGGTTGAAGTAGTATTATCTAGTGTCTGAGAGATTATTATGTAGTAATCTGTATCAGATCACCCTGTCCTAACTGTTATCGCTCTTTTAGCAGCCGGAACGAGCAGCAACTTAACTCGGAGAAGTGGAGTTCCAACTACGGGAAAAAGAATCAAAGTTGGAAATACTCGTACCAGTGGGGGTAAGTGTCCTGAACAAATTAAACAAATAAGTATCTGAATATCCACTTCGTTTTCCCATACATGTTCTAAACCCCCTTTTTTTTCTCTTTTTTTTCTTCCTCTGTGCGGCATATTCCCCTTTCTTGGTAATATACCATCTCTGTTGGTGTTACACTAGAAAGTAACAGCTCTCAACGCTGACCCTATCTAAACCCCTCTTTCCCCCTCAGTTCTGCCCCGTCACCCCCTTGCCATGTCCTCGGTTACGAACATGTACTTTGACGACAAGTGGAAGATAAAGCAGGAACGGGCCTTCACAGTCTGGATGAATTTCCACCTTTGCCCCCCTGAGGGATCCCTGCCACCTACCTACCAGACCACCCGGGACGTGCTCAAGAATGCGGCAAGGAAGGCCAAGAAGGGCACTACCCCTCCTAATAACAGGGCTGCTGTACTGGCTAGAATTCAGGCGGAGAGGAAACTATTCCAGTCGGAGCGACGAGCAAACGCAATTTTCCAGGTACATACTTCGTTATATTTTGTTATATTTGGTTACATTTGGTTACCATTAAATTACAGGAAACACCCGGCACTCTGTTATACATAACTTGTTTTTAATCAAGGGTTTTCAATAACACTTCAAGCCGGTCCTAAATTATCCTCCACCAGTCTGCGGGTACAGTGCTGCTGAAGCTGGAACGAGAGATAAACGAGGGAGGGTTAACAGTTAGAGGGGACAGGAAGCTAGATGCGGATCTGGGTCTGAAAGATCAACTAATTGACCTGCTGCTGTGTTACAACCCGATCTGGTTGAGGCTGGGTTTGGAGATCCTTTATGAGGAGATCATCCCGTTAACACACCATCAGGTAACATGGTTACCATGGTTACCTCTTACCTGGTTACCATGGTAACCATGGTTAAATAAACTAACGTTGCTACTATAAATATAACGGTTACCATGGTTATCTCTTACACGAACGTGATCACTACGGTTATACGCTAACAAATGTTGTAACCACTCCTCTCAGGACATGCCGGGTTTAGTTACCTTTCTGAATACCCGGTTCGTCAACAACCCAGCTATAGCACAACGGTACGCCCACCCTACAGTTCCCGGATCCCATGCCACAGGATACGAAACAGACCTCCGCAAGTTCACCCTCAAAAGGGTATGTTGTTTTTTTGTTTCCATGGTTACTTCACGTTGCTATGGTTACTTTCTTACTCCATGTTTCTATACTGAAGGGTTCTACTCTTACACTCTCTCCCAGTTCCTGATGTTGGTTCTGTTACTGGACATGGCTAAATCTTCCCGAGTCCTAGAGCACGATCCCTGTCTGTTCTGTCTGAACTCCCCCCACAAGACGAGTAGATCTTTGTTGATCAAGTTCTCCAATTCCTTCCTCAGTGGGGAGGGTGATGTGACTAAACATCTCTCTTACATCGGGTAGGTTCTACTCAGACAGGGTCTAATAATATATCGAGAACACGTTTGTATCTCCCGTCCTTTCCTCCCATGTATATCCAATATATCCATCCCTTCTCCTCACTCACCTGTATAATTCCCTCAGGTACACCGTTAACCATGAACAGAAACCGATCGAGGAGTTCAATTACACCGTATCTCGAATCGAAACTGACCTCCGAGATGGCACGAGGCTGTGCAGACTGGCCGAGATCCTCACCGAGACACCCCTCTGTGATAAGCTCCGGGTCCCCACCGTCAGTAGGCTGCAGAAGGCCCACAATGTCAGCCTCATGCTCACCCAGATGGTCTCAGAGGGGGTGTCCCTGGATGACGTGCCCCATGGAACCATCGACAAGTACAGCATTGTGGATGGCAATCAGAATCTCACCCTGGCACTCATCTGGAATGTCATCTTCCAGTACTCGATCTCGAGAATCTTAGCAGTTAACCAGCTGGAAGCGGAAATAAACATCCTGAAGAGCATCCTAAACCGCCGCAAAAAGATGTTCCGACCCTCCCTTCGAGGTGGTGATGATGACTACGTCCTGGGGCTACCATCCCGCCGTCTCTCTGTTAATGAGGCTTCCTTCTTTAAAAGTCGAGTTCTAACTGCCCTGATGGAGTGGTGCCAGACTGTCTGCAGTTTCTATGATGTTCCAGTGGATAACTTTACTGTTTCGTTCTCTGATGGCAGGGTCTTGTGTCTCCTAATCCATCACTACCATCCCGAGCTGGTTCCGTTCCATCGTGTCAAGATGAGCACGGCCCTCTCCCGGCAACTCATTGAAATGGACCTGTCACGTGACTTCCTAACTGATCCCGTGGTAGAGACGGAGCGTTTCCGGGACAACGAGAGGGAGAATTTCAAGTTGCTTGCGGAGGCAATGAGTGGGTTAGCAGCTGTTCCTGCCATGGTGTTCCCCCAGGACATGATCGGAACGATACCTGATGAGAGAGTAGTGATCACATTTGTAGCCTACTTGTGTGCATCTCTCGTGGATATTTCCCAGGAATTCCGGGCAGCCCAGAGAATTCAACGGCTGTGGAAGAGATACAAATTCCTCCAGCGGCATGAGGAAATGAGGGGAGTTAGGAAGGATGTTATCAAGGTTCAGAGTCTCATGAGGGCAGTCCTGGCTGGCAAGAAGTTGGAATACCTCCGGGCTAATCGAGAGGCCATCCTAGCAGAGAGAAGGGAGTACGCAGCCAGGAGAATCCAGCAGGGTTGGCGAGGAGCCAAGGAGGTGAAACTGGCCCGGGGCGAGTTCCTGGCCAAGAGAGAGGCAGCAGTGAAGTTACAGCAGTGGTATAGGAGTATCTTGGAGGTTAGGTGGAGGGACAGGATCTGTGCGGCTAGGAAGATACAGAGCGTGTGGAGGGGACACAGGGCCCGGTGTCAGTTGGAGAGGGCCCATTCTAGTGTTATCAAGATCCAGGCAGCATACCGGGGCCACCAGTGCAGGAGACGATTCCTCGCTCAACGAAGTGCCGCATCTGTTATTGCAGCTAAATGGAAGGCGACACTTTTGATGAAGGAGCAGCGGATTGACTTCCAGGCTCAGCGTGCTGCGGCGTGTACTGTTCAGCGGTATTGGCGGGGACATGCAGCTAGGGTGCGGGTTGAGAAGTTGCGAGCTGCCAAACAAGCGTGTCTCTATATCCAGGCAGTGTTCAGGGGTGTCCTGGTACGCCGTGATATATCACGGGCCAGGAATGCAGCCATCACTATACAACAGACATACCGTGCTACATGTACCATGCGAGAGGAGCGAGGGAGGTATCTAGCTAAGAGAGAGGCTGCCGTGTCCATTCAGAGCGTTTATAGGGGTGTCATGGTTAGACGGGAGATGGAACTGAGAAGAGCCGCTGTGATCAAGATCCAGGCAGCGGCGAGGGGATGGATTGTGAGGTTGTGTGTTGAGAGAAAGAGAAGGGCTGCTTCTACAATACAGATCTGGTACAGGTCTCAAAAACTAATGGTCCAGGAGAGGGATATATACCAGTCTAAGAAGGTCGCAGCAGTGTCTATTCAGTCTCTATGGAGGATGCTGCTAGTCCAGAGGCGCATTGCCATGGAAACCAAGGCTGTTACCAGGATCCAGACGGCGTGGCGGGCACACAGGGATAGGAAACACTTCCTGGATGTTCGATCAAGTGCCATTAGTATTACAAGCCACGTGGAGGCGCTACAAAATAAGAAAACAATCAGAACAAGCTCGTCTTGCTCTTCTCCGAAGTGTCCTCACCGTGCAGTCGCTCTACAGGGGCTGTGCAGTTAGAAGACACCTAGTTGCCCAGCAGGACTCGGCAACCCGCCTACAGGCTGTCTATAGAGGGTACTGTGTAAGGAGAGAGGTGGAGTGCCAGAGAAAAGCAGCAGTCACCATCCAGCAGCAATACAGGGCAGTGATACAGGGCAGGGTTGATAGGGCCGCATACCTCACTCAGCGGAAGAGTGTAGTGGTTATCCAGGCTCATGTTCGGGGCTGGCTGGTCAGGGTGGCCCATACTCGGCAATGCACCAGTGCGGCTCACATCCAGGCAGTATGGCGGGGGTATCAGGAGAGAAAGAGGTATGGGAGGGTACGTGATGCTACTGTGTTAATTCAGCACCATGTGGTAGCCTGGTTAGTTGGAAGAAAGGAGAGGCAGGAGTACCTACACCTGCGACAGGTTGTGATTCAGGTCCAGGCAATATCCCGTGGTGCCGCTGTTAGGAGGGTGGTTGCTAGGCAACACCACTCCGCAACCACCATTCAGCGTGTTTGGAGGGGATATACCGCCCGCAAAGTTATTGGTATTCAGAGACATGCAGCTGTGTGTATTCAAAGCACGTGGAGAATGGCACGGGACCGGGCTGCCTTTGTGCGGGTTTGTCAGGCTGTAGTAACAATCCAGGCAGGATGGAGAATGACCCTATGTGTCAGGGAATACAGAGAGAAACAGGGCAGGGCAGTACAGATCCAGGCTGCTTGGAGGGGATACCGGGCTGTTAGGGAGTACAGGAAGACAAGGGAGGGTGTTGTGAGGATCCAGGCTGCTTGGAGAGGATATAGAGCTAGGAGGGTGCATCGGTTATTGGTGGTCTTGAACCAGACCCGGAGAAAACTACTAGAGGAAAATATACCACTCCACTTAGTAAGTATACGTTACTTTTTAGTTTGTCTGTTACTTGTTTACTTGTTTATCTACTAAAACTTGTGTCAATTGCTCCCTACGTACTCCATTCTTACTAAAAACACTTTATTTTCAGATGTTAGAACTAACTGATAACCTTGGGAATCTGGGCTTCTGAACATGTCCCTCTGAAACAGTTCACAGAATTGGTTGTACAGACTTAAAGTTTATTAATTATTTCAAGAAAAGAACAGAAACTGAAGACGGAAGAGCGTTTTGTAGTAATGATAATATCATAATAGCAGTTATCTAATTCTCAATGGAAAGAGAAATGTGGGCCGAACGTTTTGCCGTATTTCAATTACATGTTCTTGATGATTGATTCTAGTTCTACTCAAGTAATCCCGAACTATTTTGTTAAATGCATTTTTAAATCGCAAAGGACTGTCATCTTTTGCCTGTTATGTTCTAATCCTCCGGAGCTGCACTGTGATAGATTATCTATTAGATACATGAGAGAGGGTCAACTCGAGCAAGGCAACTTACCGATTCAGATCCCTGCCGCTTGGCTCTTACTCTCAGTCTCATTTTGAGTCCAAATGAAGATGCAATGTGTATTACATACTTGTAGACTTGTTATTTAATGCATTTTCTAATTAAACGGTGTATGATCAATTACTTGTATAATGAGACTGGTCTAAAAAGGGTGCGCCAGTGGGCCAAAAAATTGCACGCGCAAATTAAAAGCCGCGCAAAAAAATACGGTCTAACGCGCGCGCGCCCGTCAATACCTTATCCCGCGCGGGGGCCAGCGGCGTTTGACAAAAAATCCGGGCGTTCTTTTTACATTTTTGAAAACGCAAACAGCAACCTTTACAGTTATATGTTTTATCCCTTTTTCATCCTAAAGTGATACGTAATGCCAGATGGCGATCCTCCAAGTGGTATGCACTTTTATATTTACGGTTAAAATACGAAAATCAGTTCGCATCTTTGCCCCTAGCACCGAACAAGAAATATAACGGGTGACATTTTTTCTCTTTCAGAGCCAAACCTGAAGTATAAACGGACGTTTAAACGGCATTGTCCAAAAATGCCATGCACGTTACCTTCAAAATGCCACCAGAGTCTAGAAAACCTGCCAGCTGCCCTCTTTATTAATCCACCACTTCCACCTCCACCGACGTCCGGATTGAAACTTAACATTCATAAACATTCATAATGGTCCTGAAAGTAGCCGCAGAATGGATCAGTTTTTTCAAACTACCATAAAGTTAGTACAAATGTGATTAGTAAATCCCAGGTTGGGGAACGAAGTCGTCTGTGTTACATCCCTTTGACCTCAAAAATGTTTGGTCGAAAAGACGTATTTAGGATTCTCTAGTTTCACCTGTACTGACCTAGACATAGACAATTAAATTCTTTAAACGATTTACTTTGTTCCAATTCACAGACCCTGTCAACGGAGAAGAAAAGGTAAACTATTCAGCAGACACCACTAATTCACTACCACACCTTTTAGGCAAATTCAGAGCAACATGGAAGAGTTCGATGTTGATCTTCCAGTGGAGAGGGTTATGGCAAAGTTGGTGGGCGGACTCTAGTGCTAACGGACTCTTTATCTAAATCGAAGGCGGACTCTATATCTAAAAACGGACTCTTTATCTACAGTTAGATTTTGAAAAAAGTTTAGATAAAGAGTCCTCCCTGTGTAGACTTTTTAGATAAAGAGTCCGCCCTGTGTAGAATTTTTAGATATAGAGTCCTCTAGTACATTTTGGCGCCAAATCCTCCAACCCGGACTCTATGTCTAAAATCCTAACCCAACCCAAAACCTAACCCTAAAACTAACCCTAACCCTAACCCTAACCTCGAACCCAAATAACGGCCCTAACACTTCTAAATTAGTATAGGGGTAGAGCATACTCTCGTTTCCGGCCTAACGGCCGAAATCTCGAGTTCGCGGCGAAAGGCGGACTCTATATCTAATTTAGATTTATGTAGATATAGAGTCCACTTTGTTTAGACTTTTTAGATAAAGAGTCCGCCCTGTGTAGACTTTTTAGATATAGAGTCCTCCTAGAGTTTAGACTTATTTGGACTCTTTATCTAAATCTAAATTTAGATATAGAGTCCACTGTAGACTTAGAGTGTAGCACTAGAGTCCGCACACCGGCGAAGTTAACTCAACTTATAATGCTCCAAAAAAGAACACCGTGAACAAGTCACATAATTCAACTTCAGAAGGAAGCCAGAAATCGGTAGTTGAACCGAAGGTTAAGAGGTTTTCCCACTTCACTCCAGGTTTATTTTGACTTTGATGCTTCTAAGCCGACGGGTCTTCAAGTTCAAATACATTGATGACAGCTGGACCAAACTATCTGACAAATTACAATTATCTGGCTCTTCATTGATCATGATATGATGTGACTATTTATTTTTAGTTCTGTGTTGTGTGTAAATATAGTGGAACATTCACTGCTGCAGTTAGCTCTTCCTGGGCTACTAACTGTACCACAACCACACTAACTAACTGTTATAATATAGCGAGATATAATGGTTGAATTTACGGAGGATGAAGCAGCTCTATACGACAGACAAATCAGATTGTGGGGAGTGGACGCCCAGCGAGCTCTTCGATCCGCTAATGTGTTGGTGAAACGCTGTGGACCACTGGTAAGACGACCATCTTACCCTCTTGTTCCCAGTACCCAGTACATGTTAAAGTGGTGTTGAAGTACTGTTTGATTAACTAATATATATATCTCTCCATGTTGTATCTAGGGTGCGGAGGTCTGTAAGAATATAGTGTTATCAGGGGTTAACTCGCTCACACTAGTTCGACCCCCGGATTGTGCAGGAGGAACACTCTGCTACTAACTTCCTTCTGAGGACACAAACTGGAGATAGCTTTGCAGGTTAGCATACCAGATCAGTTCATGAAGCTCTCCGTTGGTACTAGGATTCATAAAGGAAGAATCTCTTCCTAAGAGTGCTCAATGGGGGAGGTACCTGGATGTTTACCTTTAAATTAGTACCCCTTTCTGTTATAGATACAGCGGTACCTAACCTCCAAATTCTGAACCCTCTTGTCCGAGTTACCTCAACCGTGGAAGATCTCAGCAAAGATACAATTGGACAGTACTCAGTCGTCTGCATAACTGGTAATTGTGAAGAAGTGGCAGCTCTGATTGGTCAATGGTCAATGAGCTCTAGTCACGTGATTGGGCCCGCCTTATTGGTCAGAGCTCTGGTCATGTGTCATTGGGAGACACGGTGTCTAAGACACCCTGATCATTGATCGATCATAACAAAATTATTGATACTACCACTACTTCTACAGATGGTACCCATGAGGAGTACAGTGCTTTGAATGACTTGTGTAGGGAGCATGGAGTTTCCTTCCTCGCTTGTAACACATGGGGAATGGCTGGATTCATGTTCCAAGACGCAGGTATAAATTATCTCTAGTCAGGGGTCCACTTATATCTTCCAACCAAATATATCTCCAATCCAGAGTAGGACGCATCTTATATCGACCAACATTATTTTCCCCCTGACAGCCCTTTCTTATTCAGGTGCAAAGTTCAAGTTCATTGCGGAGAAGTCCAAGGTTCATAAGGAGCAGAAGGGTGCAGATCAAGGGGCTACAAAGCGACGCAAGGTAGACTCTGGTGAGAAGAAGGATAAGAAAGAAGAGGAGGAGGAGGAGGATGGGTATGAGCAGAGGGAGGCTAGTTTTGTTACTTACAGAGATGCAGGAGAAGCTACCAAGTTAAAATTCTCCTCGCCAAGCGTTCTAATCGCACAAGGTAACTTGTAATGTAGTGTGGTTCCCTTTGTGACTTTCACCTCCTCACCATAGTCCCTAGCTCATTAAAATAATACTCTGAACAACTGAATATATTGAGGCGGGTCAAATGCAAAGATATATTTCCCCCAGGTTTATTACGAGGAGTGACTGATATTGGACAGTATTGCAGAGAGGCAGCAGAGAAAATAAATGCAAAACATGTCCCTGACGATCTTCTACAGTAAGACCTTATGCTTACATAATCCTCAAACTATTAATACTTCCCTCCCCCCTCCCCCGAACTCCCCTGTTATACCCTCCTTATCAACCTACTAAAACTCAAAATATCACCCTTCAGGAATCTGGAGGGAGCAATAGTTCCAATATGTGCCATTGTAGGCGGAATGGCAAGCCAGGAAATTATCAAGATTGTCAGCAAGAAGGACCCTCCTATTGTCAACAGTTTTTACTACGATGGCCTCTCCGGAGCTGGAATAATTGAAAACACTAGATCCAGCTCATAGAGGAAGAACACTAGAAATATATCTTACAAAGAACTTCGACACAGCATTTTATTTGTTTTTATAACTTATCTTTATGATTTGTTTTTAATGTCCCTTTGTGTGCTCCTGATTTTACACTGTCTGGTTCTGTCGACTGTAGCCAGCATGTCCGTCAACCTGAGAACCCGCTAGCCCATATATGATAGTGTTTTTAACCTGCCCCCGCGTCTCCCTAGCTAGGCGATGTCTGCATTTAACTATGGCCCTTCAGAACCATCAGCCCCTGATGCACCTTGGGGAAGTGGATATAATGCTAACGGTAGGTTTTTAGCCTATATATATGTACTAACGGTAGTCGTAGAGGCAAGATAATAGGGATTATAATCTCCTACTTTTAACCCTCTCCAAACTATAATCAGTCCATTCCAGGTGTAACCCCACCAGCAGCTAAACCCACCACTCAAGTTGAGTTATCCTTCAGTTGTCGGCACCTCAGGGACATGGACGTACTCAGCAAGAGTGATCCGCAGGTAAAGTTGTAGAAATTACGTGCCAACCTTGAGGGGGTGGTTGCACCGTCCGCGGCATCATAATGACGGGGAGGGAGCCCGACTCACTCTAATACCAGCTGGGAGGTCCTCTAGTTCCCCCTCCCCTTATTAGATTACCAGTGAAGATAACTGGATAAACATGAAGCGATGTTTATATTTATCATTTCTATAGTAACGAACTAGTAATGAACTACATAGTAATGAATCAGAAAGGTCCCCAATAAACTGGGATACTAATTACCATTACCACAGATTGTGCTGTATTGCAAGAATCAGGAGGGAGTATGGCTGGAAGTGGGGAGGACAGAGAAAATTAAAAATGAACTCAACCCCTCATTCTCAAAAGCAATACCTGTGATGTACAAGTGAGTAGTGGACACGTATCCTATTGTCGTCTATCGACCCTGTAAAGGATGGTTAGAACATAACAAGTATCCTAACGACATGTCAAATTTGTTTCAACATTTTATTGGGGAGATCTGATTATGAACAGTTACACCAAAATAGACTGATACGGTTGAATGTCGATGTACACTTAATTTCTACTTCCATATTACAACTTCCCCATCCCTTCCCCCCACAGATTCGAAGAGCGACAAACAGTGCGGATTCGTGTATTTGATCTAGATGATGGAGGCCAGAGTATCGGAATGGCTGACTTCCTGGGTGAACTGGAGATTCCCCTTGGACAAATTGTCTCCGTGGGGTCCCTCTCCAAGCCCCTCCACCATCCCCGGTTCCCTGAATGTGGAACTATATCAGTGTCAGCGGTGGAAATAGGAGGGAGCAACGAGATTGTGTGTCTCAAGTTTGAAGGTATAGAGCTGCATGGTTATACTCGACTAGAATGACGTCACCATGATGTTTCCAGTTTCCCATTTACTTCCTGGTTACTGACAACATAATACACACAGTCAACCTACTCACACCTACTCACACCTCATTTCCTAAGGTGTTGGCCTTGACAAAAAGGATTTCTTTGGGAAGAGCGATCCTTACTTTGAGCTGGGTAGGGAGAATCCTGATGGAACGTTTGCCACGATATACCGGAGTGAGACCATCGAGTGTACCTTGAATCCAAGATGGAGTATTTTGGAAATCGGGAGCAAGCGGCTCTGTCAGAATCATCCGGATCAAAATATTCTGGTAGGCTTTTCGGCATTAATTTTACGAAAGTGAAGTCAAATTGTTGTCCCGTCTTCAGTTTGCGAATATTTACTTGTATAATCTTACCTAGATATACCATGCAAAAAACCATCCAGCAATCTAGATCTGACTATGAATTATGTCAATTGTCATGATATTCTCGAAAGAGGGTGATGCGCTTAGCTTACGTATCCAAACAAAATTTTAGCATGGGGCAATTGACGTCACACTTGAATCAACTGATGTTGTAGAAGTTGATGGTTCTGAGCCAGATCAGCTCATTTTGGATTGTAACATTCCCATGGTTTACTCGCACTTTCAAGATCCTACCCCAAAGAATTGTCAAATAAATGTCCAATAAATGTCCATACACTACTAGTTCTCCCAATATATCCATTCATTTCCTTTACCCAAATGTATTATTCTTCAGTTCAGTTGCTATGACTACGACGATGATGGATCACATGATTTCATTGGACATTTCACAACAAATCTGACGGAGTTGAGAGAGAGGAGGAGATCTGAGTGGGCGTTAATTAACCCCAAGAAACAAAGGAAGAAGAAGAATTATGAGAACTCTGGTATACTACTGTTTGTGTCGCATCTCATCTAACATTTTCACTTGTGTTTTTTTACTACATGTTTATCTATTATATATAGTTGCACACACACTATTATACACACACTATTATACACACACTATTGAACTTTGAATCCTTCTTCACAAATCTATACTCCGATACCCATGCATCTTTAACAGTTGAGGAGAAAAACACTATGCTCCAAGAAGCCGATGAAATCAACCAACACAACTCCAGAAACCAAGATGAAGCTGCCCTTGCTCTTAACACTGATATCTCCATACAAGAAATATCAGGTTGCATTCGTAGCCTCAAGTGTGGAAAAGCTGCTGGAGATGACATGTTCTCCAATGACATTCTGAAGATCCTTGATGAACGACACGTCGACATACTTACCGAAATACTCAACAACTGTTTCAGGACTGGAACTTATCCCTGGACGAATAGCATCATCACACCCTTACACAAAAAAGGTCCACGTGGAGACCCCGACAATTATAGAGCTGTGTCGGTAGGTAGTGCTATAGGAAAGATATTCAGCACGGTCATGCTAGACAGGTTAGTCCAGTTCAGAGAAGTAAAGTGTCCTGATCCCATCAACCAACTAGGTTTCAAAAAGGGAGCACAAACGTGTGATCACGTCGTTTCCCTCATGACCCTTGTTCAAAAATATCGCAAGAGCAAGACCCCTCTCTTTGCCACTTTCGTCGACTACAAAAAAGCGTTCGACAGTGTTCCACGTCAGGCGCTTTTCCTAAAACTATCGAAACTCGGTATATGTGGAAACTTCTTCAATGTTCTCCGGAATATGTACTCCAACTCAACAGCCCAAATAAAACTGTCGGGTCACCTTAGTCATAGATTCAGGATACTTAAAGGGACTGAGCAGGGCCACCCGCTCAGTCCTGAACTATTTAAACTCTTTCTCTTGGAGCTCTCTGACACCTTAAACACCAAAGACCACAAAAACCCACCCCACCTGGGAAAGATTCCAGTAACCCACCTATTATGGGCGGATGACCTGATCCTACTCTCTTTGAACATTCAAGACGCCCAAGAACAAGTCAATAAACTCCACAATTACTGCCAAAAGTGGGGACTCGAAGTCAATAGCCTCAAAACTAAACTCATGACCTTCAACAACCGTCACAATCTGCAATTCTCTCTGAAGCTAGGTCATGAAGCTATTCATCAAGTGGAAAACTACTGCTACCTTGGACTGAATATTTCATCGACTGGAGACTTCAGTAAAGCCGCCTCAAGTGACCTCACCACAAAGGCAACCCGGGCCATGTACGGCTTGCGTGGCACCATTATGAAGGAGCAGCTTTCCTTCAAATCAACACTTAGCCTTTTCAACGCCCTCATCAAACCGATTGCACTTTACGGAGCGCCGATCTGGTCACCCCAGCTGCCGGAGGCCAAGACTACCATCAAGAATATTGGCTCCAATGACCCTACTTTAATTAGGAAACTCTCAAGCAGCAAACTTAACAGATTGCATCTCTCTTATCTCAAGTGGACAATGGGAGTCAACAGGAAGACTACAAACGCCGCAGTTTATGGAGACACCGGCACACGACCCCTATCTCTAGAGGCTTTGGATATCACCATTAAATACCTCCAACGGATAGCCAAGCTACCATCCAGTGGAACCAGCCTCGTACATCAAGCCTATCTTGAACAAAGGACACGAGACCTGCCGTGGTACAAATCCCTACGACCTCTCCTAGAGAGAGACCCAATTTACAACCAGGATCATGTATCGGCCTACAAAACACTCACTTCAAAAACTAACCTCACGCCAAACCCCACTTATTTACCCCCCACTCTCGACGTCAAACCTCTAATTTCCCAGAAGTTTCGGACAAATATAATCCTTTCATGCCTGAGGGACACCTTCAACGGGAGTTGGGTAGCAGCGACAACCAACTCCTCAAAACTCTCGTTTTACAATACCTGCGAAAAGTTGGACCAACCTACCTTGAGATCGTACCTGGGACTGAACAACTTCAACTACCGATCTTCTATCGCTAAACTGAAAAGCAGCTCCCACCCTCTCAAAATAGAAACCGGCCGGTTCACCAACATCCCCAGAGACAATCGCTACTGCCCCTGGTGCGAGAGCTTGAACATCTATGAAGTAGAGACTGAGGAACATGCTCTGGACCACTGCAGCCTCTACGAAGACAGCCGAGACAACTTGAGGAAAGACCCGGAAATTTTCCTTTTATCACATCACTCACTCACGAACATCTTCCTCAATCTTCATAACTACACCCCGCGGATCGCAGGCCTGGTGGCGTGTTTTACTCACGCCATCATTTCAACTCGCGAAAAATTTACTAAAGGACATTAACCGGCTTAGCTGCCTCACACCACTTAGAACAAACTCCACTACACTCCGGCCTAGTAATCTGAATAATTATTTATTACTGTGTATATCCCCAGAATCTGGAGCACCAACCTGACACCCTCTGTCCTTGGATGTCGACAGGTTGATGCTCCAACATTCTTACGCACCGGGAAACCCGTGCAGAATTATTTTAAAATCGTGTCAAAAATCGTATAGTTGCACATTCCTTTATTCCCTGCCTTTATTTATCTCATTATTTTCCAATTTCACGACGCTTCAGAGCCCCCCCCCCCGACTCTCCTTGCTAAAGCTAACTTTCCCAGGCGTGATACGTGTTATTGAGTGTCGGGTAGAGAAGACCTACACTTTCCTTGACTACATCATGGGTGGTCTTCAACTCAACTGTACGGTAAGAAACTAATTGACAACTAATTAACATACACTGGATGTTTCAGTGGTCGATCATGTTTCCCCCACACCCCTTTCAGATTGCAGTTGATTTCACTGGTAGTAATGGTGATCCACAATACCCTCGGTCCCTTCACTTTATCGGGGCCCCAGAAGGCAACCAGTACCAGCAAGCATGGCTGGCCATTGGAAATATAATCCAGGATTACGACTCGTAAGGAAGAGAGAGAAATAATAGATAGAGAGAGCATCCAAACATTCAGAGATGGAAGCAGAGAGAAATAGACAGAGAGAAACCGCCTAATCAAACTCTCACACACACACCATTATTCCCAGCTCCAAACCTCATAGAATGCTGTGGGGAGAGGGAGGACTATTCCTACCACTCTCAATTTCACATCTCTACCACACACTCTCTATGCACTACTGATGCAGTCAACTGCCCAGTCCACCCAAACTTCCGAATGTCTAACTACAAACAATTGGTATTGTCTTAGCACCTCATGTAAATTCCCCCGTAATAATACCCTCTCTCTCAGGGATAAGCTCTTTCCGGCATTTGGTTTTGGTGGTGCACTCCCTCCACACGGGCAGGTCTCCTTCGAATTTGCTCTGAATGGCAACCCAGCCAATCCTCTTTGTGCAGGTACGCGCGGTCAATAAATTATAGAGGTTCTCGCGCGACGCGCACACAAGACACTACCGTGGGAAAATACTGAGCTGAAATACCGGACCTGTTCCCGCTAAAACAGAAATTACACTACAAATTTCCACTTTTAGGTGTTGATGGAGTAATGGATGCTTACAAAACAGCACTACTGAATGTAGGATTATCCGGACCAACTAACTGTGCCCCCATGATTAGACAAGTATCCAAAATGGCCATGAGTGGTGCTCAGTCAAGGGCTGCTCAGGTAATGGTTTCATAATGAAACTTTATTATTTAGCTCTAAAATTTATGTCTCGTTACCCCCTAAATATATCCCACCGCTGCAGCAGCAGTAGCCGATAGATAATATGAATCCTAAACCACACCCCACCCCCTCAGAACTACTACATTCTGTTGATCCTTACTGATGGTCAGTTTACTGATATTTACGACTGTATCGGGGCGATTGTGGAAGCCTCTGATTACCCAATGAGTATTATTATCATTGGCGTGGGAAAGGCTGACTTCACTGACATGGAGAGATTGGATGCTGACAAAAAAGCGTAAGTGTTATTACTGGTTAAACACGTGTCCACTTGTGCAACTGTGATGGTGGGAGTAAATATCATGGTGACGATACTAAATTCTATAAACACCTGTTTTTGTATTCAGGTTACAGCACAATGGAAGGAAAGCATCTCGGGACATTGTACAATTTGTACCTTTTGAGAAATACATAACGGTACGTACCAGAACAATAAGGGGGGGGGGGGGGGAATAACCATATCATGATGTATCATGTGAGCCCTTTTTATACTACAAGCTTGATATCCCAGTATTTTACACACTTTCACTAACACTCCCGATCCCCTCTCCTAGCACCCCTCCTCATTACCGGGTGCAGTCCTTGCTGAGCTACCGCGGCAGGTTGAGGAGTATTACAGGCTGAGACGAATCACACCATTCCGGTTTTCTAATCCCGTTGCCGAGTGAGAGAATTAGGGTGTCGCGATGAAGCGCAAAGAATATCATGAAGACATGTTAGAAGACAATTGTAACAGACTAATGTGCATGGGTATTTTATGTTTATATAGTACTGTGAATGTTTTTTCAGAGGTTAGAATAGTACTGTGAAAGTTCTTCAGAAATTAGTGTTTTCAGAGGTTAGAATCATTTATTAGACACTGTTTTGTAGGGTACTGTGTAATTTGTTTAAACTGAATGCTGACAATAAACGTTATTTAACACAGATAAAATGATGTTTTGACATGGCCTTTTACACTTTTTTTAATTATTTTTCACTGACACGCTGCTCACGATATATATACACATTTTGTTCCAGGAAATGATCACTTTACAAGGGAATGGATGCCGCCTCCAACATTCTAGTATTCGGGATCCTCGCACTCGTCTCCAGCAGTCTCGGCGTTATCAACTCCAACCTCTTCGTAATCTCGCTCCAGAAGAGCAAGATCCTCTCGGGCCTCGGTAAACTCAGCCTCCTCCATACCCTCACCAACGTACCAGTGGACAAAGGCCCTCTTGGCGTACATGAGATCGAACTTGTGGTCAAGTCGGGCCCATGCCTCAGCAACAGCAGTAGTATTGGTAAGCATGCATACAGCTCGGGATGGCTCGGCCATGTCAGCACCAGGGGGAATGGTAGGTTTCTGGTAGTTGATACCAACCTGCAGGGATGGGAGTTAGAAGTGGACAACTTGAGGGGGGGGGAGGGTGTTGGTGGGAGTTTGAATTGGAAAGGAAGGAAGCTCCTGGGTTATTTATACTGATGAGTTACAAAATATTTTCTTTTCAGGGAGGTGCACTTACCTTGAATCCAGTGGGGCACCAGTCGACGAACTGGATGGTCCTCTTGGTCTTGACGTTACCGATGGCAGCGTTGACGTCCTTGGGGACGACATCACCCCTGTAGAGCAGACAACAGGCCATGTACTTGCCGTGTCGGGGATCGCACTTGACCATCTGGTTGGATGGCTCGAAACAGGCAGCTGAAATTAAAACAGGTTAGAGATCCTTTGACAAATAAGGGTTAAGTAGATAGTGACTGTTCTATAACAGTGTTTACTGTCTAAAGTTAGAGTCTACGAGTGTTCACTATCTAAATTTACCAACCGGTAATCTCGTTGACAGACTGCTGCTCGTGGTAGGCCTTCTCTCGGCTCATGATGGGAGCATAGGTGGCCAGAGGGAAGTGGATCCTGGGGTAGGGAACCAAGTTGGTCTGGAACTCGGTCAGATCAACGTTGAGGGCACCATCGAATCGGAGGGAAGCTGTGATGGAGGAGACAACCTGACCTGAGGTAAGGAGATATATATGTTACTATTTGTTGGCGAGAAATAATGGTTATCAAAGTTTGATTTTGAGATTTGTTTAGGAACAGAAGCCTCCCCTGGACACATTAACTTACTAATCAGCCTGTTGAGGTTGGTGTAGCTGGGTCGTTCGATGTCCAGGTTCTTTCG
Organism: Hormiphora californensis; assembly: GCA_020137815.1. Taxonomy (NCBI): domain Eukaryota; kingdom Metazoa; phylum Ctenophora; class Tentaculata; order Cydippida; family Pleurobrachiidae; genus Hormiphora; species Hormiphora californensis. Next base: position 5,206,094 of record CM035350.1, read on the forward strand.
GCAGATATCGTAGATGGCCTCGTTGTCGACCATGAAGGCACAGTCAATGTGTTCGAGGGAGGTGTGGGTGGTAAGGACGGCGTTGTAGGGCTCAACGACCGCGGAGCTGATCTGAAATGGAAGGGCAGGGGGAGCATCTCATAATGTTAGAGAGTGCTCCGTAGTGTAGGGTTGTTCTGTGTGGGGGTGTGGGAGAGTGTAGTAGGGGAGTTGTTGTATCACTTGCACACTGAGCTGCTGACATCTCTCTCTCTCTCACGCACATCTCTCAATACAATATTCTATCACAGTTCACATAGCACACAGGACACACTTGATTTGTCTCTCATTATCACACATGAGTTGCCTGCATCACTCACACACTAAGAGGAGCTCTTTCCACTTTATCACACACACCCACTTCCCCACGGCTCTCTTTCTCTCTCTTCGTTGCTGGTGCCTCACACGATGTCACACACACACACGAGAGAGGGGGTATCACACGATGAATATGTAGTACACACGACCATGTTCAGTAGAGATATCAGGAATAAAGAGTTCGGATGAGCTGCCCCACATTCATGATTTACACAGTCCCTTGTTGTTTAGATCTTCATCACACTATACTCACACACACACAGTGATACAAAGAATCACACACAGAATAAGTCACACACACACAAAGTATATAAATGAAGTTCTTTAAAAGAATTAGAGTAATGGTGAGAGTTCTCACCTTTATATATTCAACCTTTTTCTCACACCCGTCAAAGTATTTGCACTAGCGCGGTTTATTTACACTTGAGTTCATGCTGCTTACCGTCACACCGCTCACTGTTTACACATTTGATCACACCGCTCTGCACTTCCACTGCTCACACTGTTACCATGGTAACATAACTCACACTTTCTCACTCACACACTGCATCACGATCCCACTTTCTCACTCACACGATTTGATTGAACGGGCTCCTCAGCGCAGCACAGGTATTTCACAAAACACAAAGATAAGATTCTGACACACACATAATAATTCCTGCTGCTTACTATCGAGAGTTTTGAGGGGCTATCTGTTTTACGTCAGACCGTGCACATGATGTATTCATCACACTCTCTCACACACCACCCTCACACAAACACGCCCCTCACGGAATAGAGCTTCTCTCTGATCTCGCACCACCACCACCAGGGGGGACACACAGACACGCGCTTCACTTCTTTGGGGGAGGGGGGTTTCAGGGGAAATATAACTAGGACAAACAACACCTACTGTTGGTGCGGGGTAGACGGAGAACTGGAGCTTGGACTTCTTGCCGTAGTCCACACTCAGCCTCTCTGAGAGGAGGGAGGTGAATCCGGCGCCGGTGCCACCGCCGAAGGAGTGGAAGATGAGGAATCCCTGGAGTCCGGTACATTGGTCAGCCTAAAAAAGATAGATAGAATTAGTGTGATGAGTATTACAGCTAGATCAATTGCCAAGAAACACTAAGGGCCTTTCTTAACGAGCTGCACCCTGCAATTGCACCCTACAATTGCACCCTGCAATTGCACCCTACAAACTTCTTTCTTAACGAGAGTTTGCACCCTGCAATTGCACCCTGCAATTGCACCCTGCAAACCTTCGTTAAGAAAGAAGTTTACAGGGTGCAATTGCATGCTTCACACGTGACCCAGTCACGTGCCATGTTAATGTGGTAATGCTGTGTGTAATAATACCAAGAGGTGATGATAAACAATGCCCCGTAAACCGGGTTTCATGTTTCACTACCCCTCAACTTCCCACGTTCATCGCGCACGTGACTGGGTCACGTGTAAAGGGTGCAATTGCACCCTACAACTTTCTTTCTTAACGAGAGTTGTAGGGTGCAATTGTAGGGTGCAATTGCAGGGTGTAATAGGTCCTCCTGTTACACCCCTACAGGGTGCAAACTTCTTTCTTAACGAGACAGAAAGTGGATTGCACCCTGCAATTGCAGGGTGCAATTGCAGGGTGCAATTGTAGTTTTTGTCTCGTTAAGAAAGGCCCTAAAACTAAAAGAAGCAAATGAGAGAGGCCCGTTGAAACAAAGACTGGTGTGTGTATGAGATGCCGCGTTGGGTTAAGTGTGTGATGACAGATCTGGAATGGAGATCACGTGATACAAGATGACGGTATATCATTGGTGCAGATATATACTGCCTGTCAACACACCAGCTCGCTTGAAAATTAGCGCAGACTTGCAGCACCCCAGCTACACATTTCGACAGCAAACACTCTACACACATATATATATTTGTTGAAATGGCGAGGGAAAGAAATGAGAGTTGTTGGAAGAAATTAAAGCAAGAAAAAGGATAGAGCGAGAGAGATAGAGTGAGTTTAAATTAGCCAGCTCATATACTAACTAGTTGTGAACGTTAATTTGAACAACAAGCTCGGCACTCGTTTATTACACATCTATTTCTCATAATCACGTGACTATGTGTATTAGAAATAGATGTCACGTGTTAATTACATAGTTGGTGTCACGTGACACTTACCAGTTTCCTAATCCTGTCCATAACATTGTCGATGACCTCCTTTCCAACGGTGTAGAAGCCCCGGGCGTAGTTATTGGCGGCATCCTCCTTGCCAGTGATCATTTGCTCTGGAATAGGAATGGAGGTCAGTTGCAGCTATATTGCACAGAACAAAGAGAGAAATTATACTCCTTCATAAAGACAGCTAATGCTCCTTCATAAAGTTAATATACTAAGTGTGATAAAATTTACCTGGATGGAAAAGAGCTCGATATTCCCCTGTCCTGATTTCGTCTGAAAAAGAGAATGGATAGGGTTAGATTGTGCTTCACGTTCATTCAATAACTCATCATCAATGCAGTAAAAACTGATCCAGAATGAAAAACTGATCCACAACGCTGGCCAGCAAGTTCTTTAGGGTATCCTACCAATGACAGTGGGTTCAAGGTCAAGGAAAATAGCTCGGGGAACGTGTTTTCCACGGCCTGTCTCCTCGAAGAAGGTGGAGAAACTCTCATCAGTTCGAGCTTCTTTAGCGCCGATGGTTCCGTCCTGCATTCAAAAGGGAGGGAGGGTTGTCAAGGTAACGTACCGATGACAGTTGGCTCAAGATCCAGGAAAATCGCACGTGGGACATGTTTTCCCTTGCCCGTTTCCGTAAAAAACGTCGAGAAGGAGTCGTCTGTTCGTCGTTCAGACTCGTTTTGGATAGTGCCGTCCTGCGTTCATGGGGATAGGGGAAGAATAGATCTCTGTGCAGATAAATGAAGTGTGATACAAGGATTATTAGGGATGGTGATTGTTGATTAATGAATATGCAATGAATGGCGGAATATAATATGAATCAGGCAGATAATCATAGGATTGTGTGGAAGATCAATCATGTTGATGTTTGAGAAGTTTCGATGATTATATAAGAAGGATTTAGGATCTTAAGACGTGAAGTTGGAAGATCTTGTTCAGGGAGTTTTGATTGGGTGTTGCATGCCAATAGATGATGTACCTTAAAGGCGCAGCCTTGTAGAACCTTTTAGATCTAGCTAGTGTAGGAGTAATCCATTTCATACTTTATAATAATTCACCGCCCTGCAGTGAATACAACAAAAACAACAACAACTTTCCAGAAGTGGTGCAAAAACAATAATTTCTTGCGAGCATGCAGTTTGCAACTAATTGGCCTTATGAAGTAGTTGCTCTCTCTCTCTCTCTCTCTCTCACTTTCTCTCTCTCTCTCTCTCTCTCTCTCTCTCTCTCTCACTTTTTCTCTCTCTCTCTCTCTCTCACTTTTTTCTCTCTCTCTCTCTCTCTCTTTTCTTGACTAGACCAATGACGTGGCTCGGCAGTGGGTTGCCCTGCACCGGTGACCAATAGTCGGCCGCCACCAGCTAATTGAGTTAGCCGCTGCTTCTCCTGCTTGCGTTGACGAAGGAAGGAGAGAGAGAGAGAGAGAAAGGAAGTGAAACATCCGGTTACAAACTGCATCTCTCTCTCTCTCTCTCTCTCTCTCTCTCTCTCTCTCTCTCTCTTCTCTCTCTATCTCTCTCTCTCTCTCTCTCTCTCTCTCTCTCTCTCTCTCTCTCTCTCTCTCTCTCTCTCTCTCTCTCTCTCTCTCTCTCTCTCTCTCTCTCTCTCTCTCTCTCTCTCTATCTTTCTCTCTCGCAATGGTGCAACCTCGCCAAATTTCAAATTAACAAACCGGGAACCACTACAAGTATATTAGTAGGGGGCAAGAACCTGGGGGAAGCACTAGAGTTTGGGTGGGTACCGGAACAGAGACTTTCTAATTGGGGTGTGGGACCGGCACATGGTGAGGGAGATGGATAGAGATAGGGAAAGAGAGAGAATGGTTGGAAGAGATATGGAGAGAGAACGAGTCACCACACCCCGCCGCCGCCTATAAAATTGGGTTATACAGTAAGCATCGGAAATGCATTTAAACTGATTGGGTCAATTCAGCATGAAAGCATCTTTTTAGCAACAGATAGGGTGTGACCGACACTAAATGATGGACAGCTAGAAGAGGGGCGCCTAGCTAGAAGATGGGCGCCTAAAAGAAGAGCGCAGGATGGGCACATGATTAAAATAGCCAGATATAGATCGTTCGCTCCATAGATCAACTAGGTTTGCTATAGTGTAAATCTCCCTACTAGCATATCATGGCCCAATTTATACTAACGCTGGACTCTGGTAGTATTTGGTATTTGGATTCGGGTATTGGAATTCTATCTAGCAAAGCCGTATCAGCAATGAACTAGAACATATGATATGAGAAGATCGTGGTGAAACTGGTAGTGGCAGTGTCGAAATAAATGAGAGCTGTGTGATACGAAGAAGAAGTGAAAAGAGTTAAAGCAGCTCGGGGAGGGGGCCCGGGGTTTAATGAAAGGATAAGAAACACGCAAGGTCCGTCACATATCACAGAAACTTCTTGTCAGAAACTTCTTGTCACCCAATAATGGGCCGTTCTTTTTTGTCTGTCTAGTGTGTCTCGGGCACCGGGAGATTTCAGAAGAAGTCAATTAGTTTGTTTTCCTGTCCCACGATCGATAGTCCTTTTTCGTCACAAAAAAAATTCCCAACACACACAAAACGTTTTCATTGCATTAAAATTATGTTTTAGATTTTTTTCTTCAGAACAATTCTGGCTCAAAAAGTTGTTGGCAACTAGATTTGTCTAGCTTGTTCCAGGGCCTTACTTAGCCGTGGAAGTGCTTGCACAAACTAGTCAAGTCTTCTAGGTCAAGATATAGATTCTATAATTAAATTACTTCTAGAATCTAGATTAACGTATAGCATCATGACGCCACTGCACATACCTTCTCGATGCCATGTTCCAGGCAGTAGAGCTCCCAGCAAGAGTTACCGATTTGGGCTCCAGCCTGGCCAATGTGAACGTTGATGCACTCTCTCTGGGAAGAGATAATGGGTTTAGTTTTAGTGTTAAGGGTGGCCTACTGGTATTGTGGTATATCCCCTGCCGGCCCTTGGTATGCGAGCCGGCTTTCCTAAGGTTATTTTAAGCAATGGCATGGATGGAATGGTCGTCAGCTAATTCTCCCTTTCCCTGATCTCTCTTTCTGCACCTCTCCCTCGGATTGTGGTGAACTACTCATTGCCTCACTAATCCAGGCTTAATTTAGGTCAAAGACGACTGCTCTGGAAGAGAGGATGTAATACACCAGCAGAGTATAATTATGTGTGGGCTATACATAAAATCTACAATCCAGACATAACTCCGCCGGAAAGGTATTATTTCCCCCTATTTTAGACCTCCAATGTAGTAAACCTAGTTCTAGGCTCTCAAAATGTCTGTGAAAGTGTTCTTGAACTTCTTACCATGTTTGATTAGTCGTGTTGCAAGAACGGGGTTACGAATGCAAAATAAACGAATCAGAAATAGTTAATGAAAAGTGCATGGTGTGTGGGTGCCCCGGTTTTATAGCGAACCCTCTCCGCCAATAGGAAGCCCCCACAGCACCGTATCACGTGACTGCTGCACATGTGTGTGTGTGTCCGCATCCGGCCTCCCCCTCGTTACTTTTTTCTCTTAATTGAACACGCATACGTGTACCCCAACAACAATTTTAGGAAGCTTACATCACGACCGGTGGGGTGACTGAACGCCGGATTTTAGAATAAAACAATTAGGTAACGGAAATTTGTTAATTAATGGGGCTGCCGCTTTGAGAATTGAGAAATCAGATTATGAAATAAAATCACACATTGTATGTACCCTCAAAAAGGCGTATACTGCTTGAAGGAAGCTATGTACCGTTAAATATAGAATGGGCCAATATACCAATTTAGAACCAATTTAGAGCACATCAACACTCAAACATTCATCTAAAAAGTTATAGGAGAGTTGCATTTAGATTTAGGTGCATATAATGTCATATTTTATTCGAACGACACGCATCCAGTCATGCATAGTGTCTTACATTCTCAGATCATAAGTCTGGATTTCACTGTCATACATAATCCAACATCCCTCATAACATGTTTATTAAAGCTTGCTGAGTAAGTGTCCCCATTCATAACATCTTGATTAGCTTGCTGGGTACAGGATGTATATCGGCCCAGTATTTAGGGTGACAATGAAGATATCCAAAGTTCTGTCCCGTGGTGTTCCTTCTCCCTCGGTTTAGGAGCGTCTCCAGGGGATCCTCATCCGAGTCGTCATGGTGATTATGATGCTTGTGTTCTATGCCCAGGGGGTCTACTGCACAGCAGTGGCTGTTACCGGGGCTGCAGTGACTATCGTCCGGTAAACTGTTACCTGTAGCAGGGGGGTGTTGTCATACATCATGACGTGGCATATTAGGACTGTCAATTATCACTTCAAAAATTACACGGTTCCTAGAATGATAGCTGTCTGTGGTGAACTTACATCGTACGGTACTGTAGGGTTCCCGTGCAGCACCCTTTGTGCCCGAGAAAGAGCTGAATCGTCCCGGTGGTGCACTCATTCTGTTGCCCCCTGATGATGAGCTTCCTATCTTGCTGCGAACTGATCCTCCAACTGGGCAGGGGTAATAACAGGGTGTTAGTTATAATGGGAGGATGAGGGGGGGGGGGTGGTCATAACAGGGTGTTAGTTATAACTATCACCCATTTTACCCCCCCCCCCCCCTGAGGAGCTCAGTTACCACAACCGGAATGATATGGGGGAGGGGGGTGTCTGAAACTGAGTTATATGGTAGTACAGCTGGTGTACTACATAGTTATACTAAGGTCGAGTGGAGGGATTGCACAAAGAACTGGACAAGTTTTGGTGGCAATTTGCCACTTGGTAAATTACCAGGCACCTATTATACAAGCCCCCACCGCCACGTCGGGTAGATTATAGAGACTTTTAATGGCACCTGTCATACTTGGAATCCATTAGGATTATACATTCGTCTGTAGAAAGGAAATGTTCTGGATGTTCCATAATATTGTTTGTGCTGTAGCACAATACAAAATATTGTGTCCTGTATTATCATGTGTCCAACGCACAATGCAAGTCTGTATAATTGGATTCGGAACATATGCACAAAGCTGGTATAGCACTTGCAACACACATGTAACATTTACAAGGTAAGCTGTTCACACACGCCCTGTCACATCCACAACATATAGTCGTTGAGTTAGTGAAAATGTCACACACTCCTTGGTATAGAGTTACAACAAAAGAAAGTTATAGAAAAACCAACAGACTAACAGAAAATAAGCAGATAAACAAACAGACAGGTAAACGAACCAGGTCGATGGGTCACACTGCAGCTGTTCTTTGGCGAGGTATGGTACGTTCCACAGAAGCTGCAACTCCAATCTTCCACCCTGAAACAGGAGGCTTTTTAACGGGGTAGTGACACCATGGTAACGGGGTGGTGACACCATGGTAACAGGGTGGTGACACCATGGTAACGGGGTGGTGGCACTTTAGTAATGGGATGGTGACACCATGGTAACGGGGTGGTGGCACCATGGTAACGATGTTGTATCACCATGGTAACGGGGTGGTGACACCATGGTAACGGGATGGTGACACCATGGTAACGGGGTAGTGACATCATGATAACGGGGTGGTGACACCATGGTAACGGGGTGGTGGCACCATGGTAACGGGGTGGTGACACCATGGTAACGGGGTAGTGACACCATGTTAGCGGGGTAGTGACATCATGGTAACGGGGTGGTGACACCATGGTAACGGGGTGGTGGCACCATGGTAACGGGGTGGTGACACCATGGTAACGGGGTAGTGAGACCATGGTAACGGGGTGGTGGCACCATGGTAACGGGGTGGTGACACCATGGTAACGGGGTGTTGTATCACCATGGTAACGGGGTGGTGACACCATGGTAACGGGGTGGTGACACCATGGTAACGATGTTGTATCACCATGGTAACGGGGTGGTGACACCATGGTAACGGGATGGTGACACCATGGTAACGGGGTGGTGACACCATGGTAACGGGGTGGTGGCACCATGGTAACGGGGTGGTGACACCATGGTAACGGGGTAGTGACACCATGTTAGCGGGGTAGTGACATCATGGTAACGGGGTGGTGACACCATGGTAACGGGGTGGTGGCACCATGGTAACGGGGTGGTGACACCATGGTAACGGGGTAGTGAGACCATGGTAACGGGGTGGTGGCACCATGGTAACGGGGTGGTGACACCATGGTAACGGGGTAGTGAGACCATGGTAACGGTGTTGTATCACCATGGTAACGGGGTGGTGACACCATGGTAACGGGGTGGTAACGGGGTGGTGACACCATGGTAACGGGATGGTGACACCATGGTAACGGGATGGTGACACCATGGCAACGGATTGGTGACACCATGGTAACGGGGTTGTGACACCATGGTAACGGTGTTGTATCACTATGGTAATGGGGTGGTGACACCATGGTAACGGGGTAGTGACACCATGGTAACGGGGTGGTGACACCATGGTAACGGGGTAGTGAGACCATGGTAACAGGGTGGTGGCACCATGGTAACGGGATAGTGACACCATGGTAACGGTGTTGTATCACCATGGTAACGGGGTGGTGACACCATGGTAACGATGTTGTATCACCATGGTAACGGGGTAGTGAGACCATGGTAACGGGGTGGTAACACCATGTTAACTGGGTGGTGGTACCTACATTATTGATCGAAGAACACACTTCTGTCCCTTGCTCAAGTCCAACTCTGCTATCAGTGAGGGGGGAGTGTTTCTCAGGGTAGTTATCCTGTTTATGTTGGCAGAGAGAAGGACCGACAGGGTCTCACCCGTTAGCCCGTGTGTCAGGCCCCACTCGTAAAACTTCCGCTCTTTATGATCGGGCCGATCCGTCATGGCATCCGACCTACTGGGAAATTCGAGGTTGCCATGGTAACGGAGATCAAGTTATAACCTACTACTAGCTCCGTTATGTGACCATGGTAACGACAGGTAACCATGGTAACGGAGAGTTGGTTTGATACCATATATCTGGTGTGACATATTGTGCAGACACCCCTACCTGAAGGGACGGGTAAAGTCAGCGTTGTCCCATTCCTCAAAGTCCACCCCGTCCAGGGCTAGGAGGGTCGTTACTGTGGCAATGGGGACATCAAGGCCACACGTTACACAGACAGCAGACCGGGGCTCCGATGTGATCTCGCAGGGCGTGGCAAACATGTCTAAATATGAGATAAGTTGAGTCAATCGCATTGAGAGGTATATATTGCATATGGTAAAATGGTCAAACAATCAGAATATTACACGGTATTCGAGAATACATGGAGCACACTTTGGAAACGGGTGGAGTAACATATAGCAGCTCACATATGGTGACACATCGAGAAAAAAAAAGGATTATTATAGGCTTCCCAAAGAGAAGAGAAGGAATCCCAAAGAGAATAGATTATAGAAGGAATATATATTCTTGAAATAAAGATAGTCGTATCATTCTCGATAGAACAAAAGGATTTCTGACAAGCTTGGAATGTTCATATAGGATCATAATCTCGACGATCTTTATGTTGATATCGACTGTCTCGAGAAAAAATGACTGACATGAGATATATCATTAGGATATCATAACAGGGAATAATGCCAAAGTAAAAGTAAGGGGGAAAGAAAAGAAGCATATTCTTTGAAACAGCTGTAACTGCGAGAGATTAATTCATTCGAGCGGGAATGAATGCAATCAGGCTTCCGCTGATAAATGAACAGAGGAAAGGAGATGAGGGGAGTGAGAGGCAGACATATAGCTGCGGCGGCCACCACTTGCTGGAGAGAAGGAGAAGATATAATGCGGACAGAGAAAAAAGCAGAGCTAAGATTAGGAATTGTGGGGAGAAGTAAAGCTACGAGAATAAGGAGGAGAGGGATATATTAAAATCTCTCTGAGGTGGAATTCTTTGATAAAATTACGCGTGATTACCGGAACTCGACCTCACAGTGTCGGACCGTGTTGGCTCGCGTGATGGTGGAGGTGGTAACAATATAGCTGCACTTCGTGTTTTGCTCTCTCTTGTGCGGGTGATCTCTCCCCCTCTCCCGGCCTTCTCGAATTTCACCACTTTGTCTACCACGGTGAACCAAGTCCAGCTAGCTTCAACTACTACCAGCAACAACAACAAAGGACCAGTCAACTACAACGCGTACCTACAATCTTCTATCAGATAAGATCGTTCATTCTGTTATTCATTTATTCATTGTATTGTTATGTATGTTTCAGTAATTGTTGTTGTCAATTTCATAGTTCATAGTTGCCTGTTCACAGTTCTAGGGTGTCTTCTGTCCTGTCAGTTCGGGTATCATTGTTGACCGTGTTTCACGTGCCGGGCTAGGGGAGTATTTGGCATTAGGTTGTGTCGCCTGTCTCTGTGTTCGTGCTCCCGCACGTATTTTTTTTGGAGTTTTCTTTTATATAGTTGTACAGTTCTTGTATTTAGGCACTTGGTCCTAGCTGTGCTCTTTGGTTCTGCTCCTCTGGCCTCTTCTTAGTCCCTCCCTTTCCGTTCCTAGTCAGGTCTGCGTACCCTCCGGTTGTATTGGGCTAGTGTAGGATAAGTGTGCCGTGTGGGGTTCCCGCAGTTGTGTTTCCGTGGGGACTGGGGCCTCGTGTGTGCCAGTAGGTTGGCAGTTAGAGAGGCTTGGCTAAGGGACAGGGGCTGGGCAAGGGGGCTCTTGGTGTGGGGGAGGGGGATCTGGGTTAGTCCCACCTTACTCACTAACACCGATCCGAATACGGGTTTCATTCACAGGGCATCTCTCCCGTGCGAGAAAGAGGTAAAGATCTCTCACTCTCCACCTAACCCAAACATGTTGCAGGATCACAATATAGATCTGTTGTATTTATCACAATCAACCACCCATTTTCCAGGTGCTTCCTCGTTCCCAATGCTCATCTCCTGTGCAGTTCACGCACAGTGGGCACTATTTCTGTTTCTAGTTGCCTTCTTGGGGCCAGTGGCGACAGCTTCTTCTCCGCTGTATTTTTTTCTCTCGGCTCCCGGAGTTTTCGTCTTGTCTTGGATTAGATATGTCTTTTCCAGTTACGGTGCTTCTTCGGATCAGGGGTTCTCTGTCTAGTTGGGACCAGTAGCAGTTTCGTCACTCTGGATCTCGTGGTTGTCTTCTATTTCGTTGGTCTCCTTCTTTATCGCCGGTCTCTCTCATCTTTATCTCTCCTGCCGATCCCTTTTCATCACATTTTTCTCCATTCTCCAAGGGGGTTTTGGATGTCATCCCGTAATTTCTTAATGGAGGTCTTCCTGGAATGTGGAGAATAATCATCGCTGTTGGCACTAAACTAATTACTGGAGGTCTAATTGGGTTCTTCACTCTGGACCCGGCTTCTATTTCGTCACCTTCCTGGAGCGGGGTTCCCTCGTCTGTCTGATGCCTCTATCTCTCTCGCTGTCTGCCTCTCTCTTCTCACGCCTATCTCACGATCACAACGGCCAACGGGGGGGCCGGGGGATATCTGGTGTGTGGGATGGGGTTAATTGGAGTTATTATCTTTCTCGGGTGGGCCATATTATGGGAGACGATATCCTGTAGTATGGTCCATCCATAAAAAGTTATCATACCATGCAGTCACCTCATAAGTACATACTTAGTTATCCAGCACGCACCTTCATACATTACATCTGCTTGCTAACCAAGTCTTGCCTTCCTTGCGTGTAGAGTCGACCAATGATTCCTTCCCTGGCCTCACTAGATCGGTTGGAGAATGGAGGGCTTTGGGGGCTACTTCTGCCTAATTAGGCTACTCCTTGGGGTTGGGGTGTTCTGTTGGGTTGGGTGGGGGATGGTAAGGTTGTCCGCTGTAGGTCTCCAGTTTTCATTGGTCGGCTCTGTTAACCCTTCTTCTATTTATCTCTCTCTCTATATATATATCTCTCTCTCTGTCTCTCTCTCTCTGTCTCTCTCTCTCTGTCTCTCTCTCTCTCTCTCTCTCTCTCTCTCTCTCTCTCTCTCTCTCTCTCGCTATCAACAGTACGTAAAGTACGTTTATAGGAGCCAGCTCCCTCTCTTTCTCTCTCTCTTTCTCTCGCTTTCTCTCTCTTTCTCTGTGTTTTTTCTTTCCCTATCCCCTGAGCCTAATACCACGATGCATGAACACAAAATACAATCATGAACAGCATACGGCGCTCACTCCTTGACACTCATGACCGATAACGAAGCATCACGAACATTGCCCTTGCCCGCTTCATTCCCCAAACTATACACATCTGTGCTGCAAAGTGCATTAAGGTTGTACCGTCAAACGCTATGCCCACAAGCCTGGTTGATTTTATACTGTAACTGCCTGTAGGGCGGAGCCAGGCCTGGGTTTTGACACTCAAAGCGGGTCGGCACCGCCAGACAGGTAATGGCCAGCATGATTAGGCAGAGTACCAGTGATTGGGTACCTAAAGGCAGTATTCCGGCCCTCACTACCGGGGTCAAACAGGTGGCTGTGAAAATAACATCTGTCAAACCGTGGCACATATGGCCAGGATACATGGTGTGTAACAGGGAGTGACAAATGTTAGCACGGGGACGATCCAAAAAAAAAAAAAAAAAAACAATATAGCTATAATTACATCACAGCCAAACTGGTTACAATTCATCCATCTCACATGCTTTCTCGTCTACATATTTAATGCTCCATGGCCATGGAAACTCGATATATCTGATAGCTATAGATCGTTTACAAAAATGAGGCTGGGTATTTAAAGTGATTAGTTACCATGGGAAATCACGATTTTGAGAGACAAAAAGACACGAGCCCTGATCATAATAATTCACAGCTTGTCAAATTGTCTACAGACATATCAATTTATAAGAATGTTCGCAAAAGGCAAGCTTCCCCTCGTCCGACCCGAAGTTGGAATCATATGGGTTTAGTTTGTCGAACCGGCAAGTTGCTAACATTTTCAAATCTTCACTACTTCTCAAATGATCCCATACTTTCAGTCTAATCCCAAAATCCTATTGAAAATAGAGACAAAAATAACGGCACCAAACTGTGAAATGCCCTTGCATTAGTGCGAGTATAATAAAATCAATTTTCTATCTAAAGGCCGAGTTTATAGCAAGAAAGGACTATTTTACAACGAATTCTCTGGTTAGTATGGTAACCAACTCCGTTGTCATGGTAAATCAATCGAACTCTATCGAGTTCTATCGCCAGCAACTGGATGAAAATTTATCCATTTCATTATGCACAATGCACAGGCTTTGGTTACGAAGTTACCCCTTGCCAGCGTGTGCACGCGAAGGTCGCCCGGCGACAGAGTGTGAGGTGTCTTCGATACCAAGCACAGGCTTGTGTAACAAAAAGGGGCGTTTTTATAGCTTATTGTTCATCATAACCTGAAATAAATAATTTTCATTACTTTCACAAAGGCTCAAAGTTTGAATATCAAATTTGCCAAAACTGTGCAGGGGCAAATTGGTGCAGGGGCAAAAGTTTTAATTGATTATAATTAATTAATTAATTAGAAAATCAAAAATCCGGCTCCGTTATGACTCGTAGTTATACTACTAGAACATACTTGCAAAGTTTCATTTCGAAATTTCAAACGGTGTGGCCACAGTTTGAATATCAAAGTTGCAAAAAATGTGCATGGGCAAACAAAATGGTGCAAGGGCACATGTTCAGGGGAAATTTGCACAAATTGTGCAGGGGCAAATTTTAATTAATTTGCCTATAATTAATTACCTAATTGATATATTAATCATACGGCTCTTCTAGTACTCGTAGTTATGCTACTAGAACATGCATAGAAAGTTTCGTGTCAAAATATTAAACGGTGTGGACACAGTTCGATCATAAAATTGGTGCAAGGGCTGCCCTTGCACCATTTGCCCTTGCACATTGCCTGCCCCTGCACCAAATTCCATTTTTTGCACGGCTCTAACTAACTAATTAATTAATTTTGACTATTCCCACTTTTCGAACATCATCTTTTATGATTGAAGAACATTCCTACAAAGTTTCAAGTCGATATTTTAAGCAGAACGGAAAATAGAATTTGGTGCAAGGGCGCGGTGCAAGGGACAGAACACGCAATGTGCAGGGGCACGGTGCCCTTGCACCGTTTTTAATTACCTATAATTAATTAATTAATTAAAAATTCAAAAATCCGCCAACGTCATGACACAAAGGAATACTACAAGAACATGCCTACAAAATTTCAAGTCGATATCTCAAACGGTGTGGCCACAATCGTTGACATGTTTTTGCCCCCCCCCCCCCCCAAAAAAAGACCTTTCTTTGTTCTTAATAGGGCCGGCATTTTTGGGTTTTTGTGCAGGGGCAAAAATTTTTTTTTCTTTTTTTCGTTTTTTGCTGTTTTCTTCGGGTCGGAGGTGCCTGCCGGCACCTAAATAGGGCCGTAAACTACGGGGGGAACGTCACTTTTTTTTGCCCATAGCCCATAATCCCAGCGAATTTTGGTTTTTCCCATATGGGCAAAAATGGGCAAAAATGGGCAAATAATGTTCAGTGTTATATATAATATGTCGTTTTTTCAACTCTATAGCTTAATTTCAATTCTTTAAAGTGAGAGAGAACAGCCCAAATTTTGATAAAACTCGGTCAGAATGGTCTTTGGTGTCTAATTAGAAGTCAAATTCTTTTAAGCGGTCAAATCCTAAATTTAGGATTTTTAGGTTTTCTTGGCTTTTATGGGTTTCAGAAACGTCCTAGAACAAAATAAATACAAGCATCTCCCTTTCGATCCCCTCTATCAAGCTTCGTAAGAATCATGACATGGCAAATGACCATGGTCAAACATCTGGTAACACGGCTTCATTTTACCAGGTTCCCAATGTAGCAAATTGG
>CM035350.1:5221483-5316483 GCA_020137815.1 Hormiphora californensis
GAAAGAAAAATGTTCCCGATTTAAACGGATCAGTATTTATATGACTTACGCCGACCCCTTTAACCCTTTTTTTCAGCTACAGCCCCCTCTCTGCGTGGTTGGGACATGTCCAAGACAGAAAAACAACCGGTGTGGATCCCGTGATCAGTAAGCTGATGGAAAGGGCCGCGTTGGGGAAAAAATTTTGTAGGGGGCTTCCGGGGGGGCCCCTGAGACCAATTTGGTGCGGGACACAAAAACACAGAAAAGAAAAGAGAAGAACAAACCTTTAACCGAGTAATGCCATTAAAACCCGCCCAAAGAACCCCCCCCCCAAAACCCCCAATTTTCAATACTGTTTTAGTAACGGACACAGTACTTCAGTCATGAGTCCGTGCCGACAAAACTTTAGCCATTTATTTCAACAAATTTATATTGGGATTTTAACAAAAATTTAAAAAAATGCTTTTGGGGAGAGTACACAATATACAGATCTACTGAAGTATGGCCTTTTTTTTAATTGTTCCTATGGTTTATCTTATGTCAGAACAGGGTGGTTGGTTTTTCGACGAGAGATTATAGGAAATTTTTTCCCACGACGAGATCCTAGGATCAACATTTTTTTGGAACAGGTTTGTTTAATTTAAAATATTTTTAAAAAGGGGGGTTTATATGAATTGAAACCCTAATAATTGGGGTTTTTAAAACAAGCTCCAACTACAAATTATATAACAGATCTTTAGTAACCTAGACGGCACAGGAGTACTTTTGTTTAATTCAATTTAGGGGCTGCCTGGTTGCATCCCCATATAAAAAAATAATAAAAGGGGATTGTACATCCCCTCAAGGCCTCATGGGTTTGTGCTTTTTGGCATGTCTGTGGGCAACCATT
Source organism: Hormiphora californensis (assembly GCA_020137815.1). Taxonomy (NCBI): domain Eukaryota; kingdom Metazoa; phylum Ctenophora; class Tentaculata; order Cydippida; family Pleurobrachiidae; genus Hormiphora; species Hormiphora californensis. The sequence goes on from CM035350.1 coordinate 5,222,355, forward strand.
TTAGTTTCCTCTCTCTCTTTCTCTGATCTCCCTCTCTTGAGCTGTCCCTGATCACTATCCCAGTGTGTTGGGAGCCCCAACTTCGGGTCCTGTATAACCATGATAACATATAGCTGTGCATGTCCTAGACATGGCGGTAAAATATCAAACGTATTGATCAGTTGGTCATATCTTTGTAGCTAATTCATCCCCGCGATCTGTAGGTATGTAGAAGAAGAGAGAAGAGAGAGAGAGAGAGAGAGAGAGAGAGAGAGAGAGAGAGAGAGAGAGAGAAGGGAAAAGGGGGAGGGGAGAACGGGGAAAAGAGAAGGGTTAAATAGAAGAGAGAGGGAAAGGGGGAAGAGAAGAGAGAGAAGGGGAGAAAAGGGGAAAAGTAACGAGAAAAAAAATTCAATTTTCCAATTTCCCACAACATTCCCCTATTATTTTGATCAACGCAAACCCTACCTCCTTTAACGAAGAGCAGAGCTACCACCGACCGGTGAGAATACTAGAACGAGCATCTGTTTATTCTAGCTAGGAGATAAGTATTGAAAATTACAAAGAGCTGATAGAGACAAAATTACAAAGAGATGGATAGAGACAAAAGAGATGTTAAACCTATATGTATTACCTATCGAGTCTGGTGATCGAGATAGGAATAATACAGTTGAGTGAGATAGGAATAGGTCACACTCTAAGTCTATACATGCCTCGTCCCAATTAGCTGCAGGTTATAATCTACATACCTTTTGCTAGCAGCTCCTTTTGGTGCATCATGTGCCCTATAAACCTATCCCCCCATGTACTTTACTTCATAGAATATTTTACTTGATGTATGATCTGCAGCAGGAACCGACCGAATCAGGAACAATTACTGGTCCTCTGAGTGCGCGAGAACCAGTCAGTGGACCTAAATAACCGAGCTCTGATTCCTGGTGATCGTTACCTTGGCTTCCGCGTCCTCGCCCTTCCTGATCTGCCAGCACTTGCTTGCTGAACTTTCACACTTGATATTTTAGTCTTGCTTCTAGCTACGCACATGTACAATTTCGACGACGACGAGTTTCCCTCCGCCTTCCGCTTCGCCCGTTGTTAACACACGCTACCCTTTAACGCCACACGTGAAGAAAAAACTATTATAAGTCGAGTCACACAGATCTGTGTAATATAAATGTGGCTAATATACACGTGTGTGGCTAATATTATACATGTATGTGGCTATGTTACATGTATGTGGCTAATATATACAAACTGGGCTATAATCCATCGCTGAATACAATATTCTACCTATATATGATATATGCTGACGTGTTTTATTGAGGTTTATCCAATTCATGAAGATCAGGTTCGGTTGATGATATTTGTGTCCAAGATTCTATCATATCTTATATATGTGTGCTTTATGTTATATGTGTGCTGGCCCAATTGACTCGCTATAGAGTTAGATAATGTTCATCATGTTCATGTTCATTCCAAGGTAATTAGTTGGTAATTAGTTGGGTAATTAGTTGGGTCTCATCATCACAATTAGGATGATGATGGATATATGCGACATAAAGTCCTAAACGGTTATATAAAACAGATAATATGACGTTTTATATACATGCGGAATATTAAATTGTGTAATCTTGCGTGATTTGTGTGTGATCGGTATTTTCTATCGAAAGGTGTTCTCGGGAAATTATTAATTGTAATTAGTTAATCCTACTTTTCCCACGACAAACAGCACAATAACAAGCTTCACAAAATCATTCCTAATTAACATAATTACTTGTGATTACGTGTGTATAAAACAATTGGGTTTATTAGGAAGCGGTTATTCGGCGCCAGTAAGGTGTGTGCGTTTGAGAGACGGAGGTGGTACTTGGTTCACGCTGATGATTTAATCGTTATCATCAATTGAAATCGAGGTAGTCCTGGTTTTATATTAGGTCAAGATTAATGTATCTCATTGTGACACCGTCATTGTCGATCAACACGAACGCGTTCCTCCCTCCCACCTCATCAACCCTAGATCCAGAAAACGAAGATTGTATTGTGTGTACCTAACTGGGAAGAGAGGAATAGAAGACAATAAGTGACCAGTCTTAGTGCAGTGAATCACAATCTGCTATTTGATTTGAGGTCAAACCTAGTCAATATAGGTGTATTGTCTAGCAATCATGTCTATCTATCTCACCCGCCCTTCGTCTATAGCCATCTTTCTCTCAATCTCCCACTCTCCGACCGGTTCTGCTGGCTTTAACACTATATATATATATATATGTCTAAAGACTACATTGATCTGTACCTCGCACGGATATGCCTCAAATTGTGGCGGCCACCTCAGATGGAGGCATGTGAAAACCATCTCTCACATGCAATGAATTGGTAGTACTGTCCATGGCGTAATGAGAACAGTTTAGTGCCACTAAACTGTTTCTATTTAGTGTTTCCAACTGCACTCTGTTATTATTGCAAACAACTTGTTACCGAGAGAGCAAGTAGCGATGGAGCCAGTTTTACGCAGTGCTTACGGTAAACGGTATATACTTGATGAGACATGGCTAACTCACGTTATAATTCAACATGTCTTGACATCTGTCATACAACTGTAGTAGACGATTTGTAGCCACACTCTTTCTTGATCTTTGGATTAGCATAGGTCCAAACCCCCTTGTATTAAGTTGTCGATTTTTTTTAATAAAAAAATTTTTAGTCTAGCCATGTTGGTACTGCTGTATGCGAGTCTTTCACTGTCCATCAATTACTACGTTTGAATATACGAGGTACTTTTATGAAAGTATTATAGTTGGTCAGTTTACTAGTCAATTGAACAAAACACACACACACACACCTGGACTTGGTGGCCTAGTAGTAGTAGAGTTGTACGTGTAAACGCTGTAACGTGGGGAGACATGCTATTCATCACAACCATTGCCTGGTTCGCATCTGAAGATGTGCTACTTAAAAACGAATTACGCCTCGTAAATTGACCCCTTCATTACCGCGCTTTGAAGCTCTCCAATCTTTTCGCGGTTCTTAATCTTCAGATTCCATTCATGACGAATAGGTTGTAAAATAGACGCTGCCAGTAAACCCCCCTATAATCTTATATATATGCCTATGGAGATCGAGCCCGAGGTCCTGAATAGAGTTGGTAGCTGAGATCAGTACTTGAGTTGTGATAGAATGTCTTTGTGTTGCGACGATATTACACGTATCGACTATCGTACATATGTAGGCGGCAATTGGGAGCTGGAGCTCTACCTACAAAGTGTGGGGATACTTGAAGCAGACTGTCGATCCCTTAAACGATGATTTATAGTGTTTAGCATTTAGAGACTTGGCTGGTTTAGGAAAGTTTATAGGTCTTCCTTACAGACCTCCTAGGAGCTGTTTTAATAACACCCTCCAGATTTACTTCGTCAGTCTCACCTCAAATCGGAAGAGGCTTCAGATGGCAAGAGCCTTACTTAGCCTATGTCCGCACCCATTCTATATTCCGATAGGGTCGCCATAGGCTCCTCCTGGCTCCTCCTCTGTCTCTCTTGTCTCTCTCGTCTCTCGTCTCTCGTCTCTCGTCTCTCGTCTCTCGTCTCTCTCTCTCTCTCTCTCTCTCTCCTCTTTTTCTCTCTATATCTCTCTCTCTCTCTCTCTCTTCACCTCTCTCTCTTCCTACCCTCTTTCTGCTCATCCTCTCTCTTCTCTCTCTCTCTCTCTCTCTCTCTTCTGCTCTCTGCCTCTCTATCCTCTCTCTCTCTCTCTCTCTCTCTCTCTCTCTCTCGTCTCTCTCTCATTCTCGATAGGTTTCAATATAAATACATTGGATTACCGCTGCAGCTGCAGTGGAATAGTACTGAAGGTCATGATTAGTTACTAGTTATCTAATTAATAATTCATGTGCAGGTAATTATGTATTACGGTTTCTCTCTCTGTCTCTCTCTCTCTCTCTCTCTCTCTCTCTCTCTCTCTCTCTCTCACGGCCACATCTGCATCCGCTCCTAACACACACTTGTTAGGATATTGTGCTTGTCAGTTTCTTTGTAGCCCAAATCTGCATTGATTAAAACAGTTTGGCAAGTTCATGTTATTGCTTGATCACGGATCTTTGAATTTCCCTTCCCCACATTCACGATTGCCAGGCTCCAAGACCCCATTGTTTGGTTGCAGGGTAGGTCCGCTTTGTGCAACACATGCTTCCCAATGGATTGATATTTAGTGATTTCCCGGGTATGAGAAGTGTGTTATAATAGACGGCCGTGCCGGGGGATAAAGAGATGGAAGTAATTTGGTGATGATCGTTCGCGGCTTCATTTGATCAGTGATCTACATGAGTACTGCAGTAGTAGGTGCATGCTGGATCGTCTAAATTCACAAATGAGCATGTCTTGATCAGCACACTAGGCTGCACTGCACATCTTGTCCTGTCATATAATAATTAGGCTCCTGCCTGGTTATATTCGTGCGTGGGAAGGAAGATATCCAGATTAATAATTGGGAATCAGCCAACTTTGGGCGAGACCGCTTCATCCGTCAAAATTGTAACTGCATGTACTGATCCGATTAGCTAGTTTATTATGTATACTGTAGAGAACCTGGAACATAATGTCTTTTGTAACACTATAGTTATACGTCATCCAAACCTGGATAGCACAAAACCCTTTCCCCGAGGTCTGTTGGTGATTTGTCCTGGACAATACTGATAATAATTACTATTATTGTGATTTGTCATCATGGTAATAATGCTTACTAGGGTCCTCTGGTCCGCCTAGCTGTGAGTAAGAGTTAGGTTGAGAATTCACGAGGGAATCGCCCGGTCCCTGTCATTGTTGCATATATTGATACCACTGATATATCATCAGATACATTCTAAGTTGGGGCATAAATCATAGAATCCGCGGCCCACTGAATCATCCAGTAGCAGCTTGACTCTGCGAGGCAGCAATTGTTGATTGATGATTTATTTTGTTCAATCTTTGTTCACGTTATCAGCTCTTTTTCTCTCTGTCATTATAGAAACAGCACTGCCACTAACTATTAGCTCTAAAATTGTACCATTAGTACCATTACTCATTAGTATGCAACCCCCACCAAACTATCTAACACACACACACTAGTTATAGCCAAACTGGCTTATTGTCTTGTCATTATATGGCTGCTAGCTATATTTCACTTAATTAGCAGTTTTACCTTTGAGGCTCCGAATATACCCTTTCTGTATACCCTTTCACAACAGCTTATACACCGCTGTTTTTGCAGACTTTATTTTGTGTTCTAGACACCCCTGACATTGTGTTGATGACGTATGTGCAATGAGTATATATGAGCTGGATCATATGAGAGAACTCATGACTTTTATCCGTCCATCAACACATCTTAAAAGTCAGGAGAGAGAGTGTTTTCTGTTTAAATCTGTTTAGTTTTACCAGCTTTCAGCAATGGATAGTGAACCTCTAGTGTCTTTTAAAGCAGGAACAATTGTCAATTTTGTACAGCCTGCTTAAATAACCATACGTGAATTGGCCTATATTTGCGCTAAGTACTTACTATTTTGTGCTCTAATTCTTGTGAGAGAACGTTGTATTCAGCTTTGTATTTCTGCCATTTTTGCATATATGTTCCCCATATCATATCCTCTCAGCTCAGATCAGAGAATGAAGAAGAAGGATCACACGACCAATCAGCAAGCAGCAGCTGTCCCGCCCTCCCAGGTTGTCAGATCCAGGCGGACGGGAGCCGTTGTCTCTGTAGACCCAACCACCCTTGCCCGACTTCACCGTGGTATTCCGTCCAGAAGTAGCCCCTCTCCCACGAGTGGCACGGCGAGTAGTGGGAGTCTGCCACCACCCGTTAGGAGGCCGGTGGTTAACAGAAAGGTGTCGCTGGTGGAGCTCATTGTGGAAGCTAAGCGGGACGAGGGGTGTAGTGATAGTGATACCAGTGGTGCTGGCAGGGGAGGAAGGAGGGTCAGGGGCGGGAGAGGTGGGAGGGGTGGTAGGGGCGGCAGGATGCTGGGAGGAGGAGGGAAGAAATCAACCAGCCTCTTTGAGCTGAATGAGGACGATTTTGAGGACAATCCGAGGGAAACCAAGAAGAAGAAACCGGCTGGAAATAAGAAGGGCAAGGGTGGGGGTATGAAGAAGGCAACCAAGCCTAAGATGAGCGTGCCAAAAGGAACTGGAGGAATGAAGGGTGGAGCTGTAAGTATTTAATTAATTTTAAGTGAATAAAGACACCCATATTGTACTAACTTAATCAGGATAACGTAGATAAATCATTCAGATCACACTCACCCTGTGTCTTTCAACTTGTGACGACCTGTCTGTGAGTGAACCAGTAACCGTCCTGTTGTTTGTCTCTATTTCTCTTTTCTTTTTTTCTCTCTCTCTCTCTCTCTCTCTCTCTCTCTCTCTCTCGCTTTGCTTTCTCTCCCCTTTCTCTACCAACACGTGGAAACAATATTGGGTGGTGGGTAGGGGGTGAAAACAAAGAACCCAACAGCAGCTTTATCATTTCCTAGTCTAACAAGGAGAGTATTTCTTTCAATTTCAACCTCTCTCAAGCCTTGATTTGTGTCTCTCTGATCATTTGTGAACTCAATTCTTCCTATTTGTTGTCATTTGTTTGGAGCTCTATAAGCTCTTGTCAAGTGTCGCTGTGTCGGCAAACCTAAATCTCCCCCGGCTACACATATCTCGTAACAGGACCTGTCTTGCCCAGAAACATATCTGTCTTTTGGGTTTGAGTTTGTTGAGGCCAGCATGTTTTCAGGGGATTCCTAGGAGTTTGGGGGAGTTTCATCCAGGAGTTGGTTCGGTTACCAGGGACAACATACACTGATCAACGATTGGGACTGCTGCAACATGTCGCTGTTTTGTTGGTGTCAAATTCAATTTGGAACTGTATTTCTCTTGACGATAATCTTCTCTATTTCCCCATAGTTTCATATAATGCATTTATCTGCCGATCTCCTCCCCCTCTTTGTTCAAATCACATACATATATATATGCTCGCTAGGGTAAGTACTTCCGGTAGGGTAAGGACCAAAATGAAATACCTCAACTTTCCACAAATTTCACCCGGGAAAATAGGGATAAATAAAAAGAGGCGTGCCTATTATCACACCCCAACAACTCATTTCTGTCCATCACTGTTGTCCTTTTGCTCTCGCTATGAACGGTCTTTCGTGTCACGACCAGCACAGGGTGTTGCATTCCACCATTGTCCATAGGAGGAGGAGGCGGTCACCTGCTACTCAACCCTCACCCCCTCCTGATCATGTAATTTCTGATGCTGATAAGAAGGACATATTGGATCTTCCCGTTGTTGAGAAGAGCCCTGCACAAGTGTCAGGAGCTGTTATAGTTCCCCTTGGTACGATCAGGGAAGATCTTGCAGAGTTTCTGAGGAAGAAAAAGAAGATTGAGGATGAGAAGGAGAACCAAGGATCGGATGATGATGATGACGATGATGATGATGATGACGAGAAAAAGAAGAAGAAGAAACGGAAGAAGAAGATCAAGGGATCGTCTGGAAAGGGTGTAAGTAACCCCAGAAACTAGAAAATGTCATAGATTAGTAACTGTATGTAATTACTCTATGGAAACCGAAAGTTCAAATAAAATTCTTAGATATTAGTACACAATCTGAGTTTTCAACATTTATGACGTTGCACGAAACTTTAGGTCTAATTAGAAGTATCTTCCCCGGCAACACTGGTGTAGTACTATAATGCTCTTGGGCATTATATGTTAGTATGTACCTTCCTCAGGAAATGCTAGCATTATAATAAGCAGACATTATTCCAATATCTCCTAATTTCTGTTACACGTGTGGGTGAATTCATGTTGTCGAACAACTGGGGGCCCGTCTTAGAAGCTATATGCCTTAGAATTACCCCTTACACCTAGGTACACGTCTGGAGGAGATGCAAGCTCTGTCTAATAGCTTTTCTCGGCACATTTTCCTCCCCCTTGCATGAATTATACCGCACTTTGTGCCTGCAGTGATCAGCACCCTTAGCTGCCTCTCAGCTCGGGCCCTTGTAAAACTCAGACACAAAAACAGTTCGTACTACTGTCATTGATTTGTTTGAATTCCTGGAATATGGTATCTCATATGATTAGGGCGAGCTTTCCTCACATGACCATTACTTGCATGGGTCCTCTTAATCATCACACAATACACATGATATCATTAGTTCCTCACTGGTTGAATCTCAATCACTGCTCAATATTCTTTCTCAATCATCTATTATAGTTGTGGTGCTAGTATACGATATTCAAAGAACGAATATTCCACTCCAGTATCATCTAATACATCGCCTCTCTCTCGTTCTCTCTCTCTCTCTCTCACCCCCCTCTCTCTCTCTCTCTCTCTCTCTCTCTCTCTCTCTCTTGCTCTCTCTCTCTCTCTCTGTCAAGCAATGTGTGTCTATATCAATGCTCACGAAAAGTGATCATTGCCCGGGCCACTGTCATATTTGATTGGTTCTCTCCCTATTGTTCATTTGCAACCTCTATGATTCTTTCTTCAATCTGATCCTGTGATTGAGCTAGGTGAACGCGTTACAACAACTGTGACTAGAAAGAATAGAAGCACACACATTTAGATTGACACATGGATAGACAGAGAGAGAGAGAGAGAGAGAGAGAGAGAGAGAGAGAGAGAGAGAGAGAGAGAGAGAGAAAGAGAGAGAGAGAGAGAGGGAGAGAGAGAGAGAGAGAGAGAGAGAGAGAGAGAGAGAGAGAGAGAGAGAGAGAGAGAGAGAGAGAGAGAGGGAGAGAGAGAGAGAGAGAGAGGGGGGGGGGTGAGAGAGATCATTCAATCACAGCGAGCAGGTTGTGTCCACCACATTTCGCCGCCGTTTACCCTTAGTGATATCGCTCATATTCTATACCCATTATAGTCTATAGTTCTCTTTCAGCTCCCTAATCTCTCACCTTTTATTCAGGCCTATTCATTGTGCAATGTTGCGAGATTACTAAATTGCACCCGCTTCTCTGATCCCCACTCTCTCGTCCTCTGTGTGTATCTATAAAATGGTTCCAGTCGTGCCGACCATTCGATACCGCCACAAGCTGCAGCAGTTCCATCGTTAATCAGTGTGTGTGTTCCCTGGCAACCAATCAAAGGAGAGTTGTTGTTACCTTGGTAACGCGTGACGTCATGAATATTCTTGTGGAGAGATTGTGGTATTACGTCCAATCTAACCCCAACCTGACAAGGCGTATTGAGCCCATAGCCCCGGGTAGTGATCAGTGGATCATGCTCAACACCATGGCCGACCTCTGTATTGGAGGGGAACTCTGGTGCGAGAGCTTGGAACCAGATTTTGGGTTGGAGTTCGGTGATGGCAACATGGGCCGGAACTGCAAGGCCAAAACCCGGGGAGGTCGGAATATGGGAGGTCGAAGAAACATGAAGGGAGGTCGGAACAAGAACATGCGGAGACACGGCATGATGCGGCAAAGTATGGTCCGACGAACCATGATGCACGCGGAGGGCAATACTGGTGGTGGGTTTGTCCTGGGTGGCAAACGCTTTCCAGGGCTACGGGGTGGTGTTGGGAAACACCATGGTGACCATCACCACGGTGATCACCATGGTAGTGACCATGACCCTGAACACCCTGAACACCATCATGAGGGTGTTGAACATCATCATGATCACCATAACGGGCACGGAGCACACCATCACCACCATGGAGACCTGCCACCCGATCAGAAACTCTCCAATCTGGATTGCTTTGCTGAAATAGTGAGTAGTTCATATTGTGTGTTGAAGGTTCATATCTCACACCTCATGCACCTTCTCTCATAATAGGAATTCAACAAAATTATCTTTTTGATTGGTAACATATATTTGTTATGAACTTCTTATGAAACTCAGCACCTCTCCCTACACATGTCTACCGCTAAAAGCACATGCTATGTGTGATTTAATCGAAATTATGCTGATCTCTGTGCCATCTCTGTTATTCATATGTGCTGGGAGCTGAAGCATTATACCAAAGATTCGTAAACACATTGCTCACGTGCAGATTATACCAATTACTTATCTCTGCCTGTGTTGCTATTAACTGCTGAATACGATTAGTTAGTGCTGAACTGCCAAGGAACGTTGGTAAACGCAGCTATAAATGATAAATGAGTGGTGAGTTTGCTTGCTAGGTTCAAGAGTGGTTCAGATGGGGACGTCTGGGGGAGCCAATTTGTGTGTTGGTTTAATCGGCAAGATTAAAAAGAAATTGTCATTATTAGAATAGTGTTAGATCTGCAACAATTTCTAACTCATCATCATTATATTCATCTTCTACAATTTCTCTCCCTATTTCTATCTGTATCTCCCTCCATCTCTCTAATTTCTCTCCCTCTTTCTCTCTTTCTTTCATCTCTTTCGATCTTTCTCTCCCTCCTTCTCTATCTATCTCTCCCTCCTTCTCTATCTATCTCTCTCTCTCTCTCTCTCTCTCTCTCTCTCTCTCTCTCTCTCTCTCTCTCTCTCTCACTTCCAACACGTGCTAGATCTAGCTGTCTCTCATGTGTGAGTATCATTGTTCAAAGCATTCGTATTTTCGTTTGGCTCGTGCACTATGATTACCCTTTCACGATCACGCCATCAGACCATCGGATTCTCTCTTTCAAATCTGAGAGTTTGAATATCTCTCACACTCTTTCGCTTCTGATCTCTTTCGCTTACCTTTCTCATGACAGGGAAAGCTTTCAGCCAGATTATTTGTGGTCTTATGCTGCTTGGAGGATGGATGTGGGATAGTGAAATTGAAAGATATAAACCGAGAGAGAGAAAGAGAGAGAGAGAGAGAGAGAGAGAGAGAGAGAGAGAGAGAGAGAGAGAGAGAGTGAGAGAGAGAGAGAGAGAGAGAGAACGAGGGGAGAAAGTGAGAAGTTGCTTGTCGTCATAATCATTGCACGTTTCCGAGTTTAGCTTTCCCCTCGCATTTCCTTGTCTCGTTTACTTTAGCTCAGGTCGAAGATCTACAACCCGGCACATCATGCCTCGTGGTTTTGGTGGAGGGGGCATGAAGGGTGGAAGGGCCATGACTCAGCAAAATAAGGTCGTGATTGAGAAGGCCAAGGCAAACAAGGCCCTTGGGATTGGAACGAAGAAGGCGGCTAACACACCCTCAGTTCGAAAGAGGAGGGCAGTGGACAATAAGAGCCCTAAAGGTCGGAGGGGAAGTAAAGCCGGGACGGAGGGAAGTGACATTGATTTGGACAGTGCAAGTGATTTGTTCGCATCAAGTTCAGAGTCACCTGCGGAAAGTACTGGTTTCCTGGACACCCTCGGCGAGATGGGTGGAGGCGCAGGTGGGGTAAGTAACTCACTTGAATTATTTCCTGTATTGGTTGCATGGAGTTTAGGTATTTTCATTTAACATTTAAGATGTATTACATGCACGCGACGTGGCCCTGTTTTCCACGAAATTAAACAAAGGTAAGCTCATGATTTCAAAAAGAACACCCATTTTGCATAAACCTGGACCCATAAACAATGTTTATGTATGTAGGCTGTTTCCTCCTTGCAAAAACATATACTTAGACCCCCTATATTTTCGTATCTTTTGTTATCCGGGGGGCGATTCTCATTACTTCCTGGTCTCAGCTCCTGCTTTTCTCCATTACGTAACATTACGGATCTAGAGAGTTTTTTGAATTGTTCATACTTTCTTTTTATTCTAAAAATCACGCGGAGCACGGAGACAGTGTCAAGCGACTCAAAGAGTTGTTGCGAACAAAATGTTATTATATCTAGACAGTTATTGTTCACTTTACTGCCCCCTTTTGTTTCGTATCAGCTCCATCCTGTGAACACGGCTCCATCCTGGGAACTTCCTTTTTTACCTAATTTAGTGGTGGGATGTTAGTTATTGCAGTACCATTTCCATTTTCCATATTATGCTCACTAGTAAACCCGTTCGCCCTACGGGCGAATTTCAGGGAAATGGTAGCTGAATTAGGAAAACTGACATCTTTTGGACAATTACAGTCTCGCAAATGTCACCAATCTCGAACTGTTGACACCATCTTACACCATCTTAAGTTACGGTACCGTAAAAGGAGCTCAGGCGGGATCGCTGCGAGTTTTAGAACGTCAGATGATGATGATCAAAATGGAAAAAGAACTAACTGTTTTGCAGACTCCTCGTGTTACGTCTGTGTGCAGCATCCATCTGCCTTGATCTCTGAGACTGATCATCGGTTCGGTTTAACCTCCGTCTTGTTCGTTCTGTTGGTGTTACCGCACGCCTCAGTGTATGGAAAAGTAGAGAACGGTGGTCGGATCTTGCATGAGTAACTCCAATTGTCGCTGTCGTATATTAACTGTTGTTGAAGAGAGCATAGTAGCCGGAACAGTGACGCAAAGCAAAGCAAGATCAGATGCACGTGCAACTGCAGTACATTAGCAACAATCCTTGGTAACAGCTCCCATCCCTGGCTCCACTCCAGCTAGTAGTACTCCACCTCTAAACCTGCACGTGCAAAATGCCATATTTGGTAAAAAACGTTACACATCATTTCCCTATTTGCTTTAATAATAGTATGATTCCGTTATATGCTTGTTATGTTCTAACCCTCATTTACGCGCAAAACACAGTCTAGCTAGGCAATTATATGCGAGCTCTATATGTGTGCCCATGTCACTACTACTAACGATGAATTAGTTCATAACTCGTCCAGTCTATCATCTCGCACGGCCTCCCAAACTATATAGGAACAGTACCAGTTCGTCTTATAACGTCAGTAGATTAGAAGTTTCTATTACTCGACTGATAGGGCAAGGCTCGGCCTAATAATAAATGGTGCCCTCAGCCCTGGCCCTGTCTGGCCACATGTGGTCATTTATAGGCACGTGCAGAGCTACTGCACAGCTTTTAGCTTGGAAACTTTATGGGGGCTGTTATTATACCCATGAATTAACGATAAATGTACTAGATATTGTCAGTTCCTGTATAGTTTGACCTCTAGCTCTCATGTTGTTGCGTGTTATCTTGGTATGCAGTGATAATCAATCTGTGTTAACAGGGGGATATCACACTCTACTCGAAACTCGCTCTCTAATCCCATGCGTATCGCTCATTTCTTTTTATTATCCAATGCGTATCGCTTATTTCTCTCTCTAATCCCACTCATTTCTCTCCCTATAGTTCCATATTGCCTGTATCTAGCTCCTTACATTGCGTGTTGTTGTCAAACTACTAGGACACAAGCAATGAGTTATTACTTCTGGTGTTGCAGTGCGGGGGTCACTAGTGGCGCCTCCCCCCTCTCTCTATCTCTCTCTCTCTCTCTCTCTCTCTCTCTCTCTCTCTCTCTCTCTCTCTCTCTCTCTCTCTCTCTCTCTCTCTCTCCAGCTGATCAATCCAATCAGTCGGATGAAAAAGTGCTTACAGATCCCTACATTAGTAGGGAGGGAGATAGAGAAGGATTCATATTTGTAAGAGAGTGAGAGAGAGAAGGATCTTATTTGTAAGAGAGTGAGAGAGAGAGAGTGAGAATTCATTTCAGTAAAAGATATTATCATGCAGCCAGAATGAATGAAAAAGCAACATGGGGCGCATATACTTTTCTTCAATACAAATCGCTACGTGGACCGTACGTTATTTTCTTCTAACGAAAAAGTATATTCGTCTCTCTAGTGTGATCTTCCATTTGTTAGATAGGTGTCACGCACATATTAGTGGTTGTTCAATTTGACATGAGACAAGTTAAATCTGGAAATTAAGGGCAGTCTACATACACACAGAACAATAATTCGAGTGGTAATTTGCCGGTACTGTTCTCTGTTCATCGAGAGCTCTTTAATATTTTACTCCTCCTTGTAACGTTTGATGGTTCATTCCGTTTTGTTTCGATTGAGGTCAATGTACCATTAAAAGTTTCCTTTTGAGAGGAAGTCCATTTAAGATTATCCTTCCTGTTCCCTCATAATCTGTTTCCATGACCGCTATGACCGCTCTGATTCTTCTTATCGGTGCGGTTGATTCGTCTAGTTTTATCAGCATAAGTTGATTTATCAAGCCATTAATGTTAATGACTAAGTTATTTTCCTCGCTCACTCTCCTCCTCCTCTCTCTCTCTCCCTCTCTCTCTCTTTCTCTCTCTCTCTCTCTCTCTCTCTCTCTCTCTCTCTCTCTCTCTCCCCACGATCTATACGGCCTTTGTGTGCCAACATGTGTCCATTAAATGCTTTATGTAGTTTAGAATACCTAGAGTTTTGTTTTCTCTCTCTTTCTCTCTCTCTCTCTCTCTCTCTCTCTCTTCTCTCTCTCTCTCTCTCTCTCTCTCTCTCTCTCTCCCGCTCTCTCTCTATCTCCTTTCTCAATTCCCTCTAGATTATATAAAATCCATCACAGACGCAGTTGCACATTGAACATCCTTTTATTTGAACAATTATCTCTCTCGGTGGATTTCTAGCTCTCTCTCGCTCTATCTTTTCATCTTTAGCTCTCTCTCCCTCTTAGTCCTTCTATCTCACTAGATTATCGATGCTCGTCAGACTCTATTCTTGTGCGGTCATTCCTTTCCCCGTGCTAATATCTCCAATCTTAGTCCTCTCATTCTCCTATCATCTTTCATCGCCTCTCTTGTTCGCTTTTACACTTTTTTAATTCCTCTATTTGTAGATTCCTAGGTTTACCCGTAATTCAATCGATCTTTTATCTCTCTTTTTACTCTTCAGGGATTATATCTAACTCTCTATCTCGCTTCCCATACTATTCACTACCCTTGTAAGCTAAGCATCCATTCCCTCTTATCCCCCCAAACTACCACATTTGATTCTCGATCATCACTCGATCGTGGGTCGCGGCGCAGACAAGTTATATGCCTAGCTTTGTGCCTCATCTGCAGATGAAGATCATGCTTGAATCTTGAATACGAAATATTTTTCCCTTTTCGAGATTCCCTCACTTTCGGAAAAGGCATTCCTCCTAATCTCTCTTTCTCCCCCCCCCCTTCCCTTTATCTCCTTTTCCAATTTTTTTCTCTCTTCTCTCCTCTTCCTTTTTCCCCCCCTTCCTTCTCCTCTCCCCGCCCCCCCCCTCTTTCCCCTCCCACATTCCCCCCTTTCGTTAAATCTTGAAAACCTCCTTCTCCCTCTCCTCTCCTCTCTTCTTCGTTTTCTCTCCCCCCTTCCCCCCCCTCTCCCCTGGTCCCCCCCTCCCTCTCTCCACCTCCCTTTCCTTCTCCCTCTTCTCCTCCCCTCTCTCCTCCGCCCTCTCTTCCCCTTCCTCCTCCCCTCTTCTCCTCCCTCTCCCTCCTTCCCCACTTCCCTTTCTCCAGGTCCCCCTCTCTCTCTCCCCGCTTTTCCCCCTCCTCTCTCCTCCTCTCTTCGTTCTTTTCCTAAAAATTCCATTTCTCGCTCTCCTTCTCCTTTTCTCCTTCCCCCCTCTCTCTTTTTCGGCCCCTCATTTCTCTCCTGTTTTCCCCCCCTTCTCCCCTTTTCATCCAAAAACCCTCTCCTTTTCCCCCCGGCCCTTCATCCACCCTTTCCTCAACTCCCCCATCTTCTCTTCTCCCGCCCCTCTCCCTCCCCCAATTCCTCGCCTCCTTCCCCCTTCCCCTCCCTCCCTCCCTTAATCTCTCTCTCCTTCCCCCGTCCCTCCCTTCCCCTTTTCCCTCCCTTCTCCCCCTTCCCCTTTCCCCGTCTCTTCCCCCTCCCCGCCCCCCACCTCTCTCCTTCCTTTTCTCGTCCCCCTCCCCCTCCCTTTTTTTTTTTTTTTTTTTTTTTTTTTTTTTTTTTTTTTTTTTTTTTTTTTTTCCCCCCCCCCCCCCCCCCCCCCCCCCCCCCCCCCCCCCCCCCCCCCCCCCCCCCCCCTCCCCATCTCTCTCCCTGACGTTCTTCCGCTGTAGTCTCTATTCTCCTCTCTCTCCTCTCTCTCCATCTGCACTCTCTCTCTCTCTCTCCTCTCTCTCTCTCTCTCTCTCTTCTCTCCTCTCTTTCTCTCTCTCCTATCTCCGCTCTCTACTCCTTTCTCAATCCTCAATTATAAAACCCATACAGACGAGTTGCACATTAAACATCCTTTTATTTGAAAATTTTACTCTCTCGGGGTTTCTAGCTCTTCTCGCTTTCTTTTCTCTTTGGGCTCTTCCCCCTCTTAGTCCTTCTATTCACTGAATCGATGCTTAAAAAATCGAATGTGCTGGGGTTTACGATGTCGCATTTTCTTTTTGAAATATGCAACTAAAATTTAGTCTCCTCATGTCTTTACTCAGTGGTCATGCTTTTGTTTCTTTTTTTACATTTTTTATTTTATTGTGGGAATGTAGCCTATTCCGGAAAATTTCAATCGATCTTTGATCTCTCTATATCTTCGGATTCTTTTTTTAACCTCTATTTTTATCCCAACATTACTTTTGTTAAAAAGCAGCATGCCCTTTTGGGCGGGCGGCGGCGCCATACCCCATTTGATTCTCAGATCAGTGCGCTCAGATGGGATCGCGGCGCCAGACAAGTTATATGCCCTAGCTCGTGCCTCAACTGCAGACTGAAGATCATGCTTGAATCTATGAATACGAAATAAGTTCCATTTTCCGAGATCCCTCACTACGAACGGCATTCTTCCTTAATCGGGTCTCTTTCTCCCCCTCTCTATAATACCCCTGTCTCTCTATCTCTCTCTCTCTCTCTCTCTCTTCTTTCTCATCCATATTCTTCAAAGGAGATGTAAACTATCTAATCCTCTTCTACCTTGCGCCACTTGCCCTCCAGCACAACTACCTAGTACCTAGATTCTCACCTCCCACCTCTATATCGACCAATGTCCCATTTTAATTCGGATTGTGTGGATATTGTAACTGCATAGTTTGATAAAGTAGCAAACACCCCAAATGGGCGCTATTTCTTTATTTTCTGTTTTCGCAAATACCGCACTCCCTCTGTGTTCATTGTCTCTATTTTTGTTTTATCTAGCTCTCCCTCCAACACAAACTTATCTCCGGACTCTGAGGACTGTCACTCTCTCTCTCTCACTCTCTCTCTCTCTCTCTCTCTCTCTCTCTCTCTCTCTCTCTCTCTCTCTCTCTCTCTCTCTCTCTCGCTCTCTCTCTCTCTCGCTTCAAAACAACACGGCTCTCCCTGGTACGCTATGTCTGCCATTCGCTTGTTTACCAGGTACTCCGCGTAATCTCTCTGGGCTTCCGTTTTTTACCAAATCGTGCATTGCACAAGTAATGGCTGGCCAATTGGAGCCCATTATGTCACATGACATTCATTTCACTATTCCTGTCACTGCACTTCCTCTCTCTCTCGTCCAGAATCCTCTAGACCACTTAAACGTTGTAGTAAATTAATGCTCTGAATTATAACAATAACATGGCTCTCTTCTGCATCTCTTTCCGTCCATCGGTAAATCCTTTGAAGTACTTGGGCATCTTAATCTATCGAGCTTAGATGAGCTTTGATTTTCTTGACCTCTACGCATTTAACTGGTTCTCCATTTTCTTCTCTCCAGGCGTCTATGACTGGCCCACGTTTTTGGGGTATTTTTCGAAAAACCCTTATATTCCTTTTTGCATCGTTATGTCCTTAAATCTCGGTGGCACGCCCTGCTTGGGGGGAAGGGACAGACAAGACAGCAGCAGGAGGAGGAGAGGAGCAGTGGGGGGGCGAAAACCCGCCCGAGGGGGCGCCCTCGCGCGCGCGACGCGCAGGGGCGGGCACGAGCGCGCACGACCGGGCGGGCACGAGCGCGCACGCGAGGGCAAGGACACGAGCGAGCAGTGCCCTTTCTTTCTCGTTCTCCTAGTTGTGACTCTCCCATTTTGCTAATATACACCATCGTAAAGAATCATGGCAAAGATGGATTAAAGGGGAGTGAGAGAGGCAGCAAGAGAAAATGAGAGAGAGAGAGAGAGAGAGAGAGAGATGATGGAGGAGATGAGAGAGAGAGAGAGAGAGAGAGAAGAGAGAGAGAGAGAGGCAACAAAAGAGAGTAGAGGAAGAGAGCTCTGAGTATCATAAGACTCTTTGCGCTTCTTGGAAGTGAACGAATTGGTACTGCTTCTCTCTCCCTCTCTCTATACCTCGTGGTTTAGAAATTAATCTACTCTCTTTACATCTTCGTAGGTCCCTTGTTCCTGGTCAAAAACCATATTTTTCTAATTTTCTTTCCTGTTTTATAGTCTCATAACTGAGTCATATCCTCGTGATCCCAAAAACTTATTTTCATATTTATGCAATTTCATGTAATTTCCTTGTCTACCACCGATTACTCGTAATTTCAGTAGACAAGATTGCTTAAAACGTTCTCATTAAATGATGGCATTTCTAGGATTTGGTAAATACTTTAATAACATAGTTGGTCCTCAAGTACCGGGGATCGGACAAAGAGAGAGGGTACGAGTGGACAGAGGCTCAGATTAGCTCTGGCTAGAGGAGGAGAGAGAGAGCATGAGAGAGAAGGAGAGTAGAGAGGAGAGAGAGAGGGAGCGAGAGAGCGAGAGGAGAGGGAGAGGAGAGAGAGGGGGAGAGAGAGAGGGAGAGAGAGAGGGCGAGCGCGAGAGAGAGAGAGAGAGGGAGGAGAGAGAGAGAGAGGGAGAGAGAGAGGGAGAGAGGGAGAGAGAGGAGAAGAGGGAAGAGAGAGAGAGAGGGAGAGAGAGAAGAGAGAGAGAGAGCGAGAGAGAGAGAGAGAGAGAGAGAGAGAGAAGAGAGAGAGAGCAGAGATCTCGCTCTCTCTCTATATAGAATATTCTTCAGTAAGCAGATAAGTTCTTGACCACAGTGGGTTTTATCACTATATGAAGTGATAAGAATTCACTATAAGAATAGAGAGAGAAGAAATACCACAACGGGGTTCCAATCGGTCGTTTATGTGGCAACTGGCACTGTACTGTCGAAAATCTTTTATACAGGGGTGGGCATAAAAAATGTCCGCCCTAGACTAGCATAGTTCCAGATATCGTAGAGGGCTAAAACTTGGCCAGGAGTTTACTCTATGGAAACAAATAAATAGGTTGAACCCGAAATTTCAGACTTTTAGTCAAAGTTCAGTTTTTTGATCGGAATGAATTGTCAGTCATTACAAAAAAAACATGAATTTTCGGTACAAAGTCAAAAAGTGTCTTTGGCTATCAAAGTTCATTCAAATGCGAAAGAAGAAAATCAAAAAAGGGACAACCACCCAAGGCACACAGTGATCATGTTTCGTCAGTTAGTCAGGTAATGTGATCCCACGAAATCATGGACAACCTTTCTGAATTGCTAATCAGCTTTTGGGAAGAATCAGATACATAGCGTAATGGAGGGATGTGTATCGAGAAGCGATATGTTATGGGTCGGAGCACTTGGGTTAAAGAGGCCACTGTTAAATGAGCTTAGCGATCTATGGCCAATTCATCATGGTCATCCCTCATTAGCGGCTTGTGATTACGTGATTCTCCACAAAAAATAATCCTGATTAGCAATTCCTACAGTCCACGATTGAGGGGGATCACATGATCTGGAATAACTGTCAGAAAAGAAAAAACATGATCACTGTGTGCCTTGTGGTTGTCCCGTTTTTTGCGTTTTTCTTGGTGGCATTTGGAATGAAATTATAGCCAAAGAAAATTTTTTGACTTTGGACCGAAAATTCATGTTTTTTTGGAATGACTGACAATGTTCATTCCGATAAAAAAAAAGAATTTTGGGGAAAAGTCGAAATTTTGGTCAACCATTTTTTGTTCCATAGAGTACTCTGCCAAGTTTTAGCCCTCTACATATCTGGAACATGCAGTCTAGGGGGGGAATTTTTTTAGCCCCCCCTGATATCCGTTTTCTAGTTTTCATAGAAAATTTTTCCACTCTCTATCTCCGAAAATTTTTCCCACCCCGATCGTTTTTTGGGGTTAACAGAGTTCTATTGGTGTAGATATATTTTGTGGTGATTAGCTGCCGTTTTTAAAAATCTAAAAGGGTTCTTTCATCGTTCCTATATCTATAAGATTAATTTTTAACGGTTTTAAAATAACCTGCACCGCACATTTGCACTATATTGATCTATAATATCAGTCGAATTAATCTTTGTTTCGCTTGGTCCTGCTTATAGCTGTGGAATAGTCTGAAATACAAACAACTCTACTCAACTGAATACAAATATGAAAACCCCTAAATGGAAGAAGTTTAATTAATTTTAAGGGTTTTAAATTTTAAAATTTTTTAAAAAAGTTTTGTAAACAAGTTAATTAAAAATTTGGGTTTTTGGGAAAAAAGTATAAAAAAATAAGTTTTTTGTAAACCCCGGGGCGAGATGGTGGTGCTTCCCTCTGTAAAAAGAAAAAAAAATTCGGACGAAATTTTTGGTACCCCGATAAGCGCTTTTAAAGATTTGCACCAGCACAGCACTTCCAAGCAAATAACCAAGTCAGTGTATAATTAGAATCCCCTTTTTTAAATTAAATATAAAGGGGGAATTCTATCCAGATTTCCCCCTTTCAGTTTTCTGTCCAAAAATGTTAGTTCCGTGGTTTACGGATTGTTTTAATTTTTTTTTCCACATAGCCCACTTAGTTTAGATAATATGATTTTGAAACAAGAATAAATGCTTTTGTTTCATAATGCTATTTTTCCCCCGCCAACCTTTTTTTTCTAACCATCTAATGTGAAGGCGGGAAGCCCTTTCCCGATCATTTATAAATCATCAAACCGTATAGAAAAAATTTGGTTTTAGAGCACTAATTGCGCCCCACATTGGCGGCTCACTTTCCCTAAAAAAAAGGCCATTAATATTTGAAAAAGGAGAAAAACCCGTTGTCCCTCGAAATAATGGGTTTACGTCACGGGACAAAAAAAAACGTCTTAAATTTTTAAAAATTTTTTAAACCCCCATGCCTTTTTAAAATGCATCCGGGTGAAGCCTTCGGCATTCACCCGGGGGGGGAAAAAAAAAAAAAAAAAGGTCGGGTTTAAAAGGTTTTTTTTTTGGGTTTTTGGCCATACCTACTTTCCCTTTTTTTCCCCCCTTTGGGTGTTTAAAAATTTTTGTTGGTTTAGGGAAAAGAGGGGTTTTGGGGGGTGGGAGGGGGGGGAAGGGTTTGGAGAAAATTTGGGGGTGCAAAAAAGGGGGGGGGTGGGGGGGGGGGGGCGACGGGGGGGGGGGAAAAAAAGGGGGGGGTTTTTTTTTTTAAAAACCCCCCCCCCTTTTTTTAGGGGGGGGGTTTTTTTTTTTTTTTTTTTTTTTTTTGGGGGGGGGGGGGGGGGGGGGGGGGGGGGGGGGGAAAAAGGGGGGGGGGGAAAAAAAAAAGGGGGGGGGGGGGGAAAAAAAAAAAAAAGGGGGGGGGGTTTTTTTCTCTTATTTTTTTTAATTTTTTCCCCTTCCTCTTCCAAAAATTTTAAGAAAGGTAAAAAAAAAACCGGCCATAAATTAACTTACAGCCCTTTTTAGCAATTCGGCCCAAAATTTTTTTAGAACCCCCAAGAATTGCCATAAATTTTTTGGGAAAACCCAATTAAATTTTCCCCCTTCCCTCCCCCCCACCCCCCCCGGGGTTTTTTCTTTTTTCAATATCCTCGCCCCCTCTCTCTCTGCCCCCTCTCACTCTCGCTATGCCGATTGTCAAGCTGTAAGAGAAGGCTGCATCGGGAAGGGGGGTTACAATTTTTCTCACGCGTTAAAGTCCCCGATATAGCTGCAACAAGGGAATTTTTAATATAAACCTTTTAAATCCCCATCAAAAATGTGTACTCTCAACTACGCACCCTTTATAATTTATATCTGCATCGGGGGGGTCATCATGTTCCTTCGTTCCTTGTTGAGCATGAACAAAGCGGGGGCAGGCAAGGTTGCCGGAGGGGCCGCTAAAGCTGGGCTGAAGAACATGAGGAACATGCAGAATAGGAGACAGCAGGATAACAAGCAGTCTAAACTTGCTGATGATATCTTGGACAAGTCAGCGGGTGAGAGTGAGGATGAGGAGAAGAAGAAAGAAAAGACTATGTGAGTGCAGTAGCTGTGAGTTTTCACTTTGATACAGAATATATAGGCCTCAGATCCCCCCTTTTTACTCTGAACCGTATAACTGTCTCCATCTCCCGTAAAAAGTTCTGTTTTTGTTGTATAGGACAATAAGTTGGTTTTCCAAGGGTCCGAGAATCTCCAGCTTTTCTGGGTAGAAATATGTACCTGTATATTGTCTATATTTCCTTGTTATTATATTTCCTCGAACAATAAAACATACATAGCCGTTATAGTAACATTAAACAGTACTATATAATATGCTATGTGAGTGAGAGCTGTACGGGTTGAATGAGAGAGAGGCCAGGGTACTATAAAGTAAGTATCGGAGTGCTAGGAGATGCTGGAACTGGTTTTATTCAGCATGGAGTCAGTAGGAGGAGGAAATCTGTATAGGTCCTCAATAATGTTGACACCCCTTACTCAACAACAATAATGATGATTGATGGCATGTGCATCACTCCCTATTACCGGCTCTGACAGTTAGGGATAAGGGAAGAGAGAGAGAGAGAGAGAGAGAGAGAGAGAGAAGAGAGAGAGGAGAGAGAGAGAGAGAGAGAGAGAGAGAGAGGGGAGGGGGGAGGGAGGAGGGAAAAAGGTGCGGGGGGGGTCAGACGGGGATGATGGAGATGGAGATATGGAACAGCAGGGACCAACCAAGGTGATAGTGATGGGGTATTATAGCTAACGGGGTTTGTTATGAAATGAACCCTCTATTCGGGAGAGGAAGGGTAGCACCAATGAGGGATAAAGATCGGGCGTCATTTTATCTAGAGGGGGGGAGGAAGAGGGGAAGGAAAGAAGAGAGAAGGGGAGATTGGGAGGAGAGCTATATGGGGGAGTTTTCGATATAAAGCAGGGATCTCCTGTTTTAAAAAGGTTTTATAGTGCGTGGGGGGTCAATTATAGCCCGTTTCAACAATTGGGTGAGGGGAAAGAAAGGAGGGGAGGGAGGAAAAGGGAAAGGGGAGGAGAGGAGAAAGGAGTTGGGGAGGATCAACAACAGTTCGTGATTGCGCAGACTCCGTTAGATTGGTTCCCCAATTATTTTAAAAAAAGTTATTTTAAGCTAAATTCCCCCGATGTTTCCCCCCCAAAAAAAAAAAAAAAACCCCCTTTTTTCCCCTCCCCTTTTATAATAGCAGATGCCCCCACGAAATTTATCTTGAGATCAATTATTCTAGTCAGCAATTACGATGATAATGAATTATTAAGACCATTAACAACAGCATTTACAACACTCCATTTATTAAATAAAAATTTTTAAATATTTTACCAGTTGATAATGTATCTGGTAGTTTTTTCAATTAGTAAATACCCAATAGTTTTAAACCTCTGCAGTGCATCTCTCTGTAGTGGGTGCCTCTTCCAGGGGGAGGGAGGGGTGGGGGCGTGCTCCATTTTGAACAGTAATTGCTGCATATTTCCCCCACCCTTTAACCCCCTTTTTTTTAGCGGGGGAAAAAGGAAGTGTAAGTGCAAAAAACATACATACAGATTCCTGAAGGAATGTCTGCTAATAATTTACACACTCTCCCGTGTTTACTTTTCTGCCTCCAGTCTCGCGTCTTTCTACCTGTTGTCAGGTAATTCTTTAAAGCAGGCTGGTTTTTTTGAAGGGATGGTCATTAGGATCACATCTTTTAGCCCTCATGGTTAGGTAGAGAAGGGGGTCATTGCCACATCTTTTTATAAAGGACCTGTTGTTTGCTGACCTACCAGAATTCTTTGGTTAAATAGGGCGATAATAATACTTCTTGGAGGATAGTTACCTTATTACCTCTATATAACGGAACCTCTAATTAACGAAATCGGTAATAATTTCGTTAATTTTAGGTATCGTTAATTTCCAAAATAGCAAACATATGGTACACCAAAACCGATTTTCGTTAATTAAAGGTACGTTAATTAAAGGTACGCTAATAGGAGGTTCCGTTATATAGCGGTAATAAGGTAGTACTAAAGTTAGCTCCCTATCTGCAGCTCTGCAGTATTTACTAGGTGTATTATGCAGTAACCGTAACCACACAGCTCTGCCGTGAGATGCAATATGTCAGTGCACTGCATGGCGTGTGTGCCTTATTGGAGCATGATGCACATACTAATTATAGATGTTGTAAATTATGCGGGTAAGAAGCAGCTAATTAGGTTGCAGGAATATGAACCACTGTTGTATTGCAGGGAATCATGATCAGTCACCACGTGGTTTAACATATACACAGTTAGCGGCGAATCCTACTAGTGATCCCTCCCTCATCCTGTTCTCTTTATCTCTCTTTCTCTCTATGTTTTCCTATTTTTTACAATGCTAGATCTTCTTTAGTTAGAACAATCAGTGTACTCTTCTAAGTACACGAGCATCATAAGTACCTGTCTGAATATATTGTTCACTTTTTCATATTGTCTTTGGCTACTATAATAAGTACATAGTGTTCAAAATTTGACTACCTGTGGCGGTAGGAGGGAGGGGTAGTCCTGAGTTGTATGGAATTAGTGCTGGAATTGTGGTATTGGTGGTGCTGATTAACAGAGCTATGAGCTGTGCACGTCTAGCAACTCTATGCCCAGCTGCTGTAGCTGGAAGAACATATGATTGTGTGACCACCAAGCTGTCTTCAATACCATCATCATCATATTGCGGTTTGCTCTCTCTCTCTCTCTCTAGCAATCTGTCTCTCTGTAGCAATCTTTGTTCACTTTCTATCATTACTTTCTTACATGTACCTTCACTTTCTGCGTCTGTTCTTCATGTCTCAACTCTCAACAACCAGGGCGAGAGAGAGGGGTGAGGAAGTGTGCGAGGAGCTAAATGGAGAGATAGAGGTCCATCCGATTCTATTTTTTGCTTGGTACACTCCGAGAGTAAGAGCAATAGAGAGGAAGAAAGAGAGAAAGGATTAGAAAAGTAAGAGAGGAGAATCGGAGATGAGAGAGAGCAAGTACTGTCCTCTACTAGCTGTGCAGAGTATTCTTTTGCTTTCCTTGATCGGTCTCTAATCTCTGCATCTTGCTCTTTTTGTGTGTACTGTCCTATCTGCTTGCAGCTAGAAGGCCTTTAATGTTTTTAAATTTGGCCTATCGTTTTGGCCTATGATCGTATCTCCTAGTTCTGTAGTAGTTTATCGAGTATCTCCATCATTGACTCCGCTGATGCAGCTGTAGTTTATTTTCCAGTTTATTTTTCTATGCATATGGACGTGAAGTAGAGCCGCTTAGACACATCACATGGACGTTTATGAAGTGTAGACAGCCGTGTTAGAGCACTAATCGATGATCCTATAAGCATCTCAAATACTCGGCGTCTCTCTATCTTCTCGCCTCTAGTTCTAGCGACTCTCTCTCTCTCTCTAGCTCTCTCTCTACTCTATCTCTCTCTCTCTCTCTCTCTCTCTATCTCATCACAGGCGGTAAAGTGCGATTGATGGTCTGTGATTGTTCACTGAACAGCTTTGCTGCATCAGTCAGTGAATCTAGTTAAACCTCTCCATAACATCTTATGCAACTCTCTACAAAAGTATGTCAAAGTCAGACAAGTGTTTCAGGCAAATGGGGTCTGTGATTGACTGTACGTGGGTGCGGACAGAGGAACAGGTAAAGTGAACTATTTTTAGATATACTCTGCAAAGATAATGTCATGGAGATGCAGAAGATGTATCCAGAACCCTTTCAGCTTCATAATGATTCCGTTGTGCCGGAAACGAATCAACATTTATCAGAATACTTGCCTTTCGATATTCACTAGATTCGACATTCTCTCTCGAAAGTTTCAGCATTCATATGATCGTTTTGCTCCGCTCAAACTTCTCGTATCACTTATTGAGCTAGATCTCTTTGTGGTGGAGGAAGTGCAACAGAGCAATCTGTCTCTTCGAACTGTGTAGCAACTTCTTTCTCGCAGAGAGAAGAGTAGCAAAGAAGCAACGTCTCTGAAGGAGCATCTTCTGAAAGATAGATAGATAGAGAAGGAGAGAGAGGAGATAGTAAGATGTCCTGATGATGCATCACTTTGGAGAGAGAAATGTTGTTGGTGGCGGTTGATCATTGGATAGAAAGCGTGCGTATTGAGAGAGGGTGAGAGAGAGAGAGAGAGAGAGAGAGAGAGAGAGAGAGAGAGAGAGAGAGAGAGAGAGCAACATGGTAATGGCTCATTAACGGATCGTTATTGCAATACAGAGAGAGTAGCAATTCAAGAGCTGTATTACGATCTTTTTGTGCCTTCATTTTTGTTATTGCCATCTCCCGGACGACTTGAGAGTGATGCCTGACTGCCATCACAATAATGGATGGCTTTGACGGGGGAGACAGTGACTACGGAGGCGGAAGTGACGAAGAAGGGGGAAGGAAAAGGAAAAGGGGGAGGAGGGGACGCAGGAGACGTGCTAGAGTAGGTTTTTCATCTCTCTCCCTTGTTCTAGATCACTGTTTGCATGTTCATGGTGTCCCATAGTTTTCCATTTTGTCATGTTTTCGAGCTTTCCAGAGCAGTAAATTATATTTCATGGATTGGTATAGGTTTTGGCGCAGTTCTTGATCATGCAGATATATTATCATATGGAGTGGATCAGTGCTCAAGGCGGGTTTTATGGTAATCAAGTAACTTTTCTTACTAATCCACCGCGTCTAGTAAGAAAGAGACACCTAATGTGGGTGCCGGGTGGTCATTGTTGAACAACCCCTTACTCAACAAGGTGGTCATGTTTTATGTATACCGTCCCCAGCTCACCAGCAGAGTACTTGGGAGGATTTTCTGCCTCAATTTCAATCACAAAGAAACCTCTCTGTAGGACAGCTGTGGGATTGCTCTCTACATTCTTCTCTAGCTGATCCTTCATCCAAGTATCCTGTATCTGTATCTAGCTCTCTTACCGCCTTTAGCACGATTTAAATACTATGTTGTACGCTCTTTTTGTCATGTTTTGTCAAAATGGGTCGTCACCACAAATCATCTCACGCATCTAAAACTAAAAGGGTTCCGAACATTCGGAGTCACAACAAAAAACTTTTTCTCAAAACTTTGGTGAGTATACATCATCTGAGAAAAAGTATCATGATCTCATCCGCATAGTAGCTGTCGAATTAATGAAGATATCTTCTATACTACTATTTATAATTTGGTTAGGTATTTTGTTGGGTAAGTTCTTGGGTTCAAAGAGTTTACTCGATTTTATTTCATGTAATTTCAATCTTTGACTGTAACTTTTAACTGTAGAAAGCTAATATTTCTTACTATTTTATGTTTACATGTATAACCTGCTAATGTGTAACCTAAAACCCAGCCTAGCTGACATGTTCCACAGCTATCGGCTGACTCTCAATGTCTGTAACCCCCTGCTGTTCTTCTCAGCATTGAAATTCCAGATTTCCTTCCCCCTCCCCCGAAAAACAACCTAATTGTAGACTTCTTTTTGCTATCTAGATATTCTTTCCCGCGGTTTAGGAAGTGTTTCAGTGTTCCCCAATTCCAATCTCCCGTCAGGGGATCATCATAGCCCTTCCCCAGCTATAACTAGGACCCAAGCCCCCCCCCTTCTTGAACTAGGCGCCATGTCCCCTGCTATTAGCATGGCTCGATCCACGTACCCTCGCCTGCTATTAGCTAGGCTCCAAGTTAAGCCCCTCCCCGTTTCCCCTTCTTTAACTAGGCTCTAAACTCCACGCCGCGTCTTACTAAGACTCTTCACTTTAGGGGAAATGCTCCAACATGTTGCTCCTTGGATCTCTCGGAACGATCAAGAATTTGAGCATCTTCAAGGATCTCAGTTTGGACGATTGGTTGGATCAAATGAACCGAACATTCATGTTCCTGCTCCTCTGTTTTATGGGCACGATAGTCGCTGTTAGTCAGTACACAGGTACATATCTGGAAAAATTATTAAACGCTCTGCAACCAGATTTTAATTTCATTTATTTCAATTTTATTTCTTATTTTGAGGACTTTCCTATTTCTCCCATCCCCCTCCAGGAAAGAACATATCGTGTAATGGGTTCGAGAAGTTTGGGGAGGATTTCTCCCAAGATTACTGCTGGACCCAGGGACTGTACACGATAAAAGAGGCATACGATCTACCCGAGTCCCAGATCCCTTATCCCGGAATTATCCCGGAGAATGTACCCGCCTGTAGGGAGCACTCACTCAAAAACGGAGGTAAGTATCTGCTACTAGACTGCAGCAGCCATGTGGGGGATGGTAGATGTAGTATGGGGGAATATGGTTTGCTACTGCAGCATGAGCTGTAGCGCGATGTTTTGTACTTGATCCAAGAGGGAGGGAGAGTTTCTTTTCAAAAAGGAGTGAGAGAGAGTGGAGAGTCTGAATCCTTTCCTCCAGATTCCTCCTCACCAGGGAAGATAGTGTGCCCTCCCAAGGACCAACTGAAGCCCCTAACTCGAGCCAGACATCTCTGGTATCAGTGGATCCCCTTCTACTTTTGGGTGATCGCTCCTGTCTTCTACCTTCCATACATGGTATGTGATCCCCCCCCATGTGATATTGTACAATTGTTACACGTGTGTATTATTTTGAAGGGCTGGTATTACACATGTTACTTTACTGGAATGTGTATTTATCTTGAAGTACGCGGTTGTATATTAGAATACGTTGGCATTGCTGTAATAAGCAGACTAAATGCTTTTTGTGGTCATTAATAGCTGCTTGGTATACTAGGAAATTCAGATTTATAAATTACTCAAAAAGGAAAGCCATTACATTGTGGTCTCAGACTACTTCTCTTGCAAGGGCCGTTTATTATAAACGGCCTGATCAAAGCTTAGCTCATATTTAAAGTCTGCAGAAACATGAATTATCTAGGTTTTAAGAACAAGGTATCATGATTACGGTTGTCCAATAATAATCTCTCTCTCTCTCTCTCTCTCTCTCTCTCTCTCTCTCTCTCTCTCTCTCTCTCTCTCTCTCTCTCTCTCTCTCTCTCTTCAGTTTGTCAAAAGAGCTGGTTTGGACCGGATGAAACCGCTTCTAAAGATAATGAGTGATTACTACCACTGTACTACCGAGACACCATCAGAAGAGGTAAATCTCTCAGCTCTGATAGCAACCAATAGAATTCTAGTTTCTAATTGCCCACCCCCTTCTCTCTTATTCAGTACTCCACTTATTCGGTACTCCACTTATTCCTAGTGTAAGACAGCGCTGTGTGAACTGACAACATCCCCCCTCAGATCATAGTAAAATGTGCAGATTGGGTGTATAACAGTATAGTGGACAGATTGAGTGAGGGTTCCAGTTGGACCAGCTGGAGGAATAGACACGGTCTGGGTCTGGCGGTGCTGTTTAGTAAACTTATGTATCTGGGAGGGAGCGTTCTGGTCATGTTCCTTACAACCGTCATGTTCCAGGTAATAATAGGGAATAATAGGGACATAATGGGGTCATAATAGGGAATAATAGGGTCATAATGGGAACATAATGGGATTATAATGGGATTATAATGGGGTCATAATGGGAACATAATGGGATTATAATGGGGTCATAATAGGGTCATAATGGGGTCATAATGGGAACATAATGGGGTCATATAATGGGATTATAATGGGGTCATAATGGGAACATAATGGGAACATAATGGTATTATAATGGGAACATATTGGGATTATAATGGGGTCATAATGGGGTCATAATGGGAACATTATGGGAACATAATGGGAACATAATGGGGTCATAATGGGAACATTATGGGAACATAATGGGAACATAATGGGGTCATAATGGGGTCATAATTGGGGTCATAATGGGGTCATAATGGGGGTCATAATGGGGGTCATAATGGGAACATTATGTGGTCATAGTGGGAACATAGTGGGAACATATTCTAGGTTCCATTATCCAATTATTTATCGGCCTGTGACAGATTCGCACCCGCAGATTAGAAAATTTCTTTATTTATAAAATAAAATATAAAGTTGCTGATGTCTCCAGGTTGGAGACTTTCACACCTATGGTATTGAGTGGTTGAGACAGTTCCCAAGTGAGGAAAACTATACTACTTCCATTAAACACAAGCTGTTCCCCAAAATGGTCGCCTGTGAAATTAAACGGTTCGTACATCATTCAGAGCTGAAACAACTTGTAAACCGAATGTTGGTCTTTTTTTGACTCCAATTACTCGAGATATTTGTTTCACTGCAGTTTTACACGACATTATCTATCTGTAGATGGGGACCCTCTGGGTTGGAGGAGGAAAATGGAATGTGTGTCCTTGCTCCTAACGTGATATTCCAGTACATTTTCCTTATCATGTGGTTTGCCCTGGCCATAACGATCTGCACAAACTTCATCAACATCTTCTTCTGGATCTTCAAACTGACTGCCATCAGATACAACTATAATAAACTTATTGCAACAGGTAAAATACACAGGCCGTAGCAAATTTACTTACAGAGTCAGACACAAATGTGTTGAATATATTGCGCGCAATTTTATATAAGACATCTCCGACGTGGTGTAGGGGTTAGCATCTGTGGCTCTCACCCACAAGACCCGGGTTCGATTCCCGGCGCCGGAACTCTTTTGCCTTTTTAAATCTTTCTTTTTATTTGTTTCTTTATTTTCAGGCCACTTCTCGCACAAGCACCCCGGATGGAAGTACATGTATTACCACATAGGGACGTCAGGGAGAGTCTTGTTAAATATAGTCGCTCAAAATACGAACCCTATTATTTTTGGGGCAATAATGGAGAAACTGACTCCGGCTGTGATCAAACATTTGAGAACGGGTCACGTTCCGGGGGAATACATCAATGATCCCGTGTGATAATTGTGTCATGTTTGTGTGTTTTTAGTTGTTTTTATGTCAGTGTTTTTGTGCAAGAAAGGAAGACGGCAAAAATAGAGAGTGAATGCGATTTGGATTGGGAATGGGTGGATTGGGTGAAAAATAATCTCCCAATTGTCGTATAAACTTTCCTGGGCAGCAGTATGTATGTATGTATCATAGGTTAGGTATGGAAAAATCTGTCAGAGCATTGGCCTGGCTGGGGAAATTGATTTTGGAGTTTTGAAACCTCTAATTAAGAGTCAAAAGTTTGCATTTTATTTAGTTTCACTGACTCAGAATGATTTGTGACATTTTATTTTCCTATGTTGTTGCGGGCTACATATT
This sequence comes from Hormiphora californensis, assembly GCA_020137815.1. Taxonomy (NCBI): domain Eukaryota; kingdom Metazoa; phylum Ctenophora; class Tentaculata; order Cydippida; family Pleurobrachiidae; genus Hormiphora; species Hormiphora californensis. Next base: position 5,253,393 of record CM035350.1, read on the forward strand.
ACAATATTTTGCTCCAATTGAACAATTGCATTTCAAAAAGAGTGTGTAATTTGCTTATTTATTTCTGAAATGGAATGTGGTAAAAAAATACCAGCTGCCAATTGAATTCAAAAATTATTTGAAATTGAATTTCTTGTAAATTAAAACACATGATATGAATATAAAAAAGGAGGTTTTTTTCTTTGTGACCCTGATAACCAGAGAAGAGGTGAAAATGACCGTTCTCCAGTTTTGGGAAAGTTTGCACGCGCAAAAAGATTTATGTTGCGCGGCGTTTCATTGGCAAAGCCGCGCGCAAAATTCTTAAAAACGCGATCGGCGTACAAAAATTTAAAAAATTTCACTTCTTTCTAATTTTTTTCAATTTAAAAAAATTACAGGCACGACAAATGACAACTTGAGACTTTATTCATTATTGCGAAAGAGCTTAGCACTGTCGGCCTTGATACCAAGGTTGAACTTCACCTTCTCAGAGTTCGGGATACCGTCCTTCCAGCCGGGACCTTCGGCCAGAGCCGCCCCTGCTTTTTGAGCAGAAACCATATTTCAAATAATTGGCATTGAAGAAAAATGCAATGACAATGCAATGTAATTTGTAGCTATGGAGTCCGCGAAGGACAATATATGAGTAGCAGACGAAACCAAAATGTCGACAGACGGAACATTTCTTTCTGTTTTGAACAAAGAAAACCCAAATCTTGGAGTTATTTCCAGTTGGTGTAGCAAAATTCGGACCAATGTAAGTCAAACGAACCCATCTCTGTCACTAACAATTCTCACTTTTTCTCCTCTCCTTCCAGGCTACTTTCATTGAGCTCCAAGAGACAGTTGCTTTACTAACTGAGAACTTGAAGGACAAATCAAAAGTTAGAGCAGAATTACTGAACAGGTGACGAGATAATTCCGATGCCGCGGTAGTGGTAGACTTCACCAACCATTCTTTTTCAGGCCGGAAATGGTCTCAACGCTTGACAAGATTGTCCGACAGACCTATCAGGAGACTAAGGAACAGTATAAAAATCCAATCCCTCTTCTTGACGTCTTCTCCTCAACACCAATCAAACCTAATCCCACCACCCCCGTCACTCCAATGAGCCTCCCAAAAGCTTATCGAGGTGATAAAAAAGCAGAGACTTCACGGAAACGCAGACGTGGTAAATCGCCCTCACCGCGTCGGCGATATCAGAGAAAATACACCAAGCTCATCCCTGAGAAGGATGCCTTATGAGTTGACTAACTGTCCATATCAAATGGCAGCAGCGTTGCGTGCTTTCTCTCTGTGTGTCACTCCTTCGTTTTATAACTCCTTGCTTCCTCTCTTGGATTTTGTATGAATTAAAATGTATTATGTATGTGGTAGATTTATAAAATTATTAATTAATTGCTTCTGACAACATCCCTGTTATTTTGCTTGTACCTTGAGAGTTTAATAATTAAGAATGTCGTAGGATGAGGGAGCGGTATCCCGAAGGGAAGATCTTATCAGCACTGAAAGAGCGGTCTGCCGACCACAGGGTCTACTATCTCGCCCTCCAACGTCAGATAATCCTATGTCCTCATTGAGACGTTTACCTTCAGAGCTCTACCTCATTGTCAGATCACCCTCGGAGCGGCTTATATGCTGCAGTTTTCTTCCTGGAAGGAACCTCCCGCCTCGCCACCAAACTCCCCCAAACCCCTCTCTCAGAGGTATGTGCTTTAATACCATGTCAATTTCTCTCCAATACAGTTTTCAACCAATTGATAAAGAATAACGATGAGCCTAGTCCTTTCCATCCCCCTTTCAGAAATCAGATAAACCAGAACCCTCATCATCACCAACAGTCGACCCTGAGTTAAGAGTTGGGTGGCCAGAAGCTCTCTCTCGAGTTGATGAGAGATCTGTGGCCGGTTAACTCACTCAGAATGATCCTTAAACATATTTGGGATAAACTTGAGTTAACCGCTTTCGAGGTAATATAGACATGACTAGGTATTATATTATTTGCAATTAATACCCTGTTAACACCACCCTATAATTCAGCAGGACCAGGGCTCGAAGAGTGGCACTACATCTCCCCCTGAACCGGATCACCCTTCTCAGTTTTATACCAACAACGATCCCATCCAACCAGCCAGCCTAGCCCGACTCTATCTCTTTCACACGGGCCTCCTGAACCCTCAGCAGCTTTCCAGCCCCCATGTGCGGTTAATTGAGGAAAAACCTAACCTACGGAGGTACCTGGAGGAACTGGATACAATGCCAGCCCGGCCATGTCTCACAGTCGTTACAATGTTCCAGACAAACCGACAGGACTCGTTTTTAGCAGCTCTCAAGAATGAGGGAGTCCTATCAAATGTTGGGTTTAGAAACTTTGTAACGGGTCTAGGTAACCGAATAGTGGATACCAGCGTGTTTGGAGGTTGGACGGGCCTGAAAAACACCCGACACGACCTGAGATTCCCCCACTACTCTGATTCACATCTTGAGATGAGTTTCATCTTACCCAATCTGATACCGAGTGATACACGAGCAAAGTTTTCCCAATCCGACCTTCTCACTGATATCACATGGGCATATCCCTCATCCCTCCGGTCATGCTTCCTTATATGGTCCGAGGACCCCGCATCCCTAAACATTCCCAAAATATTCGGTGAGATTCAGATGATATTCGGACTCAGCCAAAATGCTACTGCTGTGATAGTAATATCGAGGATACCTTTAGTTTCTAACACTGCGGGTGTGTCCTCTAGGTTTAGTAGTTCGTTATGTATTTCCATCTACTTGGGAGGGAAACATCAATTGCCCCCAATTTCCTGTCTCCAAGGACCCGATCTGGCCAATAGAATTCGAGGACTGTGCTGTGAGTACAGTAGGCTGAAATTAACTGCTGAAAAGGACCGAGCAGCTTTTATCCACCATAAAATTGTGGGAAAGTTTTCAAGCCTTCAGTCAGATGCCGTGCTTGAGGCCCTGTTTGTATAGTTTTTCTGTTTGGATAGTGTTTGATATAGTGATAATATGCTTGACTTATTTTAAATGTCACAACTCGTATATATGGTAGATATATATTTAGTGTGTTTCACTGATTGTACTGGTTTACATGTATGTGTTTAACTTTAGCTTTGAAGTAGTTAAATATTGGTTGTGACATTGTGTCAGTTATAGTGGGAATGTCTGTGTCATGTGTGTGCGTTTGTGTGTGTGTGTGTGTGTGTGTGTGTGTGTGTTTGTGTGTGTGTGTGGTGTGATATTGATCAGTAATGTATTAGGTTTATCTCTCTCTCTTTTTTTGTTTTGTGAACCATAATATAATCACTACAGAAACGGCTGTATTACTTTTTACTATTTGTCTTGGTTTTAACTTTTTAGAAAAAACACAACTTATTTTCTTACTTTTGATTCTTCACTGTACATTGTTCCATAAACACACGGTGTTTTACTTTGTTTTTCTATTTACCTGTTCTGGGTATGAACCCAGATTCCGTTTAACTCCTTCTCCCTCTCTAAACCCCTCTTCCTCCCTCTCTAAACCCCTCTTCCTCCCTCTCTAAACCCCTCTTCCTCCCTCCCTCTCTAAACCCCTCTTCCTCCCTCCCTCTCTAAACCTCTCCCTCCCTCTCTAAACCTCTCTTCCTTCCCCTCTCTCTAAACCTCTCTTCCTCTCTCTCTCTCTAAACCTCTCTTCCTCCCTCCCTCCCTCTACCCCCCTCCTCCCTCTCTCTCTCTCTCTCTCTCTAAACCCCTCCTTCCTGCCCCTCTCTCTAAACCCTCCTTCTCGTCCAAGTAAGAGGAGATGGTCATGGATCAGGATGTTGATAAATTCGCTGGGAAGGTGGTAAACCTACTGAAGACAAACGGAAAGTTTGATGAGTTCAGAAAGATTTGTTCAGAGGAAATTGAAAATCATGTGCGTTCCTGAGTATTTTTAGTCAGGTGTAATTTCTGGGCTGGTATACACTGTACAATGTATTATACAATGTATGTACAATGTACACTATTATTATTATATACAGTATACACATACAGTCAGGTTAGAAACTAATTGTGAAAGCTACAACAGCATGTATTTTCTGTTTTCAGAAAGCCTTTTTGAAGGCTAAGGAGGAGATCGAGGAGCTCGTGAGGAAGAGGGTGGTAGCTAACCGACAGTCTGAGTACCCCCTTACTAAGAATCAGTTGAGAGCAGAAATAAGAGCAATGATGGCTAAACGGTATGTTGCTGTTTAGTGGGGATATGTAGCTGTTTAGTGGAGCTGCAGGGCACGTGCCACCCTTCCACCTTTTGGGGATACTATTATCATATGTAGCTCTATTTAGCAGGAATATATATTACAAATTAAAAACAACAGCAGTTTTTATATATATATTATGTAGATATATCCAATGTTGTAGTGTGGGCCATGTAAAAGTGTTCTACCACGAATGGGAGCAATAAGAAGGGGCGGAACCTCAAACAAAAAAACACATCATGACCTCGTCCTCCCACACCCAGGGACATGTCCACTGCCCCAAGTTCTAACCCCATCTAACCCGCATGTCCTGTGTTTCAGGAAGGATCTGCTAAACGGCTCCTACACAGCTATCCAATCAAGTCTCCGGAACCAGAAGAACCTCTTTGTAGACGAAATAAACACTGTGTCAGAACAATTTGAGAAGGAGGAGAAGGATGAGAAAGAGAACCCCACTACCACTACTACTACTACTAGTGAACCCACAGCAGCGGGTGATGACGGTCCCCCAGGAGTTGGTGATCCGATAGAGTTACCACCCCCGCCACCTCCTCCCCCTCCTGCTATGATCCCAGCTGCAGTAGTAGTACCACCTGTTATCGATCCCCACCATCTCCCACCAGTGATGGATCCCCACCTTCTCCCACCAGTGATGGATCCCCACCTTCTCCCACCAGTGATCGACACGGCCCTCCTCCACCAGACGGACTATCACACTGAGATGTTCAGTGCCGCTCCACCCTCCATGAGTATCAGTAACTTGCTGGCATCGGTCCAATCATCAGACTTCAGAACACCTCCACCAGTTGTTACTGCTGCTAGTGCTACCACCCCTGGGACCCCTGAATACCCAGAGTCAGTTGTGTCTACTGGACCTCCTCCCCTTCTGGACCTACCCCAGGGGTATGATAAACCATCATCCTCCTCGCGGGATGGGTACCGTTACGATAAGGAAGGGAGTTACAGAAGCAAGAGCAAGGATCCCTATATTAGTGGATCAGACTACAAACGATCATCCTCAAAACCTCGTTCCAGCCGATATGATGAGGATTACCGCTCTTCATCTTCTTCCCGTCGTCGCAGCCCCAGCCCCTCATCCCACAGATCATATAGCAGTTCCAAGGAGTATGATAAGTATGGGAAGAGTGTGAAGGACCTGTTCAAGACACCCGATTATTACAGCAGTAGTAGACGAAGTGGAGGTCATCCTGGATCTTCATCTTCTTCTTCGTCTCGATCAGAGAGGAGGAGGAGAGAGGAGGAGTGGTATAAGAAGCACGATCCCTATGCCATGCTCACTAAATACGGGATCCCCTACACGGGGAGTAGTTCAACTCACAGGTACCCAGATCTGACGTCCTCATCCTCCTCGTCTAGATCCCGGGAGGATCCGTATTATTACGACAGGAAGAGGTATGAAGAGTACTACAAATCCGAGCGATCCAGCAGCAGCAGTAGTAGGAGTAAAGACCATTATTACAGCCAACATAGGGGCAGTAGTAGAGAGTACTATGAGAAGTCAAGTAGTCATCACCATTCTGAGAGTAGCAGGTCTGAGGACAAGTATAAAGACCGGGGCTACCGGGGTGAGGAGGGCAAGTACTATAGTAGGGGAGGAGGAAGGGGAGGGGAGGAGATAGAGGGGTATCCCTGGTGACTACCCTCCAGTACTTCCTCCGCCAGGGGGCAGTAGCAGCAGGGAGGGGAGTTATCCCACCAAGAGAAGAAAGGTACCCAAGTTATCCTCCAAGCAGTGGTGGTGGTGATAGACACTCATCTCCAGCTCCGGACGACACTACCTCGAGACATTCCAGTGTTGAACCATCCCCAAAAACTGATCCCCCAGGGGCTTCTTCCCCTGCCGATGCCCCTCCTCCTCAAGCCGATAACGGTGATGGAGATGATCAGTCCTCACCAGAGTCCCCCGTTAGGGAGAGTGCAATGGATAGAATGGAACAGGCGATAGCGAACATACCCCGAACGCCCGAAGAATCCCCACCACCTGAGCCGGCTCCTACTACAGTAGTGGCTGCTGCCGTTCCAAGTCCATCACCTAAATTTGAAATGAAATCACCACCACCCCCACAGCCGGCACCCTCCCCCAGGCCCTTTCCTGGATGTTTGGGGTCCATAGCCGATGAGTTTGAGATAGGTATGCAGGAGCCACAGATTTATGATCCAAAGCGAAAGGCAATCATCGATTCAATTTTGCCGAAACCAAAGTATTGTGATATTTTAAAGGAGACATTTGTTGACAAAAAACAGGAGATAGAAGAAACGAGGACACCACCTGAAGATCTCCCTAAGACGCCACCCACCGTCCTCCAGGCTCCCCGAACGCCCCAAGAACCACCCCAGACACCACCAGATGCTCCACAGACACCCCCTGGGGTTCCACAGACACCCCCTGGAGTTCCACAGACACCCCCTGGAGTTCCACAGACGCCACCAGGGGAGCCGGTTACCCCACCAGAGGCACCCAGAACACCTAGCGAACATGCCCCGCAGGGTGCTCCCTCCTTCCTTTGATCGGGTTGAAGCCCCTGCTATACTGCCAACAAACAGTCAGGAATTCCCAACACTCGAAGGGAACTCTTACCCCACTTACAATTGTCTCTCCCCCATCATTCCCTCAACCTGTCGACACGCCTACTGAGAGCAAAGCTCCCTTGGGTGACATGCCCAAACCTACCCCTGCCACGCCTATAGTCCTCACAACCAAGAGAATGCGTGTAAAATCCATTTCGGGGATAAAAGAGTCTTCGGATGAGGAGGAGGGAGAGATTCTCTCCGATTCAGAGCACCCGAAACACAAACCCGTCATATCACCCATCAAGGAGGAGGGAGATATGGTAGGTCAGGAGGTAGGTGGGTTACAGCTGAACAGGCTGGTGGATTGCTGGTAGGTCAGGAGGATCACACCACTGGTGAGGCAGACCAGGTAGGAGGGGAGCTGGTAGGGGAGGAAGATCGGGCAGATGTAGGAGAAGTAAAACAGGAGGATCCAGTCACCGTTGCAGCCCCTCCTGATCCCGGTAGCTTCCCCATTCGTAGTAAAAGGGATCTCTTCAAGGCACGGTTCTTCCAACCAGACCTAAAGATTGACTTTGCAAAACCGGAGGAAGATGCTGCTCAGCCCGAAGCGGGAGAGGGTGAGAAACAGATTGTTAACCCGGAGAAGTACTCTCGAACTAAACGATTCAAGGATGTCCTCCAAGCACACGCTGCCATCATGCAGGATGAACCACCCACCGTCCAAGAGGGAGGAAATACCACTGTGTGCGAGAAGAAGGATACAGTGGAGCCCGTTGCAGCAGCAGCTGATCCAGCAACTGCCGGTATATCACTGGTTGGTAAAAGGAAGAGGCTATTGAACGATTACATCGCATCCCTTGAGTCCAACCCTGAACCTGCCACCAAGATACCCAAACAAGAGGACCAAGGAGAGGATCACCAGGGAGAGGGTGCAGGGGAAATCATTCCTCTTGCCTCAAAAGAACACCTGCCTAAACTGAGGATAAAACCTGTTAGTGGGGGAATGTACACCTCGGAAGCGCTCACTGGCCCTCCCCCTCTTCACAAGGGATCTATAACACCTGATGGAGTCCCAAAGTGCGTGATCAAACTGCCATCTGGTGGTGGAAAGGGCAAGGGCCGGTCTTCTCGTAGGGCTCTAAGATCACGAGAAGCGTCCACTGATTCCAGCAAATCAGAGACTTTATCCGGTGCTGGGGAGGGAGGTAAATCCAGGTCAACCAGGTCACGAAAAGGCCGGAAACCCCCGGTAAAGAGTTATGTTGAGCCTGAGGATGATCCAGAGGATAAGGCCGGGTCTGATAACTCTTTTGAGGAATCGGATGGAAAGTCGAGGAAATCGGGCAGAAATCGAAAGTCAACTAAGAGATTAAACTTGTGATTTGACATAATTTGCACAAAATAATATTACGGGGTGGTTGATAACGTACGTACCAGAGAATTACTGTTTCTCAACTTGATGTGTATCTGTAATTTGATTACAGTTCTCTTTTTTGACCAAAATGTACCTCCGTGTTTTGATGGATTATTATTTATTACCCGACCTAAACATCCTTACATTTCCCTAAACATCCTTACATTTCCCTAAACGATCTTACATTTCCCACTAAAGTGTCTCCATGTTACTATGTTGAATCCATCTCTTCCCCTTATAGGGAGGAGGGTCACCATGAGGAAGAAGTTGGAAGGGTACGATTTCTACAGGGAAACCCTGGGATCCCCTGTAAATATCGTGGCCCCAATGGTTGATATGAGTGAGTTAGCTTGGCGGGATCTATCCCGGCATTACGGTGCGGATCTCTGCTATACCCCCATGTTTCACTCCGCCCACTTCGCAACCTCAGCCAACTATCGGGCTGAAAACTTCACAACCAATGCGGGGGACAGACCCCTCATAGTCCAGTTCTGTGCTAATGACCCTGAAATGATTCTAAAAGCGGCCAAGTTGGTTGAGGACCAGTGTGATGCGGTTGATCTGAATCTGGGGTGCCCTCAAGGAATCGCCAAGAGGGGCCATTACGGGGCTTTCCTCCAGGATGACTGGGACCTTATCGAGAGAATTGTATCGCTCCTTCATAAAGAACTGGCGGTCCCAGTGACGGTTAAAATCAGGGTGTTCGATGATATAGAACGGACGGTTCGGTACGCCAAGATGATTGAACGGGCGGGCTGCCAGCTTTTGACAGTGCATGGCCGGACGAGAGAGATGAAGGGACCTCATACAGGCATAGCAGACTGGGATAAAATCAAAGCAATCCGGGAAGCGATCAAGATTCCTATGTTTGCGAATGGGAACATTTTGTACAGTGAGGATATTCAGCGGTGTATAAAACATACGGGGGTTGATGGTGTCATGACTGCAGAGACAAATCTCTTTAATCCAGCACTTTTTACAGGTAGGGGCGGGTAGGGCAGTAAGGAGGATTGTTTTAGTGCAGTATATCTCTATCTCTCTATTTCTCTCTCTCTCTCTCTCTCTCTCTCTCTATTTCTCTCTCTCTCTCTCTCTCTCTCTCCCTCTCTCTCTCTCTCTCTCTCTATGTATTTCTCTATGTCTCTCTCTCTCTCTCTCTCTCTCTCCCCTGTTTCAGGCCTCCATCCACCGACGTGGGAAGTGGTGGATAGATATCTCGAGATAGCACTGCGGTACAAAACTGGATTTATCTACGTCAAGGGACACGTCTTCAAAATATACAACCTTTCATTTCAGGTATCATACCCCGGACCCCCCCCCCCCTCTGGCCTTAATTACCGATATCAATTATCGCTAATTAGTAATTGATAATGTGCCGTGAACTCAAAAGAAAGTTGTTCCATCACGCCTTATATATTGGCAGTATTGGTAGAGGGTACAGTTATCAGTACTGTATGCACATATTATACATACAGAGAAGCCTGTTAACTGCAGCAGCTGTGTGTACATTGTTCTTTCACAGTGTGAGGTGCAATAACGGGGGAGCTGAAAAATGATATCAGTATTGGTATAATGGCACTGAATGGAGCACTTTGTCTGCGTGTATTCTCTCTGGGTGCAGTTATACAGTGACTCTGTGACGTAATCTCTCGATACATTCCCTCCAATTCACAAACACCCCGTCCCTAACATCCTTCACTCTTCCACACAGGTTCGAACGGATCTCAGGGATATTCTGGCCTCTGTAAAGTCAGTAGACGACATAGTAGCCGCACAACAGAAGATCAAGGCAGGACTCATGTCAGACAGCGAGGCAGTTGATCCCGTGCTGCGTGTCCAGGAAGTGACGACATGTGATAACTTCCGGTCCCTACCCTATTGGATATGTCAGCCCTACTTCAGGTCCACACGACTAGAGGCCCTATCTAGCGACACTGTAGCCCGGGAAACTGAGCTACAAGCAGCAGCGGGCCTTGGAACGAAAACAGCGAAAGGAGGCTAAGCGGCAGCGGAAAGCAGACGCAGCAGCGAGGTGTGTGACTAACCCCGCTAAGAGGAGGAAATATCCAAACTGTGGGACGTGTAGTCGCAACCCGGCCAGCTCCAAGTGTATCCACCAGCTGTGTAAACCGTGCTGTCTGCCTGTTACTGTGGAACAGAAGGGACGGTGTGAGCATCATGGTGTGTTCACTGACAATGAGAGGTGGATAGCACGTCACCTTAACATCAGGACAGAAACTGCAGAGAGTGCGGAGAGTTAGTAGTGTCGGAAAGTAGTGTTCAGTTTTTCATTCATTTGGGCTTAATTTATCTTTAGTAATCTCCATCCGGTATATTATAACTAAACTAAAACTCAGTGACTCAGTTTATTTATTCTTTCAACCCTTCCACTTTGTGTTTCCCTAGTTACTCATTTCCCTAACAACTCATTCGATTTCCAGCTCTGAGTTTTATCACCCCACACCCTGTATTTTAGCCATGGACAGGGAAGTGAGAGTGGGAGGTAAGAACTATGACCTAATCAGGAACACCGCTAAACGTTATGACGAGGGGAAGGACAAACCGGTTGTGGGTGCGAACAGTACAACTGATAAACATAGGAGGAAAGTTGAGAAGTTGATGAGTAGAATGGATAAACCAATTAACATTCCCGAGACGGTACGTATCTTATTTGGGCTATCCTGCTTTACTAGTTCTCAAATTACCTTATATATTTGATCCATGGTGCCTGCTTTGTTACAACACAATGCCAAACACAGAACTTATAAAATATGTTATTAGTCGGGAGTTATATGATCAGGTGGTCTTTTGTTCTGTTGTTAAATAGCGCCGAGACGTAGTCTGAGCATCCTATAAATCCTAAGATGTATGTAATTGTGTTGTTAGGAGTCGGGAGAGAATAAATTATGATATGACGGTAGAGATAGAGATATACTATAGATAAAGATGGTGAGAGATAGAGAGAGTGAGTGTGTGAGAGAAAGAGAGAGAGAGAGAGAGGGGGGAAGGAGACACGTAAAAATCAGTGTGTACAACATCTATGCATAAAGATAGTTTCTCCAATCTCCCTCTCTGAAAATCTCAATACTAGCAACACAACCCCCCCCCCCCCCCCCCGTGTTTTACTTACCCCCATCATTCCTCCCTCAGCCAAAAGAGTGGACCCCAGCCCAACCGCGGGAGTTCGTAAGGAACGTGATGGGAAGTAGTGCGGGAGCAGGATCTGGGGAGTTCCACGTTTACAGGTTAGAAAGAGAGAGAGAGAGAGAGATATGGAGATAGCGAGAGAGAGAGAGAGAGAGAGAGAGAGAGAGAGAGAGAGAGAGAGAGAGAGAGAGAGAGAGAGAGAGAGAGAGAGAGGGGGGGGGGGGCTAGGGAGAGAGAGACGAGGATGGATGAGATAGAGTGTGTTGGATTCTGCTTCATAGTATATACTGGCCTCAGCGCGTAACACATCTCCCAGGGCTATCCGTAAGAGGATCGAGCAGAGGGAGAGGGATGGCACAAGGAGAAGATCTCGGACGACAGTGTGCATGGGACTTGTCTGGCTAATAGGAGAGTATAGTGCACCGACATCTAAGAAACTTCCAGGGCTACCGCAAAAGGAATAGAAAGGAGAACCAGGACTGACAGCAGAAGAAGAGGACGGAGAGGCTGCATTTGAGAACGTGTCAAGGCTATAATGAGAAGAGGATGAAGGCAAGAAGCTAAGAGGTACTCAGAGACAATTGGAATCAAGGAATAGTAGAACCAAAACGAGAGGAGTTAAGAAGAGGTCAAAGAGGAGGAAATGAAAGAGGAAGTGAAGGAAGAGTCTGGGGAAGATGTACTTCAGGAAAATGGTGGGAATTCAGAGGGAATAGTCAGTCAACCAGAGGAAGTTAAAGAAGAGTGTAAAACATTAGATCAGAAAGAAGTAAGGGACAGTGACTCAGGTACAGCATCGACTGCAGAAACAGGCCAGGAGGGGAATTGAACGCGTAGGGCGCCGTGACCTATTTATTATGAAAGTAAAGCTCGCGCGCGCGCCTTCTTGCTACTGCTAAAAGTGCTTCAGTGTGGTTCAGCAAAGTTGGTCCTTTGGCCTCACGGGTGCCCGGGTTTGGCTTGAAGTGGTTAGTGGCTTAACCGCATTTTAGTATTATGATCTGGATTTTAAGTGTTGCTGTCTGTATGACAAAAGTCTAGATCTCAATCCGATTTTTCGACAGCAGTTCAGTCCTAACTCCAGTACAAAAGATTTTGACGTGTATCTTTGTGCCAATTTATAAATTAATTGCAGTTTACCCCACTTAATTATGCTGCTGTTATGATCGGAATAATAATTTCCACCACTTACTACCATATTATACTCACCTCTCAGAACAATTCATTATCTCTTAAAAGTTAAGGTTCCCTAGAAAAGCGAAAACCATTACATCCCAGAATTTGAATTACAGTACACTAGGCAGTGTACTAAGTTTTGTAATAAACCCATAATAGTACAGTACACAAACTAGTCTTAATTTTAAACAATGTAGATATATGTTTGTGTATTTGTGAGGTATAAGAAAGCAGTACAAAATATAAGTATATCAATTTCTCCGGCTCTTTCTCGCACACTCCTTACATCACAGATTGTCATGATATATCTCAAACACAGATCAGTCCTTAACCCGCAATATCTAACTAGTTTTACGTGTTAGTCATAACTGTCACGTAGTTCCTACTATCTCTGAATTGTCTCCTAACTCTCTCCTAACTAGATATCAGTATATCTAGATCGTCTTCATGTCCTTTTGACTTGTTCCACGCAAAGTCCCACAGCCACATCAACACATTAAACACGATATAGGAGAGGAGTAGAAGGAATATCACCCCAATCACGATGAATACACGCTCCACCACACTGCAATTTGTGGTAACAAAGATTGCCCTCTGAGAGGGGGTCAGACAGCGGGATCCCTCAACTAGAATGTACTCCGTGCCATTACACGTGAAACTGCTATTGTGCTTCTTCAGCTCAACCTTCTCATCCACAGACGTCCAGAGAAACTGAAAATCGTCATTACTGTAGTACTGGCTGAATTGGGATTCCTTGTGTTTCGCGTTGTCACTCATATGATCCAGTAGTTCCGGGAAATTCTCGTTTGTCTCCGTAGACCCTACAAATGAGGCCATGGTGGTATCGATACTTGTTGGCTCGAAGGCCCCATCGCGGTTCGTCCACCCCAGCCCAATGTGGGATCCTGCCGTAAGGTGGGATACATTGGTTTGGTGCTGGCAGAAGTAAGCATCCTTGCTGTTGGCAATCACCCTTCCCTTTAGATCAGTCAGCACGCTAGTAGGATCTGATACCTTCCTAACCACCGTTACATCGATAAAGGGGATGTAGGGGTCCGTGGGGTCCCATCTTCCATCTGCCTTGGAGGTACATCTCAAACTAACCGAGTTAGCCGCCTCCTCCCACGAAACAGTCTTACAGCAATTGTGTTGGACGTGCCTCAACTCGCACACCTCACACCCCAGTGCTGTTTTGTTGCCATCCCGGAGCTGAAAGAATGTCTCAGCAAAGTAGGACACACAGTGAACCACGGCCGTCTCATTAACCTCAACCGGGATGACGTATACTGCAGCTGGTATTCTGTTTGATGCCCGGGAGATGGCTGCCAGGGTAGCCAGGATAACTAGAGAAGTAGCCATCAGAGAGGGATGTTTCAACTATAATGAGATGGGGGTTCACACTGCAGCAGATGCAATCGAGCAATTCACAATAGCGATACATTCATAACCTGCAACAGGGAGGAGTTGTTTGGGAGAGGGAGAGGGAGAAAATAGGGAAATAGGAAAACAATAAAAGAAAATAGTCCATTCTAATATTACAACAAACTCATTGTGAAAGGCAATTCATTTGATACAAGTTTCAAACTTCACATTTTCAAATTAAAATAAATCACAAAATGGCTCTCTATCTCTCTCCATCTTACTCATATCTCCTTTCTACCGCATTGAAGCGTTTGGCCGGCGGGCTCCCTCTTTCTCTCTACAGCTATATTACAGTTCTATGGATAAAGAGAGAAAGATCATAATTCCAACATGTAAATGTCCTGGTACTGAAGGCACTGATCTCTCATGAGCTTTGTCAATCAAGTAATGAGAGAGAGGGAGAGAGAGAGAGAGAGAGAGAGAGAAAGAAAGACAGAAAGAGAACCATCTTTTATATTTCTTACCCTCCCAGTGTCTTTAGACTCAGACGTACACTCTGTATCATCGTGTATTTGTCCTTTGTCTCTCTCTCCCCTTTCTCCCTTTATGTCTACCCTTCCCTCTCTTTCTCTCTCTCTCTATATATGTCTACCCCTCCCTCTCTCTCTCTATATCCTTTGTTTACAATAAAGTATAGCTTTATTCAAGACCGATCGTCTAAAGTTCATTCTACAAAGTTTAAATACACGTGGAAACAAGTAAATTGGTCATCGACTCCCTGACGTTACCATTTCTTAGAAATCGTCGAATCGTAGTTCATGGAATAGCAGCTTGTATGAGTTTCGAATATGATGATATGTAACAGTGCTGCCATCTGAGTTTCACCAAAATATATTCCTCTCTCGCTTACTCCTATCATAGCACAGGCAAGCAAAGGGATAATATGCACTACTGTCTCCATCTCTATCCCTCTCTCTCCACTAACAGATATCATCCTCCCTCGAGGGAGGGGGACCCTCTATCTCCCAAACACACACCCAAACATTGAATAGTATTATAATGCATAGATGGGCGAGCACACTCTGTTACTCTAGTAAGGACACTATGTTACTGCTGAGGGCATCACACTCATAGTTAAAAACAAACACGTTTGCTCTCCAGTGAGTTATAATTCTCCACTTCTCTCTCCCATTCTACGATCTTTATACTGCCCCTATAATCTCGAATTCTCCCTCTATAATACACAAGATAATAATCACGACAAAGAATATGATCATGTGTACGTGGTCAGTACTCAATAAACTCATGGACAATGTCAATACAATGGTATATTATATGATGGTTATTATGTATTATAATATGTAGCACAATACATGGTATTAGACTTAGGGCACACAATGTAACACTACTACGCTCAAGATTATAGCTCGTAGCTTCAAAATTACACACTTCTTCCCAGCCACACGCACGTTTTTGTGTGACATTAGAGAGAGAGAGAGAGAGTGTGTGTGTGAGAGAGAGAGAGCGAGAGAGAGAGAGAGAGAGAGAGAGAGAGAGAGAGAGAGAGAGAGAGAGAGAGAGAGAGAGAGAGAGAGAGAGAGAGAGAGAGAGAGAGAGATCAAGCATAGTACTTGATTATTGATCATGGAGCCTGCATAGTGCATACACTAAAGCTAGCGGGGGAGGGTTAATTATTTACCGATAAGCATCATGGATGATATTGACAATGCTGTAATTTTCTGAATATACTCATATATGAGACATGAGTCATATAATAAGTATCGTTATAGAATAATTATCTGATTAATTATCTACATAATTAAACTATTTATAATATTTTAATTAGATAACTAATCAGATGATTATTCTATAACGATAGATCTACCTACTGTGAAGTAAGAACATCTCTCTATAGAACTAAGTTGTTATTTTCCGAACTCCGGGACTCGTAATACTACGTATGAAGCTACTGCTGATAACTAACTTTAGTTAATTGGCCTCCTTATTAGGTAACCTATGGGAATTTGAT
The DNA here is from genome assembly GCA_020137815.1 of Hormiphora californensis. Lineage (NCBI taxonomy): Eukaryota > Metazoa > Ctenophora > Tentaculata > Cydippida > Pleurobrachiidae > Hormiphora > Hormiphora californensis. The sequence goes on from CM035350.1 coordinate 5,269,268, forward strand.
TCCATTGTCTAAATGATTCATTCAGTTAATCATCACACAAACACAATCTCTCTTTCTCTCTCTTTCTCTCTCTCTCTCTCTCTCTCTCTCTCTCTCTCTCTCTCTCTCTCTCTCTCTCTCTCTCTCTCTCTCTCTCTCTCTCTCTCTCTCTCTCTCTCTCTCTCTCTTCCTTCTACTACTTTCACTGATCTCAGATCTATTACGTGCGGTTAGGAAAAATTGTAATCCCTCAATTATCAAGTGAAACGGCAGACCATCCCCCCCCCCCCCCAAACATAGGAAACGTTTTCATACAGTCTTTTGTGAGACACGCGAGAAACGGCAGACAATAGGTTGCATGCCTGATAGCTCTCCCAAACAGTGTACTAGGCTCATCCGGTCCTATACGAGTATAAGAATGTAAATAGGGCCGATATACTGCATAAATTCACCTAAGCAGGCCGGTGTTATTTACTGGCACTGATATCAATAACCCATGAGCAAGGCGGCCCGATTTTACAAGATATAGCCCTACCCAAGATAAATTTACATAGATCGCTGTCTAGTTTGCTCCAAATTGACCTATTTGCGGTATAGATCAGGCTAGACAACTCTGCAGAAAATCACAAGAGTATTACGACAGTAAATGAATGATTAAAATGAGAGAACCTGCTATCCACTTAAAAACAAAGCACACAATTTATGCAACAGGAAATGCTTCTTGAAGCACACAAATTATGAAGCAGGAAATGAGGAGCATTTCTGTTGTAAACCTAGGGTGCATTTACCATATAATGTGAAATTGTGCACTAACTCTTTAGGATGTTACACAGATGAATGAAACATACTTTCTCTCACACACTGAGCAATGAATAGGACTGGCACGTGATTCTCTGCAATTTGTAGTACGAATCGTAGAGAATTGTAGTACAATATCGTGGTAATGGTATGATGGGTGAATAATAACGTGTTGGGCAAAAAAAATGTCCCCCCTAGACTAGCATAGTTCCAGATATCGTAGAGCTCTAAAATTTTACACAGTTACTCTATGGGACAAATAAATAAGTTCCACAAAATTTCAGACTTTTAGCTCAAAGTTCATTTTTTTGATCGGAATGAACATTGTTATTCATTCCAAAAAACATAATTTTTCGGTCCAGAAGCCAAGCAATTGTCTTTGGCTCTCGATTTTCTTTCAAATGCGACCAAGAAAAGCCAAAACGGACAACCACAAGGCACACAGTGGTCATGTTTCTGACAGTTAGTCAGGTCATGTGATCCCCATCGAATCGTGAGTTGCTAATCAGGCTTAGTGGGGAAGAATCACGTATCACAGTCGCTAATGAGGGATGTGTGTCGAAAAAGCGACATGTGATTCGGGAGCACTTGGGTAAAGAGGCCACTTGTTAATGAGCTTCGGATCTCATGACCAATAGTCATCGTCATCCCTCATTAGCAGCTGTGATACGTGATTCTCCACCATTAAGCCTGATTAGCAATTCTGAATAAATTACACGATTCGGTGGGGATCACATGACCTGACTAACTGTCAGAAACATGACCACTGTGTGCCTTGTGGTTGTCCGTTTTGGCTTTTCTTGGTCGCATTTGAAAGAAAATCGAGAGCCAAAGACAATTGCTTGGCTTCTGGACCAAAAAAATTATGTTTTTTGGAATGAATAACAATGTTCATTCCGATAAAAAAAATGAACTTTGAGCTAAAAGTCTGAAATTTTGTGGAACTTATTTATTTGTCCCATAGAGTAACTGTGTAAAATTTTAGAGCTCTACGATATCTGGAACTATGCTAGTCTAGGGGGGACATTTTTTTTGCCCAACACGTTAGCAATTAGCAAGGAACAAATAATACGTGGAGCAGTTTTACTTGATCTAGTCAAATGGAATGTAGTCTAACTTTTACCCAGTCGCACAAAGAACACAAGCAGCTATCTTGTAATGTGGGCTTGTATCTTGTAGGAAAGAGAGAGAGAGAGAGAGAGAGAGAGAGAGAGAGAGAGAGAGAGAGAGAGAGAGAGAGAGAGAGAGAGAGAGAGAGAGAGAGAGAGAAATCTCGTTCATGTAACAAGGTTTGGGCGGGGAGGGAGAGAGGAATGAAGGTTTGAGAGCTCAGGTGTTTGTTGATGGGAGAGAGAGAGAGAGAGAGAGAGAGAGAGAGAGAGAGAGAGAGAGAGAGAGAGGGGGAGAGAGAGAGAGTTGACGTGTATTATAACTGTAAGTGGATAAACGCACTGTGTTCCCGTGGGCTGGTGTTGACAGTTGTTTTCTCTCTCTCTCTCTCTCTCTCTCTCTCTCTCTCTCTCTCTCTCTCTCTCTCTCTCTCTTTCTCTCTCTCCCTCTCTCTCACCCGGTATCTCGTGTAAAAGCTACTTGAGGCAAGGGCCAGATAACTCTGTTATTAATCAAAAAGGAGATCTGTTTGTTCTCTGTTATACATTGTACAATTGTACATATATTCCCTCAACTAAAAGGTCAAGGTACACCCACACGTCATATGTTCCCTAACTTTTGGTTAGGCTCTGACACACAGTGTGAAGTGAGGCAACTAGGCAAGACTAGCTCTAATTTATAAAACTCTGCAGCAGACTGAATTGTAGACAGGCTAACATTGTATACTAAAGATCAACGTGCCTCGTGCATAATGTGTGTCTTCCCTACACTGCTGCTGGAGTGTACCCAATTTAAACCATGTATGATCCATGCATGCACGATTATCTCCCTGCCAGAGGTAATTACATTCCAATAACGTTACAATAAAAGCAAAGGCGCACACGTAATCCTATAATAATCTCATTACACCTGTCAAGAGATAGAGAGAAAGAGGGAGAGAGATAGAGGTAGAAAGACAGAGAGAATCTACGGATTTTTCGACTATTGGTATAGTCTTGTTGGATAGTAGCCAGGGGTTAGAAGTAGAAATAGGCAAGATCAACGAACAAACTAAGGATAGAATTGCTTGATGGGGCCGTACGGGGCCAAAAGAAGTGAGGGCGAGTTTTGTAAAAGAAGCCAATGGATTTTCATACCGGCTTGTTTCGCTATTACCATCCATAGGGGCTATTCTTCAAAGCTTTCCTCCCATTCTTACCCCACACAAGGCCGCAGTACACAGGAATAGAATTATGGAAAGAGAGAGAGAGGTAGAAAGTTATGGAGAGAGAGAGAGAGAGAGGGGGAGGGAGGACAAAAGGCTGATGATTTGATACACGGCCTAAACATCTACCCTGGCCCATTTTGATTCTCTCATTCTCCCTAACCCTTTCTCTCGTTCTCCCTTTCTCTAGTTCTCTCTTTCTCGTTCTCCCTTTCTCTCCATCTCATTGTAACTCCCCGAATTCGAAATGATATCAGTGATATAATTTCGGGGAGTTACACCCCATCACCACATTTACCCACAAGTTGGTCCAGCAAAAACACATGCCAGGTCAACTAAATACTTGGTGTTCACTTGGTGTTCACTTGGTGTTCACTTGGTGTTCACTCGGTGTTCACTTGGTGTTCACTTGGTGTTCACTTGGTGTTCACTTGGTGTTCACTTGGTGTTCACTTGGTGTTCACTCGGTGTTCACTTGGTGTTCACTTGGTGTTCACTTGGTGTTCACCTGGTGTTCACTTGGTGTACAGTCAGTTTTACTGTTCGCGTAATTCAAAAAGTGTTCAGAGAATTTACATAATTAATCCTAGAATACAGGCGAGTCGGCATGGCGGGTGAGCCGAGAGAGAGGCGAGAGCAGTAGCCAACAATTGAATCCATTGGGAGGCATTGTAGTGTGAAAGATAGAATGCAGCAGCTAGGAACAATGGAACAATGGAACAATAATAAATATTAAATACACTCAAATGTTAAAATCAACTGGAAGCTAACTTGAGACCTCCTCTTCCTCCTTCTTTCCAGCTAGTTTCTGTAATCCCTCTTGGTGGACGCTCATGGCAACTAGACCAAGTGAACAAACAGTAATACCAAGTCGCTCGTAGAAGCCTTGTGTGCCACTAAGAGAGCTGAAGTGAAGTGTAGAAATACCACCGGAGACACACACCTGCACAGTAAAACTCGATATAATACAAGCTGGGTTTAGAGAGTCGATCATTGAGATCTTGTTGAGTGTCAATGCTAACTGTTGCAAAAGTCATAATGTAAAACAACAAAACAAAGTGAGAGTTATAATACCTTGGCAAGGTGCCGTACCAGTGTCGACCCTATTGCTAGTCCCCTGAACTCTGGTTTCACATAGAGATCCTCTAGGTATAGAGAGCGTCCCCTCCACCCGTAGCTCGGGGTGGTCACTGCTATCCCCAGAATACCTGCTGAACACGTGCAGTGGTGGGCTATAGTTCTATGGAACATCCCTGTAGCCATATTTTAGCAATAGCATTCACCCACTCCGATCCAATTGTGCAGCTCCTGAGCTCCTTTCCCAAACACCCGTCAAAATTGTCCAGACCTACACCAAGGTGACCTACCTACAGACAGTGACAGTCTGAGACACATGCACAGTTGCACACCTACAGCTCACACCTTGTTGACCTACCTACAGACAGTGTCTGAGACACATACACAGTTGCACACCTACCCGTGTTCTCGTCCCGTACCATGTAGACGGTAAAGGCAGGAGGGATGGAGCTGTGTGTAGGCCATCCATCCCTTATATACGTCCCCTTATCCACCGTCACTGTTTCACCGTTCTCCCTTGCAAATGCCTGGTTTACATGTTGTATTGAAGGGGTTCACTTTCGGATTGGTTGCCCTGAACGATCAGATTCCCGACCCGGTGACCCAATCCCCCTTTTTGTTCATAACTTCGTTCTCTAGCTCACACAACTACTAAACCACTACTATTATACCCTAAACTAGCAGTATGTATACCTGTAACAGTTTGAAGATCTCTGAAGCATGGTCCCTGGTGGCAATGGTGACTGTCCAGTTTCTAGACATGCTCCGTGTAAACAGGTCAGTATCCAGCGCCAAGCTGGGAAAGAGGGGGTCATGATTAATTTGTTTCGCAAGATCCAAGATACTTCATATAAAACTTCTCAGTTTCAGAATTAGATATTCATTGAAGAATCCAAGCCATCTAAAAAATTGTCTTCAACTATTTCAGACGATAAATTCCCATATTTGGGGCGTTGTATATTTGAAGTTGATAGCACTATAATAACAGCAAGAAGATAACAACAAAGCACCAACATGAAGCTGTATCATCTTGTTGAGTAAGGGGTTCCTCGCCCCTTACTCAAAAAGCACCACATCCAGGTAGGTGACGGGTCTAATAATTATGGGATGACGACCTCCTCGCGACCACATTAGAGAAGGGGGCAACATAGGTGCAGACTCTGTACTACAGACTCTGCAGACACTGTACGATTATCATTATACTAGAAAGCCCATTGTTAAGTCCTACAACAGCCCCCCCACCCGTCTCTTATATGTCTCTCTCCCCCTCTCACTCTTCGTCTCTCCATGTCGGGGTAAAGAATACGGAGGTTAGTACTTGTAGAGCGCTGGTGATAAACATTAAGGGAAATCCCGCTGAATAACATGTTGAATCAGGTGATAAAGATCCGTAGAATTGTAGCTGTGTAGAGAATCAACGGGGTACGTAGGTAGAAAGGCTTTGGCAATCATGGGGGCCCCAGCAGTAGATCATAAAACACCAACAACAACAACCACAGGAACACGCAACAAACAACCAACAACATGCACGTGCAGTATCCCCCCACAACCTCCAATACCCCTTCCAAGCCACCTCCTTGGCAACCCCCACCATTTGCACGTGGGATACTCCATACTCATCACGCCACGCATTTGTACTTTATAATAAGGACTAGAAAACCCGTTGAAATAGAGCACCCGTTGACCCGAATCCCCCACCCCCTCACCCAGGAGCACCCCGCTCACCCACTGCACCAACCCGCACGTGCAGCCTTCAATCACCCGCTGCGTAGCTGGGCTATTGCACCTCCTTGGCAACCCCCCACCATTTGCACGTGGGATACGACATCATCACCACGCCACGCATTTGCAAATTATAATAAGGACTAGAAAACCCGTTGAAGTAGAGCACCCGTTGACCCAAATTCCCACACTCTCCCTCACCCAGAAGCACCCCTCTCACCCACTGCACCAACCCGCACGTGCAGCCTTCAATCACCCGCTGCGTAGCTGGGCTATGGCACCTCCTTGGCAACCCCCCTCTATTTGCACGTGATGATAGGACATCACCCTCCTCATCACGACGTTCATTTGTACTTTATAATATAGATACTGGGTTGTGTTAGAGAAGGGGGCCAGTTTAATCACAATTATTTAGACACGTGACACGCAACACTGCCAGCTACATAGTAGTCTTCATAGAGAAGCTTCTAGACCTGTGTGTGTCATGATACAAACGCTTGAAGAGATCTGCACTGAGGACCTCAGTGATGAGTGAGGTATGCTGAGCGAGGACCTCAGCATACCTCAAAGTCAGACCTCAGTGAGGTATGCTGAGCAGTGAGCGATACAGAATGACTGAATGAGGTTCATTGCAAATGTGATGGGTTATCAATCTCAGTGTCACAGGCAACAGGCACTAGCAGGAGCATGATATGCCAAATAGTACGATCCTTGTTATAGCTAATAAGTCATTGGCTCAATGCTTTCGCTTTCTCTCTCCCTCCCTCTCTCTCCCTCTCTCCCTCCCTCTCTCTCTCTCTCTCTCTCTCTCTCTCTCCCTCTCCCTCTCTCTCTCCCTCCCTCCCTCACCCTCTCTCTTTAATAGGTGGCAAAGTAACTACATTGCTAGTAATAATTATAGTGTACCATCATATATATCGATGACATGTTGTCGGGGACTGGAGGGTAAAGATCCTTCATCCTTCGCCAATTTAACTGGAGGGTAAATTATAGTTGCCTCCCACCAAAATGTCTGAGAGACTGTCAGAGCATTGGCCTGACCCTATTCTTATCTCTTTCAAATAAGCGCGAGAACTGCAGTGGTCAGAGCATTTGCCTGATATTCTTGTCTGTCTCCCTGGCCTGGGTGACGCCCCTTTTCTACCCAATATGTCTATATCATTTGGAGATAGATAGATGTCTGTCACCGACGGCCCTCCCCCTTCCAGAACAACGTCACAAACTATTTCCTTGTGTAGCGCACACTGCACAGACCAACTATTTCCGGGAAATTCGCATAAATGGGAAGCTGATGAGTTGGCATCCGGAATGTCAAATGGCATTGTTAATACAGTATTGTGATAGGGAGACTGGAATACGGGAGAGAGAGGGAGAGAGAGAGAAAGAGAGAGAGAGAGAGAGAGAGAGAGAGAGAGAGAGAGAGAGAGAGAGAGAGAGACAGAGAGAGAGAGAGAGAGAGACAGAGACAGAGACAGAGAGAGAGAGAGAGAGAGAGAGAGAGAGAGAGAGAGAGAGAGAGAGAGAGAGAGAGAGACAGAGAGAGAGAGAGACAGAGAAGCAACTGTAAGGGAAGACGGTGGTTGTTTACTATTTTGGAACAGTGTTCCATAGTTTGCTTGATATGATGTATGGCCTGGATTCTGGGAACTGTTTTCAAGAGAACCAATGAGGAACGGACGTGGAAATTTCTCTCTCTCTTTCTCTCTCTCCCTCTCTCTCTCTCTCTCTCTCTCTCTCTCTCTCTCTCTGTCTCTCTCTCTCTCTCTCTCCCTCTGTCTACCATCCTGGTCTAATAATTCGTTTACCACTCTTTTCAAGGTAAATTGAAAGGCACACATGTGTATGAAACTACCGATACGTCCTGTCAACTCCCATCAACGTTTTACTGTGATTTCATAGAGAGATTATAAAGAAGATAGTTGGAGAGAGAAAGAGAGTCAAAGAGAGAGTCTTTGTCATGTATTGCCCCGTTTTTTACTGCCTTTTGCGTCATACGGAAATCTTTAGCCCCATGGGACCCACAATTTTATAACTTAATTCGCCATTTCCCCGACACCTCACGGAATGTTGTTTACATGGCTTGTCTCGCGATTTCCTTCACATTGTGTTGTAATGCTGGGGGAGAAAACACAGAGCTCAGTTAGTAGCATGGTTAGGTAAACGTAGGGAAATTTTGCTGGCATGTAGGCCAAGTTCTAAGAAGACCTCTGTAAATCTTCCTAACCGTGGGATAGAACCAGTAACCGGAATTAATCCATAGAAATGTTTTTTCGGCATTCATTTGTTCTTTTTTCTCTTGTCTGAAGTTTAACTTTGAGGTGTGTAGGCCATTTCCCAAAAACTATTCCACATGTCCCACTGTCAGCTCCGTGTCGACACCGGCTCCTGCAATATGTGTGTTTTGCTCTCAAATTGAGTTACCTCCTTTGCGTTTACTGGTGCTGAATGCTTTGCTCCCCAGCTCCTCTCTTGTGCCGTACCTCTCTTGTAGCCCCCTTACCCTTTTGTCTTGAACCTCTCTTTTTATCCCTGTTCGGACCTTAGCTCGTCTGAAGCAGTAACTATAGAGAGAGCTAGATATGGAGGCCTTGCTAAAACGAAAAGGTATGCGGTAGTGAGTTGGTGGTGATGTCATGTATTGAGTAGTGAAGTGGAGGTGAAATCAACGATCCTTCATAATTCTAAAGTTCTCCTTCTGTTTTCCTCCAGGTGGTGGTGCAACTACAGGAGGATGGGGAAAAGTAAAAACGAAATTAAACATCACAACCCCCGAAAGAAAACCGGAGAATGAGTTTGCGTAAGTTGGTCATGACAGTGATGCTGAATTTAGCCGAATTTAGCCAAGTGAATTATTGAGATCTTGATCTTACTCAGGAAGATTTCAATGCCACTAAAAACTTAATCAATATCAGGTTAACTGATATTCTCTCTTCTCTGAAACCGCTCTCTGAAACCGCTTGTTTCACTTTGTTCAATATCAGGTTATGTAGTATCTAACTTTAAAACGTATGCAGGAAGCTGGCACTGAGGATGATGAAATCTAAGAGTGAGGCTGAGGTGGAACTGATGGAGAAGAAGCTGAAAAAGAAACCAGAACCTCGACAGAAAACGGAATATGAGCTTATGAAGGAAAGTAAGTGAGACCATCGAGCCTTTCCAAAAGAATTTTTGAAATGCTTTCGAATAGAATATTTTTTTGTTCTGTCTGGAATTATCCAGTCAGTGTGGGATGCGTGGAACTGAGTTTAAAAGGTTTTTAAATTCCAAAAAGTATAAGGCCATACGTCAAGCAAAAACATGTGTAATATGCATGTGTAATTAGTTTAAATATTTGTTCGCATAATGTTAAATTTGTGCTCGTTATAAGTACACTAGACCGCGTCTGTAAAACATGCAGATGCTAAGTAGCGGAAATTAAAGTGTTCCTAACTTGCCAACCTATGATGTGGCAATCACACCCCACGCCACCAATATCTGACAACCACCCCCCCCCCCCCCCCACACTAATATATCATCTCCAGAGTTGAGGCATGTCGAGTTCTCGGACGAGGAAAAGGGATTCCTAACGAAGGAGCAGATGGAGATGATTTCTGTCAAGATTGCGGAGTGCAAAAAGTGGCTCGTGGAAATTGAACGAGAGGGAAAACAGAAGGGCAGGCTGCTGGGAGATTATATCGGCGATTATTCCGAGTAAGAACAGGGAGGAAGGAGAGAGGGAAAAGTTACTAATATTTAGTACACAAATCCATTTTAATGCCGAGTCCACTGTGATTCACACGTCAATATTTTGTAGCTGGGATGTTGATGTGGAGTTCCTGAGGAAATCTGGTCTGAACATTGACCTTGATAGCCTGCTACAAGCCCGGAAGAGGTCCATCATCGCTACCTTGTTCTATGATCCAGATGAGGCCGCGAGACGGGCCGAACTTGAAAGGGTGGGTTTAGGGATAACATATTACCAGATACACCATATACGTTCTCACGGCATTTTCATCATGTTTAGGAGGCTGAGCGACGACGATTGGAGCGAGAGGCTGAACTTGAAGCTAAGAGACGAGAAACGGAGGAAAAACGACTGGCTGCCCTTGAGCTAGAGAGAAAGAAACTAATGGAGGATCAGGAACAAAAAGAGAGGAGGTAAGAAACCTATAGTTGCTGCGTTGCCTAGCTAGACTGCCACTGTTGAACAAAACAAAGTTGCTGTGTTGCCTATGTTGTTGCCTATGTGTTGCCCTAGCTCTAAGGTAATAACCCTGAAAAACCTACATGCATGAAATTGTTGTTATTATACTTATTATTAACAGGCTGAGAGAAGAGGAAGAGAAGAGGAATGCTGAAAGTAGGAAGAAGGAGAAGGAACTACAGGAATATGCGGAGAACGAGAGGAAGAGATTGCAACTTGAAGATCTGAGGAGAAACCAGGCAGAGCAGGAAAACGCAGCCAGGAGGCAGAAAATGATGAGAAAGTTCTCAACCGCTGAACCGGTACTATATCAATTAGTTACCCAGAATTTTAATGACTTTCTAACTTACCTTAGCCAAGTTGTACTTGTAATTCCTCTACTCAGCCTGCCGAAAAAGAGGAAGTTGATGTGGGCAAGCTCAACTTCGAAGGTCTGGAACAAAAAGATCACAAATCAAGGCGACGATCTGTCGGCAAGCTTGAAAATCCTTGGGAGAAAATGGGCGGACAGCCAAAAAACAGGAGCAGGAGGCAAAGCAAGGTACTATACTCCTTCTTCTTACTATTTCTCTCTCCCGCTCACATATCTCTATTGCTTCCTGTCCGTATTTCTCTTTAGTCTTTATCTCTTTAGCTCTCGACCCCTCCCCATCTCTGATCCCCAGTTGTTCTATTTTCTACCACACATATCGATGTTATCCCATTCCTCCATCTCTCTCTTTCTCTATCTCTCCCCCCCCTGATTTTTCTGTAATCACTTCCTGCTATCCAGGTGGGTAAGCTGAACAGCCCTTACGAAGGAGGAAGCAACCCCTGGAGCAAGACCAGCAGTAGGGACACCAGCCGATCAGGCAGTAGACGGGTGAGTTACACATGAGTTACACATGAGTTACACATGAGTTACACATGAGTTACACATGAGTTACACATGCAACATGTCACATTGTCACACTGGTATCTGGTGGGGCTAGATGAGGCCCTAGGCACAGCTGTTTAGTATGATAAGTCGAGGAGAAGAAATTGAAATACTAAAACAGTAAAACGTTAAAAGAGGTCTGATCAATGTTATGAAGCAATAAAACTGATATATAACACGTGTTTCAGAACTCACAGTCAGGAGAGCCTTCCGAGCCCATTACCACTCAGCCCGAATTTCTACAGGTCAGTCTGACACGTGTAATTATTTGAACATTCTGCACGTGCAACTGTTAAAACATTTTGCACGTGCAGTTGTTGTCACAATAAGCCTACACGCTTATTAGTCTTGAAAATCAACACAGTATTGGAATGAACCAAAAAATGAACTGTAAGGATTAAAGTATGTGTGTGAGTGTGTGTGCCCGTCTACTTATTCTGTATCATGACCATTCTTCAGGCGCTTGCGGGTCTCGAAGACCTAGCTGCCATGGCATCTCGATACGATGACTACGGCAGTGATGAATAATTCAAAAGTGAAACTAAACTTAGTGTGCGCCTGACTGTCAAAGTGAAAGTGAAACTAGTGTGTGATGGACTGTGAAAGTGAAAGTGATACCAGTGTCCAGTGTGCGCCGGACTGTCAAAGAGAAACCATGGTGCACAGGATTGTGAAAGTGAAAGTAGCGTGCACAGGACTGTGAAAGTGAAACTAGGTTGCAGGTGGGTATCTGCATGACAACTTTTCATTCTTATTGGGCGTGATTATGATTAAGAGATTCAGTATTAGCATGATAGCAATAGTGAGTTATAAAGTCCGAACTTTGAGTGAAAGTTGAGTGTGGACCATTGTTTGTTTGTCTGTTTTTGTTGTTCTTGTATGAAATAATATATAGGCATGTTTTTCCATTGAATTACCAATATGCCACATGACACACGATTAGATTCCCCTAGCCATAACGCATTTGGTAACTGCGCCTCCTTTTTTAGGGGAAGGAAGAGAGATTGATTGAATTTTTGTATGCGAGAGAGAATTGTAATGCATTTCTGAATTCTGTGAGTGAAAGAAATACCGAACAAAACGTTTTATTTTTTCATCGCTAAGCTAATTTGCTTCACATATCTCGATGCCTACAGGAGAAAAAGGCGTCAAAAACAGCTCGTAACTGGCTGAGTTACAAAAACAACACACACCACATATAGCACTTTTTCTAAACATTATTTAGGGAGAGGGTACAGGACCATTCAGGGCATATCTCCAAAAAATTGTTGAAGCGTTTCCCCGAAGGATCTGGAGAGGATCAGGAATGTCTTGAAATTCGTCTTCAGTCTCATTTTCTCTCCAATACCAGTCACAACATATCTCTAGAGTCCCATTCTAATCTTGTTGATGATTTGACGCATGGCCAGGAACTCCTTGTCCGGTTTCTCACCCTTGTACCCGCTGACAAAGAGGTTAGCTCCCTTCTTTACTGCACCCATAACGTCATCGCTGGTTACATTTCCCTCGATCTCAATCAGTATCTTCTTGTGCATCTTCCGGGCTGCTGCAACCTGCACAGAGAGAGATATTATAGAGCCGAGAGCGGAGGGGGTAGATTGTAGAACAAGTCATTTATAGGTCAGGTGACTACCAAAGGAGGGGGGTGGACAGCTATAATTAAGGATTTTGTGGCAATGAGAAACATACATACTAAAATCTTACTGTACCTTTTCAAGCATCTCAGGGTTAAATGGGACATCATCGTGACAGGGGTCTCCACAGGAGATGTGTACCAGGTCAACATCCTTCACCAGCCCCTCCAGCCTACTCACCTCACACTCTTGAGACAGGGCCACACCGGCCTAGCGGGGGGATGGGGTTAGGATAAATTTGAGACACTGCAATTGGACAGAACGCCTATTTCAGCAACCAGTTTCCGGTGGAATTAGGTTTGCGTGCAGATGTGTTGTGAAACGCCTATAAAATAGTTTGTCGCCGTTTACATCCGGCAGCTGGATGCAATTCCGGCCGCAGTACGGCATTTTCCATAACGGTTCCTATTGCCAGAACCGGCACAAAACAGAAAGCGGGGAGAGAGAGAGTTAAATCAATTCGAAAAGTTCCTAACATTAACCGGGTTTGTCAGAGTTAATAACCCTGACAAAAATATTAACGGAACATCTGTTATGTGAACACGCAAGAACAAATCACCTAAACGAACTTCATCTAAATCGGCCCTGGGTACCTTGGTAAATAGGGGTCAAATATCAGAGGAAGTTTACCCACCCGGTAAATCGGGGTTCCGGTAAATTGGGGCCCGGTAAATCAGCGTCCCGACTGTAGGATCTTGGTTGTTGATAGTCCATATGATAGTCCCCAGCAAGCATACTCAACTCACCATTCTGGCTAGATTCCACGGAAAAAAAACCCGTGAAAACTAACGGACGTAGATTCTGCACTGTATGCCATTGTTCATAGAACGTTCATCATTTCTTCTTGCCCGGCCACCTTTATTTACTTGTCATCAAAAAGTTTTTCAAATCTTGTAGTCTTCAGATAATTATTAATTATCTCTATTATAATTTGGAGATGAACGACGTCGAAGTGATGGCCGTTCGTTAGGCGGTATCTAAGCGACAGACTGCTCCTTCATAAAACACTTTATATGACGAAAGCTGTAAAGCTGTTATTCACACTTTTTGAACTTCCAGTGGAGGTTTGTTAATATTTTCGAATGACTTCTAACATGGCAGTTCCCATAGTTACCGATTCAGTTGCCATGGCAACCGTGTTATTGACGTGGAAAGGGGCGAAAAGAACCACCCGGCGAAGCCGGGTGGGTTATCTAAAAGCCCTTACTTGAGGCGCACCCAATGGGTGCGCTAGTATATATATATGCGAACTGTGAAATCATTGTTTACATAATTTGAGCTGTCACTTCTTTAGAAGAACGGTAGCTCAGATAGTATATAATCTATATATCATAGCAATTCCTTTGGGCATTGTACTATCATTATATGTGGCCACAAGTGCCGCGGAGGCTGAATATTGAGCTAACTTTTGTTTGCAATTGTATAACTTGAGGACCGTGGTGGCGTTGCTTTATTCCCTTTATCCCTCGCGTAGTCTCTATGATTCATAGTTTGATATTTAGTTTCTGTCGAAGTGATGGCCGTTCGTTAGGCGGTATCTAAGCGACAGACTGCTCCTTCATAAAACACTTTATATGACGAAAGCTGTAAAGCTGTTATTCACACTTTTTGAACTTCCAGTGGAGGTTTGTTAATATTTTCGAATGACTTCTAACATGGCAGTTCCCATAGTTACCGATTCAGTTGCCATGGCAACCGTGTTATTGACGTGGAAAGGGGCGAAAAGAACCACCCGGCGAAGCCGGGTGGGTTATCTAAAAGCCCTTACTTGAGGCGCACCCAATGGGTGCGCTAGTCTTCTTAATGTACAGATTAGAGTCGACGTGATGAATGAATTGGAGATAGATGTACCAACATCACTATCTATACCGCTGGGTGTTTACAACTTTGTCATTTCCTTCTTTGGGATCACTGGTAACGGCCTCGTCCTCTATTCCTCTCTCCGATACGATGCTGTACAGCTTGATGAAATATCGCTGGAGTTTGTTAGAAATCTCGCATTGGCTGACATGTTGTATACTATCTGCGTTCCCCTTCCCTACTTCATTACACTATCCGTCCGTCGGTGGGTACTCGGACCGGTTTACTGTTTCATTCAGGCCGGGGTCAGTAATATCCCCGCTGCCGTAAACGCGATGACCGTTCTCGCTATATCGGCATACCGACTGAAGTTAATTATTTCCCCTTTCCACGGCCACATCTCCCTGAGGGCATGCAGAGTGTCCATCACTCTGATCTGGGTGTTGTCCTTCTCCTCCATCGTCCTTATCAAATACTACCATGAGCATGGAGCAGCGGAGTTCGATCCCTCGATGGCGGCCTGTCTGGATGCAATTTATGACCATGATGATGCTAGATGTCCCTTGATGGTTACAATTGGTTTTTTAGTTTTCATCCCCCTCGTTGGGATTTTCGGTATTAATCTGGTTCTCTTGGGGATAGCAATGCGGAAAAGCTACTCTGCCAACAGTGGGATAAACTACAAAGCCTTGTGTGTTATTCTGTCCCTTTCAGGATTGTTAATGTTGAGTTGGGGTCCGTATCTTGGCTTTACTTTCTTGAAAATGAAATCTCCCGATGTTTCCCCGAGCTTTGAATTGATTGTCTTTAATATTCTAAGTCTTAATGCATTCGGAAACCCCTTCCTTTACACACTTACCAACAGACGCTTTGGAAGATATGTCTGGAATTTGCTCTGTGGCATGTTCAAATATGGGAGGAGAAATCAGCAAATTGCTCATCGTGCCAGTAATCGAGAAGAAAACCTTTTTGTAAGGAGTCGGGCCCGTGCTAACAATGCTGTCATGCAGACGTCGAGTGTTTAAACTGAGGCTTGAAGGTGCGAACCGCATTAATATGATTATATGAAAAAAGGTGGCCCCAGAAACATTTTTTGAACAATATATACCTACTATGAACAATTACTGTTGGATGTTGATTGATATTGTTATTGTTACATTTCATTTTCTCTAAAGAAGAGAGAGTCTATATCAATATGTGACGGTGACGGGCGGTCGCAATCTTACTTCATTGGTGTTGATGATATGAGTGATAGTTTGGTGACATATTAGACACCGTGCGCGACCAAGATTGAGCTGTGCGGGGGTCGCGCCAGGTGTCTATGTTACCAAAGTGATAGTATGGTGTTGTACTATAAAATCCCTACCTTCATTCCAGCCTCCTTGATCTTCCCAACGAGGCTCTTGGCTTGCTCGTCAGTGACGGTCTCTAGTTGGAATAGGAAACAGTCGCAACCAGCCTCCTTAAACTGGTCGATAAACCTGCAAAGAGGTTGAAATTTGAGTCGCCTGACAATGTGTTCGTACTCCGAACAATTCAAGATTAAAGACTAAAGTGAAACTTATCCTTCTCTGTGGAGTTAAGCAAAACGAAAGTGAAACTATAATTTCCCTCCCTGAACTCTCCCTGAACGAAAGTGAAACTATAATTTTCCTCCCTGAACTCTCCAAAACGAAAGTGAAACTATAATTTTCCTCCCTGAACTCTCCCTGAACGAAAGTGAAACTATAATTTTCCTCCCTAAACTCTCCCTGAACGAAAGTGAAACTATAATTTTCCTCCCTGAACTCTCCAAAACGAAAGTGAAACTATAATTTCCCTCCCTGAACTCTCCAAAACGAAAGTGAAACTATAACTTCCCTCCCTGAACTCTCCAAAACGAAAGTGAAACTATAATTTCCCTCCCTGAACTCTCCAAAACGAAAGTGAAACTAACCTCTCGGGATCATTGACGAGCATGTGACAGATGATGATCTTGCTGGGAAAGTGCTTCCTGACCCCCTCCACGACGGGTGACCCAACACTGATCATGGGTCCATAGTGTCCATCTTGGACATCAAAGTGGAAGTAGTCCGCTCCCGCATTCATGATATGATTCGCCTCAGACACCAGATTACCTATGGCGGGAATTACCTTTAGTTACCCTAAATAGAAGTCACAGCTAGGCACCTGTTGAGTGGGTGTGGAGGATGGATACAATCACCCCCCCCCCTTGCCTTCATCAGCATGACGACCCCTTCATCATCACAAGTACCAGTGTCAAGTGATTATGAAGGGGTGGTAAGTACTACTGTTCCCATCCACCACTGCACTTACCAATATCGTAGTTGAGGACATCCATCACTGTACTTACCAATATCGTAGTTGAGGACATCCACCACTCAGTACTTACCAATATCGTAGTTGAGGACATCCACCACTGTACTTACCAATATCGTAGTTGAGGACATCCACCACTGCACTTACCAATATCGTAGTTGAGGACATCCATCACTGTACTTACCAATATCGTAGTTGAGGACATCCACCACTGTACTTACCAATGTCGTAGTTGAGGACATCCATCACTGTACTTACCAATATCGTAGTTGAGGACATCCATCACTGTACTTACCAATATCGTAGTTGAGGACATCCACCACTGTACTTACCAATGTCGTAGTTGAGGACATCCATCACTGTACTTACCAATATCGTAGTTGAGGACATCCACCACTCAGTACTTACCAATATCGTAGTTGAGGACATCCACCACTGTACTTACCAATGTCGTAGTTGAGGACATCCATCACTGTACTTACCAATATCGTAGTTGAGGACATCCATCACTGTACTTACCAATATCGTAGTTGAGGACATCCACCACTGTACTTACCAATGTCGTAGTTGAGGACATCCATCACTGTACTTACCAATATCGTAGTTGAGGACATCCACCACTCAGTACTTACCAATATCGTAGTTGAGGACATCCATCACTGTACTTACCAATATCGTAGTTGAGGACATCCACCACTCAGTACTTACCAATATCGTAGTTGAGGACATCCACCACTGTACTTACCAATATCGTAGTTGAGGACATCCACCACTGCACTTACCAATATCGTAGTTGAGGACATCCATCACTGTACTTACCAATATCGTAGTTGAGGACATCCACCACTGTACTTACCAATGTCGTAGTTGAGGACATCCATCACTGTACTTACCAATATCGTAGTTGAGGACATCCATCACTGTACTTACCAATATCGTAGTTGAGGACATCCACCACTGTACTTACCAATGTCGTAGTTGAGGACATCCATCACTGTACTTACCAATATCGTAGTGGAGGACATCCATCACTGTACTTACCAATATCGTAGTTAAGGACATCCACCACTGTACTTACCAATATCGTAGTTGAGGACATCCACCACTGCACTTACCAATATCGTAGTTGAGTACATCCATCACTGTACTTACCAATATCGTAGTTGAGGACATCCATCACTGTACTTACCAATATCTTAGTTGAGTACATCCATCACTGTACTTACCAATATCGTAGTTGAGGACATCCACCACTGCACTTAGTACTTACCAATATCGTAGTTGAGGACATCCACCACTGCACTTACCAATATCGTAGTTGAGGACATCCATCACTGCACTTACCAATATCGTAGTTGAGGACATCCATCACTGTACTTACCAATATCGTAGTTGAGGACATCCACCACTGCACTTACCAATATCGTAGTTGAGGACATCCATCCCGGTGGCATAGTTGCCAGACCTCTTCTTAGTGTCCCACCAATTCGCCATGATGATTCACAGAGTGCAGACACAAATCAGATTCAGATAGCAGACACAAATCAGATTCAGATAGTTATAATAGTGAAGTGCTTGCACACCTTCCAGTATAATAATGTACCGTTTCGCCCCATTAGAACACATGACTTATTCACAGAGAGAGAACGGGAGATACCTTGGTAATGGAATATGATTATCATTTAGTGTGTCAACATGCCACGTATAATAACAGGGGCTAAAATGTTCTTTATCTTTACTGGGCCTGCACTCACAAAGTCCCTCCTCTCCTCCTTTAACCTCCTAACTCCAGGCTCATCAAGTAGAAGAACCTACAAAATAGAGAGGAGATAGAGAAATTATACAAAGGAGAATTGTAGAACAGGAAGTGTAACAACACAACACGTGAAATTATATTAATACAAGAAATTTAAAAACGAATTCAACATTCACACAAACTCTAAAAACATCTGATTCACTCTTTAGTTTATTACCTGTTTTGAGTTCCTGTACATGGAGTCCCTGACTAAAAGCCCTCCCCCTCAAAGATGCAGTGGGTAGAGTGGGTGGAGTGGGTGGAGGGGGTAGAGTGGAGGGGAGGGTTATGTTACTGGACACTGCTCCTGCAGATACACAATGGAGAGCCCTACCACCGCCTATAAAGAATCTCTGAAAGCTCCGCAGTGTCCCACAATAGATGAAGATGTTGTGCCAAGAGTTGAGGAATGAGAGGGCGATAGTTAACTTATGGAACAGAACGGATACTTTACCCAGACCTAAGGGGATAAAGCATAGGTCCGCAGAAGAGCGTGAATGTAATAGCCACAAAAACGTGGGCCAATGTTCCCTGTCTGTTGAGCCGCAGTCGGGCTTGTCGATATGCAACAAACAGCAACGCAAGGGTGCTAAGGACCACGCCACTCATGCAGGGTAGGACGATGGACCTAAACACCTTGAAATGGACATTGTTCCGTGTGAAAACCAGACAGGAGAAGAGAGAAGGGACGTAGACCGCTTTGGCACCCCGCGGAACAAGGTAAAAACTAATGAGAACCAGTGCTAGGAGCCCAGGAACACACAGAAATAGCAATACAGGTGATCCGAGTTGAGCGGATTCGAGAATAAAATGGGAACAGTAGGATCACCAGCTTGTTTACACTAAGGGCCAGAACTAACATGACAGTTGCAAGAAACATGGGGAACCGGACTATTGCAGACACGAAACAGAGTGAAGTACCCGAGGGGCCAGTGATGGACGACCATTGAGGGGACCATGGGGGCAATGGCTGTAATGCCATACAACACATCGACCACTGCTACACTTTGTATAATGAACACCGTTACTCGATCTAGACCCACTGAGGGACACCTCAGGATTGTCAGGATAAGGGTGTTACAGAGGATGTTGAGGGTGATGGAGATAACACACCAGGATAGGAATATCTGCAGGTGGAAATTAGTGGGCTGGAGGAGAGTTCCACATGATCATGGATCAGAGTTGAGTTACCAGCAGGGATCATTATATCTAGACAATACAGTCGGACCCCGATTTACCGGGATGCTCGGGGGAAAGGGTTTTGCCCGGTATATCGGGGTGCCCGGTATATCGGGGTCAAATACTGTAAATTTCCTCAATCGGGGGAAGTTTTACCTCCCGGTAAATCGGGGTTCCGGTAAATTGGGGCCCGGTAAATCGGGGTCCGACTGTATATCAAAGCTACTGAAAAATGAACATATATATATCCGGGAGTTCCAAAGAGAAAAGTTGGCTCCATTGCAATCTATTCTCGCTCCGCTAATGTATGTGAGATCTATCTCGGTCGCTGCGCGACCTCGATCTCACTCAGGCATCAATGTGGCCAAAGAGAAAAGCAAGTTATCAAAAGGTAGTTATCCTGAGTGTTTTTATATAGATTGAGACAACAATAGATTTCTATCAAACAAAAGTTCAAATCCATTAGTCGACTTGGTATTCGAACAGCAATAACTTAGCATAGACCATAAAATGCATTTCCAACTAAGCCCTGTTAATGAGAAATAACAGCTGCAGTACTTGAATAAATGCATTCGAAACTGCTTTTAATAGCAAAAACGATAACTGATAGTATTTTTCGAATATAATGAATCTTTTATAAGTTCCTAGTTAGTAGAGCTGTGTTTTCTGTAGATCGGTTTTCTTGGAAGAGCCGTGGACAATTAGCCATCCTCTATTAGAACCATCCCAGCTCATCGTTGGTAAATTCGTGTAGTGATAAACGACTTCTCCTTTCGGCTGGACAAAATGAGTATACGGGGTTTTGATTGTAGAAGAACTAGAAGAACGCTATTAATTTCGGTGCACAGCACCATCATCAGTCCCAAATTAATTTGTTTACAGTAGTGACAGTGTTGAAAAGTTTCAAATTAATTTGAGCCTGATGATAGTGCTGTGCACCGAAATTAATAGTGTTCTTCTACAATAAAAACCACGTCTACTCATTTTGTCCAGCCGGAAGGAGAAAACTAAACTTCCTCATTGATATGCGGCTAATAAACAATCAACCGATCCTTATTCTCTGATAAAAGACTTTTATTATTAGTGATGTGTTGCGTTAATACTTTGTCCCTAATACCACTAATGGATACTGCACGTGCGAATTGGTGGGTGGCATTTTCCTGCCGATTCGGTAGTCTTTGTTGAGTTTTCTACGTGTCATATAAATCGCCAGTACAGGGACAGGGAATGAAGTTTTCTCTAGAATTGCAATCGTTACGATCGCCACAGTTTCTAGTTACCATAATCATGATAATGAGGAACTGCAGATATATGACATAGAATGATCCACGTTTTACTGGTTTGACAAGGATCAGATGTGTGTTTTAACTGTGCCAACTTGCAATGCAGATCAAGCTGGGCGTGTGATCAGTTGAATTATTGTGAGCGAGAAATGGTAATAGAGCATCTTTTAACAATCAAGATTATTCTCTTCTCTCTCGCCTAAACACGATATCAAAGTCCTAGAGGATCTTCTGCTCTCTCTATTCTCTTATCTCTTTCTCTCTCTATTTCACCCCCTATCTCGATCTCTTATCTCTATCTCTCTTCGAGCTAGCTCCTCTATCTCTCTCTCCTCCTCTCTCGCTCTCTCGCTCTCTCACTCTATCTCTCTCTCTCGCTCTCTCTCTCATCTCTCTCCCTCTCCCTCTCTTTTATGTAGCATGCTACAGCCATCTGCGTGTCCTACACACAGCACAGTACTACTTGCCTTCCCCTCGCAGAGAGTGATTGTATGTTGACTTGATAACGCCGTTATGGGTAACGCCGCCAGTATTCGCCTCGGAGTCGTGTCACATCCCATTGAGTCACCAGATGTGATGTACGATCTGAAGGAGACGGTCCACAGGACACCCCTCGTATCACAGAGTGTGGCACCGAGTGAAGCAAGGATAAATCATGGAGAGGAGAGGGACATCATGTTGCTAAAGAATGGCGTCACCATTCGTCTTCAGGTAGGTTTAGTTACCATGGTTACCATTCGGCTTCAGATAACTACTTTTTATTTACCATGGTTACCTTTAGGTCACTGTTGTCATGGTTACTTAGACAACACAAAACAAGCCACTATTTGATCGCTAGGTTGTTAATCGCAATCTCCCCCTCATATCCCCCCCTTCAGACTAAACAGAGGGATGAGCAGAGAGGAATAAATCTATACAAACGGGGACTGAAGAGTATACCCAGGGAACTCTTTTACCACCCAGTTGCAAAAGAGGTTGTATGGTTGAATGTCGCCTGTAACAACCTGGTGTATAACCCCAACGGAATATACAAAAACCTCGAAAAGGTGCGTGATTCTGATCGGTAGATTCTTACGGTCTTCTCCCATTCCTCCTATCCATCATCCTCCAATCTGTTTTTCCTTCATTCAACTTTCCTTATCTCTCTTAACACCAGGTGGAAACGATGTACGGGAGTGACAGTGACCTGAGCGATATCGAGGAAGAAATCAAGGCAGATAGGGCATCCCGATCTTCATCAAAATCTTCCAAGAGCTCTAGTAAATCTTCCAAGAAGTCCAGTAAATCCTCCAAGAAAGGATCACCTGTAGTAGTTGGGGAAGAAGATAAGATCAAACAAGCTGAGAGTCCTGAGAAAGCTACCTCGGTAAAGCCAACAGAGGTAGCAGCTGCTGAAAGCATCGATCATCAGGGGGCTACTGAAACTGCCGCTAAGGAGACAGAAGGAGAGGCTGAAAAGAAGGAGACCGAAGGAGAGGCTGAAAAGAAGGAGACAGAAGGAGAGGCCGAACAGGAAGGGGCTAACCAAGAAGGTAATTCTATTGTAGGGGCAGAGGTAGAAGGAGAGAAGGTTGATGATGACACCCCAAAACAAGACACCCCAGAAGGTGATGATGAACCCCATGAGAAGATTCAACCAGGCTCGGTGACACCTGAATCAGTGAAGGGATGGGTGGTGGGTGTCGCTCCTCCCGATGCTGGCTCCGAGGGTGGCTCAGGTAGCTGTGAACTGAAAATAAAAGCTGAAGATTTGATCCCCGAAGATGTCTCTGATATAACGTCCGTCAACAATGAGCCCACGTTAGGTGCAGTTTGCATGAAAAACATCGTTTTCTTTACTTCTGGAGACTATTTTCATGTTTTTATACCGCCCCTTTTTTCAGTGGCAAAGAATGATGAAGAAGAGGCTAAAGAGACTGCTCCAGCTGTGAAAGGGGGTGAAGAAGTGGGCAACAAGCCAGCAGCTGTAGAGTTAGACACCAACATTGAGGATTTTGATGGAGCTACTACCCGCCGTAGCAATGCACCCAAGAGTGTAGCAGGTTGGTTAAATGCAACAATATATGGGGAACTGCAATGTGATCATTTTTACCTACCTACTGTAAAACCATATATTTTCGAGGGCATTAATTTTCGCGGATTGGCCTAGACTAGGGCTTCTGGTGGTCCCTGAAGACTTCACCAGCGTACCAGGAGTGAACTACTCCTTCATCAGCGACTCCTGGTACGCTGGGGAAGTCGTCAGGGCCCTGCAGGGACCCCCAGAAGCCAATCTAGGCCAATCCGCGAAAATAAAAATCTCACGAAAATATCTAGTTTTACAGTAATCAAATACATCACCTAATTCCTAACCCCCCCCACACAGAGACAGTTAATATCAGTGAGTTCGAGGATGGTGATGAGCGGGAAGAAGAAGAAGAAGAAGAAGGGGAGGTGTTTGAGGAGACGGCTGCTGTTGCTGAACCGGGAGTTGAGGCGAGATCTCGGAAAAGTAGCTCGAGTTCCAGTTCCAGTTCTAGTTCTAGTTCTGGTTCTAGCAGTAAGGAAGAGAAAGTGGTGGCAGTGGCAGTGGAGCTAGCAAGCGACGAGGAGGGGGACCTGTTTGACGATGAGGGAGCAAAGGTGGAACGGGCAGCTAACACTCTGCCAAACAGGTAACTATGGTAACGGGCAGCTAACACTCTGCCAAACAGGTTGGTTACCATGGTAACAAGGTGTCAATACCAAACAGGTAACTGTTGTAACAGGGTGTTTTCTACTAAGATGTGTATCGCTGGGTGGGGTAGACAGCAGTTCCGTAACACCTCCCCTCTCTCATTATAGGTTCAACAAGTTTCCCAACCTTGAGGAACTTCATCTTGGTTACTACGGCAAGGGGAACCCTCTAAAATATATCCCCCGGACTGTCTTCTCGCTTCAATGTCTCAAAAAACTGGACGCTAGTTCGTGTCGGCTCACAAATATCCCCTCGGAAATCAGCGGGCTGGCAAATTTAGAGGAGCTATGGTTGTCTGGTAACTTCCTAACCTCCCTACCCCGATCTTTGAGTGAGCTAAAGAAACTTAAGTCCCTGTGGGTTAACTACAATCAACTTAACGGGCTGCCTGCCACCCTCGAGTTTTGTGAGTCGCTGGAGGGTCTGTATGCCCATGGCAACCAGATCGAGTTCTTGTCAACCGCCCTTTGCAGGATTCCCAAACTGACATATCTTGGAGTCGGACGAAACAAGTGAGTTGTCATGGAGTCAATAGATTGTAAATTTAGTTGTTATGGAGTTTAGATTAGACAAGGACAACACGAAATATGTTGGAGTTTAGATTGTAAATTAATTTAGTTGTTATGGAGTTTAGATTAGACAAGGACAACACGAAATATGTTGGAGTTTAGATTGTAAATAAATTTAGTTGTTATGGAGTTTAGGTTGTAAATTTTATTCCTCCCCCAGCATCAAGTTTCTACCGGAAAATATTGGCCAGCTGAAAAACCTGAAAGAAGCCTGGCTAAATGATAACCACATTCGACAGATCCCCGAGTCACTCTTCGAGTTGGTGAACCTCAAAGTCCTCTGGCTCAGTCGTAAGTTGTTACGATTTCGTAGTTAAATTTCTATAGAACTTCCAAACTGAAACACTACCCAGTACCTACTTATACCTTTTTACTCTGCCTCAGATAATCAGCTGACAAACTTGGATAAGAGGGTTGGTTATCTCTCTAACCTAACGGACCTGTCCGTCAGCAGAAATCGTCTCACAACTATACCTCCACAACTGGCCAACTGTTCCAATCTCAGGTATGCAGCAGTAGCTTAATCTTTCTAAAAATCAGCATATTTTCATTGGAAGTGTGAAAAATAAACTAATCAATTCTATTCAGTTTCAAATCCTTGCTCATTTTAAATCCATTGTTTCAGAGTTCTGCAGCTGAACGAGAATAAGCTGGTAGCCCTTCCCAAGAGTCTATCCGGTCTTCACAGTCTGGAGGAACTATGGCTCAATGGAAATGCCGTCAAGGAAATTCCGGAGGGCCTTTACATGCTTAGCAACATGAAGAAACCGGTGTGAGATAAACTTTGTTTTAGAGAGTGAGATCAGATCCAATGTGAATTGTGTGCTGTAGGAATTGTATTGATTGCCAAAATGTTTTCTTCCCAGATTTGTAAAACAGTCTGTTTGCATTTCTACATTTTGATACACTGACGGGATCCAGATATAATACACTGTAAAATGTATGGCAATATGGCAACACTAACTCGATTACTGTTTGCTAGAAAAGGGCGCTCAAAATAAACGATATTACCGTAAGGTTATCCAGTCAGTACTGGCAACTAGCCCGTATTGGTTGCCAATTGGCCTAGTCTTCAGTTGTGTGATGTTGTCGTCATCTCGTGAAAACGTGGGTTGTTTGTGCGCGTCAAGTATTTGCGCGTCACTAAAGACGCGCATGAAATATAATTCACGTAATATATATAAAATATTTTCACTCAGCTCGCGTTCTTGGTGAGCCACAACAAACACGTGGTTTGCAGTTTCAGGTTTGAGCCTTGTCTGAACCATCATTTATTGTACTGGTGTGCCTAGTAAAGGGAGGGGCGTGGCCAGAATAAGCTAATTCAAATCTTACAGAACATGAACCAAAGCAATGAACTTAAAATGATATGAAAGTCACCCCTTCGATTTCAAACTTTTCAACACTACTTTAAACAAATTAATTTGAGGTTTATGGAACCGCCCCTCATGGGCAGTCCGACGCTAATGGACGGGGTAGCCGCTTCTTCCTCCCATGTCCCTGATCCCACACACCAACTCCAACAAGCGCTGATCAACGAGAACCTTCTTCACCTGTTGGACGAGGATTCTGAACTTCCTCCGAGAAACCCAGACCGAAAATCATTGTGGGCACTGCTAAAACAGTCATACCAGGCGGTATGTGCACTTACTGATGCTCTAGCTCTCAACACTCGCCAAACTCCTTCGTCCAATGAAAATGACCCTCTCGATAATCTCAATGTTATAGAAGACATGAACAATCACCTAGAAAAATTCAAGGAAGATATACTATCTGCAGTAACCGACAGAATTACTGCTGCGATGAAACCTCTGAACCAGGCACCCCCATAAAAAAGTCGCTTGGCAAATTCCCTCGTCGCTCGGCAATTGGTTCGGCAACAACAGGTGGTTTGCCGAGCCAGTCGCTCGGCTAATCAAGGAAGTCGCCGTGTTTTCACCGCGTTCTTACAGAAAAAGTACATTTTTTCAGCACTTTTTTTCAAAATCTCCTGCTGAAAAATACAAAGAGCTGAAAAAATGTGCTTTTTCTGTAAGAACGCGGTGAAATCACGGAGACTTCCTTGATTAGCCGAGCGACTGGCTCGGCAAACCACCTGTTGTTGCCGAACCAATTGCCGAGCGACGAGGGAATTTGCCAAGCGACTTTTTTATGGGGGCAGCGCCATATGCTCATGCTACTGCTGCTGCTGCTGCAACCCTTACGCCAGTCCGCACTCCTACCCTACCACCTAAACCGTCTTTCAGTGATATTCCCAAACCAGCACTTCCGTGGCGAAAAATCTACATTGACTGTGAAGAGATTGATATCGACGAGGTCCAGAAGTTAAGTGAAAATGCTCTCTCCAAGACGAAAGTGTCAAGAATGGACAAAAAGAAAAACTTGGTCATCGTGACCGTACCAGAGAGTGAGGGTCAGAAAGCAGCTGACGCCCTTAGCACAGGTCTACGTACCAAGACAGTAAGAGTGAGATCAGATCCAACAAGCAAACTCACGGTCCTAAATTTTCCCATCTCTGATTCCATTAATCAAGAAGACGATAGACGAAAACGAAGTGAAATCATCATAGAAGTCCTACAGGAGAAGAATCCGGAACTACAGGGCATTGCTGTGGATGTTGTGTCTTACAGAAAAAACTATCGGAATCCTGAACTCGCTACCATCGGTCTACGCCTACCCACTCAAACAAAGAGACAACTCCTTCGCCAGAGGGTAGTCTTCGTTGGATACACTGCGTGTAACGTTGTCGACAGAGTACACGTGTTACAGTGCTACAATTGTCAAGGATTCCATCACTCAGCAGCAGGCTGTGATCGAGACTCAGTGTGTGCACACTGCTCAAAAAACCACGAATCAAAGGACTGTCCAGAAAAATCGAACACAGACTTTATTCCTTCATGTGTAAACTGTTCCCTGAATGGAAAGTCAAAGGACGATGTCTCCCACCGGGCAAACAGCACTGAGTGTCCGGCATACAAAGCTATATATGAAGCTACAAGGTCAAAAAACGAGTAGAGGTAAAGTTGGCCACTCTGAACTGTTTTTCTCTGAGAAACAAGGTTGATGATATTTTACTGACTATCATAGACAATGATATTGATGCTGTTTGTCTGACCGAAACTTGGTTACATGCTATTGAGAGTGCTATTGAGAGTCAAATTAGTGAGCTTGGGTATAGGTTAGTTAGTGTTGCACGTGGTTCTAGAGGGGGTGGTGTAGCTATTCTCATGAAAAACTCCTTTCATTTCACTCAGTTCAATCACTCTTTCTCATCAATGGAATGTATTGAATTATTGCTGACTCATTCAAACTGCATGCCGCTTCGATTACTTGGTGTATACCGCTCCCCATCCCAATCCCATTCGGTTTTCTTGGAGGAGTTCGAGACACTACTTCATGGTCTGGCTGAAAGGTCGGGAGAGGTCGTCATAACTGGTGATTTCAACATACATGTACAGAACATACATGATAGTTTTGCCAAATCCTTCTGTGGACTCCTTGATGATCACTACTTTCACCAGTCGGTAAACACCGCCACTCATGTCTCAGGTGGAATACTCGATCTAGTTCTCACGAAGAATCTCCCTGATGCTCTTCCAATATTAAATCTTGCTGTAGAGATGACTCCTGCAGCTCCTGACCACGCACTGGTTTCGTTTAACCTTCCAATCGGGGCTCCAATTCAGCGGAAGGACTTCATCTCCATTCAACGACGGGATATCAAGAATTTGGATGTGGATGAACTTCGATGCACCATACTGAAATCCCCACTCTGCGACACAGAAGAATTCCCTAGTGAACTGGTTGAGATCATTAAACTGTATGATGACCTTCTGTCCGAGTTTTTGGACGAACTTGCCCCGATTGAGAATAAGGTTGTTCCAGAAAATCCTAGCCCTCCCTGGTTTAATAGTGACTGTCAGGCGGCAAAACGGCGACGCAGGAAAGCCGAGCGTGATTTCAAGGCGTTACTGAAGAGAGATGTTCCCTCGCATATACTGGTTGAATCTCTGAGGAATCTCAGACGGGAGGCGAAAGAGGCATCACGGTTCATCACTTCAACCAGAGACGACTACTATCGGAGGAAACTGGAAGAGGCTGGGAATGACCAATCGGTAATATATCGAATTACGAATGGATTACTTGGCAAGGAGAAGAATCCGAGCACACTACCGGAACATGATGACCCAGTTGATCTCTGTCAAAAATTCATTCAGTATTTCAAGGAAAAAGTGGACAAAATCTATTTGGACATCAAGAAACTACGGACAGAAGACGTCACCAGAGGACCCGAAACTCCCAGCCCACCACAACTCGATTCCTTTCGTGCATTATCTAGTGAGGAGCTAGTTAAAATTGTTCGATCAATGAACTACAAACAATGTGACCTTGACCCTCTACCATCAAAACTGGTCGGAGAATGCATCCACGAACTGATGCCGATAATATTGGCTATTGTCAACGGTAGCCTTACTAGTGGAGTGTTTCCCTCTACATTGAAAAAGGCCATGATACGACCGGTTTACAAAGGGAAAGGACTCGACTCGAACAGCATGTCAAGTTATCGACCGATTTCTAATCTGAGTTTTATCTCAAAGATTATTGAAAAGTGCGTTGCTCTACAGATTACAGAACATCTGGAAAGCCATGGACTTCTTGCCTCAGTTCAATCGGCATACAGACAGAAGCACTCCTGTGAAACAGCAACACTACGTATATTCAATGATCTCCTAGTTCTCACTGATAAACGGAATAAGGCCGTTCTTCTCCTCTTGGATCTATCCGCTGCTTTCGACACAGTCCCTCACAACATTCTCATTAGCCGATTGGACAAGATGTATGGAATCAAAGGGGTGGCTCTCGAGTGGTTCCAGTCATATCTGAAAGACCGGGTAGCAGTTGTCAAAATTGGCAAAAGTCAATCACTTCCTGTTAACATCGAAATAGGTGTACCGCAGGGATCCATCCTCGGTCCGTTACTTTTTATTCTGTTCACTAAGGACTTGGAAGCTATAGCGGCACGACACAAAACCAAGATTCACCTCTACGCTGACGATTCTCAGCTATATGTCAGCTTCACAAACGATGCCTGGAACGAATGTGAGTCTCAACTCAAAAAATGTTTCTTGGAAATTAAAGCATGGATGGCATCCAGTTACCTGAAACTAAACCCGGCAAAAACTGAGTTGATGTTCATTTCCTCTCGAACTGATAATAGTCCAAACCCACTGGATTATTCAGATCCTCTAACATTGTGTGATGAGGAAGGACCCCTCTCGGCGACCATCTTTCCCTCCCAGAGTGCCAAGAATCTGGGTGTTGTCTTTGATGAAAAACTTACCATGAAAGAACATGTTTCAAAAGTTGTGAAGGAATGTAACTATAACCTTGTCAACCTCCGTAGAATTGGAAACAAGCTACAGAGAAGACACAAGGTTCAGCTGGTCCATTCGCTCATCCACTCTCGTCTGGACTACTGTAACGGCTTACTAATTGGTGCCGATAAATGTGACATTGCGAGATTGCAAAAAGTGCAGAACGCAGCGACTCGCTTTGTGTTTGGAAGGTGGCAGTGGAGGGGAGTTACAGACCTCAGGCGGCAATTACACTTTCTTCCAGTTGATGCTAGAATTGAATTTAAAATCTGTCTCATGGTTTTCAAGTGTCTAAACAATCAAGCACCACAATATCTTCAAAATCTAATAAACAAACGTCAGAGGAAAGGAAAATCACTACGTCACGACGGTGATCTGACCCTTTTGGAAAGGGATTTTTCAACCAAGTACAAAACCACACAGCGTGCATTTCAAGTTTCAGGCCCGAGGATCTGGAATCAACTTCCCATTGACATTCGCAACTGTTCAGACGAGGAAACTTTCAAATCCAGACTCAAAACCCACCTGTTTGAAAAGTCGTATGGTGATTAGGATGGACTGTCCCATTAATTTATGTGTACATCTATACGTCTGCTGCATGCATTGAGCTTCAGAATTATGGAGCAGTGATTCGCTCCACTCTTTTATTTCGTGATTAATCTCTTTTCTATGTAACTTATTACATTGATTTAACATATATTTTCATACATATAATTATTTCTTACTTAATCAAAAACATTAATTTATTATCTAATTATTATCATCATATCTGGGCTATTAATATCACTCATATCATCTTTCTTTTCCACTTTGGGTTCACCGCTTTAGAAGGCTGGTAGGAGTGCTCTGGCGCTCATCGAGTAACTTTGTATGACGTTTATCACTCTTACTATTATTAGTCAAAAAGCGGGATGTTAAATGTACATTTTGATTGATTGATTGATTTTTTGCAAGATTACATGCAGAGTGTCTTTTTCTGTCATAAATGTTCCCTCGATTTTTCCTCGGTGACATCATACATTAAGCATCGAAAGCACTTTTGTGAGCTTGGAAGAGAGGGTGGAGAAAATTATGAACCTCCAGAAGACGGGATCGGAAAGGTAAAAAGTAAAACATCAAGTCGTTATTATTTGGCATCTGCGATAAACTTTTGTGTTGATAATGCTATGACTGAGGTTATAACTGGAATATGTTTGACTCATAAAAACTTTTTTTGTTAGCTCACCTTGCAAGAGGCGAGTGAGAGGGTAAAAAGAGCTCTGGAGTCTCGGATTGAGGAGGTAGATCCTGAGGTGTTTCAAAAGGTTGAACTGATCCAGGCATTCAAGAGGTCACGAAGGGAACTGAGTAGGAGGGTTTATGAGGAGAGAGGAAAGGTTTTAGAGGAGATATCCCTGCTGAAAAGAGAACGTGCAAGATTGGAGGGGCATCTGAGGGAGGGTAGTGAACGCGTTAACAATGAGGCTGCTTATCTTGCAATAATGCCATCCAACACAAAACAAACCTCAGTACGTCATTGTAGTTTCGGCCGGGGAACACAGCACAGCTTCATTTCTTGCATGCAGGGATCGTATAATAACACTCGTGTTTCTACATCACATCTCTTTCTCACCAGGGCATCATTGAAAAGAGGAGTGAGTTGGACAACCTACAACGTGGAATCCTTCATTTGGATTGTAGAATCGAAGAATGTGTTGGACAGCTACAGATGGTTAGTTAGACATAATGTTTCGTAAACAGTACATCACCAGTCACAAACTAATATTGTTGTGCCTACATCGGAATAACATTACATGTTTTAGCGTCACAAATTAAATCTAACTCATAATTCACTACCCCTCTCAGATTGAGCAAGGACAGTTTTCTGATGCCCGTCTGGTAGGAAGTGCTCCAGCAGGAATTAATCTTCTTACTGAGTTCTCAACCCCTACACACAGCTGCACACCCGGGGTCGAAGTTGAGGACGATGTTTTTAGGGAACACCCTGTGCAAAGCATTGTTCTTGGATCTGCAAAGACTCCCCTCGAAGCAATATCCCAGGTATTATAGAGAGGGAGAGGGGAGAGTGAGATACTGAGAGAGCCTCTCTTTTGACCTTTGTCATGTAGGACTAATTGATCAAAGCAACGTCTGTTGTGCTTCTCGGTGTACACAGATGAATTTGAGAGGGCCCTATGCCAAGGTGATGGAGAGAAAGAAAGATTCGAGATAGGATTATTTCACGCCAAGTCATAAGCATTACTTCCCATGATACCTGGATTATATGTTGCCATGGACACCACGTGTTATCATTTTGTCTTCCTATCCGGCCACCCCCTATAACATACACGCATGCAGTATATTAGTAGCCAAGAGCTCTGCTCTACTACAGTCTATGATCTTTCTCTCTTTTCTCTCTCTTTCTCTCCCCTCTCCCCTCTGATCTCTCTCCCTCTCTCTCATCTATATCTCTCTCTCTCTATCTCTCTCTCTCTCTTTCTCTCTCTCTTTCTCTCTCTCTTTCTCTGATCTCTCTCTCTCCCTCTCTCTCTCTCACTCTCTCTCTCTCTCCCTCTCTCTCCAAAATTAATGATCAGATTGAAGCACGTCAAAAGATAATTATTTGATGAAATTCTGTTTATTTCAGGCGCACCATCTTCCCAGCACTGCTACTGGTTCTGTTGTTGTTTTGGAGCAGCTCCGCCGAAAAAGGGACATCATCCTTTTACAACGTGAGGTTTGTTTTTGTTGTTTCCATTTCTTCTGCCTACACATAACTGATATTATCATCATGTAAGTTTAATCAACTTTCAAAACACAATTTAGATTTTATACTGACAGTGACACAATTTTCATTTTTATATTAGGCTGTCCAGTATTGATTGTCGTTAGGCTTTTATCGAAAAATGGTTTGAGATAGAGCAAAATGGACTTCACCACCGTTTTTCTAATGCGATTTTAAATCGGAATATGATGCCTGATACTGGTATTTGGTTGTTCTCGGTTCCCAACAGGCTATTTGCTCTACGCCACTCTTTTTGCTGCTGCACGGGGTTACCAATGTTTTTTAAACGCTGGTAGAAGAAAATTGGTACGGTTTCTTCAGCTCCCGTAGTGCTCAATCGATAGACAATCGTCTAAGGATGAGCTATGTATGCGATTTGGGTCTCTAAGTGTTCACTTATAACCTCTAGAACAGTAAATGTATCATGAAAAAGCGAAAAAGTGCATACAAAAACTGGCCCGTTTTCGAAAACGTCAATTAGTCACTTTAAAAGTCAACCAATCACATAATTGGCTTCACTACGTCTTAGAACTTACTTAGAACTATCTTTTACTGCAGAGTTTTTTATTACAAGTCAATCCTGATGAGACCCGGATGTAAAAGTTTCTAATTTTTACCAAAACTTTTTGGAGGCACATTGCTCAGTGACAAAATAAAGATAGGATATTTTATTACATCTCAAACGATAGATAATTGTCCAATGAACAAGCTTGATGCAACAAAACATCACTCAGGTACCATTTTTAAGAAGTACAGCAGTTTTGGTGCTAAAACTCGAAAATCGCGATTTTTCATATGCAGCGTCAACAAGAGTGGGGTAGAGAAAATAGCCTGGTGGGAACCAAGAACAACCACATACCGATACCGGGCATCTTATTCCGATCCAAAATCGCATTAGAAAAACGGTGGTGAAGTCCATTTTGCTCTATCTCAAACCATTGTCTCATAAAAGCCCAACGACAATCAATACTGGACAGCCTAATATTATCTAACAGCAGTAACAACTCAGCTTATATTATTTGAAATAGCAACATTTTTTAAATTTAATATTGTTTACTTAGTTGCTAAAAGTTCGTAATAAGTCCTTTCCTGGACCGGGTGGGAAAATGAAGTGACAAGGTAGACACTACTACAATTATACTCCCTCTGTCACTGTAAAAGTCCTGTTGAGTCGAACAGTATTACTCGAAGGATCACGTGTTGAAACATTAGTTGAAAAGTGAGTTAAAGTATGTAGAGTAGAGGAGCGAGCTTGTGTCTGTCTTCTACACAGGATGGTGCAACATAGTCCCATCATCTTCCTTCGTAGTATAACCAGCGGGTTTATAGTGGCATTAGTCACAATAAGAATCATCCAAATAACAAACTTATAATATCCACTAACCACAACATGCTCATCATCCACATTGTCACCCTTAGCAATTGTCTTAAGGTACATGACAAACAACACCAGGCAACTTATGTTGGTAATGAGGAATACGATACCAAGTAAAAATATTGTGATGGCTGCATTCCGGCGGTTTTGATTTGTTCCTGACGAGACGGCTGATTTTCGGTGAAGCAGGGTACCTGTCCAACCTGTAATCACGAGGTTAACCATGATAATTCCACTCGTCCATCCGAAATATGTCCAGAGATTCCTCACTAAATTCGTATTTTGATCGGCGGTGCCCTGGAAATGGCATAAGAAAATTTGCAAGGTAAGGCTAACACCAAGAATTGCTGTGGAAACTGTCCAGAATAGCCGTTTATTGATTTGGTAAAAGGGTCGGGACATGGCTATAAGTCGAGCACCACCCATTATACAAGTCCAAAGTGCGGATGCCTGGTTTGCGAAGGCGAAGTACATGACTAGAATTATTAAGTCCGGCAGGTTATTGACCAACCGACATTGGGAGAGAATTGTAATAACACAAACGCTGAGATCGATGAAGTTTAAAACAATGTAGAGTTGCCTCGGGAATCCCTTCCTTCTGAAGTTGTACCATAGCGAACAGGCGTTGCCTAGGATACCCGCCAGTCCTATAGCGATCAAAGATATCCCTAATATAATCGCCCTTATTATTAATGACATTTCTAGTTGAGATATAATGGGGTGTTACTAACCACAAACCTTGAAAATGTCGGATATATAAAAAAAGCGGAGAATAGAAATATCAAAGAGAGATATAATGCTAAATAAATATTGTTTCGGTTTGGTGACGCGGTCACCCCTACACTAGGGCCGCGCGAAGCGCGGCAAACGAAGCCGGCGAAGCCGGGGATGTCATCACCAATGTTTCGGTCCAAACAGTTTCTATAGAGTGTTCAAGTCCGAAACTTTCGGACTTGAACACTCTACAGAAACTGTTAAATTTAAAACAATAATATATCGTTTAACTGGTTCCGGGGGCGTGTGTTTCCGTCCTATTTCCCTTATATCTCCCCTCTCCCTCTCCACCTCTTTCCCTCTCCCTCTGCCTCTCAGCTCAAGTTGGCTATTTTGAAAAAAACACGTGTACGATTATCTTTCTAAGATAATATAATCGGCATTCGGCAATATCGTTTGCGGACGTTGCTACCCCTACACTTGCAAACAAAAGTGGTTAATATGGCGTCACAATCAGCAACACGTGTGCAGTACTACGTGCTAAAATTGGCTAATATTATATATTAACATGTACTACAACTGTTTACTGTGAACATGGGACTTGTCACCCAAAATATGTGTATTGCATTATCAGTCGGGCATGTAGTCAGGCACTAGTTTCCTAATCGGAGTTTGGGCTTGGAACTTCCGGCCCTTTGCATTATATATAATGCCTTACAGTGCTGCTTGTAGTCGTATTACCGTAATGAAAATACAGTAATGAGAGGCGCACGTTGCATAACGCTCGGCAAAAAGTGCATGTGTTCAGCACGTACTAGCGCCCTGATTGGCCACGGTTGCGCGTCGTCTTACTGTATCTCCGTTTTTCATTACCGTTTTCCCACTACAAGCGACCGTGTTAGTATCTGACAGAGCTAGACCCCGTTTTGATTCGACAATGCGCTCAGTTCGGATGGACACTGGACACCGCCAGACAGGGGTTCAATAAACTCATACAAGTACAGTCGGACCCCGATTTAACGGCCCCCGATTTAACAGCACCCCGATTTAACGGCAGGATAATCTTCCTGTATTCATCGGAATGCAATCCCGATATAGAAAATTAGCAGTATTTGACCCCGATTTAGCGGACACCCCGATTTAACGGACAAAACTCTTTCCCCCCGAGGGAGCTGTTAAATCGGGGTCCGACTGTAATAGCATAACGACGCAGTAAGGAAAAAGCAAGACCACCTGACCACACTATGATACTAACAAAAGAAAGATGTGCTAGCGCTAAGAAAAGGAAAAAAAGAGTCACTCAGTGACCATCTGCTCCATGCACTATATAATAATGAGTGATACGAGATATGAAATACGATTCGGGGAAGTTAAGTGCAAGTGTTTCTGATAGCGCGGTACCTAACAATGGTGTTATAACAATATCGTTGTTCTGTAATACTACCGTAGTAGTGGGATCAACTTCAGGTGTGCAACTCTATGAGATCTCATCTAAACAACTCTTCTCAGTGATCTACTAAATGAAATATTGAACACATTAAAAAAGTGTTAAATATACTCAAAGTCTCTCCTGCAGTACACCTTACATTGAGATTATACCCATAGATATTGGAGATAGATATGGAAGTTTATCAGTTTTAGCTCTCTACATACATGACACATGGGCTAAAACGCCGATGACTTTGGGTATAATTGGTGTATGTTTATCAATTTCCGTCCAAATATAGAGAGCGAATAACACAGCAATTTAGTCAGGACCATTGCGACGAATCTTGACCTCCAATTACTGTTAATTAGTGTCATTCAGTGTCATAACAAAGTGAGGGCGATATAATGGTTGATAGACATTATGGGCGTTATGTTTACAAAGCTCAGTGCAGGCGGAGAACTGCGGTCAGAGCATTGGCCTCACCGCTCGGCCTGTACCGGTACAGAGACTATCACAGAGAGACTCTCATAGAGAGAAGCTACAAAACGACTGACAACTGCTCAAAATTGCCCCCTCCTCCAACTGCAGACATTATTTAGACGCTCACACACACAAAGGAACTAATGAACTATTATACGAAGTTACGATTAGGTAAAGAGAGATAATAGCGGTAATTTCTAAATTTCTAAAGCTCTCTATAATCACCTTTGTGTTGGCCGACTCCCTATGTGGTTAGAGTTGTACAGTTTAACATATTATTATTAGTATTTAGATCCCACTGTTATAATAGTCTCCCCCTTGTCCAACTGATAATAATGCTTGCGAACTTTACTGATAAGGGAGCTCACAAAACGGCACAAAAGCTGGAACAAGATAACTTTATAGATTATAGATAGAAACGATTTAAATAGATACGCTTTAGATACGATTCGATAAATACGATTAGTAATAGTTGTTGTGGCACCTAACTCGATGCTGCACTGCCCCTCTCAGCTGGCTAAGAGGACAGTGGCCAGGATCAGTGAACCATATCGCAACACCTGTAGTAATTATTACAGTGGTGCAATAACAATGGATATCATTGTAATTATACTACCACAGAACGTATCTCCTAGTGCAGCAGCTCTCTCATCTACACAGTCATGCACTTTATTTATGAATGGCCTCCAGTGGGGCAACTTCAGGTGTGTGACTCTGTGTGGCATCTCACAGTTAAACTAGCTCTGATCTACAAATAGTGAACTATAACAGAAATGAACGCATTAGAAAAGTGTCGAACTCAAAGTCTCTCTCTCTCGTTGCACAGAGTTTTCTCTACTTCCTGGTCTTCCTAATACTCATTGTCCCAGATATACACATAACTTTGAAGATGAGCCCCTCATGACACACTATGATAGTGGGCTGAATATATATACGATATACTTCTTCAATTCAAGCATACTGCAGAAGTAGAACCTTACATATAATTCCATCTTCACAAGTTCAAAACAATATGGTGCTAAACATGCTCTCTCTCACTCGAAAAGTTCTCATTCCTTCCCTCTTACTCATTCGACATCGCAGTACATACATATTCAGCTGCTTTAGCAGTGAAGGACTATCATAGAAAGCCAGCCAGTTTTTATTTAGAGAAAGTACTGAAACTCTCAAACATCATTGGAACTGGTGTACATTGTGAACCATGTGAGCCCGGATTTCTTTTCTTAATTACTAGGGGAACCCTAATTGGCAATTAACATAAACCTGTCAATCTTCTCACCTTCATCATCTCAAATGTCAATATTTTATGGCATCTGTTAATACTATCAGCCTATATAAGCGGTCATATTATTGCTAATTATCAGATAGTGAATGTCACCGCTGCAGGACCATTGCGACGAATCTTGACCTCCAATTACTGGTAATTAGTGTCATTCAGTCATAACAAAGTGAGGGCAATATAATGGTTGATAGGTGGTGTTACAACGAAGTAATACAACTGTATTTGGACGCAACACATGTTTCATGGAATCCCTGACCGGGAAACCGATCATCAGGTGGTTATATAGTCTGTAAAGCTCAGTGCAAGAAACGACTTTACAGTCTCACGCGAGAAATCCGAACTAGACCAACTGATAGAATCTGACAATCAAAAACTACTACCGCGGACCGCACCTGCGTTTCTTGACGAAATTACCTCTTGCAGGTACGTCAAAGCTTGCCCTATAATACTACCACAATGCGAGGAGTAATTTCGTTACCAACACCTGCGTATTATAATCCCCCCCCCCTTCGCTACAGACATTATCTAGACACCCAGATCACACGAACTAATGACTAACACTATACAAGACGATGGCACTAGCACTTCCTTCTCACCCCAAATCTCTCTAAGAGGACTCCCTGGTCAAACAATGGGGGGGGGGGGACAAATAGATCTTTACAATTCAAACCAGTAAACCACAGGAATAAGATATCTCACTGTAGTCTCTCCCTAGTTCAGCGGATCATTTCATCATCACGATGAGGCCGTGACTACTAGGTCATTGTTTAGTTTCCCTCCATCACATCGCCCATCTTGTCAGTTTAACTCTTCATTAGGATTAGACATAGTAGTATAACATATATTTTGATGCCATTGTAAAATATGACGCTCAAAATGTGATATTCATGCTATTGTTTTCCAGGGATAGACAGCTGAGACCCTTTCAATTCGAACCCAAAGCAAAGGGTCTGAGTTACCAAGACGCGCGCGACATGTTCAGATTTTGTGATAAAAGTATCCCAGCGCTAGCAATTGGAATACATTTCAAACTCTCATGTTTGCGGGAATACAAGAAATGTATTCGAGCAACTTCTCAATCAATTTGCCTTTTCATCTCACTCTATCTTTCAGTTATCTGCAATGGAGAAGGGAAGTGGAAGACCGGAAAGTGGTAGTACTTCAGGATCACCCTATACAATACCTCCCTACTGAGGGATTTGTTGTTTGTTTGGACTTCCTAGCCCCAACCTTACAGATCCCTGTCAACCTACATGTTGCCGTGCTTAGGTAGGTCTTTATCGTGCCACTCTGAGAGAGAGGCGTGTTTCAATCTAGTTTCTAAACTTCAGACTCTTGGATGACCCCTCACACAATGCGAATTATCTCTTCCCCTCCAGGAAGCAACAAGTGATATCGCAGACTGCCACCTTCGTGGTTGTCCCCTCTCCCAACCTAACATTCCTGGGATACCATGAGACATTTCTTAATATACCCTGTGATCCAAATACATTCCTACTGACATCCGTCCAAACGGTATATCATACAAAACACGATGGCCAATATCAATATGCAAGCTTTCAGTTAATGAAAACTACTCCGGATTTCCCATTAACTCTGATCCCTACCTAGACAGATGGGGAGGAGTTGGGATGGTGTCTGTTGGCGTTGTTCCAGGATGGAGGATCTCTCAACAGTGGTTCTTGGAGGATAACCCTCAAATCAGCTCCCTTCTCCCCAGAAAGGGTTTCTAGCCTGTATCATGGAGTAAAATCACTCAACTACAGTATTCGACTGAGGTTCGTTCCTGTGAAATATTGGCTCAGATGAGAAATCAAATTGTAATCTGCAATATTTTCAGAATTGGTGAGAAAGCGACCCAGGAGTGTTTATTGGCCGCACGGTCCCATAAATTAGCTCAATACACCCTTCACAACCCATCATTCAATGATAACCTCATCTTAACAAACAATCTGAACAAGTTTGAAAAACGACATGTGAGTTCAAAGTTATACTGTGAAATTCTCTCAACTTACAAAAAAAGTAGCCGGATAAAATATGCGATTGCAAAATATGCTTTTTTTAGCTAAAAGTGCACTTATATTTTCAGAAATTAGAATCACGACCAGCCATTCAGAAGGTAGCTGACACATACGGTCCCCCTGGGGAGTTTGACCCCATAAAGGTACAGGGTGGGCTATAACAGGGTACCCATTATAGTGACTGTGACCACTCTTGATCAACTATTTAATTCTAAAATCCCTACTCTTCAGACACTAAAAAGTGGCGGGTCAAGGAGAATCAGTAGGGTACTACCAACTCGTGTTACAACACCTCCCCCTCAGCCCTCCCTGATGCCCACACACCGCCCCCTCCTCCTCCTCCTGCCCACCGTGAGGATCAAGGGGTTACACGTTCACACACTAGAAATGGGTGTCAGAGGGGAACCTGCAATCACCATACAGACAAGGTAACCGCGATACACATTCTTGTTTTAGTTAGTTTCAAATTTGACCAGCCCACTTCTTAGCCCCACCCAACCCAGATCATGTGCGATAGATGAAGATTATACGCTAGTAACCACCCGTGATAACCACCCACCCTCTCCAACCACTCTCCAAACCACCCGATCTGGTCGGTATCTGGTTGATAACTACACTCTCGAGGAAGAGTGGTGTGATGAGGATCTGGTCTTCCTCTTCTCCCTTCACTCCCAAATCGAGTGTATTGGGTGGTCCTTTATGCGGTACTCAGATCGACGGGAACGGCTCGATGTATTTTCTGGACCTTTGCCAACCTTCCAAATACTTATTTCGGTAGGATCATGTCCTCTCTTGTGTTATAGTTCACACTATATTTTGTTTCGGTAAGATCGTGTGAATTCCTCTCTCCAGTGAAAATGTCACAGATCACACATCCACTATTCCCTACATAACACTACACTCTGTGTTGTAGGTTTTGGAAGAGCATGAGGGGCGTGGTGAGGAGGACGATTACTCGAGTTCATTTCAAATTGTAGCTGATGCTACGATTCACCTTCGCTACTACGATACCACGGAGCCAGTACCCCATTTTAGCCAGCTAATTAATCTACCCCTTCCCCTACCTCGGCTTCCAACGGGTAAGAGTGCTATATATAGTGTCCAGAAAAGCCAGCTATGTGTCGGACGGTATATGGGGAGAGAGACCACCACATTGGGGTGGAGGGCAGGAACCGACCGAATCAGGAAATACTGGTCCCTGATTGGCTGATAACCAGTCACGTGACCTAAATAACGAGTTCTGATTGGTTGTTTACTTGTTTCGGTCGATGTTCTAACATCTTGTTCACTCAGGTGCTTTCCGGCACAAGGAGTTGCGACCAAATTCTACTCTACACGATAAAAAGACACCTATTTATCTACACATCGGTAAGAGCTTTCTACAATCCCCTTCCATCTTTCTAACCCACTCGTGCCATGTGTTTACTATAGCTTGATGTTGGTGGCGCCGCTGCGGGCTTCGTTTTGGCGCACTACGTGCGCGAGTTGTAAGGGTGACTGCGTCACCAAAGCTGGATACTTATCCCGATCCCCAATCCCCATCTCTAACCCCCATCTCTAACCCCCATCTCTAACCCCCATCTCTAACCCTCATCTCTAACACCATCTCTAACCCCCATCTCTAACCCCATCTCTAACCCCATCTCTAACCCCATCTCTAACCCCATCTCTAACCCCATCTCTAACCCCATCTCTAACCCCATCTCTAACCCCATCTCTGACCCCATCTCCACCATCTCTAACTCCCATCTCTAACCCCATCTCTAACCCCCATCCCGATCCCCATCTCTGACCCCATCTCTAACCCCCATCTCTAACCCTCATCTCCAACCCCATCTCTAACCCCCATCTCTAACCCCATCTCTAACCCCATCTCTAACCCCCATCTCTAACCCCATCTCTGACCCCCATCTCTAACCCCCATCTCTAACCCTCATCTCTAACACCATCTCTAACCCCCATCTCTAACCCCATCTCTAACCCCCATCTCTAACCCCATCTCTAACCCCCATCTCTAACCCCATCTCTAACCCCATCTCTAACCCCATCTCTAACCCCCATCTCTAACCCCATCTCTGACCCCATCTCCAACCCCATCTCTAACTCCCATCTCTAACCCCCATCTCTAACCCCCATCCCGATCCCCATCTCTGACCCCATCTCTAACCCCCATCTCTAACCCTCATCTCCAACCCCATCTCTAACCCCCATCTCTAACCCCATCTCTAACCCCATCTCTAACCCCCATCTCTAACCCCATCTCTGACCCCCATCCACCCTCAGACGGAGCCAGATACTTGCCCTCCTGTGTGACGGTATCACGTGTTGTTGGCCGGGTGTTTGACGCCTCCTTCACATCCCTCGGACGGAACATCACTAGCAGTGTAGTGCTAGAGAGTGATGTATACAACCCTGTATACAAGTACACTATTGAACTACCTGGTGATATACCACCCACCAGTACCGTGGCCGTGAAGATTTATACTATACATTGCCTGACCGGTGGGTACCCTTCACAGAGTAGTACCTCATCTTCCAAATATCATGTACATGCCTAACTAACTGAGATTTGTTCTGATTCAATGAATAGAAAAACTGGCAGTGGCATTCCCATTTCCCCAAAATACAATCTCCCTATTAGGTGTGATGATAACAGTAGGGTATGCCGTGTTGAATCTATTCACCAAACGTTCCACTCTGACCCCCGCTACCCCCTCCGACACCCACCTATCACTGAATGAGGGTGCCTTTCAGCTGCCTCTCCACACCCTCGGTCCTGATGCATCTCGACCCCTCACCGCCACCTGTCTAGACCACATCCCCCGGGTACCGGGATCTTGGCTCCTCGCCAGAGTTACTACAAAGTCACGTGATCACGTGCTCCCAGTGTACAGTGAGGGAGGGTATACCGATAAGCAGAGTGGGGCACTGTCTAAAACGGAGACATATGTCTTGGATAGTCATCGACAACGTCCAATTAAACAAGGTAATATTTTGCACCAATCATTTTAAACTTCCGTCTTGTGCTCCAATTCAATAAAATAATGTTGTCTGAATATCCCATAATGGTACCCATCCCTTCAGGCTCGACATGTGTAGCAGGTCTGGATCAGGTGGATGTATTGAGGAAGCTGACGCGACTAAAAAACCAGACAGTCCTCGATCTATCCTTATCTCACATTGTGGATTACAACTCAGACTATGGCATATCAGTCATGTTCAGTGACCTCCAGGTATGTAATAATCAGTTGCCTAGCTAGACTGTGTTTCGCGTGCCCCACCCGCCTTCTTTACAAATGTAAAGGAGGGTTAAAACATAACAAACTATCAGGGGATCCTTCAATCGAGAAAATAGAGTCTTTCAGTGCCCTTATCCTGGAGGTTGACCGGTCACGCTCCAGTAGCTCGTTCTTTGGTATCGAAGACACCTCACACTCTGTGTTCCTCTAGAAGCAGTTCCATCTTGTATCTAGACTGGTCGCAAAGGGGAGGTTTTTATTTATTCAAACTCAGCGAAAGGGATGGAGTTTGTTAGTTCCTATTACCCCTCCACCTCACAATTAACCCCTGTAATCATTTCAGGGTCTACAATCGACTGGAGTGGTGTTTGTATTTGGTAGGCTCTGTACCCCAAATACCATCAACACCTTTACTGACTGCCCCGTGTACAACACCACTAGACCAGATCAGGGGACCCCTGGGGTTGTGAGGTGGTCAGACCAACAGGTCCACTCTTTTAGAAATGTTCGTGCTGGGAATGAGGTCTCACTACTTATACAGGTGCTGATAGATAATTATGTTCTCCGAGTGAGGAAAGCAACATATTCAAACTAACTAAGTTGTAGAATTTTGTTGAGTAACTCAACAAGTAGAATTGCTTATGAAGTCACCCCTTTTATTGCCATAACAGAGGGGTAATTTCATTACCAAGTTGTAGAATGAGTTTAATCGTGATTTTGTTGTACACACACACACACAACCCTATCTCTCGAACCACTCTTTAACCACACAGTGTGTTGCAGGTGATTGAGTATACTAGGGACAGTAAATCATGGAGGACAGTTGGTTCTGTTCGGTGGCCTGTCTTTGAAGATATTATAGAGGGTGAAAATGTGTTTGTGTCAAGTCCCGATGGACCTGTAGCGCTGGAAGGTGGTGGTGGTGGCATTAAAATAGTCTTCAAGGTATGACACGTGCATTTAGTTTCACATTTCATTGGTGACTGCATCTCTCTCAGACATTTGTGGGAGGTCAGACTCACTCTTCATTGATGACTCTGCTGATTCTACCCAGCTAGATTCACTATTGATTCTAAAAGCACTTTGAATTTTAGGTGTTTGACAGTCGACTGGAAGGAATGGTAAAACCCTCCTCCTCCCCCTCCTCTAACCCCATTGCTAATTCATCGTATGAGGCTCTAGCTATTCAAGGGTTGGACTTTATAAGACGGGAAATTGACTCAAATAACGCCAGGGAGTAGCAATGACTTTTCTATAATTACAAGATATAGGGTTAAGTTCTCAGTCATTCTAAAAACAATGTTAGGGGTCTTTTTTACACAGATAATCATAAAGGCAGCGTGACTAATCCTTTTTGTACATTTTTACACACCTCTCCTAGTCCCATTATAATGAACACACGTGTTTTTGCTTCTCTCTCAATCACATGGAGGAAAGGCATATATGGTCCCCAACGCATAATGCCATCTTTTCATCTTCAATTTCTCTCTCTCACTCCCTCTCTCTCTCTTTCTTCCTCACACTGCCTCTCTTCAAATTCATTTCACGTAGTACATATTGTCTTTATAATTCTTTTATTTTTTCAACTCGCACACTTCATAAAAACAGTACTGTGTGTGTGTGTCATCTCTTCAGCTATCTGATCATACTACATAGTAGTGGAGCGGTTCATATACCTGCAGCAGTACATATCTTCCTACCAGCAGCTCTATTGGATATTGATATCACCCTCTCTCTCTCCTGGTGAACATGGCCCCATATCTACTGGAACCAGCAGTAAATATCTGTTCAGGAGAGTTCCACTACAACATCACCATTGTCACCCCTGCCATTGGTGCTAACATGCTGGCCTATGTGACCGTGGCAGTCTCCATCCTGGGGCTGGCGGCCCTCTACCTGAATACCTATG
This sequence comes from Hormiphora californensis, assembly GCA_020137815.1. Taxonomy (NCBI): domain Eukaryota; kingdom Metazoa; phylum Ctenophora; class Tentaculata; order Cydippida; family Pleurobrachiidae; genus Hormiphora; species Hormiphora californensis. The sequence continues at coordinate 5,314,140 of CM035350.1, forward strand.
TAGCCCTATACCTCAGACCTAACCGCACCTCTACACTCACCATGTGCTATTACAGTCTGTGTGTTTGTAACGCCTGTCTGGGCTTGGTTGCCATCCTCCACGCCACCCTGTTCGTTCTATACAACACACAGGGTGGGTCGGACAGGCTCAGTTACGTTGTGTTTGGAACGTATCTGGTGACCAGTACCAGTACTAACTCCAAATTGGTTTATAACAGTACGATTATTCTACACCGGGCCCTCAAGTGTACTCGTCTATCTGGGTCTGATTGGAACAAGTCTGCTGCTTTCCTCAGGGTCTTCCCTGTTGCGTGGTTGTTATTCTTGGCGGGCACATTGGAGTTCCAATTCTCCTATCCGAGTGAGGTGGGTACATTACGGTTTTAGTAAAACACAATGATATAACTGTACACTTTGAATCCAAGCTCCACCAAACAATTCCCTAAAATCTTCTTCAGGTGCTTCTACAGCAGTTTATCTACTACCCAGAGTCCAAGGATGGCAAGGAATTCTCCACCCTTGAGTTGGCGGAACGTGGCCTGTACATGTGTGTAATCTTCTCTAATTTAGTGTGTTTGGTTGTGTGTTTAGTGGCTAGATACTGGCAAAGTGGGTCAGGTGGGTCTACACTAGCTGCTGCCAAACGGAAGAAGGACCTTCTCTACCGACAGGTAATAGCTCGACCTGTGTGGTGTAGCCAGACCCCATTTTGACAGTGTGCTCAGATCGGCACCGCTACGACTAGATTGTGGTGTATCTTGTTAATCCCCCTCTTTCACGTCCTTGCAGGAGGGAGCAGCAGAGCAGTTAGCGATGCACGGGCAGGACAGTAACACAGATATAGCAGTAAGCACCATTTTCCTGGCATGTTATTCCTTCGAGTGTATTGTGCTCCTGGTTGATGTAGTAACACCCGACCAGCATTTAGGTAACTATGGGGTTACTATGGGGTTACTATGGGGTAATGATGGGGTAATGATGCGGTTACTATGGGGTTACTATGGGGTTACTTTGTGGTAACTATGGGGTAATTATGGGGTAATTATGGGGTAACTATGGGGTTACTATGGGGTAACTATGGGGTTACTATGACGTTACTATGGAGTATGGGGTAGCTATGGGATAACTATGGGGTAACTATGGGGATACTATGGGGTTACTATGGGGTTACTATGGGGTAACTATGACGTTACTATGGAGTATGGGGTAGCTATGGGATAACTATGGGGTAACTATGGGGATACTATGGGGTTACTATGGGGTTACTATGGGGTAACTATGGGGTTACTATGGGGTTACTATGGAGTATGGGGTAGCTATGGGATAACTATGGGGTAACTATGGGGATACTATGGGGTGATTATGGGGTAACTAGGCAACTGTGTTACTGTGAGTGAGGGAGTTTCCAACTGCACCTAACCCTTATCCACCCCACCCCAGTTGAAGGAGGTCTAACCTGTCTCGGGTATTTCTGTATCAGTACGGGCATGCCCCTACTCAACGCAGCAGTGGACCCCATTATAATTGGGGCGTACAACGACGGTATTACCACCCGGGTCTCTGCCATGTTACCCAGCTGGAGGTTCAACCTGCTCCAGAAACTCAAGGGTGGAGGAGGTGGGACTGGGGTTAGGTTCGGGAACACCGTTATCCTACATGAGATGGATACCGTGGGAAATGGGGGCATGCCTCGGTTGGGCAGTTTGGGGGGTGCAGCCCAGAAGCTACGGAATAAACCCGATATCATAGAGTTTGTGGATACGGATGTGGAGAGCGATAGTTCATGGGAGAGCTTCGAGTATAAGAGTTCCTCCGCTCACCACCATATCTCCCGGAGGTTCAGACGATAGGCATTTTATTGACATGTTCCTCGTCTGTCAGCTCTCGCACCGTACCGGCCATCGGGCCGAAGGCCCGGTGTGAGCTTACAGATAGACTGCGTAGCATGGCAAGGCCTGGGGGTGCCATACATGACAGACATTGACAGTGTAACTACACGTTGATGGCATCAGAGAGGTCATTGATATATGAGTATGATATCCAGATTTTTAATGTTTTGAATGTTATAACATGTTAGATTCTAACTTAGAATTGTAGAATACTTTAATCTTTTGCACATGACCATACACGTGTTTTATTTTATCAGCCCTAGCTGGGAACATGGCTGACGTAATTTTTCAATGAAATGACGTCATCAATTCTGTGTTATGTGACACATAACAAAACTCGGCACATACTAATACACACATAATATGTGTGTATGTGCCGAGTTTTGTGCGCAAACGCGGTTTTGTATACTTAACGTTGCAAATAGCCGCCGCGCAGTGCGCGTTACCTTTTTTGTT
>CM035350.1:5323983-5333513 GCA_020137815.1 Hormiphora californensis
AGCAGCTTCAGCTCTACTAATAGTGAGGTATATAGAGTGGGATACATGTCTTTTTATTTAGATAGTTAACAGATAGAACGAGTTATATTATATTCCAGAATATTTAAAATAAATTAAATCACCGAGAAATATTAGTAATATTAGAGACGTGTGTGGAAAAATATCAGGAGGGTTCGTGGTCAGTGGTCACGATAACTCAAATTATCCAACATAATATTCTTATTTTCATTATCACTCACTATATTTTTCCCTGCCCACACACGTGCAAAACAACAGAGTAGCGGGTTTTAGAAATCTCGGATTTTGGGGGTTACCTCGTGTGGCATAAATTTAAACGTGAATTTAACATTATTATTTGTCACAACAATTACAACATCGTACTCAGTCTTTCTATTCGATCGCTCGCAAAGTTCAGTGTTGAAATGATGCACTTTCCATTTTACAATCAGCAGAAATGAATGGGCTACAGAACAAAATATCAATAAAAAGTGCAGTTTCCGGGGGAAAGTAAGTCAGAAAAAAGTCCGAGCAAAAAGTCGTTTAGAACCAAGGCTACCACTTCCATGGAATTCTAACTGCAGCAAGTTTAGCAAGTCCAGTAAATTCAATCTCGTCATCAAGGTATTTCTCCTGTTCCAGATCCACCTCTAGGCTCTACGGTATTTGCATTCTCTTTCCTCTTAGACATTATATAGATGTAAGCCCTATTGACACTATTTCCGATAATGCCGATGAACTCATTAATTGCGAACTGTGCGGACATGATGTTATACTGGAGTGGAATGGAGACCTGGTTGAACAGGAAAGAAGACACCACGGAGCAACTTCCAAACGATATATCCGTTGTTATTTGTGACGAAATTTTCATACTGTCAGATGTACTCCTGTAAATCAATACTATGGTGAACAGATTCGTTATGGTCTCCACAGCAGCTTTCAAGGAGTTAACAACCGTCTCTTTGTCGTCATTGGAAGCATCACCTCTATCAGGTCGTGTTATCTTAACCCATTAGTGACCTGTGACGCGTTTTCGCAACCCAGGTTTGGAGGCGTATTGCGGCTAGATATGAGCATTTGAAATGCTGTAACCACCACACATCACTAGAGAATCGTTCGAACTAAAATTTTAGCCATTAAAAAGTTTTCTAAATTGACCCTAATTTCCGTAATTATCAATCAAAAAGTACTAATTTCTGGCATTCGGACTAATGCACATAAATGTGCATTTATGTAATATATCTTGACTAGTTACCGATATGACACATAGCTGATCAGTTAGAGAAATGTTCAGAGATGTTTCTGTAAAAAAACTAGATCTAGATCGGATTTCCTGTTGGCCCTGTAGAGCCTCAAACAAGTGGGTTGCGAAAACGCACCACTGGCACAGGGCATATATTGGAGGATTTCAAAGCATGTTAAGGGGCAATTTAAAATGAATAAAAATTATAGAACTATTTTTGGTGCCTTTTTATATTTTTTTTAATCGATTAAAGCAAAAAAATCAACTCAAAAAAATTATCGTTGCGTTTTCGCAACACACTTTTTGGCTGTTTCTGCCGGTTTCTGAGTCATTAAGTGGGTTATTTAGCGAAATTATACATCAGTATGCTTATAAACATTAGATTTTACAACTTTGGTTGGTTGAAAGTGGGTATATGAACCGTTTCCAATCGTTGCGTTTTCGCAACATCTATAAAGTAAACGATTTAGTACTTTAAATGACTCTGGGCCATTTTTATCATGTTATTGACGATTCTAGTGTTTGATATCTCTAACCTATAACCTCATGGGACATCTGGGACGAGCTAGAGGCACCCGGCACGACTTAGGGAGCACCCAGAACGGCAAAGGGAGCACCCAGGAGGTCCCAGTGAACGTCTGGGACAACTCAGGGAGCACCAGCAACAACTTAGGGAACGCCTGAAACAACCCAGGGGAGCATGGGAGGACTCCTCAAACAGAGTGGACGACTCAGGGAGCACCTGATATGTCCCAGGACGACCAAATCAGCATCCAAAACGGTAAAGGGAGCACCCACGAGGTCCCAGTGATCGTCTGGGACAACTCAGAGACCACCAGCAACAACTGAGGGAACGCCTGAAACAACCCAGGTGAGCGTGGGAGGACTCCTCGTGCAAAGTGGACGACTCAGGGAGCACCTGAGATGTCCCAGAACGACTAAATCAGCATCCAAAACGGTAAAGGGAGCACCTAGGAGGTCCCAGTGATCGTCTGGGACAACTCAGGGAGCACCAGCAACAACTTAGGGAACGCCTGAAACAACCCAGGGGAGCGTGGGAGGACTCCTCGAGCAAAGTGGAGGACTCAGGGAGCACCTGGGATGTCCCAGGACGAATCAAGGAGCATCCAAAACAGCAAATGGAGTACCCAGGAGGTCCCAGTGATCGTCTGGGACGACTCAGAGAGCACCAGCAACAACTCAGAGAGCGCCTGAAACAACCCAGGGGAGCGTGGGAGGACTCACCGAGTACACTGGACGACTCAGGAAGTACCTGGGAGGTCTCAGGACGACTTAAGGGTCATCCAGGACGCCTAAAAGAGCATTTGAGAGGTCTCTAAAAGCGCCTTGGGCGACTCAGGGAGCACCTTGAAGGTCCCAGTACGTTTCAGGGAGTATCTAGAGCGGCTCAGCGAGCTCTCAGGAGTATACGGGAAGCACCTGGGACAACTCAGAGGACGCCTGATGACCCAAAGACATCCAAGAAGACTCAGGAAACGCCTTGTACAGCTCAAGGAATGACTCAGGGTGTCATCGGGAAGACTCAGGGAGCGCCAGGGACGACTTAGAGAGTGCTCAGGATGCCCCAGTGAGTATACATAATGATTATGGGAGACACAGAATGGCTAAGGACATGCCCACTGGGCTTGAAAGTGGCTTGAAAGTGTATACCCCCACAAACACTATATTTTCATAAATTTTCGGTCAAATTTACAAATATTCAACCTTCTTTTCTAATCCAACATGATCTCCCACCTTCCAACATCAATATGATTCACCCAATGTCTGTTCAAATCAAGTTTAGTGATAATTTATCTGTTATTTCATAATGAAATTATATTGGTGTGAGGGTGGCACTATTTGCTGACATTTTTGCATGTTGCGGAAACGCAACCTTTCTGATTTCCTTCAAATTCCCCATAGATACCGTAGTAAGACCTTTACGGTGCTGCTCAGTAGTATAGAAATCAAAAACACTGTACGAGATGGCCAGATTTGCTGTTGAATGAGGTGTTGCGAAAACGCAACGAAACTCTAAGCTGCCCCAAGCTTAAATCTGACTATCACAAACTATTTCCACAATTGTTAGAATGCCATTAATAACTTAGTTGGAAAAAAATGATTGAATTTTTAGCTGTAAACAGGCTCCGAATGTTGTTGCGAAAACGCAACGAAATTTAAACTTGCCCGGAGACAAAAACTAGATCTCACAAACTATTTTCATAATAGATCGAAGTCTGTTAAGTGAAATTTTAAAATGATTGCATTAGAATTTTAGCTGTAAAATGACTTTGAAAAGTGTTGCGAAAATGGGACGTGCCAGTGATGCGTTTTCGCAACAGGTTGTTTTAAGCACTTCCCGATAAGATAGAGACTTCTGCTTTTCAACTTACCATATTGGTGCTGCTAGGGTACTATTCCCAAAAAATTGGAAAAATTCTTCAAAAATTTCGATATCTGGGCACTAATGGGTTAATCAGGTAGTACACGATGACGTAAATCATGGTGATCGCGGTGGAGAGACTGAAAGAGGCCCCGCAGACAATGAGTTCCATGACTCGGGAAGCTTGGAAAAGCTGCTCGAGGGAGATGCAATCCGAGGTATATGCCGTTATAATGAGAACAATGACAAAGGGAACCACCAGCAAAACAATAGTGGCAATCATACTCGAGAGAAGGATCCTAGTCAGTACACCCTTGTGGTTCCGGAAGTAGAATGGCCGGAGCACCATGATGAGCTGGTAAGTGTAGATTTCCGTGCTAAAAAACTTGAGAATCATGCACAGGTAGAATAACATTTGACGCACTATACAATAGATGGAGAGGATAGTGATAAAGGTATCACCATCCCCGGGCAAATAGATGATTAACCGGAACACTGATGATAGGAGACCAAGAATCAAAGTTATACCATCTTTAAGTCTCTTAACAGCGAGAAAAGACCTCATAGGTTTGTTGTTGCTCTCTACGCCCCAGCTTTTGTATAGACTCCTACTGATAGATATCAATAAGATTAAACCCATCAAGCTCATCAAAATAGTTTTCTTTGTCGCGTGGGCCTCGAATCGTGCCGAAGCTGTCATCGTCTCATTTATATAGTACTCAAGTTTGTGGTCCCTGATCGAATCGAACCGAATTGAATCAAACTTGGGTTGTTTTATTGTCTCTGTGTCTTGAAGACCATCCATGATGCTCGTTTCCATAACTCCCATAACTAGGTTGATACCTCTTTCCTCATCTACGAAAGAGAGACTGGCGATGCCGCCGTTAGCGATGTCATTCAATATATCAATTGTTTTAATGTGTTCATCCCCCATACTGATTTCGATTTCAGCTAATACGAGAGCACCCCCGAATGAGGAGAACTCGGCCATCGTGTCTTCGTCACTTTCAGCAGCTGCTTTCAATGCCTCTACCATCTCATCCCACTCATTTGGATTCATCTCGGATAATAGGATACACCTGGAGTGATTGATGCTGTTTAGTCGTAAACAGTTTTGAAAGTACCCCAAGATCAAGTACTGTCTACTGACAAAATTTTACCCCCTTTTCGAATTTCGAAAGTTCTACAAGACAAAGATTCTGAAAAATCGAATAATTACTAGGGTAGTTTTAGATGTGGCATGTCCAAAAGTAGACAGATAAGAATTAGGCGACATGTTGGAGGTAGTATCCGTTCTTCCTGTTCATGGCCTGGTTGATTGCATTGAAAGAGACAGGAAGAACGGATTCGCTGGTTAACCACCCCCACGCAACAAGTGTCACAAGTGTCACAAGCTCCATGATGAAATGAAAAACCAGGAGATCAACAACAAGATTGTCCCAAAGAGCTATATGATCGTCACCCTTACCTCCTGCTTATGATAGAGATAACTTCTTTTATACGTGCGATGGAAAGGCGTGATGGTGTTTTAAAAAACAACTTAAAGATTCTTTTGGATAGATACATGACATACGTTTGCTTTTGTTTAATACCAAAACTTCTCCTTGGACCACCTGATTTTATCGATGATAAAAAGATTTCTATATCACGTGGTTGATATCACATGACCCCACGCACGGTCGACGGTCTTTGTAAACCAAATACAATATAAATATTTGTCTGCGGTGGTGAGATGGAGCATTCAAACAAAAATCTGTTATGTTGTTTGATGTTCTGTCGTGATAGAATCATATATAAAATGAGAAAAAGGAGCGTCTTGTACATTCTTTACTGCTTAGGAGCGATTCAATACTGCATGTCGTCAATTCATCCCAGCCATGGCCACTGGCTATGGCTGGGCTGAATTGACCAGAAATTGGCCAGTCTTTCACTTTTTTGAGTTTGACGAGTCTTTGGGTTCTCCCCTGGGAAAGACACCCAAGGTAATCTTGACTATGTATGAAATGAGTTAATTTGAGATCACATAGACTAGAAATGGAGCCTAAACAATTAATTAATTAATTAGGCAGCCCATATTCTGTCTCATGTTTCAGAATCTGATCAAGTTTAAATGTTAGGGTTGTTCACACGGACCAATGGTAGCGAAATGCAGCGCTACTGTAGTGCAAATATTCTTGTTAAACATTTGTAATCTATCCATCTAAAATAACCCTCACAATTCAATCACCCACAATAATTCAGGAACTTTTCGATTTTACTGATCACATGGTGTTAGTAAGTCATTCACCACAAGCAGAATTTTTAATCCTTGCATCTTCATCATTTCAAATAGTAAGCACACTTTTCACTTCATCTTTCAAATCACGATCACGCCTCTTTTTCTGGACGACTTCTTTTCGAAAACCACATTTTTCTCTACTACACATTACTGCAGTACTGCTAGTGCTAAATAACAACTCCCCTCAGGAGGTAGTATTCAACTTTACCGTGGCGATGCTGAAAGCCTTTACATTTGTCAATGTCAGCCCTGGGTCATCTCGTAACCGAGTGGCGGGGTATCACATTTGCCTACTGCTGGAAAACTCGGCAATGTGTTTATTTTGGTAAGTTTTCTCGGGGGTCTTCTAGATATTTACCTCGACAGTCATGTTTGAATAATAAATGGTATGCGAGTTTTTTATTTCAAAACACAGTATCATATCAGTTATCGCATATGGCCCCATGGACTTCAGACGAGTCTCTAGAAGACATGACGTAATTATCTCTGGGAACTAGCAACAGAGGGGGGTAGTGAGATATGATTTGAAAGACCAGGATATAGCTAATACATAGAGGGCGTGGAGGGAGGGCCCTCCTGTCCCCTCGAGGGGATGCTACCTCTAGATTATTTGGTGGGGTGGTGTTTTTCCGCGGGCGGTATTAGCTTTTGATCTTACTACGGAGAGAGAGAGAGAGAGAGGGGGGAACCGGAGAGGAGGGGGCAACTAGTAGATGGAGAGAAAGGGACAGTTTTATAATTTCAGTATCCGGTGGTGGTTGTAAAAGGATCGGCAATTTAATCCACTAAAACAGTAATAACGTCACCAACTAAAACAGAACATATACGTCACAGCCACCTCCCCTCTCCCACGCCTAATTAAATATGGTAATGGGCCCTAAGGATACCTCCCATCTCTCTGTAATCATCTCACCCCCCCCCCTCCATTATATGATTGTACCAGGTTCTAATCAATTACAGCCCACCCAGCTCACACTTCTCTAAGTGTTTTCATTAACTCTTCCAATCACCCTGATACCCCCTATCACTTCTTACTGGATCCAGTGGAGGGGATAACACACAACAACTCCCTATCCCCAGTACTTTATTATCAGAGTAGGATGGGTCCTGTTGTTAGTGGAAGGGGTATATGGTTAGATATACCGGGATATGGGTCAAGTTTTTAAGTTACACTACTCTTGAAGTAGTTTGGGATAGTTTTAATGGTTATAGAGGCAGTAGAATGGTTTTATGATGGTTCTTTATAATATATGATCTAACCCCCCTCCCCCAGGTACTACAAGACTCTGGATGACTTTGACCACGGGTTAAACACTGTGGCGTCAGTTGCTGGTTTCTATGTAGCTGGCGTTGCAGTTAAAATACTCTACTACACCTGCTGTCACCCCTCTAAACTACAGAACGGGTATGTTGCTATGAGATCTATTAAATACAACTTGACATATACTTTGACACGAAGTAGAGCCTTCATTTTCTAATCGATACGTCTTGTTATAACACGCCGATACAGAGCTACCGTGTGCGGCAAAAAAAATGCCCCCCCCTAGACCACCATAGTTGCCGATGTGGTGGAGAGCTGTAACTTGGCAGGGTTGCTCCACTATGTCTATCTTGATCCTGACAGAAAAATCAGAGCTCTAGCTCAAAATTCATTTTCATGAACGGAATGAACATTGTCATTCATTCCAGGAAAAAATATTTTCCGGTCCAAAATTTAACTAATTATGTTTGGCTATCGATTTGCTTTCCAATGTGACCAAGATCAGCTAAATTGGACAACCACAAGAGACACAGTGTCATGTTGCTTTAAGTTAGTCAGGTCATGTGATCTTCACCGAATCGTTGAGTTTCCGGGATTGCTAATCGGGCCAATGGGCAAAGGAATCTCGTATCATGGCCGCTAATTGGGTATGTGTACCAATACAGGGTGATGTGATTCGAGGAAAGAGGACATTTATCAAAGAGCTACAGATCTGATGACCAATCAGCATCGTCATCCCTCATTAGCAGATGTGATACGTGATTCTCTACCACTTAGACCAATTCGTAATACTGAACACGATCAACGATTCAGTGAAGATCACATGACCTGACTAACTTTAAGAAACATGACACTGTGTCTCTTGTGGTTGTCCAATTTAGCTGATCTTGGTCACATTGGAAAGCTAATCGATAGCCAAACATAATTGGTTAAATTTTGAACCGGAAAATATTTTTTCCTGGAATGAATGACAATGTTCATTCCGTTCATGAAAATGAATTTTGAGCTAGAGCTCTGATTTTTCTGTCAGGATCAAGATAGACATAGTGGAGCAACCCTGCCAAGTTACAGCTCTCCACCACATCGGCAACTATGGTGGTCTAGGGGGGGCATTTTTTTTGCCGCACACGGTATGTTATTATGAAACAAAAAGAGAGCTTGTGACGTCAATCTCTTTCCCAGAACTACTAGATAAGCTGTGATCTCTTTTTCTAGAACTCTTCTTTCATCGTTCTCACATGCACAATGGAAAACTAGCTGAACTGATCAATTGTACGTTTGATTTCTTTCTCTACTGCAACAAAGACCGGCATATCAAATACAGCACTGAATTGTGCAGCTGTTGATATGCAGTGATCAAAATCAGAACAAACTGAGATATATTTCTTATTTTACCGCTGGCCAGTTTGACAGTGGATAATTCATTTTATACCCCACCCTTCACCCTCACTCTTTCTAATATAATTTCCTAATTAATGGAAAAATCTACACTAACTAGATGAGGAGTTATGACGCGTGACCCCTTAGTTAATTTGACCCAACAACAGTGTGATGATGATCTAACTCACACACAGATCTATCAGTCATATCTCCATGTCAGAGATGAGCTAGTAGAGAGATGCAGTGTGTGATCGCATTCCAATTGCATTCCATCGGTCCAGGGGGGTCCAATACGCAGTGTATGAGGGAGGATCGGTTTTGGTTAGAACAACACAGGGGAGACTTTTCAGATACGCCCCGCTCTATACACCCTCCCCCTTTGCCCTAATTCTACTCCCCCTTTACTCCTCTCTCTCTGTGTCCTTTTTCTCCCCTCGGCCTCATATGTGCAGGAAGGGGGTTTAGTTTTTCTTTGGCGTGATTACAATTAAAAATATAAATTGAATATATGGGCAACAGCGGGATTGGGTGAAGACGGAGTAATTTGTAAGAATCTGCTAGCGTCTCTCTCTGTTTTCTCATGTAGTAACCCAATGTGCATTTAAATTGTGGAGAGAGAAGAAAGAGAGGGGAGAAGGGGAAGAAGGAAGGGAAAAAAGAGAGAGAAAGGGAGAGAAGGGAGAAGAAAAGGGGGGAAGAAGGGGGGGGTTTTTTTAAAATTTTTTTTTGGGGGGGGGGGGGGGGGGGTTTTTTTTTTTTTTTTTTTTTTGCCCCCCCCCCCCCCCCCCCCCCCCCCTTTTTTTTTTTTTTTTTTTTTTTTTTTTTAAAAAAAAAAATTTTTTTTTTTTTGGATTTTTTTTTTTTCCCCCCCCCCCCCGGGGGGGGGTTTTTTTTTTCCCCCCCTTTTTTTTGCCCCGCCCTTTCTTTTTTCCCCCCCCCCTTTAAACCCCTTTTTCCCCCCCGCCCCTTTTTAAGAGTGGGTAGTTTT
>CM035350.1:5333613-5548079 GCA_020137815.1 Hormiphora californensis
AGCAAAAACGGGCGAGCGAAAAAAATAATAAAATAATCAAATGGATGAGTTACAGCGAGCCAGAGAGGAACAGCCAGCCCGTTCCAGAGGCAAGCTGACCCCGCTCAAGAAGACACCCCGCCCTTTTCCAGAAAAGCCAGCTGACCCCGTTCCGAGAAGCCAGCTGCCCCCCTTTCCAAAAAGCATGACCCCCGTTCCAGAAAGCCAGTGCCCCCCTTTCCAAGAAGCACCCCACCCTTTTCCAGAGAAAAGACGTGACCCCTTTCCCCGTAAGGCAGTGCCCCTTCCATAATAAAACAGTGACCCCGCTCCAGAGAAGACAGCCACCCCGTTCCAGAGAAGACAGCTGACCCCGCTCCAGTAAGGACAGCTGACTCTCTCTCTCTCTCTCTCTCTCTCTCTCTCTCTCTCTCTCTCTCTCTCTTTCTCTCTCTTTCTCTCCCTCACACCCTGTCAGCTGCAGTGTTACGGACTATCTCGCCAAGAAATAACACCGAGATCAGCTGAACCCGGGTCACATTACAAGGGTTGTACGACAACTTGAGCTGTGGTTTCATGGTATATCATGGACCAAATATAGGGGGTTGATCACCTAATTAGGAGTAATTAATGTAGCGGCCACAGAATTGAGGCCACTTATTAATTTCACCATCATTCAAACTAGCTAGCAGGTGCTATATCAAACATCAAGGGAAATCAGTTAACGCCAGACTGACTCCACCAGGAATCACACATTATTGAAACATGACAAACTTAGGTATGAACCTTGAATTCCCGTCAGGCCAATCTTGATGGGGTTTCTCCCCCCTCCGCCAAAGAAAAATAGGGTCGGCCATGCTTGACGGTGGGCGGGGAAGGGAAAGAGGGGAAGGGGGGTGAAAGGTAGTAAAACCTCGGTTTTTCTTTCGATCCACTATTAAAACCAAAAACGGGCCCTTTTAGTAGTGGAGCTAACAGGGGGACTAAGTTAGGTCCGTAGCGCGAACACAGAGGGCTGCAACATGCCCAAGTTACCAAGTACCTACTAACAGGGGCCAGGAGGGACCACGAAGCACCAACAGAAGACGACCGAATTTAGGAGAGTTTTGGGACAACCAAATAAAGACCAGCGAGGATAGACATAGTCAAGCCTTTTTTAAGAGTACGGCTGGTCACAAGATAGTGTAGCCCGAGGGAACAGTGCCGGGGGAGGGGGAAAAGCAAAATAAAAAACCCGGGGGGTTTTGGGGGCCCAAATGGGGGGGGGGGAAAAAAAAAAAAAACCCCCCCCCCCTCTCTTTTCTTTTCTCTCCTCTCTCTCCTCTCTCTCTCTTCCCCCCAAATTCTCTCTCTTCCCTCATTTACTGGTTAGTTTGCAGTATTTCAAAACCCGTCACATTTTGATACATACAGTCACACACACGACCAACAAACCTACAAAGATATATTATGCACGTCAATCTACGCACCTTATTTGTTGAGATAAACTTTAAAGTTCAAATTGGCTGAGATGAACTTCAAATTCTGTTGTTTCATCTACTCCATCGGTAGTTCCCCCTCTACTACTGCTGCTGCGGCAGAGAGGAACAATTCCCTAGAGCCCTTGCTCCCAAGAGAATTTCAAGCTGTCATACTCTAATAGCGCTGTTGTAGTGAGCGTATCCAGCGCTGGATTTAACATTTCTTAGCCGCAGTACCTGAAAATAATTTGAGATAACAAATTTGAAATTACAAACCCCAATAATCATCGCCCCCTCCCCGATTAGTGGTTAGGACTCAAGTTGCTATGGTTACCACAAAACAACTCTACCATGGTAGGCTCACGTTTATGTGGTGACCGGTGAAGTGGCGGGTAAACGATCAGTGTCAATATTATTGGTTTCCTAGATCACTCCCCTCCCCCTGTAACCTAGATACCACATGTGCCACGTGACATGTTTACACACACGTTATAATTAATGTATTGATCTAGATAGTATCAGGAGATGAGGAAAGCACATGGAGGGCAACTCTAACAGAAACAGCTGCTCTAAGTGGGAATGAGAAGAGGTTTACCCGAGAATGATGAGAATCTCAATTAATCAGTACCAAGTAGGATCATATTATGAAGTCAATAAAAACTCAGTGGACCCAGTGTGTGTGTGCTTATCACGGGACTGTGGTGTGTGATGTGAAGTGGGTGAACCACAAATCTGCTCCCTCTCTGTTAGATCGTGATCACATACATCCCCTTTATATAGCCCGATTATTATAGCAGCTCCTAACCATATTCTATACAGTCTGTGTTGTGTGTTTTGTTCTGATATACCATGGATGCAGTTAGGGATTTCTTTAACGGCTCCTCCTCCTCAAGTAGCTCCTCCTCTAGCAGTTCCTCTTCCAGCAGCAGTGATACCCTGCGGAACTACAGTGGTAATGAGGAGGAGAGGGTGCAGAAGAGAAGGACGGTGAGGGAGCGGAGACAAGCAGAGAGGAGGGCAGTAAGGAGGCAGGCAAGAAGGGTCAAGAGAAGGGAGGAGAGACATGCTGGTCAACAGCAAATGAAGATGGATACTTCCCTTGATATGAGTGCTAAAGGTAGCCTATGTGACGCCACTGCTCCAGCCTTGCCTGAATTGGAAATCAAAACAAAAGAATTGAAGATTGAAGGGGAACATAAACTGATCGGAGGACCTAGCACTTGTACTCCGGAACTCGTGCTCGAAGTCAACCAGCCCGAGATAGCAATCTGCGATGCAGTTGCTCCAGCTTTGCCAGAATTAAAAATCGAAACAAAAGAATTGAAGATTGAAGGGGAGCATAAACTGATCGGAGGACCTAGCACTTGTACCCCAGAACTCGTGCTCGATGCCCACCAACCCGAGATAGCAATCTGTGATGCCAAAGCTCCTGCTTTGCCAGAATTAAAAATCGAAACAAAAGAATTGAAGATTGAAGGGGAGCATAAACTGATCGGAGGACCTAGCACTTGTACTCCGGAACTCGTGCTCGATGCCCACCAACCCGAGATAGCAATCTGCGATGCAGTTGCTCCAGCCTTGCCTGAATTAAAAATCGAAACAAAAGAATTGAAGATTGAAGGGGAGCATAAACTGATTGGAGGACCTAGCACTTGTACCCCAGAACTCGTGCTCGATGCCCACCAACCCGAGATAGCAATCTGCGATGCAGTTGCTCCAGCCTTGCCAGAATTAAAAATCGAAACAAAAGAATTGAAGATTGAAGGGGAACATAAACTGATCGGAGGACCTAGCACTTGTACCCCAGAACTCGTACTCGATGCCCACCAACCCGAGATAGCAATCTGCGATGCAGTTGCTCCAGCCTTGCCAGAATTAAAAATCGAAACAAAAGAATTGAAGATTGAAGGGGAACATAAACTGATCGGAGGACCTAGCACTTGTACCCCAGAACTCGTACTCGATGCCCACCAACCCGAGATAGCAATCTGCGATGCAGTTGCTCCAGCTTTGCCGGAATTAAAAATCGAAACAAAAGAATTGAAGATTGAGGAGGAGCATAAACTGATCGGAGGACCTAGCACTTGTACCCCAGAACTCGTACTCGATGCCCACCAGCCAGAGATAGCAATCTGCGATGCAGTTGCTCCTGAGGAGTACTGTCACGAACAGACAAGTACTATCATCTTCGGAGGTCCAGAATCATGTCTCCCAGAGAGGGAGTTTGAGTTTGAAGCTGGAGAGGGCGAGTACGAGGTCGAAGTGACGTACGATGGAGGTAAGAAATAAAGCTGCTACGAACCTTTGTCTACCTCCAGTGAGAGGTGTAATTGTTGCCAATGTTACCATGGAATTACAATGAGCAACCCCCACCCATAAATAACACCCGTTATACTGTTTCAGTTGAGGAGCACGTCCCGATTGAGGGACCTGATTTTGACGCCAGTGCCATGAGTATTGAGGAGATCTCTCGAGAACTTCGTGATGCTGCCATTGATAACACAGTACATGTGGAGACCCATACCGAGACGATCACCTTCGCCGAACTCACATCAGGCGGATACGAGGAGGGACATTGTGTTGAGGATCAGATAACACCAACAGATCACCATGGTGATCTAGATATAACTCCTACCAACGGTGAAGTGATCTTTTCTGGTGGACAGGGTGAGTCACAAATTAGGAATTCCTCCTTGGTTGATGATATTTTTGGCTGAGCACTACTCAGTGAGCTTTCTGCAGTCCCAGACAGTCAGTGAGTAGTCCCTGACTGGAATAAAACTAGTAAAACCCTATTTCTCTGACTAAACTCCGTGCAGACAAACTAAAACCCTACTTTTTCAGAAACCATGGACTTGGGGAGTGGGGGAGTCATGTACACCAACACAGTTACCTACACAACCAGCTGTGAGACAGATGTCCATGTGGAATCTGGACATCACGTGGAAATCACCAGTGAGTTCCATGACGAGGAGGAGCATCATCACGAGGAGCATCACCACGAGGAGCATCATTATGATGATGAGCATGAACATGATGATTCAGAGCATGATGAGAATGATGCTATGCATGCCCACCATGACGATGATACCCATCATATTGAGTTTGGAGGACATCAGAAGAGATCCGGTGGTTTCCTGTCCAGAGTTCATGGAATGGTGGATCGTGTGGGTGATTCAATTCACCACATTCGTCACCATGGTGACGACCATCACCATGGTGACCATCATCACCACAACCGGGACAGGGTTCACCACATGGTGGATAGGATTGGACACAGGATTGATGATGCCATTCATCACCGTCGTGGACACCATGGTGATGAGCATCACCGTGGTGATGAGCATCACCACGGTGATGAGCATCACCATGGTGATGAACATCATCATGAAGGTGAACATCATCACTAGCCTGAATCCTACTGAAGTAAATTGTCTCTTGGAACGGCAAATGGAGCCAGGAGTGTCGCACAACGGACATTACAAACGCTCTACCGCCTGAATAATTTACGCAGTGAGAGACTGTTGCATATCAAAAGCCTACTTATGGTATTTAGAATATATACGAGACATACATATTTTTGATAGAATTCGTCCCCTTTTTTCAATGATATGAATATGTTAGATTAGATCAACAACTATTTTTACTACTACTCTAGCGGCAGCTATTGTAGTAGTGGTCCCAAGTGTGTCACTTTGATCTTTGTCCCCATATATTATAGCTGGTATCAACCAAGATACTCACATACTGAATTAGGACATTTGAATAGCAACAAAGTTCGTTACGGTATATATATGTCATACGATCCCGAACCTATTTTGTAGAATATGCGGCCGAGTCGGCAAACCTAGTTTTGTGAGTGACCGAAAGGGATAACTCAGTAGAATAACAGGGTGGCCTTCCGAAAATGAGGGTCAATTTCCAAGTATCTCTGGACCCAGTTGTAATACAAGGAACTCTACCATAAAGTTGTCCAAGTAAAACTGTATGGTAGAGTTCCTTGTACTTGATACGCATGGCCCGATCGCCATGAAACGACACTTAAGTTTTCCGAGTATTTTGGTTCAGTTCTTGTTATCTCATATTAATATTAATACCATCCTTTCCGGATAGGATTGGACACATGTTAATATCTCCCTTGTTGTTGCATATGCTCCAACCAATGACAAGGATGACGCGGTCAAGGAGGAGTTTTACAACCAGTTGTCATCGGTTTTGGATAGGCTCCCCCGGCAGGACGTGGTCTTCCTGGGTGGGGATTTCAACGCGAGGGTTGGTGGTGGGCACTCTCTCCATCAAGTTTCAAATGACAATGGTGAGCGGTTGGAGGATTTGTGTGGTGCTTACCAGTTGTCTATTGGTGGGAAGATGTTCCCTCATAGGGATCATCACAAAGGAACGTGGAAGTCTCCTGACGGTACCACTGTCACACAGATAGATCATCTGTGTGTTGGAAACAAGTGGCGAAGTTCTCTGTTAGATGTTAGGGTCCTAAGGAGTGCAGACATCGGGTCTGATCACTACCTGGTACGAGGAAAGGTTAGGATCCGGCTGAGTGCAGCTAAGAACTGTAGAAAACCTGTCAAAGAGGTTCCAGCCATAGAGAATCTCAGGAAGGGGTGCGACGAGACACGCACGGAATACAATGTCTCTCTCCGGAACAGGTTCGAATCTCTGGAGCCTGAGGAAAGTCTGGAGGGTCAGTGGGGGCAGTTTAAGGGTACGCTAACCAAAATTTTTTTTCGAGTGCAGGGAAATCTCTCACCGTAGGGTTGTAGGCCATGCCAAGGAGACCTCAAATATGCAATTTGAGCTCTCAAGTCGAATTCATATTTTTGCTACAGCTGCTTGAAAAATGAACTGAAAATAAGTTTTTGGCATCTTAAAAATACATTTGTAAAGATAGGAGCATGAAAATTTGGGGATTTGAAGAGGACATGAAGGTGAATAACCACAAAAAATTTTTTTGCAATCCGAGCTGATTTCCGGTCCTGAGATGGATTTCTTTTTTTCCACTTTAACGCCCTATTTGGCAAAGTTCCGAAAACATGTGAAAGCTGTAAATTGGTGAAAAGTTGCGTCTAACGATTATCTAAGTGGCCATAAATTTTGGGCGTGTCCTTATTTGAGATAAGCTGTACAGAGTTTTTTTTGTGAAAGCCGTCATTTCAGAAATAAATAAATTCCTTGTATCTCAAAAACGGCTGATCGTAGAGACCTGAGACTATGCTTAAACGATTCAGAAGGTCCGATTTTGGGGGGGTCTTCTGAGAGACATTTTGCTCCTACTTCAACCGTTTTTGCTGTAATTGCGAAAAACAAATTCTATGAAAAGGGCAAAAGCTAAACTCCAATATCCTGTAATTAGGGAATTTTGGCTAAGAAAGGACCGAAACTATGGAAAAATGTGTAACAATCTAATTCCTTCACTATTTGGTCCATATGGGTCCCTATAATCACCAAAAACAAAATCACAAAAAATCCACGATGGCGAAGATGGGTTTTTGTTTTTCGCAATTACAGCAAAAACGGTTGAAGTAGGAGCAAAATGTCTCTCAGAAGACCCCCCCCCAAAATCGGACCTTCTGAATCGTTTTAGCATAGTCCCAGGTCTCTACGATCAGCCGTTTTTGAGATACAGGGAATTTATTTATTTCTGAAATGACGGCTTTCACAAAAAAAACTCTGTACAGCTTATCTCAAATAAGGACACGCCCAAAATTTATGGCCACTTAGATAATCGTTAGACGCAACTTTTCACCAATTTACAGCTTTCACATGTTTTCGGAACTTTGCCAAATAGGGCGTTAAAGTGGAAAAAAAGAAATCCATCTCAGGACCGGAAATCAGCTCGGATTGCAAAAAAATTTTTTGTGGTTATTCACCTTCATGTCCTCTTCAAATCCCCAAATTTTCATGCTCCTATTTTTAAAAAAAAATTTTTGAGATGCCAAAAACGTATTTACAGGACATTTTTTAAACAGCTGTAGCAAAAATATGAATTCGACTTAAGGGCTAAAATTGCATATTTGAGGTCTCCTTGGTATGGCCTACAACCCTACGGTGAGAGATTTCCCTGCACTCGAAAAAAAATTTTGGTTAGCGTACCCTTAAGGAGGTAATCGGTGAGGTGTCACTTGAGGTCCTGGGAGCACGGCCTAAGCAGGTTCGTCAACAGCACCTGTCTCTGGAAACTCGAGACCTTATCTCTCAACGTGCTGAGCTGAAGAAGAATGATCCCGCTGGTGGATCTGAGTACTCCAGGCTTAACAAGCTGGTCAAGAAGGCCTCACACGGTGTCCCTTAAGGAGGTGAAACCTCGACTAGATAAAGTTTTTTGGAGACCGGACCTAGGTTACGTATTTTTGACCGAGGAATCCGAAAAACATAAAATTAAAATCGAAAACGTAGCGGTTTTTGCGTAAAACGGCAAAAACTGTCATTTTTCAGCGATTTTCGACTTTTTACGCTTTCTAGAGATTTTAAAAATATTTCCTTACAAGATATGATCTTGTGCTTCTAGACTAATAAAATACAATCGATTTGCTACAAATTGGTCCCGGGTTTGTGTGATTTGGTCAAAAGCTCTCTTTACTGTGGCCCATCAAAGATGGCCACTCTGCAAATACGTTTTTGGCTCCTGTGGCCGCAGATGTAAACCAAAAGAAGATTTATTATACACCAAAATTTGCGTCTTCTGAAGGCGAACAACCTGGTTTTTACGAAATTTGATTTCATGCAGGCGTTCAAAAATTACAGCCGAAAAACTGGTACAGTGGATTTCGGAAATACCCCTACTTCAACAAACCCTAATCCAGATAAGATTTCGAAAAATATACATCTTCATACATGAAAATGAAGCTCAGACAAATGCCAACGTGATGCAAAAAACGGGAAGTATGTAACTTATTTCGTTTAGAAGCTATAGCGAAAATAAAAGTGCTTGTATTTGCCTTGAAAACACCCTCTAAAAACCATACTTTCAGACAATTTCTGACAATTTCAAACAAATTCTGTCCACAGGGGACTAAGTTGGTGCACTGGAGGTTACATTTTATTCGTATTGCATTTTTAGACAGATTTGCTATTTTTCAGGGCTTTTAGAGGATGTTTTCAAGGCAAATACAAGCACTTTTATTTTCGCTATAGCTTCTAAACGAAATAAGTTACATACTTCCCGTTTTTTGCATCACGTTGGCATTTGTCTGAGCTTCATTTTCATGTATGAAGATGTATATTTTTCGAAATCTTATCTGGATTAGGGTTTGTTGAAGTAGGGGTATTTCCGAAATCCACTGTACCAGTTTTTCGGCTGTAATTTTTGAACGCCTGCATGAAATCAAATTTCGTAAAAACCAGGTTGTTCGCCTTCAGAAGACGCAAATTTTGGTGTATAATAAATCTTCTTTTGGTTTACATCTGCGGCCACAGGAGCCAAAAACGTATTTGCAGAGTGGCCATCTTTGATGGGCCACAGTAAAGAGAGCTTTTGACCAAATCACACAAACCCGGGACCAATTTGTAGCAAATCGATTGTATTTTATTAGTCTAGAAGCACAAGATCATATCTTGTAAGGAAATATTTTTAAAATCTCTAGAAAGCGTAAAAAGTCGAAAATCGCTGAAAAATGACAGTTTTTGCCGTTTTACGCAAAAACCGCTACGTTTTCGATTTTAATTTTATGTTTTTCGGATTCCTCGGTCAAAAATACGTAACCTAGGTCCGGTCTCCAAAAAACTTTATCTAGTCGAGGTTTCACCTCCTTAAGGGACACCGTGCTCACGTTTGGATGATAATAGGTGGGCGGATTGTTTGGCATCGGATTTGGAGAATGCTGCGGTGCATGGGCGGCAGAGGGAGCTTTGGCAGCACATGAAAGATCTTTCAGGTGTGAGGAAACGCGGCGGTTCTGCTGTTCGCGACGGGAATGGTGAACTCATCGCTGATCCTGTTCAACAGCGGGAGCGCTGGGCGGAGCACTTTTCTGAGCTGTTGAACCCCCCTGTAACTACATCACAGCTCTCGGATCTGGATGGTCTGGATGTGGACCCGTGTTTTGAGGACCTTGGTGAGGATGATCCTCCACCTTCTCGTGGAGAAGTTTTAGCGGCACTGAAAAGGCTCAAGAATCATAAGAGTCCTGGCGTTGATGGGATTACGAATGAGCAGCTTCGGTACGGCTCAAGTGGTCTTGTCGGCCCCCTAGTGGATTTGTTTGGTGGAGTCTGGAGGGAGGAGATGGTCCCGGAGGAGTGGTTGAAGGGGGTCATTTCCGTGATTCCCAAAAAGGGTGACCCCAGTATCTGTTCTAACAACAGGGGTATTACACTGCGGTCAACAACTTCAAAGTTGTTCCAGATTGTTATGCTGAACCGGTTGGCATCAGGCCTAGAACTAGCACTCAGGGAAAACCAGTGCGGTTTTAGGCGAAACCGTTCTTGTGTGGATCAGATTTATTCCCTCCGTACTATCATACAACAGTGTATAACATATAATTTACCATTGTACATAAACTTTATAGACTTTAAATCAGCATTCGATTGTATAAACAGGGATTTCATCTGGGCATCATTTCGCCATTATGGTCTTCCTGAGAAATATATCCGGATAATTCGTGCGTTTTTTGATGGTACAGTGAGTGCAGTGAAACATGGTGGGGAACTCTCCGATTGGTTCAATGTTCTTAGTGGTACTGGTCAGGGCGACATCCAGGGGCCGCCAGTCTTTAACATCGTTATAAACTGGGCAGCTCAGCTTGCTGAGTGTAACAAGACTGTCTCCAGGGGGCTCACTCTTCAGGGTGTTGAGAGTGGGGATGGAGGGGAGTGGCTTCTGGACCTCGATTACGCGGATGATATGGCTGTAATGGATGATACAGAGGAAGGGCTCCAGGAGTCTACAGATTTACTGACTAAATACGCTGGGTATGCTGGTTTGAAGATCAATGCGAAAAAGACTAAAGTTATGGCATTTTCTAAGGGTCTTAACCAGCGTCCCTTTTCGGAGGCGGATACGGTCAACATATCTGTGGAGGGCAATCCGGTTGAGCAGGTGACCAGTTTCACCTATCTTGGATCGGCTATGTCCTCTGATGGTACCATCGACAAGGAGCTGGGTATCAGGATAGGGAAGGCATACAGTGCATTCAGTATGCTTTGTAGGATCTGGTACAACCGTAACATCAGGACCTGTACCAAGATCAGGATTTACAGGGCTGCTGTTCTGACGGTGCTTCTCTATGGTTGTGAGGCCTGGACCACCACGCAGGTACAAGATCGCCGGGTGGAGGCATTCCACCAACGGTGCCTGCGGAGAATCCTGCGAATACAGTGGTTTAGGAGAGTATCTAACAGGGAGGTACTGGAAAGGGCGGGGATAGAACCAATCTCGAAGTTCATAGGCAATGGGAGACTCCGCTGGTTCGGACACCTGGTTAGAATGCCTGAGGATAGGGTGCCCAACAAACTCTATCACTGGGTACCTAGTCATGGGAAACGTTCCAGAGGAAAACCGCGTAAAACCTGGTCCTCCTGTGTTCTGAATGACTATCGAGACGCTACTGGTCAATCCCAGTCTCTCCGTGCTATTACTAACACTGCAGAGAACAGAAATGAATGGAGACAGCTCACGTCGCTGCGAGCGAGGATACTTGGAGCCGGCCACTCGAATGATTGAGGAGACCGAACCAAGTATCAAGTATCAAGTAAGTACCTTTCCGGCTACGTGAGGCTGCGTACGTGCGCGATGTACAGTCAGTGCCTGACAAAGTTCTTGGTGATGCCATCAGCCCGCTTCGCGTTGTTACACGGTCGCTTGTAGTGGGAAAACGGTAATGGAAAACGAAGATACAGTAAGAGACGCGCAACCGTGACCAATCAGGGCGCTAGTACGTGCTGACACATGAACTTTTTGCCGCGCGTTATGCACCGTGCGCGTCTCCTTACTGTATTTTGCGTTACCGTATTTTGACTGGTGGGCGGACTCTAGTGCTAACGGACTCTTTATCTAAATTCAAGGCGGACTCTATATCTAAAAGCGGACTCTTTATCTACAGTTAGACTTTGAAAAAATTTTAGATAAAGAGTCCGCCCAATGTAGACTTTTTAGACATAGAGTCCGCCCTGTGTAGACTTTTTAGACATAGAGTCCCCTGGTACATTTTGGCGCCAAATCCCCCAACCCGGACTCTATGTCTAAAATCCTAAACCAACCCAAAACCTAACCCTAACCATAAACAATCGAAATCCGTACGACATATTGGCAGGACATCCGACAAACTGTGCAGTGTCCGTCCGATCTTTCTGATGCATCCACTGAGTCTACTATCCGTACAGTTTGTCGGATGTCCGTCCAGTCTGTATGATGTCCGTCCACGGGC
Organism: Hormiphora californensis; assembly: GCA_020137815.1. Taxonomy (NCBI): domain Eukaryota; kingdom Metazoa; phylum Ctenophora; class Tentaculata; order Cydippida; family Pleurobrachiidae; genus Hormiphora; species Hormiphora californensis. Next base: position 5,345,432 of record CM035350.1, read on the forward strand.
AAGGTTAGAAACTATCGAATTCCGTACAAGAGTACAGAGAGTGCTATTGTAAGTACCCTGCGTGTACGGAATTCGATATTTTCTAACCCTGGCCTCATAGAACGGAAATAGAACGGTTTGGACGGAATTCGATCGTTTCTAACCAACGGAGTATGAATGGTTAGGGTTCATGTGTTGTACGGAATTCGATACTTTCTAACCGGTTAGGACCTGTACGGAATAGGAACGATTTGGACGGAATTCGATAGTTTCTAACCAATGGAGTATATTTTGGTTAGAGTTCAAGTGTTGTACGGAATTCGATACTTTCTAACCAGGGTTTTGTTGTACGGAATATGAATGATTTGAACGGAATTCGATCATTTCTAACCAATAAAGAATCATATTGTTAGTGCTCAGCTTAACACCAATGCTGATCTGCCAGCCAAATTTGGCCAAATCACCATTTATGCCAATCTAAGTGATTTTTGACCTGTTTGACTTCATTTAAAGAGCTGAAAGTTATCTTCAGATGCCAAGCACTGTCTGAGGTCATTTATGCATAAAAATTTTTGGGATTTTTTAGTCATATATGTCCAAAATTGACCAAAAAACGCTATATTGGCTCGATTTTGGCCAAAAAACTTAATAAAAGTAAGTAGTAATAAGCGGATAACTGTATCGACAACATTAATGCAACAATTTATTCGATTAAAAACAGTTAAGATATGACTTTGTTACAAAATTGACTTTTTCGACCCGAAATTGCACTTCACTATGAAGACGGTACAATAGGCTAGTACTAAACAGTTAAATGCAGTCTGAGTGATAATGTGTTTTACAAAATTCCAAAAAAATTACACCATCTGAAAGAGGACGTTGAGACGTGAAGGTTAGGCCAGCTTAACCTTAAAAAAAGTTAATTGATCAATTAGATAACTGATCAATTATGTCCAAAATTGACCAAAAATGACCTGGTGTTCTGGAAGGATAGACTTATGTTATGATCTGAAAATTCAACTAAAAATTACATAGCTGGATAGATAATCCCTTCTGTTCCCTTTTTCCGTTCTTAAAACTTCAAAATATTCAACCACTAATTAGCAGTGATTAACTAAAGTAGCACTTAAAAATAAAATGTGTCGGATTTCCGTACACTGTGTTCCTAACCGTGGGCCTGGCAGGAAATCGATTGATCTTAACCGCGCCCTCGCTGGCAGGAATTCGATTGTTTATGGCCCTAACCATCACCCTAACCCTAACATCGAACCCAAATAATGGCCCTAACACTTCCAAATTAGTATAGAGGTACAGCAAACTCTCGTTTCCGGCCTAACGGCCGAAATCTCGAGTTCGCTGAGTTGGCAGACTCTATGTCTAATTTAGATTTATGTAGATATAGAGTCCGCCCTTTGTAGACTTTTTAGATAAAGAGTCCGCCCTGTGTAGACTTTTTAGACATAGAGTCCTCCTAGAGTTTAGACTTATTTGGACTCTTTATCTAAATCTAAATTTAGATATAGAGTCCGCTGTAGACTTAGAGTGTAGCACTAGAGTCCGCCTACCATTTTGACTGCAAGCAGCACTGTTACTCAACAAGCTTCGTTTGAGCTGCGCTTCACGCGGCTGTTAGTAGAGGGGTGACTGCGTCACCAAGTTCAGTTCACGACACATTAGATCCATTTGATTCTTTACCTATGACCCAAAGCAACTATTTTTATAGTCCCGCCGACATCAAACAAACTAAAAACGTGATTTAAAGGGGGCGCGGGACATATACTGTTTGTCTTGTAGCAACTACTACATGCATATAAACAGGGGGAGGACATAGTCATTCTATTTTCTTTTGAGTTTCATTTTCTTCAATTCCCTTTTGGTTTTCCTTCTTTCTAGTATACCATTCTCACTGCAGTATCTCTCTCTCTATCTCTATCTGGCCTAGGCAGCTTCCGAGGGTATAATGTCGTTACTGAACGGTTCTACTGAGAAGTACTTTGTTGCAGTATATAACAAGCTGCACCGGCCCCGATACTCGGTATGCAGCCATAACGAGATTACCCCCCCCAATAGCCTCCAGTTCGCCCCAGTTTTACATTTATCTGGCCTTTCTGTTAGTCTTAGTTTTACCTTGGAGTACTGCGTGCTCGTTATTATTTTCCGTGAGATATAGCTCCAAATCCTCTCTTCGCGTCAAAGAAACCCTTGCCGTTTTGCTGCGGTCGACAAAATAATCAGGCACACTGTATGCTTTTTAAATTATGGGATTATATATTATATGTACCAAGGTGGCAGATTCGCTAACAAATCCTGCCTTGAAACTAATGGCTTCGGAAGCACGGCTTCCCCCTCTAACCTAGGTCCTGGTCAGACTGACTCTGCGATACAGAGCTAGCTCTCCTTAGAACGTGTTTAAGGAAAAGACCCAGACCCATAAGGGTATGTTGTCGGTTAGCCTAATATATATGTCTAGTACGACAACTAGGTTGTAACACTGTGAGTAACAGCTAAGAATAGGGGATAGACGGGACCTCCCACATACACATATATGGGAAGGGAGGAAGGGAGAGGTAGGAATGGGTATGAACCTGCACCAGGAAGAGAAAGAAAGTTGTAAAGCTGATCCTATATATTCTCCGTATAATAGTTGGGGTATGGCCCTCATCACGTGCAGTTCAGTAACTTAGGGCAAACCTCCCAGTATTCTTTGGCACATGTGTATTGTGGCTTCTCTCACAAACACAGCACTCCGCGGCTCGGTCGAGCTGTTGGCAGAATCTCGGCTACCACTAATGTTAGCTTAGCTAGCTTCAGCAGCCTACTGTTGCAAGTGTTATTGTTTTGTGCACAATATTGGCGTGAGGAGGAGCTTCTCACTAGTATACGTGTTGATATTGTTCGGCAAGTGTTCTGTGTTAAGACTGCTGACCTGTAGTCTGTGCAATGACTCACATGTTGTCTGAGTACTCATCAACACATGTGTGTTTGGTAGGATTCAGGGCGTTCCTCTCTCGCATGGTTGAATCACCCTGCATCATCACCCTGCATGATTCATATGGTCAAGTGTCAAATTGTTTTCCCATTTGCGGATGATCTGTTCTTGTTCGACCTCTATTGCACATATCAGAGAGCTGGGTCACTGAGCCTGCTGCTCTACTAACATCTCCTAGACAGCGGAAGTGCTTACAAGGGGTAGGGGAGTGAGAAAGAGAGTTAAAAGAACAAGGAGGAGCCCGTAGTTCATACCGAGGCGCACGTGGGAGAAGCGGTCCCTTTTTTGATCTGTGCGACAGCCTAGTCGACCCATGCGGGCCGGGCCCTTCTGTTATATAGGGCAACAAAGGATGAATAACGCGAGGAAGTATTCGGTCAACCAAGTATAGCCGTCACTTCCTCAGAATTAGCTATATATACAGCGAATATGTAGAATTAGACACGGAGAAAGAGCTTGCAATCAAAGTATTTGAATGAAGTCTAACAGTACTCTACACGTGACGCGACGTACTACGGTGTCGGTATAAAAGTGTTCCGACTTCATTTAGTTTTACCTTGTTGTTGTTGTTGTTGTTGTTGTTTTGAGGTTAAATAGGACCGAGCAGTGAGCACCTCTCTCTCGTAAGCCGCTGCGCCACGTCAAGGCTCCTCCTCATGCAAGCGGCCGGTTGTTGTCGTTGTTGTCGTTATATATTAGTCTTCTGCAGAACTCTCATCCTGGTCGACTCTGCAGTTCCTCGCGAATCTGCTCCTTGATCTGCTTGTATCGAGCCATAATCAAGACGTATAGCGTCATTTCTGCAGAAGAGTATTTTAATTGTCCTGAGTTCTAGCACCTGCTCGATATATTTTGTCTCTGTATCTGCATTTGATCCATGCAATCGCTGCAATTGATAAAACGTGTAAAGTAGAGCTGCTATCGATCTGCGGGTCTTTGTTGTGGTCTGACGTGGAGTGGCAGTAAGAGAGAAAGAGGGAGAGAGAGGGACAGGAAGAGAGACACACAGAGAGACACACACAGAGAGATATTAGAAGATAGAGACAGAGATAGGGGAGGGAGACTGAGAGAGAGAGAACTGAGGAATTTCTTTTTGCACGCTAAATCGACTTGACCATGTGCGCAGGGCAGAATAAAGTTAGGTCTTTACTTTTTAGCTTCACGTTTCTCATTAAAGAGTCTTTAATAAAGACGATGCTGAATTAGGCAATTCTTAGAAAAAGATCCGGGGAGAAGAGTTTGTTAAAAACACCTCACATGGTTTCCTGCACGTGCAGCGGTACGTGGCGGTAAATCTCAATCATGTGTCATGTGATTGTCCCACCCACAACTATTGCGTGCTTAGGAATCTTCTGCTTCTAGAATGGACTAGGTGCACACAATAGGCCTATAAGAGAGAGAGAGAGAGATACGAGCTGCAGCAGTCAGCATGCTGTAGCAGTTGTCCTCCTATTGTCTACCTATCGTCCTATCATTTCATCAAGGAGTTAACTCAGAGAGGGTCGAACTCGAGTTGCAAGCCTTGTTCAACCCTCTATTAGTCCCACTGCAACAATTGGAGTTGCAAGCCTTGTTCGACCCTCTCTCTCATGAGGCCCACCAGACATTACAGTCATGTCAAGGAGTTGCAAGCTTTCTGTCTAACCTCTGCATCACTAGTCTAGAAGTTGACCTGTCTACTGCTTGGACATGTCGCGCCCTTTTGCATTCGCGGCCAAGTCTACTGCCTTCGATGAGTCGACCAGATTCTTTAGAACATCCATCCAAGTTCACTCATTTCGGACGTGTTGGCAGCGGATTACGGGGGACCGAAAAAATATTACTGCAAACATTACTGATTAATCAGTGAGTATTTCAAGAGGTAGACTATCCCATATTCACGTTTGGATCCATTGCAACCTATTCTCGCTCCGCGATCTCAGTCGCGTGTGACGTCGATCTCACTCAGGTATTAATGTGACCAATATTCACATATGATATTGTTCTTCCATTCTATCGAATATCAATTGAAGTTTGAATAATATTTATTCGGATCACGCAATGGCCACCACGGCGTCGGCCGTCGACCTAAATATCGTAAAGATTCGATTATTAAAGGAATCTTACCATGCACCAGAATGCCGCAGCTATTATAACTGCTCTTTTTCTAAATATCGAGATGCGTTTGGAGCTCCCATGGGAGTTTCAAGATCAGGTCACCCTGTATAATATTTCGTTTTCACCCATCCCCCTTGGGAGATCAAGGAGAGAAGCCATAGAGAAAGAGATAGAAAGATCACTGATCTGATCAGAGAAAAGGCCACGATATTGTTCCCGTTTGACATTGTTAGCACTACATTTAACTTCCGCCAGCCCGCTGCATGTCTATCCATCATTTGTCGGGATGCGATGCATGGGGGAGACTGGATCGAGATGATGATCGTATGGTCTGGGGGTATCACATTCCTAGAATCATCGCGGGTATCTTAGAGACTTGAGCTTACTGTCCGAGAATTGAACCAGTCCCCTATTATATACATATAATGATAATATGCCTTTTGGGTGTCAGAGGTTCCGTCATGACCGGGACTTCAATTTTAGTTTTGTCTAGCCTTGGATCATGACCGTCGATGGAGTCCATCAATTCATCCCAGACCAAAATGGGTCGAAGCTGCCTGCATGACCGACGTTGCATTCCCTAGAGGTGGGCGGTTAATTTGGATCGTTTCAAAAGAACAGGATGTTTGGGTATTTGAGGTAACTCCGCTATCTCTATTTCTTGTTAAATGCCTGAAACATGACCGGACGGTATTGCATTATAATGCAAGGTCTTGTATTCTCAGCTGACTGCTTCTGCCCTATCTTTGCTATCAGTAGGTATATTTTTATCTTTTTACTGCTCGACTCCGGACGGGTATTTCTAGTACGGCACTCCCATCCCGGATGGGCCATCTGCGTGGTGCCGACATGTTGTTGTGTTTCTCGCCGGTTCTAGAGAGAGGTTCTACGTATCATGTTGCAGAGCACTGTATTCCAACTACTCCACTCTACTTAATTGAGAGAGAGAGAGAGAGAGAGAGAGAGAGAGAGAGAGAGAGAGAGAGAGAGAGAGAGAGAGAGAGAGAGAGAGAGAGAGAGAGATCACGCTAAGAAGACAGTAGTGGTGCTGGCGGCGTCTGGACAAACGTCAAAGGGTTCTTTGCCGACTGAAAATCTAACGAATAACCATATGCTCCGCGACTGCTCCAGTCAGACGTCCGATTAAATTAGGGATAATGCTATAGCGGATCGAAGCCATGGGGAGATAGCGGCGAGAGAGATAGTTTTCACCATTTGTGGTGAGGTCATGTGTTTTAGAGAGATATATTATAGGAGCTAGTTCCTCTCGATTATAGCAATCTTCGTCCGGGCAGGAATGCAGAGGGTCATGGGACCTATCTGGGCATTAGCCCTGACGGAAGGGTACCCCCTCATCCTGTGAGAGGAGCTTTGGGTTCATTAGGTTCCCCATTCGTCACTCTGCGTCACGTATATATAAACGAGCCGCTGCATAAGGAACTCATCACATTATGAGACTTGTTGTCCCCGACAATACCTGCTAGCAGATGATAATGGAGGCGGATAAGAACGATGTTAGCTTGTGACTAGTTGATTGAGAATCATGCTAATGCCTCATCTGCATTGAACTTATTAGCCGGTGTCATAGCGTTTAAAAAAGGAAAGTATAAACTATAGTTTATGGTATTTGAGTTTGACTTGAAACTCCATTGAACCTTGCCTTGATGGCCTCGCTTGCGTAGTGTTACAAATTTGATAATGGGAGAGAAAGAGAGAGAGAGAGAGGGAGAGAGAAAGAGAAAGAGAGAGAGAGAGAGAGAGAGAGAGAGAGAGAGAGAGAGAGAGGGAGAGAGAAAGAGAGAGGAGACAAGAAATAATTATGCTCCTTGTTGTTCGCACGTCTTGTTCTGGCTGGCAAAATGCCACAAGACTTGGTTAAGAAGCTCCCTGAAACTGTTATACATATTTTATATAATCCCTATATGAGGGGTATTTAAAAGGTAATTTTACTGAATCCCCCACTCTTTCTCTCTCCCTCATGTTCTGTCTAAATTGCTTTTTGGCCAATCAAATTCAAGTGCTGCTTGTCAAAACTACTAGTCACACTACTATAGTCACACGTTACAGTGCTGCTTGTAGTCAAATTACCGTAATGAAAATACAGTAAGGAGACGCGCACGGTGCATAACGCGCGGCAAAAAGTTCATGTGTCAGCACGTACTAGCGCCCTGATTGGTCACGGTTGCGCGTCGTCTTACTGTATCTTTCGTTTTCCATTACCGTTTTCCCACTACAAGCGACCGTGTAAGCCTGAACCCTTACAAAAAACTCCAATGACGAGCAATAGTTAGATCATATAGAGTTCCAGAGAGAGAGAGAGAGAGAAAGAGGGAGAGAGAGAGAAAGAGGGAGAGAGAGTGAGAGAGTTCTCCAAACTAAAACTCAATTAGTGGTGCTTTAGCCATGAATTAGAGACGCGTTGAACTTAGAGTCGCGTGACTGTATAAATATAGGACTATATTTTGTGATTGACAGACTTCATTTTATTGTTCGCAGTATTATATATGGTACAGCTCCAAAAATAGTTTGATTGTCAACCTATCGAAGTTTTAGGCTGATATCTATTAATGTTTTTAGCATCATGTCAGCATTCTTTCTGTTTTTAACTACAGCAGCCCTGGTGGTATCTATCACTGGATCGAGAAGAATCCAAGGAGGATACAGCTCCAGCTACGGATTATCCCGATCAAGTAGGACACAACAATCTGAGATTAATTGTAGCATTGCAGTTTGGCAGCGGATTACGGCGGCCGAAAGGAAAGCCCGAATGAGAATCCCAATTTGGTTCGGGATTCTCATTCGGACTTGCTCCGTAATCCCCCGCGTTACGAACTGCATAGCACGTCTAATCTATTTCTTTCTTGCAGTGACTGAGCGAGACTACAACGCCATCAAGTCCAAGTTAGAGATACTGGAGAACAAGATTGATGGAGTGAAGGCTGACTATGGCTACGGCAATGTGTTTGCCATGCATATCCAGTCACAGAGCAGTCCTCAATGTCCCATTGGAACCTACGAACTATGGGACGGATATAGCCTCGTCAAAGCCTTTGTAAGACGTCTGACACACACTTTAGTGCAGTATTCCTTGTCCTGACACAGATCACTAGACAAGTACTCCTTGTATTACTTTATTCTCTTTCTTTCTGCAGGATGGTTCGGGATACATTGACTTGTCAGATCCAGGCTCCTGCATGCAGCAGTTCGATCCCGTCCCAAATGTGCTCTGCAAGGGAAAGAAGTGCAAGCTTAACGGGAAAAACTGGAAATCCACATGGCTCTGGGACAGGTATATATAATGGCAGTTGTTGAACTTCCTGGTGGCAACTTGTTTCTTTCGAAACAGTTTTAAAGCTGTTCAATATTGCTCAATATATTTGTTCTTTACAATTGTTCGTGTTTTAGGCAAAACGAATCAGAGGTTATGGCCAGTAGATGTTGTGTATGCGAAAGCGCCAAGACTCTCCTGGTGGTGCACTCCCAAAACCAAACGGTGCCTTCCTGCCCGACCGGATATACCTCTGAGAACTTTTGGGCGGGATACAGCTTCATCTCGGTACGTTATACAGTGTTCTGCCATTCGCCGACTATAACGTTCCTTCGAGATCTACAGATGATCTAGTCGGCCTGATCTACTAAGCTGATCTAGTCGACCTGATCTCGCAGAACTCTCAAATAATGCTCTTTGTTTGGAACTCGATAATCCCATCTAATGTCTTAACCCCCTATTTCTTTTCAGACAGGACAATCTGGAAGAGTAAGCCTCTCATCCGTTGGAAGCTGCTTGCCCTACTTCGATTCGTCGCCCTTCATTGAATGTAACAAACGATCGTGCAAGGTATGTAAAGAGTTTTCTTGAATATTTCCAGACAGGGCCGGGGATTTTATGAAATTGAATAGAATATTCTTCCCATGACAAATTATTCGCACTGGATGTTTTCTCAGAAAATCAAGCTGAACAACGTGTGGTTGAGCGTTGCAGGGATCACGGATGCGGAAAAAGAGACAGTTGACAGCACGAATGCTTCTCAAATGATCAGCCGGTGCCGGGTTTGTGCACTTTACACACCGAGCTTGTGGCCGAGGAAGCGAAATGTTAGGAACCATGATTCTCATCATTATCTATTCAACTAGCGGATCAAGCAGTGTTATATGTTGTGTTCGTGTTTAGCTGCGTGCCACGTCTCTTCTAGCGCCATGCTACTAATAACATTGTTAGTTCCTTTTTTAGCTATCTGAGCTCAATTGCAATATATATCCGCTGATTATATATGCTGTATGATATATGATTATATAAATAGATATCCCCCGGCATTTATATATAGCATATCTCAATATGCCTGCCATATCTAGAGATGTAACATAGAGAATTCTACAGAAATTCTTGAAGTAAAAGCTAGAACTTTAGATCGAATTATAAAAAGAGAAAGAGTAGAATAGTGGATTATCCCCCATGACGAAAGACCGGTGAACTCTGCAGAATCTCACCACGGCAGATTATATCACTCTTCTGCATTTGAAAATTGAGTTCAGTCACAGATCAAATTAGTTATTATACCGGTCCTGAAAGTAGCGACAAGAGGGCTGTATATTGTATGTGTGTAGGAAGTGTGTCAGAGTGAAATTGATAGGACTCAGCCTGTGTTTGTGTGAATTGAACTTTGAAACTCGTGCACGTGCAAAAGGGGTACACGTGTACCCCTCTTGCACGTGCACGAGTTTCAAAGTTTACTGGAAAGCGCGGTCGAGAAAACAGATAATATTAAGAGAGGGACACTGTACCCACGTGTCAAGTGTGTGAGTTTTTCGCTGAGCGATCTATTATTACTATCCAAGCGATAGAGTTTGTTATTTATAAATCATGTATTTACTCTACATGATTTGCCCTGTGGGTGAAGGATCTTTAATACTTTAATAGCTGATCTGTATTCTCAATGAGGAGCTGCTTTATGTTATACAGTCGGACCCCGATTTAACGGCACCCTCGGGGGAAAGGATTTTGTCCGTTAAATCGGGGTGCCGCTAAATCGGGGGCCGTTAAATCGGGGTCCGACTGTACTTGCTGCCTCGAATAGTTAGCTGTTAGTGGATGTAGTGCCCTGTAATAGTAAGGCGTCTACTGTCTAGGTTGTAGATAGAGTTGCTTACAAGAATGCGGCTTGATTTCAGATAAAATTCGATTTGCAACTGTAAACTGTATATTCAAAAGTGTCGGTTTATCTCTTGCGAGTATAGTGTAACAACAAACGGGATCAAATTAAAACGCGTTAATGTCAGCTTTATTGTTTAGAAACCCTTGCAGTTTTGAACTGAATCAATCAAAGAACCAATCATTACCAAATTGTCTCATATAAGACCGTCCTCTTCGCACGACGAAGGCCCGGTGCGGCTACGTGAGGCCGCGTAGCGATGTACAGTCAGTGTCTGACAATTACCAAACCAGTCATTCAAAACATCACGACTAGGACACCAACAAGTCCTATACAGTAGAAACTACACGCTATCAAAGAAAAGTCTCTCAATCAAGATCTACGTCACACATGGGGTTCCTAAAGACAAAGTCTCCATCATCATCATCATCATCATCATCAGCTTCTTCTATCTCACCAGAAACCCACGGGTCATTAGAATCATCCACCACCTCAATGGTCTTAGATCGATCCCTGTAAAACTCAGCTGGGGGACGATTCCGATTGAAGAACCCCACCTTGTAGAGGACAATGATAATGAGGGAGAGAACACATAGACCACCCGATATCGAACCTACAATGATCCAAAAACTAACAGGTCGGGAGATTTTCCAATCTCCGATTATCCTCAGTGGTGCCGTCTCTGGGCCGGTCTCACTATCCAGGGTGATATCAGCACCTTCCATCACCTCAACCCAACTCCGAATACCCAGATCACCCGTCATGGGCTGGGAAAATGCTCCCTCCCATAACCTGGATATCAACCTGAAACCGGTGGTACCACCCTTCGGTAAGCTCTCCAGGGTGACGGTAATGTTCCGGCAGATCAGGTTACCCACTCCGCACTTGAAAACTCGGTTCGTGGGATCAGGACCAGGATCTGATCCCATCAGTGTCTGGTGGAGGGACCATGATGATGGGGTAACCTGCTGCCTAGACCCATCACACCGACTGGGGATATTCAGAGTATTGAGAGCACTGGTATTAAAGGTAGCATTTGTGTTAGGAAATGGTTCGATCCTGTAAGGGTAAACAAGAAAATGATCTGAGTTGTTGAAGTGAGTTGGGATCTCCAGGATGACCTTAAGGCCACTTTTGTCGATGTAACCCGGGCCAAAGTTGGTGGGTGCCACCACAGTGTCCAACTCCTGTCCTATGTCAGGGGCACACCGGGGTATGGCAGGACGGTCGTCATCTTTTCGAACCTAGACCACGTGGGGATAATAGGGCTTGTCAGGAAACCATATAATACACTGTAAAATGATCAAGGAATCGGGATCATTGGATCGTTGTACATCACATCACATCATGCAGAACGAGGAGAGAGAAACATTCTGTGGGCCAAGGACGTCCGTTTTATTGATGTAGCATGAATCAACGAAAAGTATTGATAACACGATGATATATGATTTCATTATAGGAATTAGGAACCTGAAATCAGACAAGAATATCCAAACAACCCCCAACATCTCCAATATATCAGACAATAATCACTAAATACGTTGGACACGTCGTTGAACACATTGAACAAGAATAAACCTGGAAAGTGGTAGTAGGAGGTATGAAATAGGACGATAGCTCCAGTCTGACCAATCTACGGACCTGCACCTCATGTTTTACAAGGTTATTGTCTGGGTTCAGGTCTGTACTACCCTCCGTTATGAGCTCCAAGCGAACCTCAAACTCGGTTACCTCTTGCTAAAATTAGGGCGAATGAGCTTGTTTTAGGAGAATGGTGGTATAAAACATGCTACAGAAACTATATATATCTTATTATGACAGAGTTGCATAACCACATGGAACAGAAATTTCAGAAATGTTAACATCTATTATTCTGTCTGGCGGCGCCAACCCGATCTGAGAATCAAAATGCGTGTACTGCTGAGATGAGTGGAGAATGAGTGGAAAATAATATCAGTAGCAGGAACGATGAGCTACCGTAGAATAGCTCGACATTATACCCTGGCTACTGCTTATTTTAACCTATTCCTGGACTTCAGCTGTCCAAACATTGCCCCTCATCCAAGTCATATATCAGTTAGCAATCATATAGGAACCGACCGAATCAGGAAATACTGGTCACTGATTGGCTGATAACCAGTCACGTGACCTAAATAACGAGTTCTGATTGGTTGTTTACTTAATTCGGTCGGTTAGCAATCATAGCTAGTTATATATTCTAGAAAGTTATCAATTAACATTCTCAGTGTTTTGCGGTTATACGCTGTTTTAGATCTCTGCAGCAAGCATTATGCAGCATTCACACTTCAACATCATCATATTGAATAAAACCTGTTCCTGCGACCTGAATATATCTCTCCCTCTCTCTAAAATCTTCCGTTCTCTTTCTATCCCTTATATATCTCTCATCGGAGAATCGTGCGGATCTTGTGGTTTTCTCATTTGCATGCATCATATATTCTGTCGGCAATGTAGAACTAAAACCAAAATTTTCAATTTATAAACTTCTCTAAGAAGGAGACCTCTAAGAAAGAGACTTCGTCAGAGGTCAGAGCAGTGACCTGATCCTATTATCGAGAACTTTGGTCAGAGCATTGGCCTGACAGAGGAGTATATATGGGAGGGGCAAGAATTAGGGGAAGAAAGATTTGTCCCTAAAATTACCTAGCAGTATCACTACAACGTTGGCTGATTCCCAAAACTATATATCGCTCTCGGGTATCAAAGACCCGAAAATTATATATCAAGTAAATATTAGGCTGTCCAGTAAATATTTTTAATATCAAGTTGGTATGTGGGTTCTTGGCGGCGGTACGAGGCCGGACAGACGAATGACATGCGTGGGAGCTACTGTATCATTCTCCGAGAAGGACATGTATATATAACTAATATAGAGACACCAAAATGGAGAAAGAGACACGAGGAGAGTGATAGACAGGGGCCGACAGAGTGATATATTATAGCCTAGATAATCAGATAGGTATGAGGTTTTATTTATTCGGTAGAAAGCCAGAGTAGATTTTCTATTCTAGGTTTATAGATTGTATTGCTCTAGACCCTGCAGGTTCACCAGAAAAGGGTTTGAACAAAAGAAGGGTTTGATTTGCCCCAATATAGCACTATAACCGCTACTCTTACATTCAATACCCCAATATGTGACCAATACAATCTACATCACCCCCTCACTAATTGATCCTAACCTGTACTGCAGACACATAGAACTCAACGCTGAAGTTAAATGACTCAGTCCTGTTGTTATCCAGGGCGTTATCCAGGCCACAGTAGTAGCTGCCCTCCAGAAAGGAGGTACAGATGGACAACCTCGCCCCGTTATCATCACGAACCTAGACAGCAGGGGAGTTATAATAGTGGTATCTTGTTTACCCTGTAGGGGAATTGTTTTTTACTCTCAGCTTCTCCTAAAATAGCTGATGAAACTATACGATACTATATCGTAGTACATTAAGGTCTCCAATACACAATATATAATAGGTTTAGAGGAAAGAGGATCTTACCTGAGCAATATGTACTCGTGCGGGCATGGTAATAACAATGTGGCTACCGAATGGCTTGCCTAGGGAGGTGTTCCGGGTGATGGTGTAGTTGGACCAGGTCAGTTGGGTGTATCCGGGGTATAGGACATCTTTCCGGGGTGCTGTACTGTCCTCACTGTCACTGCAGATATAGTTCAATAGATATTATTAGGGTATATCACTGCAGTTTGTTGTTTGTATTACTTGTAGGGAATGGGAATGAATCTGGGGAAGGACTAAGAGCTGTTATAATAGCACGAAACCATGTAATCCTCAAAAGAATTAGTTGATGTATTCTGGCAAAGGAACAGATCTATTAAATAGCCAATCGGCAATTACCTCTGGAACTGCATGCCAGAAGACTCAAACATCAGGTCTGTTTCACAGGTTGCATTGCCACACGATGTCTTTATCTTGACCTGCAGATGACATGGTGGTGAACACACAATCAACCAAATCAAAGGGCAGGTGAGTAGAACTTCGCTCCTAATAAAAGGCTGCAATAAAAGGCTGCATTAAAAGGCTGCAATAAAAGGCTGCATTAAAAGGCTGCATTAAAAGGCTGCAATAAAAGGCTACAATGGATCACGCATCCAATTAGACTAAAGCAGGAGATAGACCGAATCGTCCTCCCCTAATAGTGTTTCGTTTCACGTATCGGTCTCTACCATAAGCAGTAGAGAGACCGAATCACCCGCCCCTAATTATAGTGATTCGTGCCATGTATCCAACTAAACCATAGGTGGTAGATAGACGGAGATAGAGAGTTAGAGAGGTGAGAGTGAGAGATGCGAATCATGGACGACTAATCAAGTATTGTATCACGTTTCATGATATCCTCTAATTAATTAAATGAAAGGCGGTTACCTATAATTTGACCTAATCGGTGCCAATACGTGATTACTGATTTTTTTAACCGTTATTCGCCAATAGTCTTTATGTACACAATTCAGTAGAGCGGAATAACACATAATACTATGATAGGTGAACCGAGTGGTTGGGTGGTTCACCTGTCATTGTGCTACACGCTCAATCAATAAATCTACCCTACCTCATTAGACCAAGACTCTCAGTAGTTACTGACTACCTCTACTGAATCGTGGATCGATACAGAAAGACTAATGGAGAATACATAGCGGTAGAGAATCACGTATCAGGACCGATGAGGTCTCATTGTCAATTGGTAACCACTTTTCATTAGAGGATACCATGGTACGTGATACCATACCGTGATACCATACCGTCTCTCTATCGCCTATGGTCTAGTTGGATACGTGACACGAATCACTATAATTAGGGGAGCGTGTTTCGGTCTCTCTACAGCCGATACGTGATACGAAACACTATTAGGGGAGGACGATTCGGTCTATCCCCCGCTTTAGTCTGGTTGGATACGTGATCCCTTGCAGCCTTTTATTGCAGCCTTTTATTGCAGCCTTTTATTGCAGCCTTTTTCTGCAGCCTTTTATTGCAGCCTTTTATTGCAGCCTTTTATTAGGAGCGAAGTTCTACTCACCTGCCAATCAAAGAAGGGTATATCTAGCAAAGTATATGTTCCACACACAGCTGTATACCTGTGAGGTGTCATGGGAGGATCTCGACTCGTTTAATGTTAGACGGCTCCTGAACTGTCCCGATGGTACGACCGATATCTCTGATTTTATCACAATCAACTGTTGTATACTCTTTATCGCTTTCTGTTATAGTGGTGTCAAATAGTAGTGATATTATCTAACGGTGTTGAATAGAACTGTCGTTACTAAGCTTGCTTGTTTCTGACAATCGATAGTAATTGTTAAAAGACAGACAGACAGACAGACAGACAGACAGACATGTTTCCTGCTCTTACCGCTAAGTAGACCATGGTCTGGCCACAATACTCTTTAGACTTTCCATACTCAAACCCGGCTATTTCCTCTCTTGTCGTGAAATTTCCATCTTCAAACTTTGCCCTCTTTGCAAAGAAGCTGTACTCTACGTCCAGAGAGTGATTGACAGCCATACTGAAATCACAACTAGAACTTATAATTTCTAGATTTTTGCTTTTCGTTCTTGTTGTGTGTTCACTGTTTATCTCCCTAACAGTCAGCCTTGCCAGGACTCGATTATGCTATAGTGATGTGAATCTTAGAACTTTTTATAGCAAAGACAAGTATTGAGAGACCGAGGAAGAGTCAATAGTCATGGGGGATTGATGTGTCTTGCTCCACCACCATGGTGGCTTGTCAGACTTGTTTTCATGCTCCTATCTTTAAAAATGTATTTTTAAGATGCCAAAAACGTGTTTTCAGTTCATTTTTCAAACAACTGTAGCAAAAATATGAATTCGACTTGAGAGCTCAAATTGCATATTTGAGGTCTCCCTGGCATGGCCTACAACCCTACGGTGAGAGATTTCCCTGCACTCGACAAAAAATTTCGGTCTGCGTCTGTCAGAGCATTGGCCTGACCCATTCTCGCTTCTCTGCACGCGGAGCGCGCGAGAACTGTGGTCAGAGCATTGGCCTGACAGGTCTGCGTACCCTTAAGAGGTTGTCATTTATATTGATATATTGATAGATAATACATATTGATAGAAACTGATTACTAATCTGTCAGGCCAATGCTCTGACCACAGAGAAACGAGAATGGGGGCCAATGCTCTGACAGTTACTAATTGAACTTTAAATATCAAGGTTCGGTAAATTCGACACTGTACCTGAATGACGTATCAGCTAGAGCGGGTGCAAAGTTCTCCGGTTTGTATGTGAGGCAATATGAAAGTGGGAAACATGCCACATCCACATCCACACAGGTATCATTCTTATCTACCAGAGATACTGCTGAGTTGTTTACTCTCACATTAACTATCGGCAGTGATCTGATAGAGAGATGGTATTATATATATTTTACAAATTAAAACAAGTCGGTTTTACCTCTCTCGTCCTGAATAGACAATCAACATGGTATTTATATTTTAGGGAGATCCTTCACATTCTGCAGTGAATATATAAATCCAATTCGGCAGAAAGTTTTAGGACATGATGTGTAAATTTTCGCCCCATTCCCCATTTTTTATGGAGATTATTCACGTGGAAAATTACTTTGGTTGTGTGCATGTGGAGGGTTGTCACCTCTAAAATTAGAGAGGGGAGGAGGAATTTCACATGTTGCCAACCTGCCCTGCCCATCTCGCCCGCGACTACTGAAGTGACCCTGAACCGCACTAAGTAATCATGGTAATGACCGTTGCCATAACAACGTGACCCAAAACATACTCAACCTGAATCCCAGCCGAAACAACACCTTCATTTGAATATATTAAAGTTACGGATCAAGGATGTAGCATACTGATCCTAGAACGGCCCTGAATAATAATTGGTACCTGAACAAAAAGGCAACGTCTGAGTAGGGGGCTCCAACGACAAAATCTGGCGAGTTAGTGTTGTCAAAATCGGCTCCCCCACTGACACTCAGCCCGAACCCAAACACAGGCTTGCTGAGAGGTAGGTCCATGGAAAGTGGGGACAGAACCTGGGCGGGACGGGGTACATCGATGATGGAGTACCTCCTCCGACTTCCCATGTAAATGTATACTTTCCCAGCGTCTGGGGATAGATCAGCCGGGGCACCAATTGCAATGTCGTCCAGTCCGTCTTTGTTAAGGTCCCCCACCACAGTTATTGTAGCACCAAACCTGTCACCTGAATACCAATTATGGGTCATATCTGGTGCAAAGTTATAAGATCAAAGGTTCTTGTTGCCTTTACTTTTAGGAAAAGACCATACAACTCGAGGAACGTGTGGGACGTTACTCTATAATAGTGGGCCATTATTCCAGTCAGGGCTTGGGCACGTCGCGCTATACCCTGTTATACGTGGCTGAGTTTTAATATTTACCTGAATTTTCGCCGTATAGAAAGTAGCGTGGAAAGGTGCCCTTATTATTATCGACATGGTTCACCTCGTACATTGCAACCCTGCCCTTACTCCATTCTCCCGTATTCCTGTTGTCATACCAGTGGGGTGAGCCAACAAATACCTGGGAATCGAGAGTGTGTGGGTGATCCTGCCAGGCGGAGTTAGACAGGGGTGAGCCCTGTGATTAGACTCGAAATATATTCCTATTTGCAATATAAAAGCGATTCTTCTGAAAGGTTTTAAAATATATTAGGATAGAAATGAAACCACACCACGCTCACCTGGTTCTTGTTGGGCGTGGTAGCCCCACACGCCACAGCTGCACCAGCGTACCCTCCAAGATCATATGTTCCCCTGTAGTTGGCCAGGACATAGGGGCCCAGCACAAGGGTGGAGTTGTCCCTCCACTTTAGGTAATCCACCCTTCCCTTGGCGAAGTTGGCCCGAGGAGCACCAACAAACAGAAAGGTCTGCTTTGTGGACTTATCATAACATGATGCCTGGCTGTATCCAAAGTAGTCTAGGGCGCTAAAGTACAATGGTGCCCCTATAAACGGTCGACCCGAGGGGGATTCAATGTTCGACTTGGTGTGGGTGTCGTAGATGATCGCCCGACCTGTCCATGATCCGAACCCTGCTCCACCTACGGTGATGTGATCTTGGCCCGTGTAAGAGGAGCTTATACCTGCACTGCACCTGTGGGTAGATTAAGATGCTAATATATGCGGTGGTGTTCGTTCTAGACGAGAAGAGAGGGTCAAGACAGAGCATAAGGAAGTGTTCAAGAGTAATTGGGTTTACTTAGTACATTGAAGGGCATTGTATCAAGAGGAATTACTTCCTAGTTAGATACACACTCCATTATACCTGTCAGTGTCTGTTTGTTTGGTAAGATCCGTTTCCCCGGGGTTTTGTGTCACCTCCCTACACAGGTTAGGAAGGAGTTCCACGGTCCCAGTAGATGCGGATATCCTCCAACATCGCCCAAACAGACCCTCCTTGAACTCCTTGGGGATGAGGTTCTTTTGACGCCACGTGTACCTAGGCAGTTGTGTGTTTGTTATGTTCTAATTGTCTAACAAGTTCTAACACGGAGAGGGAGGATAAGCGGTAACTCATCCAGTTCTTGGCTAAATTGCATGATCTTGGGCTTGTTGGAAGGAGAGCATTGAGTTCTTTCCAAAGAGTTCAAGAAAATTGGCATTTGGCGAAAAATGCGCGAAGTTATGGCTCAAAATAAACGTTATTTACACATTTTCCAATGTGTTTTGTACGTACTTGTGAGCGCAGACCACTGCATCAGAAGTGTCCCTGTCAGTGGATATTGTTGATCCACACCATTGACCCTCCTTCACCTCCCCCTTCTTCAACACGCCATCCTTCTCTAACGCCACCTGAACACACCGCTCCTCAGTACAATTGTACACCGCACCCCAACCCACCCCAACTTTACCTCCGGGCAGGGTCGCATTGGCCTTGGGGGCACCCACCAGAACCCAATTGGCCCCCTCTCTACCCCGCTGGATAGCCGCGGAATACCCAAAATACTCCTCTCCACCTGTGTTGGGATCAGGGGGCTGCAGGAGAATAGGGTCAATGGTGTCCACATTGTAGGATGTAGCACCGGGGACAAGCAATACAAACAACAAAAGCAACATATTGTCGACTCAACATATCGAGTAACCCGAGAGCTTAGGCGTGTATAAGCTTGCCTTATCAACCCTCTCACACTTCAGGGGTAGGTACAGTTGGATATATTGGCAGTTCCAATACATGGTGGGCTAGTTCCAGTTTACAGCGGGCAACCTGTTTGAGAGCTGTCAGCTGTAGAGGGTTGGTTTGTCTGTCGACATCATTCCAGAGTTTCGATTCTGTGACAAAAATGGAATTGGTTTTCCGACGTCACCCTACTAAAATATAGTTCGACGCGACGCGCGATCGATGAACGATCGATAAACGATCGATAAACGATCGATATCGATCGTTTATCGATCGTTCATCGATCACGCGTCGCGACACGTCGAACTATATTTTAGTAGGGCACTCGTGACGTCATTTACTTATCACAAAAAGCCACCTCCCTTTCCTCGACATGGGGTGGAAATTCCACTGGAATGAAATCGAAAACTCAATCTGGCTTTTTCCGGGCGGGTTTCCAATGTGATTTGTAACTTGAGAGCGAGTAACAGGAAGACTTCATTTTGAGAAAGGTTCTACAGCAGCGTTACAGTTGATGCTCCCCCTCTATCACGATCACTCTATCTTCTCTATCTTCTCTCTCTCTCTCTCTGTATAGGCCTCTATTCACTCTCGGAGTGGTCGGATGAATATTGAAACCCAATACTCCCATTTTCATTTTCTTTGAGAGTTGTTTCATTTCGTAGATCCATCACCAGAAGGGTGCAAACCAGCTTTTTTGAGTAAGATTACTCTCCACCCCTTACTCAAAGTCAACAAGTTTAGGTGGGGTTTTGGCGCATAAAGTATTTTATGAAGGAGCACTGTTGCTTACCAACGCACTAAACCACCGACTGAATTTGTAGCTATGACTTGGTTGGAGGACAAGATTGCTGGTTCCACAGTGTTGATAGTGGCTGAGAAACACTGCAGTGATGTCGATGCTGCCAAGGATTTCTGCTTGAAAGCAGGTGAGAAATTGTAACGAATTAGAACAACTATGGTTTTGGGCAAATGCCAGTAAGCCAGTTGTTGGCAAATCTCTTTTAGGATTTACGGAGGGGGAGATTGTTTTCGAGTTGGTGGAACCAGTAGCCATGGAGGAAGCCCAGACGCTGGCCAAAATCAAGGCATGTCCGATTGTCTGGGTTCGAGAAAACGTAAGTATAGTGGACACTAAAAAATAGTCCCTTTAGGTGTGTCAGCAATGGTCAATGGCTGATTCTACAACCCAACCTATCCCCGACAGCTGGTGGGTGATATTAATGCAGTGAGGCAGTCCTGGTTTGAGGGAACCCTACCAAAGGCCAAGTATGATATGATTCTTGCTGCAGCTGCTAAGGATATGGTAGCACATACCTCCCAGTCCAATACTCTGGTCGTGTTTTCTAAGATAACATGCCCTCCCTGCACAGAGGTCAAGGTAAGAAGCGTACCAATGGCCCAAATGTAAATTGGCCACAGTAAACCTGTTACCCATTCACTTATCTCAGAAAATGTGTGACTTCTTGTTGGAGATTGGAGAAGAATAGAAGATAGTACCCGAATTCTTTGCCCCCCTCCTGGGTCCCAATAGTACATAATACATATATTGTGCCCTAAGTTCCTTGCCCCTCCAGATAATGTTTGAGGATGCTGGTTTCACGAAGGACCAGACAAACATTGTAACCATCAGTAACTGGCCAACCATGGAGCACATCCAGGATCGGTGTAGAGAGGTTACCGGAGACAGGGGCACTCCTAGAATCTGGATCGATGGAAAGGTAGTATACTTAGTTATAGTGGGGTAATAGGTCAGGGAACCCGGAATAGAGATGAATGAATAGAGATGAAGCATTTGACATGTGTTTTCCTTCAGATTATGGGTGGATTCAAGGAGATCAAGCCAATGTTTGAAGATGAAAGCCTACACGAGTTAGCTGAGAGCCTGGCAGGAAAGAGTGGTCCTATCTCTAAATAGGGAATTGTAGTGAATAATTATTGAGAGAGTCCTCCTGAATGTTTTCGGAGTATTTTCAATGAATTTTAAATTGTTAGTTCATATCAAAGATTGGATGTCTTTTCTACTCTCATAATATCTCTCTCTTTTCATTCGAGACGTGGCTATTGTAATATGATTGAACATTGAAACTCAATACTCACATTTTCTTATTTTTCTTTGTTTGAGATCATGAGACTTGTTTCGTTTCGCTAATACATCACCTGGGTATCTAATATGAACTACAATTATTCTGTTACCTATATCCCAGAAGAAAATGATCAATGTTGTATTTATGAGATAAAACTTGATATCCCCTACTAAAATATAGTTCGACGCGACGCGACGCGCGATCGATGAACGATCGATAAACGATCGATAAACGATCGATATCGATCGTTTATCGATCGTTCATCGATCACGCGTCGCGACACGTCGAACTATATTTTAGTAGGGTCTGTATGCGGATTTTGTAGCTATGACTTGGTTGGAGGACAAAATTGCAAGTTCTACAGTGTTGATACTGGCTGAGAAACACTGTAGTGATGTCGATGCTGTCAAGGAATTCTGCTTGAAAGCAGGTGATCAGAAAGTAGATACATATTCCGATTTTTTACCCGGATGCCATCCAGATTTGCAAAATAGGGTTCGCAATACGGATAAGTCTGTAGCATGACGCTTCAAATCTCCCAGGATTTACAGAGAGCGAGATTGTATTCGAGTTGGTGGAACCAGTATGATTTGATTTTTTGATTTGAAAAGATATCATATAAACGTACAAATTGCACATTAAATAAATACCCGACTGACTCTTACTAATAGTTTAGCAGCCTAAGGCGCGAGTGCTTACGTCTTAATAAACTCATTTAAAAATATTTTAAAAAAGTAGCTATAAGGCTAAAACACACTCTTATACTAGTTGTAAGCTAAATTTATTTCACTCATTAATAATAACAATTATACTTAATACTTACCCTTGATTCCCAATCCCCTACCTCCCTCCCCCATGAACCATACCCCGAATTTAACGTCATGTCGACTGTTGGGTAGATGTTAAGATCAGTTATAATTCACATCTGTGGTGCGGGTCCACCATCTTGTTTCAAACTGTTCAACACCACTCCAAACCTTCAATTTGAGTACAATGTAAGCTATGTGCGGAAGAAGGACAGTTACTGTAAAGATAAAAGTAGAGAAAGGGGCCCACACCACAGCAGCGAATTAAGTTATGTCGTGTAAGGCTTTCCAGAGATGGTCTTTCAGTCTAGAGGAAAATAAATGGTGTTCAGCTGTATTTCTCAGTTCTTTAGGAAGTAAGTTCCACTCAAGGTGGCAGCGATAAAAGTAACAGTTTTTGAACAGGTCTACTCTGGGTTGTTCGGTACATATAATGTCCGTACTGTCTCGTTTTGTTTGTTGTCTGGTGGCACGTCTGTCATGTAATTCCGGATTGTATTTTTGTAGGAAAGATGGGAGTTTTATAGGAGACGTCTCATAGAATATTTTATGGAACAATTTAAGATCATTATATTGAAATTTTTGAGTCATTGGGAGTACGTCAATCTCCCTGAGTTTCTTTATATACGTATCTAAACTATAACTGGTATCTGTTTCACCGAATATCCATTTTGTGGCACGTTTCTGGAGTCGTTCAAACTTAAGCAGACTTGACTCACTTTGTGGACGCCATATTTGGCTACAGTGTTCGAACAAAGATCTAACTAGACTAATGTAGAGGTTCTTCTTTTTAAGGGGACATTTAACTAATACGCCTACACGCTTCACCAGTCCTAATCTTTGAGAAGCTTTGGAAACAACATTTTTCTGGTGTTCGATTGGCGACAACTTGTGATTAGTTGAGACTCCTAGATCAACTTCATTTTCACATAATTTGATTTCATCTCTGCCTAGGTGATAATTTAATTGACGTTGTTTAATAATTTTAGTACACCTAAGCAGCTTACACTTTTTAGGATGGAATATCATTTTATTATCCTTTGCCCATTCCACTAAACTATCGATGTCGGGCTGCAAACTATCTTCTTCACTATTTATAACCCGCCAAATTTTCAGATCATCTGCATATAGCCTAATTTTAGTTAGATCATCTTCTCTTAAAACATTAACAATATCATTTATGAATAACACAAACAAGAAAGGGCCTAGTATTGATCCTTGTGGAACTCCACTCCTAACCTCTACCCATTCTGAAAAATCCCCATCTAACACAACCCTCTGTTGCCTACCAGATAAATAATTCATTAGGAAACGCAACATCTTACCTCCTAAATTAAACTCATTTTTCAGCTTATTTATTATTACATCATGAGATACACTATCAAATGCTTTCTGAAAGTCAAAGTAAACTATATCAGTTTGATTTCGGTTATTTATGTTCAACGCTAATTCACAATTAAACTCAATCAGTTGTGACGTACATGATTTCAAGGGTACAAAACCATGCTGGTAGGGAGTTATTTTTTCTAGACAGGCTTTATACAGGCGTTCTCTTACTAATTTCTCAAAAACTTTCATAACAAGGCAAGTCAGGGATATAGGCCTATAATTCTCAACGCATGATCGTTCCCCTTTCTTGTAAACTGGGACAACGTTCGCGGTTTTCCATTCTGTTGGTATACATCCCTCTGAGTATGATTTATTAAATATAAGGGTGAGTGGATAAGCTAGGGATTTATGACATTTCTTAAGTACAACACCGTCAATATTATCTGGACCTGTTGCTTTTGACGCATCCAACTTTTTTAGAATCTTTAGAATCTCATCAAATCTAAATATCTCAGAGTTAAAATCATTAGTGTGATCTCTATCAATATCAACAGTTTCTTTGTAGGTGCTAGATTCAGTGAATTGATTACAGAAAAATTCATTGAACATTTCACATTTACGACGACTCGAAGAGCTAAATTTATTATTAAAGTATACTCTCTCAGGAATTCTAGTGCTATTCGTTTTGGACTTTACGTGTTTGAAAAATTTCTTTGATACATTAGCATTTGGTGTAAGTTCATCTATAGAGGAAAGCTCGAGAAAGGATGTTTCTTTCTCTATTGCTAGTGTTCTGTATTGATGTTCTTTGAGTTCGTATTCCTCTTTAGCAACAATACTATCTATATTTTTCAAGAAGGCTTTTCTAGAGTTATCGAACGATTTCTTAAGTTGGCGTAGTTCTTCATCATACCAAGGTGGCTGTGATCCAATTTTTACATTGACTAATGGTACATTATGACGTAGTGCAATGTCTAACCTAGACTTAAAGACTTGTAGGGACTGCTCTGCTGATCAGCAGAGCAGTCCCTACAAGTCTTTAAGTCTAGGTTAGACATTGCACTACGTCATAATGTACCATTAGTCAATGTCTGTCGACAGATCCTTGAACTGTCCTAACCAGTCAATTCCTAAAAGCTCTTCATTTAGAGAGTCCCAATCAGCTTTTCTATAGGAGAATTTCTTACAATTTTTATACTTAGGGCGTGATTTTTTGAAATTTATCTCACATTTTAGTGTAAGATGGTCCGACTTTACAAGACTATTCTCTTCGAGCAAAACATTAGAATAAGTAGTTTCTATGTTAGTAAGTATTAAGTCGAGAATATTTCCATCCCTATGCGTTGGTACATTAACTAGAGATTTTAGGCCTAGAGATAAAAATAAATTGATAAAACTCTCATGAGTACTATTATTTGACACTGGGACGTCCCAGTTATCCACCGAACTTAGGTTTAGATCCCCTATAATAGTGAGATTCTTAAACTTCTTGGCAAGATTAGTATAGTAACGTTCCGCCTCTTTGAAGTGTTCCGATCCAGAATAATCATATCTATAAAATGTCGAGATACAAATGGGTGCTATATTTTTATGCTTTAGAAGAATAGTAACTATTGGTAAATCGGTCTTCGTTTTAACTAACTCTGTCTCAACTCCAATATTGTTTTTACATAGTATTAAAACTCCTCCACCTCCTTTTTTACTAAAAGTTTTCATATCCTTCTCAGTGCGGTCTTTTCTAAATATAGAGTAATATTTATCTGATATAAGTTCCCCTTCACTAATATATTTATTCAGCCAAGTTTCATTTAAAACAACGATATCGGGCGAGTAGGTGAATAAGTATGCTTTTAGATCCCTAAGTTTAGAGGCCTGAAATTCAGGCTGATCCCCACCTATTGTGTGCATCTTTATCAGACCGTTAACATTACAATACACTAAGTTCAACTTTTTATCAGGCCCTGGATTAATGATGTCAGGATGGCTTCTCAGTAGTAGCATTTTCGCTAACGACATAACAAACATAACAAGTATAGTATATCTGCATCTGACTTTGAACAAATTAATGCCTGCAATCCTAAACTTTTTATAACATCGATATGCATACTTACTATATCTCATACCTTTGACTAAGAAGAGGAATAGGACACAATTAGCATACCAAATATATGATGAGTTTAGATCAAAAGACACAAGTTGGCCTTCTTTTCTGAACTTGACGGGTGGAGGGGTACTCCTGAGCATTATTCCTAAAAGAGCTATCATTAGAATTGTGTAACAAATATATATGAGGAAATGATAGATTAGTATGTCTGTCGTTTCATTGTATTGTCTTTTGTTATTGTCGGTGTTGTCAATTTTTATCCTTTTCCCCCCAGCCAGACCCCCCGCAAAACCCCCAATAGCTTTTCTGTATTGTTCGACACTGATCATTGAATGGGAATGGGTTTAGGGTTCAGGAATGGGTTAACAAATGGGGAAATTGGGGGACAATGATGAAAACTCGGCCCCCAAACCCCAGAGAATTGTTATCATTAAATTTCATATTATAAATCAAGATATCAGTTAAAAACTAACTCCTCATACATAATCTCATTTAACACATTGTACCCATTACTGTTGAGGTGTACTCCGTCCTCCGAAAATAAAACACTATTAAAATTAAGTTCATTATTTAAAAACTCAATTGTCCAATCCGAAACTACACAATTCAAAGACCTTCCTACACTCATCACAATACGATTGAACATGAACACGTTACTCGCTATCCAACCACTATCAGGTCTGAGAGGGATAACCGTAGCGAGAACGATCTCGGTATCCTCCCCAAACCTTCTCTTAACCTCCCTAACTAAATCTACATATGCCTTATACACACTCCCTTTTCCCTTACTCGACCTTACAAACCCTCCCCAATATCTGATGTCATTGGTCCCAAACGCCAAAATAACCTTATTAACCTCTAGACATGGGTGCGTTACTTCCAGTCCTTTCAACATATCCATAGCCAAACTCCCCCTCCAGTTCTCATTCGGCCTACAAAGTCTCGCCCCTGAAATCGAGATGTTCACTAGCGCCGGGTCCTCGTGGATCCACTTCGTCATACTGGTTCCTAGTAGAAGTGTCCTTGGTGTCAGTCTGGGGTTCGGCAGTGTTGGTGTTGGTAGAAGGGGCGATCTGGTAGGGAGTACAGAGTTCTCTTCCTGATACCCATCTACGGCAGGCGGCGAGGTTGGCGACAAAGTCATCTGTGATGCTGGAGCTTCCACCCGAGACGGGTGTACTGCGAACTGGGGCACCTTCTGGGACTTAGCTGGGGTTGGTGCAGGTGGAGTTGGTTCTGGAGGCGATGTTTTGTGCCTCTTCCTAAAAGACAGGGCATATCTCACGCCATGCTCAACCTTTTGCGCACGGTGCTTAAAGTGCTCTTGGCACCCTGGCTTCATGGTGTACGCCTCACCATCCTTAGTGGTTATAGACAGCTTAGGCCGCATCCTGCCATCTCCAAGGTAGGGAATGAAATCTACAGCACCGTCGTTGCCGACGGTCACGACGGTGATGGGTGAGTTGTCCACCAGCGAAGTCTCGAAATCTGAGTGGTATCCCACGCCGTCCCCTTTTCTGTATCTAGTGACTAGGCAGGAGTTAAACTCAGTCCCTTGTTCCTTGTTAATCCTCCCCATCAGGTTATCGATGTTCGGGTATTTAGCTATGTCCTTGGGTGCCAGGTCCACATTGGCCCACCCGTAGGGACACCCAGTGTTAGTTAGCCAGGTATTCTTGCCAGTTAATCCTCCTACTTCCCATTTCATCATCTCGAGGTCCTCATCAGAAACATATCTCCCGTGGTGGGTAACAAACTGATTCGGATCCTTTTCTGGTACTCCATCTCTCTTACGCCTCTCTAGCTCCTTTTGTACAATCTGTATAATCCTCTCCAACACGGGCGATGATACCCTGGTAAAGACTTCCTCTAGAGGTGTGTTGTCTAGAATCATGTTGGAGGCGTTGTTAACAACCATTCCTAAAACTCCATGGCTAAAACAGGCTGTTAATCCAAGAACATTGCGTCCTCAAATTAATTTGTTTAAAGTAGTGCCGAAAAGCCCAAACGCTGGAGGAAGCCCAAACGCTGGAGGAAGCCCAAACGCTGGCCAAAATCAAGGCATGTCCGATTGTCTGGGTTCGAGAAAACGTAAGTATAGTGGACATGTTTTGTAGACTACTTGATCATTGATTTCTACAAAAAATAGGCTACAAAATCTCAAAACACATGTTTGAAAAAATTCAAATTCACACCCTATTTTTGCAAAACATAATCTTTTCCCTTAAATAGCTGGTGGGTGATATTGACGCAGTGAGGCAGTCCTGGTTTGAGGGTACCCTACCTAAGGCCAAGTATGATATGATTCTTGCTGCAGCTGCTAAGGATATGGTAGCACATACCTCCCAGTCCAATACTCTGGTCGTGTTTTCTAAGACACCTTGTCCACCCTGCACAGAGGTCAAGGTGAGCACTGAGAAGATGGGAAATATATAATATGGAACTTTGTAGACAGCTGCCAATAGAATTGGTTGCACTGTCAGACCTCGTATCGCTGACCGGTCAACCCCCCCCAGATAATGTTTGAGGATGCGGGTTTCACCAAGGAGCAGACCAATATAATTACGATCAGTGGATGGCCCTCGATGGACGCCATCCAGGAACACTGCAGAGAGCTCACTGGAGAGAGGTGGGCCCCCAGAGTGTGGATAAACGGAAAGGTATCACATAGTAGTTTCCCAAACATTACAATAACTGTTTGTTGGGATGATATCTCCTTCCGGCTTGATCAATCAGGGACAAAATGAAAAACGGTGTTTTATTAACGTTATTATCCGTTAATAAAACACCGTTTTTCATTTTGTCCCTGATTGATCAAGCCGGAAGGAGATATCATCCCAACAAACAATTATCATGCGGCTCATAAACAATTATCCGATACTTATCCTGTATTACAATAACTGCTATGACATAATGAGAACCCAAAACATACATCAGTATGGGGTATTATCAAGAATATTTTCCCAATATTTTCTATTATTAGGCGATGGGAGGACACAAAGAGATCAAGCCAATGTTTGAAGATGAAAGCCTACACGAGCTAGCTGAGAGCCTGGCAGGAAAGAGTGGTCCTATCTCCAAATAAAGAGAGGTTTCAGATTCCCCAGATTGTTAATAACTTTCCAGCTTCCAAATGTGATAGACCATTATATTAATTTTGACAGATGTCTGGAAAATCGGAGAAATCATTTTTATTGGGTTGATGTAAAATAAAAGGTTTTATTAATTTACAGTTATGACTACACAATGTAAAAACGTGTAACTATTTACAATCAAGGACAGCTAAAGATGTTGACTCATCTCGTTATTACGCAGCCTAGTGGATGTGTGTGTCAATTGTGATATAATGCGTCATGAGAGTACTATCCTATATCGCATATACATAAGACCATATTATATCATAGGTTGTGTCGGTGAGAATAATAAAAGCAACGAATCAAATTGTTCTGGCAAGTGTGATGACAGTACGTGATCATGCAGTGCACATTTTACACAGTGCCATTGCACATGAGACACTGGCATATAATGTCCCTCCATATCCCATCGGTCGCGGGGCGAGATAACTTTTCGACGCGTAGTACGTGCTTTATGCGTCCTCTCTGAGGAAAAATACAAGGGATAATAAGGATAGATAGTACACACAAAGGATAGTACTATCATAGAATCCTTTGTTAAGTGAGGGGGAAGAACAAAGAATCCTAGCTTTGTTGAAACATCTCCCTACCTCTCTCTCAGTGATGAGTGTTAGATTGTTGAGACTCCACCTGCTCCAGCAGCAGTTGTAGGGGAGGTGCAGGGCGAACAGAATGCGTTATCAGCCATAACCAAATGAAGAATGGCTGGGAAAAGGTGTTCTGCCTCTCCTAACAACACCCCAACCTTGTCCTGAACTTCCTTTTCAAACGAAATATTCTCATCGTCACTCTCCTGTACTTTCTAATGGATAGAAGATCAAGATGAGTTGGGGTCCGACAGCTTGGTCGGAGCTGACAAGGGTTCATGATGTTAGGGAGTTAAGGGGGGGGGGGCAAGGCTAAAAAACAGATCAAAAAAGCCAGATCGATCCCGAATTGTAGGGCGGGTTTGGCTTTTTTGGCCTTGAGGGCTGACCCCTCTTTTAAACTGAGACCTTTGGGTTTTTCATCATTATCTTATCTATTTCCGTTTCCCTCCCTGATCTTTCTAGCTCTTTCCATTTCCTTCTCTTTCTCACCGCGAAGGTGACACATCTAGCTACAGGGGTGGGCATAAAAAATGTCCGCCCTAGACTAGCATAGTTCCAGATATCGTAGAGGGCTAAAACTTGGCAGAGTTACTCTATGGAACAAATAAATAGGTTGACCGAAATTTCGGACTTTTAGCTCAAAGTTCTTTTTTTTATCGGAATGAACATTGTCAGTCATTCCAAAAAACATGAATTTTCGGTCCAGAAGTCAAAGAATGTGTCTATAGCGTTTTGCAACATGTTAGCTGTGATTTTGTCTGGTCCTGGGGCTTTGTTTGGTTTCATTGAGTTAATTGCGTCTTTGCCTTGCTTTGATTTCTGCTAGTTCAAATTTTAGGGGTTCTTTTTCTTCCGCGGTTTGAATTTGGCAGATATTGTTGGTTGCTGTGGTTCCAAAGTGTCTATCCCTCATAGTTTCCAGTGTGTCTTTTGCGTTTGTGGTGACTGAGCCTAGCCGTCGGCCTTGTATACACAGTCCAGGTTCCTATTTGAGTTCTTACATATTTTATTGAGTCTAGATATAGCTGGGGTACTTGCTATATTTTCCGTGAACTTTTCCCATGCTTCTTTCTTGTGTGTTCGTTGTAGTCTGTTGAGAATGTTATTCGTATTTTGTAATGCTTGTTGTGCCTGTAATGTTTTATTTTTTCTGTATTTCTTCAGAATTTTCCTTGTTTTGGATAGTTGTGCCTTTATTTCTTTGTTGTACTAGGGAGGCGGTTTGATTTTGTTAGTGTTATATATCAATATATGTATTCTGTTGTTAGGTCCCATGCCTTATTGATTATCTCATTTATAGTTTCAGATGCTCTGTCCATTTCGAACTTGTTCGTTGGTGTATTGTTTGTTATTTCTTCCAGTCTTTGTCCTCGGCAAGGAGTCGGACCCCGATTTACCGGGATGCTCGGGGAAAGGATTTTGACCGGTAAATTGGGGCCCGGTAAATCGGGGTCCGACTGTACAAGGATTCGAGTACAGCTGCTTGAATATACCGCAGGTCCATAGTAACAATAGAGTATGCTTATACTTCGTCCGAGATGTCAAAGTGACTTTATAGAGTTCCTTTGACAACTTTATCTGACAGCTTTGAAGCTTTGATAACTTTGTTGGGGTCTCTTCTTTGTTGCCCATGATGGACTTTGCAATCTATCACGCGATGTTTATCTGGACCACTGGAGCTATAGTTTCTGGAGGCCTGTGTCCAATAGCAATCGATAATGGATTTCTAGTAAGATCTTGCGGTTATCAACGATTTGATGAAGTTGCAGGGGAAACCTTCAAGATGACCTGTCTTAACTCAACCGCTACGTATTTCAAATTTATAAGAATTGAAACGTTCACGAGATCCCCTAAAGCCTATGTGTCCTCATTGTGCCCTAATGATTCCACCGGGTATCAGGCTTGTGGCGAACAAAATCAAGACACTACAGCACTCTTCCAAAAGTCCCCAGGTGTGCGGGAAGTTGTGTTACGAACGTGTAATGGGCATGTTCGAGTTTCACACGGCATCACAGACTTGTCCTAGTGCTCAAACCAGTGTAGGGTATGAAATATTCGCACTAGTGAGGGTGCGACCATAGAGATATGGATAAAGGAGGGAGGATTGTGTGACGGTGTTTGTGATGAAGTGGAATTGGTTGGGGGGAGGTCAGCAAAGTTTTTAACTTGTGTTGATGAGAGGTCTTGTAACGGACATAACTATGGTGTTGTTACTATAAAGAGGGTAGGGATTATTGGTTCATTCCTTTCAACAGTATATTCTCTCCCTCCTACCAACAACCCCGTACTATCACATGTAGAAGGCATCGTATGAGTCATGATTTTCCACTTTATAATGCATCACGTTGCTTCCTCCCAATAACAAATCCACCCGTTGAAATGGCTTCTATCTTCTGGCCCTTTATCTTATTGTGATAGCCGTTTAGACCAGACAAACTGTTCGGATCCAGCTAAGGTCGCCGGTTCGTGCCTTATCGGGGGGTATCTCTCTACAGTTTCCATTTACATTGTCTGTCAGGAGAATTCAATATTGTGTGATGATGAGATACATAAAAAGTGCCCAACCATAAGCAGGTATTGTACCATTCACAAGCATCAACTGTGCAACGGACAAGCTGACTGTGCTATGGGTGCGGATGAACAGAAGGAGGCGTGTTTAAAGCTCACCCTACGATCATGTGTTCGCAGTTTCAGCCAAAATCAGGGTCTTCTTAAGATTCCAGTGGACTGGGTCCAGGATGGAGAGGTAGATTGTCTTGACGGGGAAGATGAAAAGAATAACTGGAAAACTTGCGGCAAAGGCATCAGGAGGACAATCAAGTATTCGAAAAATAAATGTAGTAATGTCTTCCTTTGCAAACATACTGAGTCAAAATTTTTAGAGGCCGCCTTTTTATGCTCCTTTGCCTCGAACTGTGACGAAGGAGTCTGTCTCATTGGCTAAAAGTAGACCGCAAATAACCAGAAAATTGCTTGAAATGAGAACGGGAGTAGGAAAAACCCTCAGGAGTGCAGTTTGTGTGAAAGGCCTTGAAAATCTTCTTTTGCTAGCGGACCAAAGTTGTCAATCGTTGACTTTCGACCATCCATTTCATCAGTTCTTTGGGAAAAATTTTACAACAGACTTAGTTCTTCCGACAAATAAGCGTGATTGTAGGTACTTGTTCGGGGAAGCGTATGTGTTTTACAGCTGTTCAGGACTTTGCCACAACACACAGTGTCCCCTGAAAAGGCCCGTCCTTCATAACACTTGTAGCAACCTCAGAAACACCTTTTATTCTCTCAACTTACAGCTTGGCTCAGTTACCACTGTACAAACATCTCGCGAACGGTTCCATAATGACTTGTTTGTTTGTAAAAATACAAAATGCATCCAGTTCGAGAAAGTGTGTGATCTTGTTGATGACTGTTTGGATAGATCCGATGAAGAGGAATGTGTGAACAACTTTCAATGCGCCGATAAATCTGGTTTCCTCGCTTTGAGCCAGAAGTGTGATGGGACGATTGACTGCAAGGACCTATCTGATGAATGCAATGAGAGTTGTAGAAGAAAAGCCGTAAAAAGTAACTATATTTTAGGAATTGCATTTGTCATGGGAGGTGCAGGGTTTGCCCTAGCAACTGGAAGCCTAATCAAAGGTTTCAAAAAAATAAATAAAGTAGAAAAGAGTGGTCAACTCATCAATCAATCCATGGTCTTAATGATTACGTTTGGAGATCTACTGACATCTATCTATCTCCTTACCCTCACTATAATCCACCGAATCCATGGTTCCGGGTTCTGTGAGTATCAAATTGAATGGATTAGTGGAGTGGCTTGTACCATTATTGGGGTTTTGAATAGCACTGGATCATCCATTTCTTCCATTGTGATGGCTTTGGTCAGCTGCTTCCGACTCCATGGTACAGTGAAGGCCCTTCGATACCGCCGTTCAAGTAACGTTACGCTGATGCTGAAGATAAAATTAGGCGAACTACTCGGAGGCGTCAC
Organism: Hormiphora californensis; assembly: GCA_020137815.1. Classification (NCBI taxonomy): domain Eukaryota; kingdom Metazoa; phylum Ctenophora; class Tentaculata; order Cydippida; family Pleurobrachiidae; genus Hormiphora; species Hormiphora californensis. The sequence goes on from CM035350.1 coordinate 5,378,840, forward strand.
ATTATTATCTTTAGCAATGGCTACCCTCCCGCTGGTAGATGCTTTTGATGATTGGTTTGTCAACGGACTTGTATTTGATAAGGGTATCAAACTTTTTCTTGGAGTGATGGAAAAAAGTCAACTGCTGAGTATTTTCCGGGAGTACCATGGTAGTCATGAAATCACGAAGTCTGGCAATACTGTATCTTGGAACACATTCCAGGAAATGATCTCTGAGATGTTTTCCCAGGATTATGATCCGGTAAGATGCAAAAAGCTGTCCTTCTACGGCAACGACCCAGTATGCATGTTCAAGGCATTTGTCCTTCCAGATGATCCCCAGGTGGTCTACGTTTGGTTTTACCTCATCGTCTATTTTCTTTGCTTTGTATGTGTAGCAGTATGTCATATGGCGATTGCAATTCTCTCCAAAAGATCTCAAGTCCAAAGAAGCACCACGTCTAACTCGCTCAATCGCAAGGTCTCTTTGATCTGCCTTACTGATTTCTGCTGCTGGATGCCCTTTCTAATCTGCTGCGCCCTACACACGGCTGAGATTATGGATATGTCACCGTGGTACCAGATCTTCTCGCTCAATATTCTCCCCCTAAATTCGGTTCTGAATCCTGTTTTGTACAGTGATATATTTACAACGGTTCGAATTTACTTTCAAAACTACCAGATTTTCAGATTTGCTACTAAAGCCGCCCCTGAAGTTACTCCTGAAACCGCTCTTGAAACTGCTCTTGAAGCCGCTCCTGAAGCTACCCCTGAAGCAATTCCTGAAGCTTTTCCTGAAACCGGTCCTGAAGCCTCTCCTAAAGCCTCTCGAGAAGCCGATGCTGAAGCCGCCCCTGAAGCTACTCCTGAAACCGCTCTTGAAACTACTCTTGAAGCTGCTCCTAAAGCTGCCCCTGAAGCAATTCCAGAAGCTTTTCCTGAAACCGGTCCTGAAGCCTCTCCTAAAGCCTCTCGAGAAGCCGATGCTGAGGCCGCCCCTCAAGCTACTCCTGAAACCGCTCTTGAAACTACTCTTGAAGCTGCTCCTAAAGCCGCTCCTAAAGCTACTTCTAAAGCCGCTCCTGAAGCTATTACTTCTGAAGCCGCTCCTGAAATTTCTCCTGAAGCCGCTCCTGAAGCTACTTCTGAAGCCGCTCCTGAAGCTACTTCTGAAATTTCTCTTGAATCTGATCCGGAAGCTACTCCTGATTTGTGAAGCTGCCCCTGAACCGGATAGGACGAATCATCTCAAAGATGATTTCCCAATCAGAGATCCCAAAGATCTCCAGAATCTGATTCATACTTTTACTGAGATTCTGTGATTAAATCTGAACTATTGCCACATTAGTGATTACTTTTCCCCGGATCAACGCACGTTCTGTATAGTATTAGATGGTTTACTGAATGAAGAATTGGTAACGAAATTACACCTACCTTGCAGGCACGCTAAAACGCGATGCCTTACTACCGCGATGCCTCTACGAGCGGTAATTTCGTTACCAAAATTTAGAGCTGAATTCTTAAAATTATTTGTTTCTCCAACTCGTTGTTTGGTTCTTTTTTCAAAACAATTTTTATTGTACCGTGTGGAGCGTCATGCTCAACTACCGGTTGTACGACCTAGAGGGGACCTTAGGAAACTATGGAGCACCGGTGGGAAAATGATATTCGGAGGGCCTAAGACGTAAAATTGATAAAAAAGATAGCACCGTGTATTGTGGAGCGTTAAAAATGAAACTTTGAACTAATATTTTAGACCTCAAGTTAGATCAAAATTCATAGCAAATTTAGCCAAAAAGATAGTTTTCGGTAGATAAGTATCTCTGGCTATCGATTAGCAATGCCCCCCCCCCCCCCCTGAGCAGATACTACTATTTACTTGCCTTGTTCGACCCTCCCTCCCCGCGTTTAAACAAAACAACTATTTACTAACCTGGATTATATTGTAAGCCTGGATGAGTATCTCTGCTCCTATTCTCCTCTCCAGAGCTTCCCGGGACTGCTCTAACCGGGAGAAGACACTATCGCACTCCCCAAAGTCCTCACCCTCCTGGGAGCCGGCCTGGTCTTCTAGACAACTCTCGTTAAACTGGGGCGATTGGCTTCTTTGAGAGCAGTTCTTGGAGCTATCAGCGTCATTAATAGAACTTGTCTCGTCCTCTTGGTCGCTGAATGGCGACTTGCACGTTCCAAACCTCTCCTCATCTTCACCTGGGGAGATGGAGTAACCATGGTAACCATAGAGTAACCATGGTAACCATGGTAACCATGGTAACCATAGGGTAACCAATGGTACTACCTTACTAACCATAGAGTAACCATGGTAACCATAGATTAACGATAGATGTTATGATGATTCATGATTGCTATTCAATAAAATCAACAGATAGAACTTACTGGGTAGATCCTCCAGCACACTTTGTAGGCTCTTTACCAGCTCAGTATACTCTTCGTCCTCAGACTGGATAGTATCTTCAACGTCGCTACACTCCTCATTAATCTAAAATGGGGGGGGGGGGTATTGTGATTTGCCCTGCTCGATACTGTCTCACCCGGAACGGGGAAAATAAAAAGGGTTTGAACAAGACAAGTTGTGATCACTCTATTTTAGCAGATCAAGGTATTAGCTCACGATGGAAGTGGTACACAGCTGTTACCTCTTGTTGGTCGCTGGTAGTTGATGTGTTCTGTTGATCCCCTGCAACTAGAGGTGTCCGTGTTGAGGGAGTATGGTATTGTGTTCCCCCACCTCCAACCATCTTTACCGGGGTCCTCTCCTCCTCTTCCTCTTCCTCTATCCCCTCCTCCAGCTCCACATCCTCATTGTCAGATAGTGAAACTGCCGGTCTACTGGCCTCCTTCTCCGCCAAGTTAGGCAGGGATACCGTCCTCAACTTATTGACATCAGTGTCGAATGAACCAGTTCTGAGTCCGCTTAGTGTGGCCTCTTGTTCTTCACTCTGGAGACGTGCCAGGATTGCCTTGACACTCACCTCCCCACACTCAGCAGCAGGAGAGGAGGGTTGTATGGCAACAGGGGGGCTGGTACTGGAGGTGTTCAGGCTCTTCCTTCCTGGGCTAATGACGTGGCTCTCCTCATCAGGCTCATCCTCAAGTACTGCCTCATCCTTCTCTGTGTCGTTTGTTGAGCCTTCCTCAACTGGGTTGCTGTCAGTAGTCTGGTCACTAGTAACAGCAGCTACTGCAGCAGCGGCAGCAGCTGTAGCCGTGTCCCAGGCCCCGCCACTGCTGTTAGGGCCAGTTACTCGGATGCTGGCACATAGCTCCTCGCACGGGAGGTCATCTTCTATCTCCTCAGAGGGGGGCGCCTGGGGGTCATTTGGGGATGGGTTTAAAAAGTACAGTGAGCGGGACAAAAGATGAGAGAAAGATAGGGAGGGAAAGAGAGAGATAGGGAGGGAAAGAGAGAGAGAGAGAGAGAGAGAGAGAGAGAGAGAGAGAGAGAGAGAGAGAGAGAGAGAGAGAGAGAGAGAGAGAGAGAGAGAGAGAGAGAGAGAGAGAGAAAAGAAGAAGAAATACTAAGAAATGATTTGTTGTCATGGTATCATACTCACACACGATGCTATCTACCATGTATTCTCACCTTCTCTGTGATAGTCTTGGATCCTGTACTATCTGACGGTTTTATCCTGTTCGATTCATTCAGAATGTCTTCCATCTTCGAAAAGTTGTCGATGCCACCCGAAAAAGGATCGAAATCACCCGATTTATCGGCTGGTTTAGGGGGAGATTTCCTTTCTGGAGATTCCTTTCTCTCCTGATTTTCCAGGGAGGGTGTTGGTTTGTCTGGTGATTTCACGGGGGTACTGGGAGTTGAAATGTCTCCTGAAGTGGGGCAAATCAATATAATCAAGATCAAAAAGCGGAGAGGAGGGGCGAAGTGAGACCCACGCGGGAAACAGGGCGCGCGCGTTTTGTTACACACAGTGCTGACAATCAAACTTCTAATAATCTCGACACCAGTGTGCGCTAGTAATCAGGGTGTGAACTGCATGTCGTGTTTGCTAGTCGCGAGCGCGCTTGCGAGACAAGCAAACACGTCAAGGTTCATTAACAAGCATGCTGCTCAGTCATTTTAGATTTAATACACAATGTAAGGATACCATGTAATAGGTGAGACTCTTGCCGTCACCCTCGTTCAAGTCCCGTGAAAAACGGAGCATTGCACGCAAACTGATGCCCATTTTCCTCGCGTGACCCCGATTCAGCAGTTTGAGACACCAACTCTTTAGGGGGCCATATCTCAGGAACCAGACAAGATAGGAAAAATCGCCGTCTAACGAGGCGTACAGTTTTTAATCTAGTTTACCACTGTACCGGCCGTTTCACTCTCCGACCTAAAACAAAAATCGCAACCCCACAAAACTTCAAAATAATGAAATTCGCATCTCGCATGTCGTGTTGCATGTCGTGTTGCATGTCGTGTCATGTTATTGACGCGCTCGCGTTCAACTCTCACACAGCAGCTGCAGAACATGGCGGGAAACATCGAGGAGTAGAGAGAGGGTCGGTGCCGAATCAAATATTTCTTGATCTTGATCTACTCCATCTCTCAGCTATCCTACCCCTCATCAACTCGATCTCTCAGCTACCCTACCCCTCATCTACTCCATCTTTCAGCTACCCTACCCCTCATCTACTCCATCTTTCAGCTACACTACCCCTTATCTAGTCCATCTCTCAGCTACCCTACTCCTCATCTACTCCATCTCTCAGCTTCCCTATTAGGGAAGCATAGAGATGGAAACGATTAGGGGTAGGGAATCCCTATCCATAATCGTTTCCATCTCTATGCTTCCCTAGCCCTCATCAACTCCATCTTTCAGCTACCCTACCCCTAATCTAGTCCATCTCTCCGCTACCCGGCCCTACTCCTCATCTACTCCATCTCTCAGCTACCCTACCTCCCATTTACTCCATCTCTCAGCTACCCTACCTCCCATTTACTCCATCTCTCAGCTTCCCTACCTCCCATTTACTCCATCTCTCAGCTTACCTACCTCCCATTTACTCCATATCTCAGCTTCCCTACCTGCCATTTACTCCATCTCTCAGCTTATCCTAACATTCCTACCCCTGAGAGATGGAGTAAATGGGAGGTAGGGAAGCTGAGAGATGGAGTAAATGGGAGGTAGGGAAGCTGAGAGATGGAGTAAATGGGAGGTAGGGTAGCTGAGAGATGGAGTAAATGGGAGGTAGGGTAGCTGAGAGATGGAGTAGATGAGGAGTAGGGCCGGGTAGCGGAGAGATGGACTAGATTAGGGGTAGGGTAGCTGAAAGATGGAGTTGATGAGGGCTAGGGAAGCATAGAGATGGAAACGATTATGGATAGGGATTCCCTACCCCTAATCGTTTCCATCTCTATGCTTCCCTAATAGGGAAGCTGAGAGATGGAGTAGATGAGGAGTAGGGTAGCTGAGAGATGGACTAGATAAGGGGTAGGGTAGCTGAAAGATGGAGTAGATGAGGGGTAGGGTAGCTGAAAGATGGAGTAGATGAGGGGTAGGGTAGCTGAGAGATCGAGTTGATGAGGGGTAGGATAGCTGAGAGATGGAGTAGATCAAGATCAAGAAATATTTGATTCGGCACCGACCCTCTCTCTACTCCTCGATGTTTCCCGCCATGTTCTGCAGCTGCTGTGTGAGAGTTGAACGCGAGCGCGTCAATAACATGACACGACATGCAACACGACATGCAACACGACATGCGAGATGCGAATTTCATTATTTTGAAGTTTTGTGGGGTTGCGATTTTTGTTTTAGGTCGGAGAGTGAAACGGCCGGTACAGTGGTAAACTAGATTAAAAACTGTACGCCTCGTTAGACGGCGATTTTTCCTATCTTGTCTGGTTCCTGAGATATGGCCCCCTAAAGAGTTGGTGTCTCAAACTGCTGAATCGGGGTCACGCGAGGAAAATGGGCATCAGTTTGCGTGTAATGCTCCGTTTTTCACGGGACTTGAACGAGGGTGACGGCAAGAGTCTCACCTATTACATGGTATCCTTACATTGTGTATTAAATCTAAAATGACTGAGCAGCATGCTTGTTAATGAACCTTGACGTGTTTGCTTGTCTCGCAAGCGCGCTCGCGACTAGCAAACACGACATGCAGTTCACACCCTGGTAATACCTGCGACAACGTAGGTACCAGGTTGCAAGGTTTTGGCGGATAACCTTTCGAATAGATCGTCCGCTTTGCTGACTTCCCATTTCTTCCTTTCCTGAGATCGAGGCGAAATGGACTCGGGTGGTTCTGATGAGCCCCATTTCTTTCTCTCCTTACCAGCTGCAGTATTACTCTCCTAAGGGGGTTCATTGGTAAAGAGAGAGATCTACTGACTACAAACGGTGAGAGTGAATAATATACAGACCTCTGTTATACCAGTGTCTAGTGGTCTAGGAGAGGATAATGTATGTAGTATGACTATACTACTAGTATGTAATAACAAGTATACATTCGATAATGATCGCTGTGTACACACTTACAGTTGCCTAGCTAGATCGTCTTTACAAATGTAAAGGGAGGTTTAGAACATAACAAACTTACTGCAGGCTCAGAGTCTGCCTTTATCTTCGGAACATCAGCTCCTGATCCAGCCTTCACAAATGTTCCCGCTGGAGCGGCAGGAGGAGGGGGAGGAGGCACCACAACCTTCTCATCCTTCTGCGGGGAATCAGGGACTAAACCTGCTGTTTCACACCCAATAAACTTGTTGGCCGCCTTGCTAGGTTTTATTGGTCTCTCATCTCTCCCTACTACTGCTGCACTGTTGTTTACGACATATGCGACAGGTTTGGGGACAGGTTTTGGGGCGACTTTGCTGTTAGGTATTTCAGGTGATTTAGATATCACTCTGGCAGGTACTGCAGGTGGGTCTCCCTGTTTTCTACGCTCCAGCTGGGCCTTTAACATTGCTGCTTTCTCGTCAGCTTGTTTCTGCGTGAGAGGGGGGGGGGGTGCTTCACAGGCTTGGAGGTAAGACACAAATCACAACTCAAGATTACATTATACTTGAACACACACATACCCTCTCCCTGTGAACTACTAATACCTTGAGGGCAAGTATCTTCTTTCTCCTTACTTCAGGATCATAATCCCTTTCTCCATTCTTCTGTTTGTTCGCCTTCCTTTCCTCGAAATTGTTCCTCCGTATGGCCTCCAGTTTCTCCAGGTAATCCTGCTCGTGTCGAGGCTGGATGGCAACTGCAGCCCCATCAACCCGGGGTGGTCCAGCTGGCGGCGGGGGTCCATCTGTTTAGAGGTTCAGTAGAGGTAAGTGCAGTGTGTGTGGTTAGTAGAGGTTAGTGGGGAAACATTCAGCTGATTTATTGTTCGTCTATTTAGAAAACACCTGACCACCCACCTTGTTTCTTTTTGTTATCAAGTTTGTAATTCCAATCATTCACAGCCCACGGAGCGTTACTATGATTCTTATCATGGGCTGCCCGGGCCTTGTTAGCCTCTGCTTGGCGCTTCCTGCTCAGAAACTCCTGAATGATTGCCTCCCGTTCATTGCTATCAACTGGAGCAGGTGGATCTCTGGGGAGAGGGTGAGATATTGGATCTCTGGGGAGGGGGTGAGCTGTTGGATCTCTGGGGTGAGGGTGAGCTGGTGGATCTCTAGGAAGGGGGTGAGCTGGTGGATCTCTGGGGAGGGGGTGAGTGTGAGCTGGTGGATCTCTGGGGAGGGGGTGAGGGTGAACTGGTGGATCTCTGGGGAGGGGGTGAGTGTGAGCTGTTGGATCTCTGGGGAGGGGGTGAGCTGTTGGATCTCTGGGGAGGGGGTAAGTGTGAGCTGGTGGATCTCTGGGGAGGGGGTGAGTGTGAGCTGGTGGATCTCTGGGGAGGGGGTGAGCTGGTGGATCTCTGGGGAGGGGGTGAGTGTGAGATGTTGGATCTCTGGGGAGGGGGTGAGCTGGTGGATCTCTGGGGAGGGGGTGAGTGTGAGATGTTGGATCTCTGGGGAGGGGGGTGAGCTGGTGGATCTCTGGAGAGGGGGTGAGTGTTTCATGCATGATACGATCGAAATAAACATTGCTCCATTGCTTGTTCTTGAAAACCATCGTTTCATCTCAGGTGGCTATTGCACAGTAAGAAAGTACACATCAAGTTGCTGTACATGCTAACACTGAGATAGACTCGCATCCAGTGTGGTAAACTTACGAGACATTCTCCTTTTCATCGATTTTAGGTTTCTTTGAGTTTTGTTGATCCAGAATCTGGTTCACCCAGTCACGCTGAGCGCCCACAGCCTGTCGCTGGATTTGAGCTCTCTGTAAACGAAACCCCGGTTAGAAACTTTTGTAGCTATTCTGATTATCTAATACTGCATCCGAAACAATATTCACTAGTTTAAGTAATTGTGGACCGGTTCACGGTTGGTTATCAAACTTTGCCTTTCTCTAAAAAAGAAAATAATTTCGTAAATTTACAACTAAAAGCCAACCAGGTTCCATTTTTATTCACCTTTTGTCGGTCCTGAAGTTCAGGCCTGCTTCGCTCGTACATCTTTTAACTGCTTCTCCCTGTTTTCAAGTTCAGTTTGCCGCGCCTTTCCGCCTTCCAATCTCCTCTGAGAGCGCCTGGTGAACACGCGGTAATGGACATGTGATCATGATGACTTGATCACGAGACAAGGAAAATTAAAATCAGAAACTGAAAATGTTAAAAGCTGCAAAAATCAAAAAATATGCTTCAATCTAAAAAGAACGCCAGTTAAACTTACCTTTTCCGCCCTTCTTTTTAGGCGCCGCCCCATTTTGGTAGATTCGTGCACGAGCCTAAAGAATTAATTATGTGCATGCAGTGAATAATTAAAACATTTCAAATTAACATTCCCTTACCTTCTCTCTTTCTTCTCTCTCTTTTCGTTGGCGTTCTCTAATCTCACTGAGTTTGGCATGCAGCACTTCGCGGCTTTACCCCCGCTTTCACTTGACCATACACTTTTGCTGGATTGTGTTTTACCGCTGTAAGAGAGTGCATATATATGATTAATGCTTGTCAGTTACGTCAGGTGGCAGGGAGGAGTGTCAGGAGTGAGTGATGTCATCACTACAAGCTGGTTAGAGACAGACTATCGTGTACAACTCGACACCTATGATAATATTGAAATAGGTGAGGGTGTTTTTGAAGTGTTGCAAATTTACACGCGATCACTATTAGAATAACGTCGTGACTGCGGTACCTGGTGGAGGCCCAAAGGCAGCCCTGCCCGGGTTATTATTATCTGGATTCTTCTGCAATACCATGTTCCTATGTAGTACAGTGTGACTGAACTCCTCCTGAAGTATAGCCTCAGGGAGGGCTTTCTGGACTCGCTCAAATATAAACGGCATCCGTAGAATGGCGTTTATTGACGGTCGAGAACTGAAGAAAGAGAGCTTCTGTTATCTTCAAGTTGTATCTTCGAGTAGCCTCAGAATCAGGAAGCGACCGAATATTCGGTTCGGTTCGGTTCGGTTCGGAAATTCGGTGTTTTTTGGGCGGTTCGGTTCGGTTCGGTTCGGTAGGAAATTTTGGCCGAACCACCGAATTTTTTGGTCAAAAAATGCCCAGAAATCGGGCTTTTTCATGCAAAATTTTTCAATTATTTCACGAAAATTGTATGGATTTCAATGTCAATTTCGCCGTATTAACCCTATTTCGAATCGGTGGTGCTATGTGGAAATGATTTCGCTAGTTAGCGGGTTCGATATGGATTGATTTGATACCTGACTTCCCGTCGAATCGTGTCCTCATGAGAGGGTCAACAAATTAAGAAACTTTTTTTTCAAAAAATTCATGGAGAGCACCGATCAAGGTGTTAAGAATCATTCTCTGAAATTTTGTAAAAAAGTTTGGAAAATATTTCAAAGTCAATTTTATGGAAAATTTTCTATGTTAATTTTTGCGTACGAATCGTGTTTCGAATCGGTATTGCTAAGCGGGAGTGATGTTGCTAATTAGTGGGTCCGAGATGGATTATGGTGATACGTGATCCCCCATCAAATCTAATTAGGAAGTTTAGGGGAAACGATTCATGTTTCAATAAATCCTGCTAATTAGCGAGAGCACTGCCGCATAGCATCACTGATTCGCAACACGATTCGTACGGCAAAATTGACATAAATTTTTTTTCCGAAATTGACTTTGAAATATTTTACAAAGTTTTTTCACAAAATTAAATGTTTCTCTAAAAATTCATGGAGAGCATCGATCAAGGTATTGAGAATCATTACCTGAAATTTTGTGAAATTTTTTTTTGTGAAAAATATTTTAAGTAAATTATGGTATACGAATCGTGTTTCTAATCGACAATGCTAAACGGGAGTGATGTTGGTAATTAGTGGGTCCGAGATGGATTGTGCTGATACGTGATCCCCCATCAAATCTAATTAGGAAATTTAGAGAGACACGATTTATGGTTCGTTTAATCCTGCTAATTAGCAATACCATTCCCGTATAGCATTGCCGATTCGAAACACGATTCGTACGCAAAAATTGACATAGAAAATTTACGATAAAATTGACTTTGAAAATTTTTTCACAAAATTGACTTGAAATTTTTTCAAACATTTTTTAACAAAATTTCAAAGAATACCTTGATCGGTGCTCTCCATGACTTTTTAGAGAAACATTTATACAGAAAAAGTTTTGTATGGTTCGGTTCGGTTCGGTTACCGAAATTCGGTTCGGTTCGGTTCGGTTCGGTTCGGTAAAAAAGTTTTTCAAATTCGGTTCGGTTCGGTTCGGTGGAAAAAAACCCGGTTCGGTCGTTTCCTGCTCAGAATTACTGACAGTGCAAGTATTTGGAAATTCTGCGTGTAGAAAGAATTTACATTTCATACATACAAAGCTTTTACCACCTCCTTCTCCACTATACCTGGGTGCCCGTTCAAATAGTTTCGAGATGAGACCTCGGAGGTTCCTGCTATAACGAGTGCTGACCGGAGGATAATTTCCCCGAACTATTTTCATCACTAGATTCTTCATGTTTCCCGCTTCGAAGGCATGTTTCAGAGTGGCCAACTCGTATAACACACAACCAAGGGCCCACACGTCACTGAAATCACACACTGGATTACCTAAGGGTTTATAAAATGCCAGGTTCCACAGTGCGCAGGTACCCAAATGGCATACCTTTTGTTATTGTAGGGCCTGTTTTCACAGATCTCTGGGCTCAGGTAGTAGGGTGTACCAATGCAGGTTCGAGCCAACTCTGCTGTGTTTCGTAGCACCCTAGAAGGTAAACAAACAGAATGAAGAATGAAGAAGTTGAGGATTTCGGTATTAGCAAAGAGAATTTGTTAATGAAATTACCCCTCTGTTATGGTTCACAATGCAATAAAAGGGGTGACTTCGTAACCAAAAAGAGAATGGTGGTTCTAAACCAATTGTAGCTGTAATATATAACTAACCTTGATATACCGAAATCGCCCAGTTTTGGTGTCAATTTACCATCCACATTTGTGAGAAATATATTCTGTGATTTGATATCCCGATGCAGAATCTTTCTGTCATGAACATGCTTTATTGCTAAGCATATCTGCACGAACCAATCAAGTATCTGGGAGTTCGGTGAGTGTTAATTCGATTAGTGATTATCATAATACCCACTCCAATCATCTGATTTATTGAATCAATTGTTCTTAACCTGATCTTCAGTAAACAGTTGCCCCTTTTGTTGGTTGATTTTGTTAAACATGTCACCGTCCTCACAATAGTCCATTACAATTGACAGTGCACCTGATGTCATGGTAGTTGAGGTTTAAGAAACAGTTATTTTATTGCATTTTGATCTTGTTGGATTTGAGAAACGATCTGAGTGTTTTCAGAGAGTAAATCATTTAGGGATGTTTTGCTTTTCTATGTTGCTTGGCTACCCATTAAAACCCGATTCCTTTTGGTGTCCGAGTGTTAGCTCATTTTGAGCTAAAACTTTGTATACAGTGCTAAATTTATCATACCCAAACCCATACCCTGTGTCTACCTTTTTCTTCGAAAGAATCCTGGTATGTTACGATGTTGGGATGGTTCATTTTTGAGAGGACGTTCACCTCTTTCCGTGCTTCATCCTTCTCCTTTTGAGACATCTGCAATGGAATTACTGGCATCAGTGGAACGCCCGAAAAAAAGGGTCGAGCTAGAGAAGTATAATGCGTGTGCTGACTGCATATGTAACGCAACGTAACGACTTAATTAATAATTATAGTAATTCTTACCCGTGAAATGTTGATCTGTTTAATAACATATTTCTTGCCATCTTTCTTGCTTTTAACCAGAAGAGCTTTCCCAAAGCTTCCCTCGCCAATGTGGCGAATAATAACAAATTGATCCATTCTATAAAGACATCCTATGGGGTTTGTCATGTTGGAGATACAAATATAATGATTCCCTCCGACCAGGTTTGAAGTCCTAGAGCCTGGAGGAAAATCTTGGGTGGGCGCACATGAAGGAGGCCCCAGGCCTGCAGCGCTTTTTAGGGCGCCGTTACGATATGGGTGTTTACAAGTGCACGCTGCCAAAGAATCACCCTGCTCTAAATGGCTTTAACCACTCAACCAGGGACGTCGCTGGGACTGCGGCCCAGCGCGTACCTGTGCGTCCAGGGGTCTTGGGCGACAGCCCGGGTCAGGGGCGTGGGGGGTGAAACCCCCACATGCGGGGCCCAGGGGCGCGGCCGTTTTATGCTAATTTTGACAATCCGAAAGCGCCGCCTGAAAGACGAGATTGAACGGAAAAGAAATTCAGAGAAAATTTAAAACTTTTTACTGACAACTTCAAAAAAATCCGACTTTAAAATTTCGCGCGCGAAAGTAAGACGCGCAAATAAATTACGCGCATTAGGTTCCCTCTAAAGTACCACTGCGAACCCAATATTTTTACACTTACCGCAATCGATGTAAAATCCATTCCCGAAAACCTTCGATTCTATAATCAGTGGCCCCTTTAGGCAGTAACGAAAGAATAATTCACTTAATTGGGTTGTGTAAAACATAATGAAGGAAGCTATTTACATATCTAACATGTTTTATACATAAACTTAAAGCGTTACGAAAACATAACGACTATTACATAATAATATTTGTATATACACATAGGTCTTGTTGTTGTCAAAAAATACACAAATAAAAAACACATACAAGTCTTGTCTTTCTCGTTTGACAGGTAACCCTCCCTAACTATAACATATCTCTTCTGCAGTCCTCAGTTAGTTGACTACAGTAGTAACTATACAGCAACACTTCTCTATTTAATGTCACATAACAGCGCCACACCCCTCATAACCCACTTTTCCTCATTTACAGCCCCATGCCTCAAATTCACACTCGCAATATAGGTAAGATCTGTTCTCCGGGGCTTCTTATATATTGGGCACTCATACACCTTGCCATCACTAACGGGCGGCGTGTTCTCAGCGAATATCCGGATCACTGGGAGGGGTGTGAAGAGGACTTTTGGAGGAGGTTCCACTAGTCGGCTGTTCCTCCTGTCCCATCCAGCCCCGTCCAGGAATAGCCCGTGTACAAAGACACCCTCTGGGGGTGGCGAGGTGATGTCATCTTTTGTATACTTAGTCATCTCGTTGTTCAGGACAACTTGGTCGAGGGCCCAGCCCTTGTGTCCTCGAGTCACTTCCTGTCTCATCGCGGTCAAGAAGCCCTGTGGGAAAGGGAAGTGTTAGAAAACATTTGAAAAGGATCAGGGGAGTGTTAAAGGAGCTGTAGGAGTGGAGCTAGGAGTTAAACACATGGAAACACTTACCTGAGGGTTAAAGAATCCAGTCATCCAGAAGACGTTAGGTCGACCTGTAAAGCACCAAGAGTGGAACTGACTGTTCCTCTCGATGAGCTCTGTAAACCAGAACCCGATGGTGCTACTATCCCAACTCAATTTGGTCCAAGAAGGGGGAACTTTGGCATCGTATATGCTATCCAGAGCCTCCCTAAGTTTCTCACTCATGATGATAGTGCCCTCGATGGCCAGTTTTAGGTCCGTTAGAGTGGTCCTGACACACAAGATGACCCTCTGCATGCGATCCAACTCCTGCTTTAGGAATATGTTCATGGAGGAAAGTGCCCCCATTTCATTGATCCTCTCCCTAACTTCGTGAGGTATATAGTCGGGGGGTAACTTAGATAACATGTCATCAGCCATCCTCTGAACAAAGGTCTCCCTTGTCTCACCCAACCCTGCACTACTCTCCTTCGGCTGGATGTTCAGCACGGTATCGAGGATGTCCCTGGCTGTCTTGCTTTGGTAGGTTATGTTCGCATTGGGGTGAAGTCCAAACACTTCCGGGGAGTCAACGGGGGGTAACTTTTCAATGAAGTCAAGGTACTGCTGGACGGTTTTACAGACGGGTATGGTGTAGGGTTTCCCGGGGTCCCCGCCACCACTGGCCCAGAAGAACTGGAAGCCAGGCTGGAACATGTCCTCCTTAAACCAAGCCTTGCAGAACATCTTCAGTAGTCTCTTGTCCATGTCGTCAGTGACCCTGCCCCCGTATTGCACCTCCCCAATCATGTACCTCACCGTAGCTCCAATTGACCCCATGTCGGGGGTCCATGTCATCCAGATGATTCTGTACAAACTGGATAGAGGCAGTGAGGTCCGCCTGGTTGAACTCGTAGGGGATGTTCCAGCCGAGAGGTCCAAACTTCCTTCTCTCCTGGACGACAGTGTGCAACATGGCTACCGGTGTACAACATGGGCTTCCACTGGGGCATGTTCGTGATGTCCAGTTGGTCCTGTGTGATGCCATTGTAGGTCCTCTTTACCCCCGCTTTGACCCCTTGGGGCGGCTCGTTGGTATACTTGAGGCCAATTTGAAGGAGGTTTATGGGGAACTGTGTGTGACACTCAGTTGTTGCCCATAATCTGAAACTCTCGTGAACGGGATTGGGTGGCTCCGTGATGGTTGCCAGGAGCTCCTCCATGAAGTTGAGACCCAGATGGCAGTTCTGGAGTAATACCCACCCACCCTGGGACATGGAATTCTGGAGGAGTCGCCGGGCATGGATCTCCTGGCCCTGGCCCATGGAGACAGCCTTACAGTCCACCTTGAATTTCTTAGCCAGACTGTCTATTTGGGCAGTAGGGTCACTTCCCATGGATAGGAAACAGATGAGCGGGGTTGCGGGATCGCTTTCACCCCACATAGTGTGGAAATCAAGGATTACCTCCATCGGCAAACTTCTGGCCCAGGGCATCAACCACGAACTTGCGGGCCTGGGCGATCGGTTCTATCTGGACACCAGGATCTGATTAGAAGGAGCCTTTTAAAGACGTCTAGTGAGTTCTGGTATCCGTCAGGTATTATCCCTTCCTCCGGTGCATCACCGTCATACCACTGCTTCCAGGTCTTCTCATTACGGCTGAGAGGGGGGGGGGGCTGGTTAGAACGGGGGCTTAGAGGGAGATTAGATAGAGGGATAGGGAGATTAGATAGGGGGAATAGAACGGGGGCTAAGAGGGAGGGGGCTGGTCATATCTGCTGAATGCTGATGCTAAGTCACATAATGTGAGAAGTTTTATCAAAATCAGAGAAGGTGAGTTTGCTTATCGACTCTACTAACAAGTATTCCAGAATTAATCAAAAACCCCGGATGATCTGCGGGGCATACCTGACTTGCGAGAGAATTTCAGAGAACTGTGGTATTTTAGAGAGTTCCACCAAGTTCAGCCATGTCATGTCCGATATCCAGTTGCTCTTGGGTTTTGGAGGACACGCCTTTAGATCCAAGGCAGCACCACCTGTACAACAGCGGGGATTTAGGATCTTCGTAGATATGAAAATCTACCTTGATTAGGTGCATGTCATTTTCCTATGTTCTAACCTCCATTTTATTTGGGCGGGGCTCGGGAACCGGGGTCGAGCAAGTGTTATTAGTACTGGTGATGTATCCTGCCTACTCATGAAGCACTAATTTACATTTAGTTTAGATCTAAAACAGGAACCGACCGAATCCTTTACATTTTATTTGGGCGGGGCTCGGGAACCGGGGTCGAGCAAGGCAAGTGTTATAGTACTGGTGATGTATCCTGCCTTGAAGCACTAATTTACACTTAGTTTAGATCTAAAACAGGAACCGACCGAATCAGGAAATACCGGTCCCTGATTGGCTGATAACCAGTCACGTGACCTAAATAACGCGTTCTGATTGGTTGTTTACTTGTTTCGGTCGGTTCCTGATCTAAAAACATACCCTTGATGAAGGTCATGAACTCATTAGGTTTGATCCTGTTGCACTGGAGACAAATCTTTAGAGTGAGGAGCAGGGTATAGAGGAACTTGTGCTCCTCGTATAGCCCTCTAATCTGATACTTCCACACCTCGTAGGTCAGGTAGTCGATAATGTTCTGGATTCGCTTCGAGGTAATGGGCGACTTTTCCGACCTGGGGAAGAGAGAGAGGGTATAACATGGCAATGGAGGCACAATTTAGTTTATAAAATATTATATCCAAATATTAAATCCAACTTAGTTTCGCTTAGTTTGCTCCCCGAAAAATGTTTCAACTTGTCATTTTGGAAGGGGGCACTTGCACTAGGGGCAGCATTAAGAATCAATCAATATTCAATATGACAGTCTCCTGTCTCGAGGAAGGGGAGATAAGAGTTAGAGAGAAAGAGAGAGGGAGAGAGAGCGAGAGAGAGAGAGAGAAGAGAGAGAGAGAGAGAGAGAGAGAGAGAGAGAGAGAGAGAGAAGAGAGATGAGAGAGAGGACAAGGAGAGAGAGGGAGGAGAGAGAAGAGAGAGAGATTGAGAGAGAGAGAGAGAGGAGAGGAGAGAGAGAGAGAGGAGGAGTGAGAGAGAGAGAGAGAGGGAGAGAGGGAGAGAGGGATAGAGAGAGATAGAGATGGAGAGAGGGGGTTTGCTGTGACGCACCCACTGTTATGCCAGACGTCACGAGATCGCGAGAAAAATATCTTATACCATCTCGGGCATTTGACAGGAAATGTCTCGCCTCACAAGACACTTAATGAAACAGCCAGATATAATTATAAGAGTTCAATAAAGTCGAATTTTTTAATCAAGGGACAGGGGGCCGCACATTCAGAGGGGTCGCGCGGCTTTGTATTTGCGCGTGATACTCGAGATCAAGTTCCTGGCAATCTTAAGACTTGAACCCAGAAGCGTTGGAAAGATAATTTTAAGACCTTTTCAACGCAACCAAAATCGAGTCTTTATCTTATCAGCAACAGAAGATATGAGCGAAAACGTTTAGCATGCGCAAAAAGACTTTTGTTATTGTGCGGCCCCTGTCCCTTGATTAAAAAATTCGACTATAACCTGCCCTTATCTTGAAAACTTGGAATCAAAACTTTAGGCTTCCAGCTCTGTCTTTCTTTCTGTTTCGGGAAGGTGTTTGGCCCGGTCTGGCAGCTCAGCTGTACAACACTTACTTTTCCATGCTGTCATCAAAGAGCCAGAGGAACTGTCTGATGCTTGTCTGGTACATGACATTCACATAGCTCATCTCGACTATCAGGAAGTAGAGAATGGAGCCCCTGGTAGCTACAGGCCTGAACTCCTCCCTAGCACTGTTTATCTTAACCTCTGTCTCAGCAGCCGTCACCAACTTGTGCTTCACCTGGAGTAGAGGACTATTAGATCACACTGGAGATAAGTAGAGGACGATCAGATCAT
This sequence comes from Hormiphora californensis, assembly GCA_020137815.1. Taxonomy (NCBI): domain Eukaryota; kingdom Metazoa; phylum Ctenophora; class Tentaculata; order Cydippida; family Pleurobrachiidae; genus Hormiphora; species Hormiphora californensis. The sequence goes on from CM035350.1 coordinate 5,396,473, forward strand.
ATGGTCTTAAAAAGAGCTGGTTTTATTATAGTGGTAAGACACAGTTATAGTCACAATTCATAGTCATAGTCATATGTTGATAAGACGATTCATAGTCAAGTGTTGTAGTTACCTCTTCTGATGTAATTTTGGTGACGTTGAGCACTTCAATCAGGCTCTCATCATCAACTAGTGGACCCTGGATACTGGTCAATTTGAACAGCAGATTCTCTTCCAACTCGTCCATTTTCCGTTTGTTGGCCGTCACATCCTCTATCAAGTTAGTTCTCTCCTTCTCCAGTTCGCCCTTCTCCTTCAAGATAACAATTCCCAGGAGCTGATCCTCCAGACCCTTCATCGTTACAGTGAAGTCAATGATTGATGTTCTTGCCGAGATCTCAGGGGTATATGCAGGGTTGGCCAGTTTTGTCGTGATATAAATCCTGAATCCATCCATAACATCCAGCTCTTTGTCTCCCACCTTCACCTTCAGGGTCTTGCCCGACTTGATAAAGTTCTTCTCCAGGACATTATCCAGGACCGGATCTAACTCCTCCGCTGCAAATGTAAGATAATGAACTGGAAATAAAATAGTTTTGGAAAGGTGACAACGCCACGTGACAGTTTGATACGTGACAGTGCTGTGTTATCACATACCGATATCTTCGATCATGAGAGGCCGGCCCTGTGATAGACAGTCCTCCAGATGGGTCCTAAAGTACTTGTGGTTCAGAGTCGTCACCTATAAACAGAGGAGACCGGACCGTTAGTGTTAATTAGAAAGGGGAAAGCTGTTGTTACAGGTGGTAACCTGTGTTAGCGACAGCTGTATCACTATATAACATGCCGGATAGCTGTGATGTGAATGCAACAGTAGCCATCAGAGCATTGGTAGCAGGAAATCATGAACAATGAACATGCAACCCATTTAAATCGTTTACTAAACGGTAACGGATTCTTGTCAAAGTTCGCTCTAAACGGTTTAGAGTAAACTTTGACAAGAATCCGTGACCCAGAAATCAGTTCTTTTATGAATTTGTCACCCGAACTCGTGTGAGTGTGATATTTATCAACTTTTCATGACGAGAGCACGCGAAGGGGATGACAACAAAAAATCCAACTTTATACATGCTACGCTGTCGTGAGAGACAGTCTAAGCGACAGACTGGGAACATGCCAAGGAATCAGGGTTTCACTTCTTTTAATTTAGCAGTGATTGTTTGCCTATAATATTTGGCACATTCTCAGCCTAAAATCAGCTATGTTTCGAAACTCACCGTCAGATCCTTGGGATCTTTACCCTCATTCTGTTATACAAGATACCATTTAATAATCCGATAACAAACCAGGAATATATAATAAACGGTCAAATATAATTCAAGAAACAACAGTAACAGAAACTAACCGTGAGGAGTGTGCTTTCCCGGTTTTTCACCCAGATCTTGCCTTGGCCCTGGGGGTCGATTATCAGGGGATATCGTGTCGCCTTGGTGCAGATAATACCATTCTGGATACTCAGCTCGTCGCTAGGCAACCCTTGTAAATTCCACTCTGCAATCTGTGGAGGTATAAAGAGAGTAAATTAATGACGTAAAATGGGTTCGAGACATGTAGCTACATATCTTAACTTGACTCATTATACTAGCCTGTTGCTAGTTTGTCTCGCTAGATAGTTTGTCCCGATATCTCGTTAATAAAGTCACGATATAATGCTAGATACAAAGCAGCATTCAAATACTCTGGGATATTCTTCATCAGCGGGGTGGCGAGACGAAAAATATATTTATTTAACTAATCTGCATCCACTCACCGTAGTTTTCTCAGCGAGCATTGATATCAGATCAAGATTGGTTGTGTATGGTATATTTCGGCTCTTGTTCTCACTCTGCCAGTTTTTCAGGAGTAGCTGCCTGTATTCCTGGTTAAAGGGCCCACAGTAGGAAAGGAAACCCGTTGCCATGAGAACATCTCCAACTAGCCTGCAAAGTTATTAGCGTCAATTGTTACCAGCTTATCTATAAAAGTAACCTGTTGTCAAGCTTGATGTAAAATTGTGAAAGCTAATTTCGGCAGGTCGGTAGAACTTCGACAGAATTTAGGGTAGGTCTGAATTTAGGGTAGGTCTGAATTTAGGGTAGGTCAATTAACAATTTAGGGTAGGTCAATTTAGGGTATGCCAATTTATATGTACCTCTCGATTTGGGCCTTGAATTCTCGACTTTGTTCTGTCCATCTGATTTTCTCGCCCCTCAGGCCATCAATTAGTGTCTTGGCGGCGGTCATCCTCCGCTTACACGTGGCCGCATCATTCATTAAGTCACCCAGTTCCTTCATGGCGTCATCGTACAGTGCACGTACCTGTCGAGGGGGTAAACTAAGAGGGGACTGGAAGGGGAAGTGCCTGTGGAGGCGCTTATTGGAGGTGATGTGGAGAAGCTGTGACATTGGGTGGAAACTGGCGATCAAGTTTGTCATGGGTATGGGGTTGCCATGGTTACCTTATCTAGCTCAGCCTGTTTCGCATCAAGTTGTGCCTGTGCTTGGTTCTTGGACTCTAATGCATCCTCTAACCGCCTCTCTTGTATTGCCAGGTTAGCTTTGAGGGGTAGAACCTCCTTATTGATTGAATAGTAGGCGCTCATTGCTTTCGTCCACGCACACAGACCCGCCACATTACCACAAACCTGTAGAGGGGGTTTGGGGTAGTACAGCTGGGGTTTTAGCATCGAGGGAATATCCAGTAGTGCTTCCCAGCTGTAGCGCTCAGGGGAAATTTCTAACCATCCATTTTCTTTATCAAAAGTGTTTTCACGTAAAGACATTTTATTTCGTTTCTAAAATTAGACATTACCACGAAAATGAAAGACTTGGTAGGAAATTCCTACAACTCTGTGGTTGAGATTTTAACTAACTCTAACTATAGAGCTGAGGTCACAACTAATTTCCCTGACTAGCTTAGTCCTTTAAAGGGAAGGAGCTGTCAAAAGAAAAGGCCTTTTCTTTTGACAGCTCGATCCTTCCCTTTTTGGTGCTTACAGCTGTCAAACGTACAAGGGGGTACAAGAGTTAAAACTCGTATGTTTAATGTCGCGAGACACCAGCTTCAAACACGTGTCATACCTTTTTAGCTATCTCCAGAGTATAGTCAGGCATATCAAAGTAGGGTTCCAGCAGCTCCACTACTTCATCATTAATGGTGTCCTTATTGAAGTTCTGTAGTGACTGTAGGAAGTTGCCTCCGCTCAGCATTCTCTGAGAGTGACTCCAGCTCGGCTTTACACACGGCCTATCTGGGTCCATCTCCACGTGTTCAAGGGACTTGCCCAGTAAGATCAGCACACAGTCACTAATCCTCATAATGAGGTGGGGTGGTTTTGGTAGCTTCCTCACTGTTGCTATATCCGCAGGTTTTATTGTCAGGAGGGCCGCCTCAGCTTCAGCGAGAGCTGGTTTCGCTGCCTCTAACTTCTGTTCTGCGGTTGCTTTATCTAGAGAGATGCTATCAAATATTGCCTGTGCCTTATCTTTAATTTTCTGGACCTCCTGTTTTGCCACTTCGGCCGCCTCGGCCTGCTTAGTAACATCCTCCAGGACCTTCTCTGCCTTTGCTGAGGATACAGCCAGCTCCTTCTCTTTACCCACCAGCTCCACTGACAACTGAGCTACTGACTCACTCGCCTCGTTCAGCTTGTCTAGACCTGTCAGCGGGGGTACTTTTTACGAAGAAGCTATCATTATTTAGACGACTAGCTTATATATTAGCCGTGCAAAATCTCCCCTTGCTGTTATATATACGTTATATATATACCTGTGTTCATACGTTGTGCCATGTCTTGTTTCTGTTTGCATTTCTCCGAATAGATTTCCTTGTAGTTGGCAATGAAGGAAAGATAGCTCTTTGGGGTCACGTGGGTGGATCTCCGGAATCGCTCAAAGTAATTGACACATGCCTCCGCTACTCCATCGTGGATGTACCTGACAGAGAATGTGGCATTAGGAAAGTGCATGATTATACCGGGAGGGGGAATTAGGAACATATATAGTCAATAGTATAGGTGGAACTGGGCCGTACAAAGAATTCATTTTCGAGGTAAAATAACTTTGACCACCGCATGCACTTTATTACAGCTAGTCAGCGTCGTAATTTTAATCTTCCTATGTTAGAGTTGTTTCTATACTGCCTAGTATAACAATCGGACCCCGATTTACCGGGATGCTCGGGGGAAGGGGGTTTGCCCGGTAAATCAAGGTGCCCGGTATATCGGGGTCAAATACTGTTAATTTTCGTATATCGGGGGAAAAAATCCTGCCACTAAATCGGGGTCCGACTGTAGGTACTACCCGCATCCTCCATATCCTTAAATCGATAGTGTTTACGCAGTGAATACAGAGCGAATGCAGAGTGAATGCAGAGCGAATGCAGAGTGAATGCAGAGTGAATGCAGGGCGAATGCAGAGTGAATGCAGAGCGAATGCAGAGTGAATGCAGAGTGAATGCAGAGTGGTTCCAGAGTGAATACGCAGTGAATGCAGAGTGAATACGCAATCATTGGGGATATCCTACCAGAACTGTTTACGCAGTGAATACAGAGTGAATACGCAGTGAATACAGAGCGAATACGCAGTGAATACGCAGTGAATGCAGAGCGAATACGCAATCATTAGTAATATCCTACCAGAACTAGAATGTAAATACTAGAATGTAAATACGCAGTGATAAAATTGGATATTGTTGCTACAACCCGAAAAAAAGTGGTTTTGTCTCTCTCTCTCTCTCTCCCTCTCTATCTCCCTCTCCCTCTCCCTCTCTATCTCCCTCTCCCTCTCCCTCTCTATCGCTATCTCCCTCTCTATCTCTATCTCTATCTCTATGTCCCTCTCTCTATCTCTATCTCCCTCTCTATCTCTATCTCTATCTCTATCTCTATCTCTATGTCCCTCTCTCTATCTCTATCTCCCTCTCTATCTCTATCTCCCTCTCTATCTCTATCTCTATCTCTATCTCTATGTCCCTCTCTCTATCTCTATCTCCCTCTCCCTCTCCCTCTCTATCTCCCTCTCTATCTCTATCTCTATCTCCCTCTCTATCTCTATCTCTATCTCTATCTCTATCTCTATCTCCCTCTCTCTATATCCCTCTCCCTCTCTATCTCCCTCTCTATCTATCCCTCTCTATAGCATTCACTCTGTATTCACTGCGTAAACAGTTCTGGTAGGATATCCCCAGTGATTGCGTATTCACTCTGCATTCACTGCGTATTCACTCTGGAACCACTCTGCATTCACTCTGCATTCACTCTGCATTCGCTCTGCATTCACTCTGCATTCGCTCTGCATTCACTCTGCATTCACTCTGCATTCGCTCTGCATTCACTCTGCATTCGCTCTGTATTCACTGCGTAAACACTATCGATTTAAGGATATGGAGGATGCGGGTAGTACCCGACTGTACTACAAATATTTATATACTTCAACTCACCCCATAGAGTAGACGATCTGTTCCTTGATATCGTCACTGCATTGGATTTCAAAGCTGGACAGGAAGTGTTTCGCCACTGCAATCAGGGCATCTTTAGGCCACCTAGCAAACCAATCCATGGTACACCCTGATATGAGGCCCGGGAATTTGAGGGCTCGGTTCCGGAATTTCTCCCCAACAGGAGAGAAGCACAGCACAATGTGGAGGTTTTTCCGGGCCCGTGATAGGAAATACTCGTACAGATTCTCAGGGGTGGGAGGGTGTCGGGGCATCTCTTTCTTCATCACCGGAATCAATTCCTGGGGGTGGTAGAGCCGTGATCAGTTACACTAGAAACTGATGGTGATCTCTTGCTTTATGTGCAGTCTGCTAGGCTTTAGAAATAGGGCATTTTGAATCAAACTAATTGCAGCTCAACAACTGATTGCTTCAAAGTGGGTTTTGTCCTAAAATAGCCCTGCGTATTGGTTATGAAGTCACCCCTGTTATTATATTGCATATGAGCTATTATAACGCGGAGGGGTAATTTCATTACCAACCCTGCATACTTGTTTGGCATTTGTCCTACTTCTACTTATACATTCCACTAAGTGTTTTGCAAGACAAAAGTCACAACCCCACCCTGTATGATTTCGAGAAAGTGTTTTAAAGAGCACCTAATCATTTAGTTCTTTTTTAGAATACATGTTTTATCAAAGAGAGCGAATTTTCTACTCTCGAAATCTAAATGTTCTGGTGTTCTGACGTTATGTTTCAATACTCTTATTTTGATCTAGAACAGCTAGTCTGAGTCCTATAATTATTTCCTACTTGCAACTACTAATACCTGCTGTATCTCGTCTATCTCGTCCCTGGCAAACAGGTTGGACACCTCACCGCTACTCAGAATGTTATTTAGGTACTCCAGGAACGCCTCGTCCTTTATGTCGTTATCAGTGAAAATAAAACTCATCGGCACGCCCTGCAGTCCAGTAGCTCGGTAAAGGATCTTCAGATCATCCATTAGATTACTAGAGTTGTATGACCTGGTAGGAAGAGGTGGTTATTGCTGTGTGATCTAACTAGACATAACTAGATGATAAATATCTGGATTTAATTTGCCCATGCTTGCTTGATAACTATACCTTGACCACCTATAGGAGAGTAGGAGATCTGGAATATTCTTGAATAGTATCCCTCTCTCTCTCCCTCCTGTCAGAGGGGAACCTACCTAGTTAAAGTTATCTGGAATGTTTTATAACCAGCAATAAAGGAAGCCAGCTTGGTCAGGGATTGTTTCCCACTTCCTCCTACACCAACTAACAAGGCATTTCCGCGAGGAGTTTGGAGAATTCTTGAAATCTGAAACATACCCACGAGGTAAAATAAATTGCTAGATACCACGAGATGATCAGGGTGATGTGAGAACTAGATTGATGGTTTGGGTACGACTCGTACTACGAGGTCCCCTCGTTTCTCTCACTCCATCGCTGAACTCTCTTGCGATGTCGTGCGCACTACGTATAGTTAGGGATGGGGCGATAAGAGAGGGTACGTACCGTACTCAAATTGTTACCTACCTTAACAAGATGGGTCATAGCGTCCTGGAAGAAGACCAAATCCAAGGCAGCACCCCGGACACTTTCATTATACTGCTCCATGAACATGAATAGCCGACCCTCCAACTGGGCAAAGTCTTTTATTGGCTCGTAGATACTGGGAGCATCAAAATCAGCATCATCTGGCTCATCTCCAATTATCTCTGGGGCGTCCCGTAGAAAACTAACAAACCAATCATCATCTGTGACGTACTGAACGTAGTCCCCTCCTAGGTCGTCCTCCACAATGTTGGACATGGCTCTCCTAAACCATGTCATGTCCTCTGGGTTAGTAAACCGATCCGATATGACCCTGGTACTCTCGTGCTTCCAGAGTTTCAGAATGGTCGCCTCATCGCATGCTACCTCCGGAATGCAGCTCAACATGCCCTCCCATATGCGGCTGAGGTCACGGAGATTGAAAATGTAGTGGAATTTGGCAGGTGTTGGTAGCATCTTGATTTTTATGGCCTGCCAGAGTTTCCTGGTTAGCGGTACAATCTTTTCCATGAAGGATATCACTTCGGGGAGGAAGCCTCTCTCGGAGCAATAATATCCACATCCTATCGTCTTGAAGATCTTGTCCATTGATGCATTTGATGGGAGACAGCAGTTGAAGATACTGAAGTGTCGCTTTAACCTGAGGAGAGAAGAGAGGGGGAATTATATGAGAGGAAGTTGTGAAATCTGAATCAAAGGGAGAAATTGAACGACAACTATAGAGGCTACAACAAAACGATGTGCTGTCGCACCGTACCATTGTTGCCATGGTGACGAAAGGGGGTTTACAGGATAATGAGGTGATGATAATCACCGCGGTGCGACAGCACATCTAATTAAGGGTCGAACTGTTACACAATAGTATTGCTATGGCTTCGTTTAAAGATCCTGGCATTGGTTAAAACCGTATGGGAATGTGTTTAAACTATGATGTGCTGTCGCACCGCGGTGATTATCATCACCTCATTATCCTGTAAACCCCCTTTCGTCACCATGGCAACAATGGTACGGTGCGACAGCACATCGTTTTGTTGTAGCCTCTATAACACGGTTATACTGTTGGAGGAGCCTTTCCTTACATTGTGCAAGGATGGTAGAGAGAGACCTCTTGCTAAATTAATTAAAGGTGCAAAGGATGGTCAGAGAGGTACGATATATTTGAGTATTTAAACTGCAAGTTTGTGCAGATGATGCAGTTCTGCTAAACTAGATTAGAAGAAGGAAGCTTCCTTTCTAGTTAACTAGTGGGGAAGTGTCGTCATGATAGAGATGGTTTCGTTGTTCAGTAGTATATTTCAAGGGCGTTGTTCACCCCCCCCCTTCCTATAGTTGTATAACATGGTTCCTACCTCTGGGGAATATCGTTCCTTCCACCACCAGGTTGAATCATTGCAGCCATAAAGAACATGTCAGTTATTGTGGTGAAATCACCAATCTTCTCCAGGCTGTAGAATCCGCTGGTCTCCATAAGCTGCCTCACAATCTCATTGGTAATCTGGTCTCTCCACTCGTTGATGATGGGCATGTTGATGTCATCCACAAAGACAGTCATCTTCTTGCCAGCAGGGGGTCCATACGTGTTACCCATTCGTTTATCCACAAATGCCTCAACCGTTCTCTGCAAGGAATTGAGGGTGGAAATTGGTTAAATACGTAAAACTATTTATTCAGAATGCTTATTGTATTGGGGAAATGAGCCATTCGAATAAAATTCTTTGTGGTGGCAATGCCACAGCCCCATAAGCCACCGTGTTTTGCTGATTAAAATGAGGAAGCGGGAGGTTTAGAGAGGAATTTGGGGGGGGGTTCAACTTTATAACCACATAGCAAAAGAATAGAGGGATTCCACAATACAGCATTCTCGAGATTTCGTTCGGTCTAACCTTGTAACCAGATGGTAGCCTGACAAGACTCCCCTGTTATATAGCCAACTGACAAACAGCTGCACTAGAATTACAGCAAGAAGATTTTCTATAGAATCTGATTTACCTGGAACAGGTATGGTGTTGTAGCTGAACTGAAATTGAAAGCCTTGAACAGCTTTGACTCGGGTGCCTCTTTCACCACACGAGATCCGAAACTCTTTAGAATGACGGTCTTGGCGGTACCCTGCTCTCCTATAAGTAGGACGGCCTTGTTTTGCTTGTGTAATGTCTCAATAAGGAAGTTCATACGGGTATTATCCACGTTGGGTACTAGAATTGAGGAGTATTCGGGGCAGTGATCTTTAGGATATTCGTATTGTTCCACCCTTTCCAGCCAGTGCTGCCAGACACCTGAGGGAGGTTTATATGCAGGTTATATCTGGTACTACTGTTAGGGAGGGTTCAAGATAGACTTGTCATTGGTCGCATTGGAAAGATAACACATTTTTCTTTCCAACGCAACCAGGATCAAGTCTTTATCTTTTCAGGAACCGGAGATCAATTAAAGAATTGAGTGTGCGGCGGCCTGCCGAATTTGACTATAGTTCACCCTGGTAATATAACTCAAAGAAAAACTAGTTGTCTCGCCAAAGAAAATCGGGATCCCTTCTACGTCAGTGGAAATTAGGAGTATATGGATAGATATATTTTATTGCTGGGGAAAGATAAAATTGGGAGAAAAAGAAGAAATAGTATTTCTTGGAAATAGGGGAGACTTGGCCAATATGGGACGTGTGCCCAAATGGGATCTTGGGCTGTACGTAAGATAATAAGGTTCAGACACAAACTGAACACTACAATACGATCCTCTTTGTTCAAGGATCATTTTCCATTGATTATTATCATTTTCTGACAAATAGATGGTGTCGTGTGTAAGTGGTTTCCCACAGAATTATCCAAGTCGAAAATTTGATCTTGTGTTAAAGGGATACTGACATGTTTAAAATTTTTTGACTTTTTCAACGATCCTGGGTGTGGTAACAGGTTGGGAGATAAAAATACGATGAGTCGAAGTGCGAACTCTCTACTCCCTCTCGTTCTCAAGATACAGGGCCCCACCTTTTATCACTTCTTAATTGGTTTGGGTATAATAGAGGGAGAGCCGTATTGCAAATTACATGTAAACATGAGTATGTTTATCTATCAATATCTCAACTTTCACATGCACGATTTTGATCGGATTTTTTTCTGAAAGTCAGAAATGTTTAAAATTTTTAGTATTTTCATATGATGTATCAGAATCATAAATAAATCAGTAAAAAAACAAGTAAACTTTGCAGTTTGAGGTGAACTGAGCAATGTTTTATTAAAATTTGAGATGGTCGATTTGAACATGTCAGTATCCCTTTAAGCTCGATTACACAGCTCTCTTGGTAGATTGTTACCAGTTTTTGGGCGGAAATATTAGCCAGTATAATTTTCTTGCACCCTTACATATTTTTAACCTTTCTCAAATTGCAATGTTTGTTGAATAGTTGATATAGTTAAGTTGTTCAGTTTGGGTTATATGGGACATTTACAGCTTGTCCAAAATGGGATATCCCATTATATACCCTGCTAACTTAAATAACCCGCCAGTGGCGAGAAGTCCCACTGGCGCGCTCTCAATATACAGCCAGTCCAGCGGCAGATTATTTCCCACTGGCTGGCTGTTTATTATTAACTCCTATGTTACATTCAAAGTGTGTGTAAATGATCAGTTCTTACTGAAATACAGAGGGAACACTGTTTGCAAGAGTTACACACTGCATTGGAGAGAAAGAAACAACACATTCCGTCAATTTCTCTCTCTTTATCTCCCCTTTTGTTTCAATATCTCAATTCCTCTGTGTTATGTCTGGCATGCCCCATATCTTGTTATTTCTTTCTCTCTCTCCTTAGTAACTGTTACCAAACAATATACACTCAATTGAGAGATGTTTTTGACTGTTTTTCAGTTCTCTTTGTGTGTTTTGATTAGTGTTTTCTCTCTTGTTAGTGTGTAATACTTGAAACAAACAACTAAAGCAGGGTATATAACCCATAAACTCTGACCAATGGCACGTTATTGGTTTAAACCCCTCCGCCTCTCCCTCGGCTCCGCCTCGGGATCGTCGTCGTGATTTAAACCAGTTTATCCGCCACTGGCGGATAAACTACAGCTACCTTCTCCCAGCGGCGCGCTGGGAGAAAGGTATCTGAAATAACGTGCCAGTGGCCAGAGTTTATGCCTCATTTACCAAATTTGGGCCAAATTTGCTAAAATGGGATATCCCATTTTACCAAAGTTTGCTATCCCGTTTGACCTAAGATCTAAATATTTTTATTGATTACCATTGCAACTGCTTGTGATCGTTTTGTTACCATAGCAACCACCTAGGAAACCATGGCAAGTTACATTGCATCAGCCGAAAAATGTTTGATAGCACAAAATTCATCAAAAAACCAAGTTTTGAAGCATAGACATCAATAATACATCCATTTTCGGCCGGGAAACAAAACGTCATTTGTGCATAACACAAATAATTTATGTTTAAACAATATTTCTATACTTACTTCCAATTAATAACCCTGTGCTTGGCATAAAATTAAAGTTCTTCCCAAACTAAAGTGGTTTTGGCAAAATGGGACACGCAACTTCGGTTAAATGGGATATCCCGTTTGACCCAAAAAGGTATGTCCCGTTTCGCCAAAATTTTTAGCCACTGCATAAATTTTATACCAAATGGGATAGTACCGTTGCTCATCTTTGGGTGTAGGTAGGAAGATATATTTCAGGGAAATGATAAATCTAACAATGAAAAATACAACCAAATAAAAATGAAGGGGGAAGAGCCAGTAGAAATGGAGATATATGGGGAAAAAGGATGGTATACCGTTATGGCCAAGTCTCCCCTACATTAAATGATAAAGTTATTGAACTGACAAGCTATAGTTGCAATTCAGCTCGGTATGTTGTATTTTCATAGTATTTCTTGGAAATACATTAAATGATTAAGTTATTGAACTGACAAGCTATAGTTGCAATTCAGTTCGGTATGTTGTATTTTCAAATTTTTTATTTCCCTGCCCGGGTGGATGCCGAAGGCATCCACCCGGATGCCTTTTTACTTTGTAAAAAGGCATAGCAGGGTTAGAATTCGAAAACGACATTTTGGTATACTAACTAATCGGTAGAGGGACATTTTTTGGTCACACTTTCGTTGCGAGGGGCAACCGTGCGGCGCGCGCGATTTGAAGTTTGCGGAGTAACATGCGCGCCCACAAACTATTGAAAATTTATGAGGCGTGCGCGGCTATAAACTGTAACGCGCGGCAAAATTTGTTTTATATCGGCCGCGCGTTTTTGGGGAAAATGGAGAAATTGAAAAATATGTTTTGCGTTTTTTTCAAAAGTTCGAAAAACACAAATCCCCATTTTGCGGACAGCTTAACGGCGAGTTGAATGGCAAATCGAAGAGGGCAGGGAAACGTAGCATTATGGATACATAATGCAAATAATTCTTGTTCGAGAAGAAGAGAGGAGTATACCAAGATGCACGGTAAATATAGATTTCATGACACATAAAATTATAAATTGAGGAAGGTTAATGTTTATCTATCTGGTAAATCAAGGTTCTGTAATTCAAGGTCCGGTAAATCGAGGTCCGGTAAATCGAGGTCCGGACTTTATATTTACCTTTGTCATTGACAACGAACTCGAACATTGTAGTTCCGGCTGGGTATTTGTTAAAGGGTGGCAGGTCTACATTAGCACATCGATCCACCATATACTCCTCCATTCGGACCCTGTCCTCCAGCTCGAGAAGGGCTCCTAGGGACCACATAATGGCAAACACAAATAGGCGACCAAGGTGCTCAGCTGATAGTTGTGCTATCTCCTCTCGACCCGAGTTGGGGTCTTGCTTGACCGGGATGAGACCTTCCAGAATATCAACCGCCTGGGAGAGAAAGAGGGGAGTGGTTATAATATAGATAACCCCGGTTAGTAGAGGGATGAAATCTGATATACCAGCCTATTAGGCTGGTATATCAATACGATATCCACGAGGAACGGAGTGACGAGGGGAATATCGTGTGATAATCCCCGTAGGGGATTATCAAATTTCATCACTTTACTAGCCGTGGTTATTTCTTATAAAACGACCCCGGGAATTATGAAAGGTGTGAAAACAGAGGGAGGGAATTATTTGATATACCACAGTAGACTGCGGGAAATATCAGCAGGGGGGGTGGTTTATAAAAGGCACATCAAATATATTCCAGAAAGGAAAATAAAAATAAACAGTGATTGGTTATCCACTCAATTTCCTGGTATGGGGTATAGTTAGCCTGTAAATGTGACAGTGTTGTCGTAAAACCATTAAATGCATTAAATCGTTATTTCGCAGTTATAAGGTTATTCTCACTCTAGCCAAGAAATGTATTTTTTTAATATTCTAATCCGTTGAGATGCGACGTCCAAAGGGATTAAGGAGCTTCGTTTATGATCATTAAATCAAAGTCGGCAGGTAGAAGATTATAATCTACACTAAGTGGCACATTCCCCAATCTGATAAATAATCTTTAACCCCACCATCTGCAGTTTGGTCCTTTTAGTCTAACTCTACCTGGGTTAATAAGGTTTTCAGAAATAACTTTGTTTGCAGCTAAATTTCTTTGTGTGAGACAGCTCCACTAATATATTGTGGGTGGTCAACTAATTAGTTAGGTGGGTGGTCAACTATCTAATTAGTTAGGTGGGTGGTCCTTTACAACTTTGTGTGAGTTCGGTTTATAAACAGAGACAGGACTGACAGATTCTTACGAACACAAAGTAAACCAAGCTGTCTCATAAAAACTTGGTCCTAGTTCTTTGTATTCGTAGGGGTTCGTTATAGTTTGAGCGGTTAGAAATATTTATGTGACAGCTTTCACTGTGTTGCCTGCCGCGGAGTTGTTGTACAGAGATCGGTTAGTCGAGTCTCGCGGCGTGTTCCGAACCATGTTGTCAGACATTGATAACAAGATTTCAAGATTTAACCAATATTCTCTGTATACCTGTTTGATATAGTTGCACTCAAGGGTCTCCATCTTAGGGGTGAGGTTCTGCCACACGTAGGTGTACACGTTACTAAAGTTAGCCTCAAACAGGGGCATTAGCACGTTCCTCTCAGTGAGAGGCCGGTGATTCAACCACCCCTCCAGGATGGGATGCCAGTCCAGTGCACTGCTGCTCATGTAGACCATACCGTTACGAGATACAGTAGCGGGGGAGGCGTTGTCAATGTTATGCGGCTCAAATACGATCTTGCAGTTGGGTGCCATGGGGATCCTGTCACCGTTAGCCAGGGTCAGTGTCTTGTTATCGTCCAGTACAGAGTTGAGGTTCTCAATCCAGATAGCGTCCACAGGACCGTCCAGGACCAACCATACGTGATCTCCTTTCTTAGTTTTAAGGGTTTTTCTCCACAAAGTGGAGAAGATACCATCAGTCCAGTCATTAGTGGCTACATCCAGACGGCCAAACATCTGTAAGGATAAGGTAGTGGTTACTAGGGGTAACCTAGGGCCGGTAACTAGGTACCATAAAGGTAACTTGTTAACTAGCTAACTGCTAGGTATAAAGCTGCTACATACCTGGGGAGCGGTGATTGCCTTTGGGTTCATCCTCAGTTCCTTGGTGGGGGCCCCACACGCCGTCATGGCCTTCATCAGAATATGGATACACACCGTTTTACCCGCACCCGAGGGTCCCAGGGCCATCATACCATGTCGGACCCGCTGTGTCTCAAACAGCTGGATGAGTTTCAGTACCCAGGGCTCATGATACACCAGTCTCTCCTCAGCACACTGGGTCTTAATGGCACCCTCCAGGTCGGGGTATCCTGGGTGGGGAGGAGGGGGGTCAAACTAGGGTGGGGATCAGGGGGTCAAACTAGGGGTGTTTTAACGAGTTAACATGTGTCTGCATCCTAAATTAGGGTGGATAATTGAGTATACAACCCAGCATTATATGCAGTCCTGGAGTATTGATACCACTGTAATAAAGTGAGAGTTTTTAACGTTGAGTCTCCTCTCTACATACAGCCTCTGATCCTAATAAAAACTACCAAAGATTCTCCGTAGAGCGCTAGTTGGTGGCCATTAGTGGGGCTGGTCTAAAGGTTTACCTGCAGTTCCAAGAGTGATGGCAGGGAATAGATCCGCGATGAGGGAGAGGAAGAGAGGTTCATCCTCATCGACTAGTTTAGACAGGTTCATGTCTCTCAGCACCCTCATAACTATAATAAGTGGGTTGTTAGGTACCTTGTCTCATATAAGACACAAATAACCTTGTCTCATATAAGACACAAATAACCTTGTCTCATGTAAGACACATATAACCTTGTCTCATGTAAGACACACAGCGACCTCACGCAGCGTATATGTGTTAGCGTATATGTGTTAGGTATTATGGGCAGTTAGCTTAATGCTGTTTGAAAGACGGATTTCTTACCAATCTTGCTCTCAGGATCAGATGCATTATCTCGCTTGTTTTGCCCGAGAGTCCTCAGCACTGAGAGAATATTCCTCAGACCGAAATCATAATGCACCTAGAGAGAGAGAGATGGAGAGAGAGAGTGATAAAAGGATGTGTTGCAATAGGTTAATAACCTAACGGTATATTTTCTAATGGAATAAATAGGAAATTATAGCAGCTTATACAGTAGGATCAGTGAGTGTATTAGGGTCGTGAATACATAGAGCTGTATAAGAGTGGAGGACGGGGAATTATTTTTTTTCTCATATAAGACCGTCCTCTTCGCACCGGGGTGCGCGATGTACAGTCAGTGCCTGACAAGTATTATTATTATATGTGGTGCTATATACCTGCTTGGTTAGCTGCTCCTCACACAACTTGTAGAGGGTATAGAACTTGCTGGCAAGAGAGAGGTTCTCTGCAAACCCACAACTAGCTAGTTTTACCCTGTGTGGGACAGGATCTTGTTAAGATATTGTTTCGAACAGCTAATTCTTTACCGTGTAATGTAGATAAGATGCAGTGACTAATTATTATTTGTATGCTCTATAATTATAGCTGTTATACCGTATAATAATCTGCCTATCGGGGACCATCATGGCAACAGTTCGGAATAGAATCTTGAGATTTTCAGGCAGTTCTTGCCGACCTGCGTATCCAGGGTTCTGTGGGAAGTAATTAGAGAATATTTGAACCATGGATTTTTGTTAGGGATCGTTGTTATGTTCCCTCCTTTACATTTGTAAACGAAGTCTAGCTAGGCAAAGGGATCGTTTTATAGATTAAAGAAGCAACCAAGGGGATAGAGTTACCATGGTAATGAAGAGGCCAAACTCAGGGTTCAGATCCACGACATCACCGTCAGTAAATATGAACTGCTTCTTCCTCTCCTTCCTGCACTGCAGTACAATGGCAATCTGCTGAGCAGCCACAGACAAGACAGGCAGATCAATCCTGTTAAACTCATCAAAGCAGCCCCAGCTACCACTTTGAGCAAGGCCCTTGTAGATCTTGCCCAGTCCCCGGTAATCCATTTGGTCGGAACAATTGAACACAACCACATACTTCCCCAAAGCCTTGCCCATGTCCTTTGTCGTCTCAGTTTTGCCGGTTCCTGCGGGGCCGGCAGGGGCAGCGCCCATGCTCATACCAAGGGCCTGGGCGAGGGTTATGTAGCACCTATCCGTCAGGGGTGTTATCACCAATCTCTCCGTGCAACCTGGAGAGAGAACAAGACATGTATTTAGTATTAACATGTTTATTATTAATGAGAGTCAGCGTGACTTTAATGATTGATCGTGACTTCGACTGATGGAGTATATAATGCTTTCGAATTTATCATTCATCATATATATGTTTATGGGATAATTCCAACATGCTAATTTATCGCCACCTTTTATTGTGACAATAAAGAGAGCAGCTAAACACTTGTGTGTGGAAACGTTTGTTCTATTAGCTTGATTTTATTTGGAACACCTGAATCATCGTAGTTTTCCTGAATCTACGCGAGACCAGGTTGGAGCTGTCCCCCGGCCCCAGTGGCCCCCACTTCAATCACAATAAAAGGAAACCACATTGAGTGTTCTCATTTACTAGCTCAGAGCTCCACCCCAATATTACCGACCTGCGGTATAACTCTGCAGTCTCTGGCTCTCATGCAACTCAGGCTAATATATATTCTATGAGCCAGAGAGGTAATCCCGATCTGCAACAACCAATGCATTTGTTCATTATTCACTTACCCAAGAATTCATTTTGATAGACAAAGTCGACATCTGTGATACTGATGATGCACTTGTCAATGTCATCCTTAAAGTAGAATCTGCTTTGTTTTAACCACTCGAAATCATGGACGTACTTCACGTGGTGTTTAACCTGTGCAGGGAGTAGTGGAGTGTATTAGGGAGTGGAGGAGTATTAGGGAGTAGTGGAGTATTAGGGAGTGGAGGAGTATTAGGGAGTAGTGGTGTAGTGGTGTATTATAAGGGAGTGGAGTAGTATTATGGTGTGCAGCAGTGTATTAGGGAGTGGAGGAGTATTAGGGTATGCAGCAGTGTATTAGGGAGTGGAGGATTAGTGGGGGAGTAGTGGTGTGTTAGGGAGTGGAGGAGTATTAGGGTGTGCAGCAGTGTATTAGGGAGTGGAGGAGTAGTGGGGGAGTAGTGTTTTATAAGGGAGTAGTGGTATATTACTATTAGGGTGTAGAGGATATCAATTGGCCGTGGTTGGGTCGTCTGGATTCATAAAAAATAGAACGAAAACTTGGATTACTTTTTCTCCGATTACAAGATAATGATTGGGCAAATATTGATTTATTGTCGGGTAGGATCTTGTGATTCCTAAGAAAAAGATATGGGGAAATGTCATCTGACAAAATGTGTTGCAGAGAGAGACGAGAGAGAGAGAGAGAGAGAGAGAGAGATATTCAGATACAGAATGTCATATATTATCCAAGAAAGCGAGATTTTGATGTTAGTGATAAGCTTGGTTGGTGGGGGTCGGGGGAAGGGACTGTCAAAAAGCAATCTCAGAGCGAAGATAACCGTTGAAATGTCAGAAGGAAAGAAATATTTGCATATTGGTGAGTGCCTAGCGGCACGAAGTTCTAACTTTTGATTAATAAATTTGGGTTCAATAATGCATGGCGAGCTGCTCTGATCTTGGGAGTTGGGAACTGTGATAAGGGTGTCAAGAAAGGGGAAGTGGGTGAGAAAAGCAGAGTGGGGACGAATGATGGGGAAAGAATGATGGTTGAGAATGATTTATCTTTGACAGTTCTCAGGGTTGAGCTCCGTGCTGCTTGTATCATTTACCAAGTGAAAATTTTAACCACTTTTTATTTCGAATTAAGCGACTAAACTGCTTAAGCCTTTATGCATGTGACAAGTAGTGTGCTACTGCACAAATCACATACGCACCAAACGCCGTTTTGATTCTCAGTGCGCTCAGATCGGGTCGGCGCCGCCAGACAGCGCACGGGTGAATACTGAATACTGAACAGTGAACACTAGACTAAATCACAGCGCTGGCAAGCGCCCGGGGCCCAATCCTCCCTCCCCCCCAACCATCCTTCCCTTAAAAATGTCCACTTTCCAAGCATTCTTGCTTCCAGTGAATGGAAAATCGAAATTGCAAAGAAAAAATTTTTTGAATTTTTTGAAAATTTTTGAAAATTTTGACAGCGCTACTATACTTATTGTCTGAAATCGGCAATTTCAACTTTATTTTAGACAACCTTCCCGTTGTCCTACGAACTTGCCGCTTGGTAGTTCGTGTTGCCTTGACACCTAGAGCACACGTTCAAAATTTCATACAAATCGGAGTTACGGTTTTTACGTTACAGAGGGTCGTATTTTAGACAAAATGTCCGTTTTTAGGGTCCCGAACGACCTTGATTGTACCACCTTTTTGCGTACAAAATAGAGGCCACAGTTTTAAAGCTATCACCATGAAACTTTGGGAGTCGGTAGATCTCGTGGTGTACCTTGTATTAAAGCTTGGACAGAGAAAACGGACAGTCATAACAAAAGTTATGACTGTCTTAAGTTTTCTTTGGGATTTAAGACAGCCTTCCCGTCGTTCTACAAATACGCCGCTTGGTACGCGGTGTTGCCTTGACATCTTGAACACACGTTCAAAATTCCAAGCAAATCCGAGTTGCGGTTCGTCAGTGATGGGCATCTGACTGTATTAAGATTTAAGACGATTTTCAAAAAAACTTAGAAAAGAGCAAATTAAACTATAAATCATGATTTTATCATACATGTTTTTCCAACGTGGGTTAACTGCTGTATTTTCAGATATAATTGGTAGTCATATCTATATTTATGACTGTCTTAAATTTAAGACGATTTTAAAAACACCTACAAAGAAGCGATTCAGAGTCTAAATTAACATTGAATCAGATTTAATTTATAAAGCTAGCCTTACTGCCGCATTTTCAGTTGTAATTGGTAGTCATATCTAGAGTTATGACTGTCTTAAATATAAGACGATTTTAAAAACCACCGAGAAAAGAGCGAATTAGCATCTAGAACCTGATTTTATCAGATATACTGATTATTAATGCTTATCCGTGATCATTATCCGTGACTAATAATCAAAATCATAGATTAATCGCGGAGAACCAATTGCGGATAACTAACCACGATAACTTGTCGCGAAATAAGTAATATAATAGTAACCAATCGCGGATAGCTAATCGCAGATAGCTAATCGCGATAGCTAATCGTGATAGCTAATCGTGATAGCTATAATCGCAATAACTAATCGCGATAACTTATAACGGATTGATAACTGATAAGTTATCCGCAATTGGTTGTCTGCGATTACTATGATGTTAGTTATTCGCGATTGATATCCGAGATTGGATATCTGCGACTATTATGAAGCTACCTATATATATACGATTTAATAAGTCTGCGAATCCTCAATCCGCGTTTATTAAATTAAGCTAGTATTAGAAAATACATGCAGCATGTCATTGTATAACAAAATGCCTGATACTAGATCCAAAAACCAAACAAGTTTGGTGGATAGCCGGGGCCGCAGAAATTAAAAAACGTGCGAAAGTTTTGATACATGAACTTTCGGGGCCTGGGGTGCTGTTAAATTCGCGTTTCCATGATAGTCAGCCGTTCTTTCAAACACACTATTATTATCATAATAATATTATTCTGTAAAACAGACTCTGAAACGACCCACTGTGCACAGTAAATATATGTGACATGTGTGGATCTGACATGTGATAATGCAGTGGAATAAATTAACGGTTTGATCATTGCACTAGTTTTCCTTGCGTATAGTTTGAAAATGTTATTGGTTATGATCATGGAAACGCGAATTTAACAGCACCCCAGGCCCCGAAAGTTCATGTATCAAAACTTTCGCACGTTTTTTAATTTCTGCGGCCCCGGCTATCCACCAAACTTGTTTGGTTTTTGGATCTAGTAGAGAATTCATCAAAATAATCAAGTCGCATAATGCAATATGATAGAGTAAGAGTTTAGTACTCGGGTAACCCTGATCTTGTGTATGTGCTTGTTCCACCCCTTTAGTGAAACAGGGTCGAGCAAGGCAAGTGTATGTCGGCTTGATTTGATTTGATAAGAGCGGTTGCCATGGGCATGAACCCCTGTTGCCATATTGGGCATGAACGGCCCTGTTGGCTTATATTGTCATTCACTACGTACCAGTTCCTCAAAAATGTCGTGCTGATGCACGTGAATGGTGATTAGTGTTTCGAACTTGGTTCTCTGTACACGGGTGAGGTTCCGGGTGGTCTGGGCGATCAACTCGTGGAGTTGTTCCGAGAATAGCTGTCTCGTTGTCTGCATTATCTTCCTGCGGATATGGGGTAGATCTTAGATTAGAATCAACTACCGGGGAAGTTGGTTATAAAATCAACGCGTTATAACCGGGGAAGAATATATTTGATATGACTTGATTCTTGTACGGTGCATATGGGAGAGGTGTCCTATATCTTCAGTTTTCAACATTCTTGGGCGAATATTAATACATCTCCAAGATGTATTTATTTAGCTAATAATACTTATCTGTACGATTTGATCTAACCAATTGTGTTGTAGGATGCGTATTGTATTGGGGGAATGAGCCATATTCTTCTGTGGTGGCAATGCTACAGCCCCATAAGTCATCGTGTTTTCTTGAACAATATGCTACATAATTTAGGTGAATGTTTGAATTTGAGATTTGCTAAATTTGATTGATTTAGAAAGAAAGAGAGAGAGAGAGAGAGAAAGAGAGAGAGAGAGAGAGAGAGAGAGAGAGAGAGAGAGAGAGAGAGAGAGAGAGAGACAGAGAGACAGAGAGAGAGAGACAGAGAGAGAGAGAGAGAGAGAGAGAGAGAGAGAGAGAGAGAGAGAGAGAGAGAGAGAGAGAGAGAGAGATCAGCTAGTGGAACACCCAAGCAGGCAATCAGTGCTATAGATAGTGCCACTTGTCAGTGTGTGTATGTGTCAAGGGTTGATTTGTCAATTCTAACGCGCTACCACCACCATCTTACCACTCCCTTTATTTTCACCATCATTTTTAACGTAAAGCTTTTAAATTTTAACATTTTTTTGCTCTTATTCTTTTATTTACTTGTGCTTATATATTCGAGATAATGTTTTTCCTATTAACAATTATAAAGGGGTCGATTTGAGTGTGTGATCTCTAACCTGTCATATTTGACGGTGGTCAGTGCATTTTCAGACTTCATGGTCCACAGGAGCTGGAGGCCGAGGAGGCCCACTTGGGAGGGGTAGGTGTCGAAGAACTCCAGGAATACAAAGTTGGTTGCCTCGTTAATTGCCATGGCAGCGGTCCTGATGACGGTGTGAAGGGACTGCTGGGCCATCTTGAGAAGTTGACCTAGCCAGATCTCAACATTGCCTGTGATTGAGAGAGAGAATATATTATATGTCTTAATTATATAGTATACAGAGATACTTTGTCTCATATAAGACCGTCCTCTTCGCACCGGGCCGGTGCGAAGAGTACTGTTAACGTGCGGGGTGCGCGATGTACAGTCAGTGCCTGACATGGTCTGGCTAGACTGTGTTTCGGGCGGGAGGGTTAGAACTTGGTATCGAAGACACCTCACACCTTCGCGCTGGCAAGGGGTAACTTCGTAACCAAGGTTAGAACATAGCAAGCCTGACAAGAGATACTGATAGTGGTTTTAGTGGGCGAAGTCATGCAATGCTAGAGTAATACTGAACTATATTAGTGAGTGAGCTGCAGTTTTACTGCCTTTGTTTCACCATATCGCGGGCACAATCTATTTACTATGGTATTTACTGTTAACTGTCTTACAAATTCAATATTAAATTTTCAATATTGCTCGACCCTCTGTGACCGCACCCCGGTTCGGTATTGAAATTAACCCTCCGCGTTATAATATAGCTCACGGAGGGGTGACTTGGTAACTAACACCCCGGTAGGGTTAGAACAGTTAGAACACAATTTAATCCCTATACTATATTTTTAAACGGAAATTCATTACTACTCAGTACTCGAACAAGCCTGAACAAACACTACTCACCTTGCCTAGCTAGACTGTGTTTTGTTTGGAGGGTTAGAACTCACCCTGTGCCATTACTGGTTTGTCCAGCTCTATCGTTTCGTCCTCCTTGCTAACAATAGCAACAATCTTTTCGTAGTCCTTCTCGTGGAACTTTACACTCTTTGTATTGTCAAACACACTCAGTAGATGTGCCTGCAGGGGGATTTATTGTCAAATACACTCAGTAGATGTGCCTGCAGGGGGATTTATTGTCAAATACACTCAGTAGATGTGCCTGCAGGGGGATTTATTGTCAAATACACTCAGTAGATGTGCCTGCAGGGGGATTTATTGTCAAATACACTCAGTAGATGTGCCTGCAAGGGGATTTATTGTCAAATACACTCAGTAGATGTGCCTGCAAGGGGATTTATTGTCAAACACACTCAGTAGATGTGCCTGCAGGGGGATTTATTGTCAAATACACTCAGTAGATGTGCCTGCAGGGAGATTTATTGTCAAATACACTCAGTAGATGTGCCTGCAGGGGGATTTATTGTCAAATACACTCAATATGGATGTGTATTTAGATGTCACAGAACCTCTCTTATTTAATCTAGCTCCACTATCTACTGTTCATAACGTTGTTATAAAACCAGAGGAGGGGGGGGGGCGGTAATCATGATCAGAGATCAAGCTCTTTCTTACATTTTTACTATCTTTTTCTCTACAAGTGCTTGGCAAATCTTGTTCTAAAATTAGATACTGTACCATAAAAGGACCACCCCATTATTGTGTTCCGTGACTGTCAGTTAAAAAATCTGCTCAAGTTCAGAGTCAGACATTTAGAGATTTACGACAGAGTCGAAACGTTTAAATTTCTGAGCTCTAGGTTGCTGAAATGTGCCACAAAATATGTATGTCAGAGATTAAGATGGTGTCCTGAGTCCAAAAAAGGTTTAACCATGCAGTGTTATCGATTTTTTCTTCAATAATATTGAATATCCTGACTTTGCATGTCCATCAACATAATTTTTAATGCTTAAACTTTTGCCAAGCTCATACTTATATTCCAGGAAACGACCGAACCGGGTTTTTTTTCCACCGAACCGAACCGAACCGAATTTGAAAAACTTTTTTACCGAACCGAACCGAACCGAACTTCGGTAACCGAACCGAACCGAACCATACAAAACTTTTTCTGTATAAATGTTTCTCTAAAAAGTCATGGAGGGCACCGATCAAGGTATTGAGAATCATTCTCTGAAATTTTGTTAAAAAATGTTTGAAAAAATTTCAAAGTCAATTTTGTGAAAAAATTTTCTATGTCAATTTTTGCGTACGAATCGTGTTTCGAATCGGCAATGCTATACGGGAATGGTATTGCTAATTAGCAGGATTAAACGAACCATGAATCGTGTCTCTCTAAATTTCCTAATTAGATTTGATGGGGGATCACGTATCAGCACAATCCATCTCGGACCCACTAATTACCAACATCACTCCCGTTTAGCATTGTCGATTAGAAACACGATTCGTATACCATAATTTACTTAACCCTTTGACGGCGACAGAGCATATATGCTACAGTCTATTCTAGGCGGCCTGGAAGTCCTTATGTTTTATCTAGGTGGCCCATATTTTGTCACAAACTAGTTTTAGGGATTATGAACCTAAAACCACGTCCAGATCAGCTCAGAAAATCAAGAAAAAATTTTTATAGCCCTTCTAAGGAGGCTAATTTCGGCCTTTTTTTAAAAACATTTCTCATTTTTTTGTTTTTTGGGGGCACAACTAATCCTTTGAAGGAATAAAAGTGCTCGACATAACCGACCGAATGCAAAAATCCGCATCAAAAAATATTGAAAATTGAATGAGTTATTAACATTTAAGGTGCCGTATCATATATGATACTATCGCCCGTAAGGGAATTCTAGTAACAAATATAAATTGTACAAGTTTGTGGGTGCTATGGCATAAATTTATGCTTTCATGTGGTATGTTGCTACAAGTTTTACAATCGTGAACGGTTTTTACCAGGAAAAGAACCCAAATTAGAGATTTGTATCATATATGATACTATCGTCCTAAGGGTAAATTCTCCTAAAACATACATAATTCATGCTAGAAAAGGAGCTAAGAGACGAATGGGGGCACTAAAATGTGTAGAATCATCGCATTAGTGGGGGTAGAGCACATATTTAGGTCGCTATCTGGATCCCTAATTGAGATAATTGGATAATTAGCTAATTATCTGTCCCGCGTGTGCTAATTATTCATGAAACTTTGCTCTGGGAAGGAGTTATGAGACAAATGGGGGCACTAAAATGTGTAGAATCATCAAATTAGTGGGGGTAGAGCACATATTTAGGTCGCTATCTGGATCCATAATTGAGATAATTGGATAATTAGCTAATTAGTTGCCCTGGAGCGCTAATAAATGAGACTAGGCGGAGTATACAAGACAAGTGAGGACACTAAAATGTGTAAAATCATCGCCTTAGCGGGGGTAGAGCACATAGCTGAGTTTCTATTCCCACTCCTAATTGAGATAATTGGATAATTAGCTAATTGACGGTTGCACACCGTCCACTTTTCACCAACTCCCGTGGTTTCTAGGTAATCCTGAGCTCTTTTGCTCAATCTAAGGATCTTCTGACAACCCCTAACCCCATTTGTATCACCTTTGACTCGTTTTACACAATAGTATAGCACTCGATACAACCCTAGACACTGCCTTCAGCTCTTTAGAACCCTCTTGCTCCATCCTAGACCTCTCATACATCCAAGATCCAACTACAATCCTATAAAATTTTTATATCCTATTGCTCCTACAACACGTTCAACCTCTAATGTACTACAGTTTCCCATATTTATTGTTTGGACACACGGTTATAGGGGTTTAGGGATATTAGGGGATGTCAGAAGATCCTTAGATTGAGCAAAAGAGCTCAGGATTACCTAGAAACCACGGGAGTTGGTGAAAAGTGGACGGTGTGCAACCGTCAATTAGCTAATTATCCAATTATCTCAATTAGGAGCGGGAATAGAAACTCAGCTATGTGCTCTACCCCCGCTAAGGCGATGATTTTACACATTTTAGTGCCCTCACTTGTCTTGTATACTCCGCCTAGTCTCATTTATTAGCGCTCCAGGGCAACTAATTAGCTAATTATCCAATTATCTCAATTATGGATCCAGATAGCGACCTAAATATGTGCTCTACCCCTTTACCCCCACTAATTTGATGATTCTACACATTTTAGTGCCCCCATTTGTCTCATAACTCCTTTCCAGAGCAAAGTTTCATGAATAATTAGCACGCGTGGGACAGATAATTAGCTAATTATCCAATTATCTCAATTAGGGATCCAGATAGCGACCTAAATATATGCTCTACCCCCACTAATGCGATGATTTGTCTCATAGCTCCTTTTCTAGCACGAATTATGTATGTTTTAGGAGAATTTACCCTTAGGACGATAGTATCATATATGATACAAATCTCTAATTTGGGTTCTTTTCCTGGTAAAAACCGTTCACGATTGTAGAACTTGTAGCTACAAACCTCATGAAAGCATGAATTTATGCCATAACACCCACAAACTTGTACAATTTAGATTTGTTACTAGAATTCCCTTACGGACGATAGTATCATATATGCTACAGTGGGCCCAGCAAAAACTACATGTCGGAATTACAAATTTCCTTTTCGAGGCGTTTTGTGTTGATAATATCTACTTATAAACGAAAAATTAGAAAATTCTATCGAGCCAATCCTTCTCGCCGTCAAAGGGTTAAAATATTTTTCACAAAAAAAAATTTCACAAAATTTCAGGTAATGATTCTCAATACCTTGATCGATGCTCTCCGTGAATTTTTAGAGAAACATTTAATTTTGTGAAAAAACTTTGTAAAATATTTCAAAGTCAATTTCGGAAAAAAAATGTCAATTTTGCCGTACGAATCGTGTTGCGAATCGGTGATGCTATGCGGCAGTGCTCTCGCTAATTAGCAGGATTTATTGGAACATGAATCGTTTCCCCTAAACTTCCTAATTAGATTTGATGGGGGATCACGTATCAGCATAATCCATCTCGGACCCACTAATTAGCAACATCACTCCCGCTTAGCAATATCGATTCGAAACACGATTCGTACGCAAAAATTGACATAGAAAATTTTCCATAAAATTGACTTTGAAATATTTTCCAAACTTTTTTACAAAATTTCAGAGAATGATTCTTAACACCTTGATCGGTGCTCTCCATGAATTTTTTGAAAAAAAAAGTTTCTGAATTTGTTGACCCTCTCATGAGGACACGATTCGACGGGAAGTCAGGTATCAAATCAATCCATATCGAACCCGCTAACTAGCGAAATCATTTCCACATAGCACCACCGATTCGAAATAGGGTTAATACGGCGAAATTGACATTGAAATCCATACAATTTTCGTGAAATAATTGAAAAATTTTGCATGAAAAAGCCCGATTTCTGGGCATTTTTTGACTGATTGGTCGGTTCCTGTATCATGCATACCTGGATTGTGTGGGGATCACTCGCTTGACCAAGTATCTCCAAAAGAGCGGGATCAGAAACAAAGAAGAACCGAGGGAATACCAGTCGTTTCTTCTCCAGATACCCACTCAAACTCTTTTGGCAAAGTTCCAGCTGTTCCAGGAGGTGGGGCAGGAGTTGTCCCAGCATCTCATCTCCCACACAACAACTCACAACATTAGGGGTGTCATGTGCCCTGGTCATGATCTTAACCCAGCTCTTATCTATACTCTGGAAACGCTTAGCCTCCTTGGGGAGTTGCTTGGCGATGTCACCACCCACAAACACTGCTTCCAGGTATATCCACAGGTTTTGAACTGTCATCCAGTTTTCAATGATGTCAGCGGTGGAGGACAGCTGGGTTACCCATTTGTGGATGGTCTTCTTAAATGGAGCATTGTACCTGTAGTAAAGAGGTGGTGGTGTTATTAGAGAGGTGGTGTTAGTAGAGATGTGGTGTTATAACTATGAGAGATCGGTGGCATGCTATAGATGGCAGCTGGGGTTGATGAATTGGATTGTGCTTAGTTGATCTATTAGTTTCCATATCAATGTTAAATGATCAGGGGGGGTTGTTGATATACTATACCATATAACACATGGTTTATCTTCGGTCTCGAAAACATGGTCAGCATATTGTGCGGGAAAGATTGAGTTTTTGTTTATGAGATTGGATCGTGATAATATACCTGTTGCTCATTAGAGATCCAAGCATCATAAGACTATCCTCCATCTTAGATACAATATCTGATACTTGCTGACCTTTCAGTAGTAGCTCACCACGATTCTAGTAATGAGAATGATAAGTAGGCGAGACAGAGAGAGAGAGAGAGAGAGAGAGAGAGAGAGAGAGAGAGAGAGAGAGAGAGAGAGAGAGAGAGAGAGAGGAGAGAGCAAGCGATACGACGCGCTAGACTCTTCGACGTCTCTTCTTCTCTCGATCTCTTAGCTCTCTCTCTCTCTCTCTCTCTCTTCTCTCTCTCTCTCTCTCTCTCTCTCTCTCTCTCTTCTCTCTCTCTCTCTCTCTCTCTCTCTCTCTCTCTCTCTCTCTTCTTATCCTTCTCTGTGAAGAGGCGAGGGCAGAGGGAGAAATCATTTGTTTTGTTCAAACTCTAGCTTGGCAAGGTGGGTTCTATTTTGGTAATGAAATTCCCCCTCTGCGCTAGCTCACGGAGGCAATAATAGGGGTGACTTCGTAACCAAGGTTCTATTATAGAACCTATCTGGTGTCGAAAAGACTGAGAGAAATGTCAATCATATTGTGTCACGATCGAGAGAGATAGAGAGGGACAGGGGGAGGAAGGAGAGAGAAACCGAAATTGCTACTGGGAAGGGGAGAGAAATAAATGGAAGGCGAGAGTGATCTGTTCTATTGAGATTGATCAACGCAGGAGAGATAATATGTCGAAAGATGATAAAGATGTTGAAGAAGCTTTTACGTTTTAGAACGTCTTCTTGTTCTAGAAGGCGGTATATTAGCTTCTGCAGAAAGTAGCGCTATAAGTAAAAGTAGGGATGAATGATAGTATTAGATTTGTTGCATGGGATATTGGATTGAAAACTCATGGAAGCGCAAGATTGCATTGACTTTGAGCTGGGAAAGAGCGAGAGAGAAAGAAAGAGACTAGATAGAGAGGTAGGCCAGAAAAAATAAGAATTACCTTAAACTGCGAGAAAGTGAGCTCCTCGTGGTTCCATTCGCTGACAACTTGCTTCAACTTCGCCTCAATATCTTTTTCCTTTACTGCACTGATACAAATGTCCTAAAATAGGAGTGAAATAATTGTGCGTTTAAAAAAGTGGCGAGATGTCACCCAGATTCGATTAACCCCACCAGATTGATGATCACGTGACATATATCTGGCATATTAAAGCGTCGCGTGAGTCCTACCGGAGCTTTTTGATCTGATCTCAGCGAGAAATATAATTTATTTATTCTTTTCTAAGGATAAGATGCTCCTCTGTTGACTATTGTATGGTACGCATGTTCGACTTTTCATTATGTATTTTTTTGACAATTAACGTTGTAATACAAGTTGAAGCAGCATGATCCCAGTTGCATACTATAATATACTCATGATAACTGTCCCGCATCCCAGCTCCTAGGAGGAGCTCCTAAAACTGCGTTAGGTCAGGTGACTATAACATTTAACCACCACCCCTTTATAATATAGCAACTATGGATGATTTCCACGATACAGACTTCCTCACAACCTATGATGCCCCCCTTTAGTACGGCGGACTCAGCAGGCGATCTCGGCAAGGGACTTAGCGTAAGTTGAATTGATCTAGTTGGCGCCACGTGGCGGTGATTTGGGGGAAATCATTAGTGGTTTGGCCCCCCAAAAATTGCGTACATGAACTAGATACATATTCCTACGTTGTATTTTTTGTGTGCTTTTGATTTGATTCATATCTGGGTCCTTTGTACTCTCTCTATAATAGAGGTATCATACATACCAACAATTCCACTAGCCTAGTATCAAGTATAAATTAACTCAAATATAATAACGGCCCAATTTCAGGTTGTGTTCATGGCGGTCATGACACTTTTCTCTATCTTTGGTAATGCAGTGATCCTTCTGGTGGCCATCTTTAACCTGAACATCCTGGCTAACGTGTCAACTCTCCTTATTTTCACCCTCTGTCTAGGACACTTTCTACAGGGCACCGGTAAGGACTGTTGTTATAGATACAGCTGCGTTCATGGTTACCATGGCAACACCCCCGTAACCATGGCAACACCCCAGTAACCATGGCAACACCTTAGTTGTCATGATAACACCCCAGTAACCGTGGCAACACCCTAGTAACCATGGCAACACCTTAGTTGTCATGGCAACACCCTAGTAACCATGGCAACACCCCAGTAACCGTGGCAACACCCTAATAAGTAATAACCATGGCAACACCCCAGTAACCATGGCAACACCCTAATAAGTAATAACCATGGCAACACCTTAGTTGTCATGATAACACCCTATAGTAACTATAATAAATGATAACACCGTCCCCGCAGGCAACATGTTTTGGATAACAGTATCGCTGATCACCGAGGAATGGTTAGGAGGAGGGGATGGTTTGTGGTGCAAACTATCGGCTGCATTTCCAAACTACATGGTTCATGTTGGATACCTCCTCCTCGCCCTGATCTCCATAGACTGCTGTTTTGCTATCACCCGGCCCTTCAAGTACCGCATATACATGTCCTTTAAAAAGTAAGTAAAATTACAATACTATAATAGTGGGATAGATCCACATATTGTGTCTCTCTAATGCACCATGAAGTATCACACGAGATACCAGTATACCACCACCCCTCTTATTTCAAATTACAATCTGACCATTTTACAGCTGTTACACTCGCCTCTAACCCACCCCGTTTCCCTAGTTTAACGGACTCTAACCCACTCCGTTTCCCCACTTTAACGGACTCTAACCCACTCCGTTTCTTCCCAGCATAACGATAGGTCTGGTGTTGTGTATGTCGCTACCCATACCCGTTAACACTATCATCTTCATTAATATGCCTGTTTACTTTGGAAAGATGGAGGGACAATGCAACCAGATGTGGGACCCAATGCAATCCAGCCATAGGGTGGGTGTAATATATGTTGTCTCTCTCTCTGGTATATATTCAGCCACTCCCCTTGTAGTGCTAACACAATGGTAACCAAGTTATCCCTCCCTTACCAACGTGCAAAGGTGAATTCGTAACCAAGGTAACACAACGCTAACACATGTCCCTATACAGATGTACATTCTACTGATGTTCATACCCTTTGCTATCATCCCTCTACTGGTGATGGTGGGCTCCTATCTACTGATATTCAAGGCGGTCGCTTGTCGCCAGAAGATTGTGTGTCCCTACTACAATAACAATAAACTCAACAACAATAAACTCAAGTCAGAAGTTCGCAAGTAAGGGACAGATATTTTGGGATTCGTTTCCATCAACTTCCATCAACTTCCAACCCCCATCTGCCCCCCCTGTATCTCTAAACTGTTCAGAGAACATAAAACTCCCGGGAGTTTTATGTTCTCTGAACAACTCTCTCCACACACACAGGGAATTCAATGTGAGTTGGAGGATAGCTAAAATGGCCCTGATAATGATATCTTGTTTCGTAGTGACGTGGCTACCCAACTGCATCCTATCACTCTGTGTCATGTTCAAACCATCCACTCTCCTTGTGGTAGGTTATTATTCAGATTATAGCTTCTCCAAACCACTTTCAGTTTCACCTAAAACCTCCCTCTTCTCCCTAACAACTCCCTATACAACTCCCTAACAACTCCCTAATAACTCCCTAATAACTTCCTAATAACTCCCTATACAACTCCCTATACAACTCCCTAACAACTCCCTAACAACTCCCTAACAACTCCCTCCTTTAGATTCCCTCCTGGTCATTCGACGTGGCCCATTGGTTATACCACATCTCCCCTGCAATAGACCCTGTTATCTACACTCTCAGGAATCAATCTCTCAGGTTTGTGTGAGAATTGTCGTTGCGATGTGCAACTGATGATCTAATTCCACGTATCTCTTTTGACTTTTTAAACCTCTTTTCCAACTTTTGAGCCCCTGTAGCTATGCATAGTATACAAAGCCTTTTTCTGTAGTGTCCCAGTCACACAGCAGTATCAATTGTAAGTTCATTAGCGGCCACCCCGATTTAACGGACAAAACCCTTTCCCCTGGGTTCTGCAGTAGCTAATTGTAACTTCGAATTATCCTTTACAGATACAGTATCAGGAGAATGATAATAGCCCCCACCATGAAACTCCTCAACATCTCCAAATCAACCTGCCAGAGCTCCCTCTCTGAACCCACCCGACTGACCTCTTACCGACCCTCCCTGAGGCCCAGCGATACCCGGGGTAACTCCCTTAATGAGAACCTGGTCTTCAAACCCCGGGTGGGTGCCGGCATGGCCCAAACGGCCCGAAACGCGAGGACGTCCATCAGTCCTTCAGTTGATGATAGGAGGTACAGTGTACCTAGAAACTTTTTTAGGAGTGACAGCCATTGTAGAACTGGAGTATGAGATCATATTGTGTACAGATAGAAACACTCCAGAGACCACTGCTGCACGTGTCGAACTACGTGTCGTTATAATATAGCTGTGTGTGTACGAATATAGAGGCCGATCTATCTAACATATATAAAGTCGGACCCTGATTTACAGGGATCGTCGGGGGAAGCCATTTTGCTCGGTAAATCGGAGTCCGATTGTATATATTTAAACTGTTGAAGAATATTCAAGTAGCTGTCAACCCAGACCCAGACCCAGTGTTATATTGTAGCTGATCGCTGATACATCTCGAATTATATATTCAGATTCAATTATATCAAGTGTATTATCTTGTGTTTACCTCGATATCCTCTTTGTACTGTAACAAGGGAGCCTCCATGATGTTGCGTAACATAAAGGTATCACTCTCAAAGTCAAATGGATGACCTGTAAGGATGGCTATCCTATCCCAATGGCGGGCCTTTAGGGCCTTGTTCGTCATTAGCTCCAACAGTGGGCACGTCTCGTTGAAGTCGTCGATCTTCTTCTTTAGGGCATTGTACGCGGGCCAATCTTTCAGAGCTCTTGGTAACTTACGGCACCTGGTAAGACGAGGTAGTAGATTATACTAAAAACTAGTGAGAGTATAATCGGTATTACCAACCCATTTCTCACTTACCGATTCGGTAAGTGAGAGATGGGCTGGTTTATACTTTAAGTGTGGGATTTCCTATGACTATGGTCTATAATGCCATGTGATATAGGGCAAGATAAGACGTGTTAAATTCTAGAATGAACCATACTCTAGCTGTTGACAGCTGTTAGTGTTATAACTAGCTAATAATACTAGATCCAAAAACCAAACAAGTTTGGTGGATAGCCGGGGCCGCAGAAATTTAAAAACATGCGAAAGTTTTGATACATGAACTTTCGGGGCCTGGGGTGCTGTTAAATTCGCGTTTCCATGATTATAACCAGCAACATTTTCAAACTATACGCCAGGAAAACTATCGCAATGATTGCAAGTTATCATTATTTTTGATTCCACATTATCATACATAGGTACAGCTCCACACATATCACGTATAATATACTGCACACAGTGTGTCGTTTCAGAGTCTGTTTTACAGAATAATAGTGTGTTTTGAAAGAACGGCTGACTATCATGGAAACGCGAATTTAACAGCACCCCAGGCCCCGAAAGTTCATGTATCAAAACTTTCGCATGTTTTTAAATTTCTGCGGCCCCGGCTATCCACCAAACTTGTTTGGTTTTTGGATCTAGTATCAGGCATTTTGTTATACTACTTAGCTGAGTTTAATAAACGTGGATTGGGGATTCACGGACTTTTTCAATCGCAGATATCCAATCTCGGATATCAGTTGCGAATAACGAATATGATAGTAATCGCGGACAACCAATCGCGGATAACTGATCACGAATCCGTTATAAGTTATCGCGATTAATTATCGCGATTAGCTATCGCGATTAGCTATATTTGCGATTAGCTATCCGCGATTGGTAACTATCATATTACTCATTCGCGATGAGTTGTCGTGGTTAGTTATCCGCGATTATTCTCTGATTTTGATACGGATAACGATCACGGATAACCATTGATAATCAAATATATCTGATACAATCAGGTTCTAGATGCTAATTCGCTCTTTTCTCGGTTTTTTTAAATCGTCTTATATTTAAGACAGTCATAACTCTAGATATGACTACCCATTATAACTGAAAATGCGGCAGTAAACCTTATTTTATAAAATAAATCTGATTCAATGTTAATTTAGACTCTGAAATGCTTCTTTCTAGGCGTTTTTAAAATCGTCTTAAATTTAAGACAGTCATAAATCTAGATATGACTTCCAATTATATCTGAAAATACAGCAGTTGACCTACGTTGGCAAAAATATATGTGATAAAATCATGATTGATAGTTTAATTTGCTCTTTTCTAGGTTTTTTTGAAAATCGTCTTAAATCTTAATACAGTCAGATGCCCGTAACTGAAGAACCGTAACTCGGATTTGCTTGAAATTTTGATCATGTGTTCAAGATGTCGAGACAACATTACGTACCAAGTGGCGTATTCGTAGAACGACGGGAAGGCTGTCTTAGACGCTAAAGAAAACTTAAGACAGTCATAACTTTTGTTATGACTGTCCGTTTTCTCTGTCCAAGCTTTAATACAAGGTACACCACTAGACCTACCGACTCCCAAAGTTTCATGGTGATAGCTTTAAAACTCTGGCCTCTATTAAGTACGCAAAAAAGTGGTTATTTTACGGTCGTTCGTGACGCGAAAAACGGACATTTTGTCTAAAATACGACCCTCTGTAACGTAAAAACCGTAACTCCGATTTGCATGAAATTTTGAACGTGTGCTCTAGGTGTCAAGGCAACACGAACTACCAAGCGGCAAGTTCGTAGGACAACGGGAAGGTTGTCTAAAACAAAGTTGAAATTGCCGATTTCAGACAATAAGTATAGTAGCGCTGTCAAAATTTTCAAAAATTTTCAAAATTTTCAAAAAAATTGTTTTTCGCAATTTCGATTTTCCATTCACTGGAAGCAAGAATTCTTGGAAAATGGACATTTTTAAGGGACGGATGGTTGGGGGGAGGGAGGATTGGGCCCCGGGCGCTTGCCAGCGCTATGATTTTATTCTACCTAATCTTGCTCGGTTTAACCACCCAAACCACTCTCAAGCCTCTACCTGTCACATGCCAAGAGAGTTAAATATATGTGCTATAACACCGGTGTGTATCTGTATATCGCCTCCCGCGCGGGAGGCGATGTTCCCGCATATCGGCCCCTTGCGGAGCAAGGGGACGATATGCAATATATCGCCCCGAACGTAGTGAGGGCGATATATTTGATACACATAAGGTGTTATAGCATATAACGCCCGGTGTGCGGACTCTAGTGCTACACTCTAAGTCTACAGCGGACTCTATATCTAAATTTAGATTTAGATAAAGAGTCCAAATAAGTCTAAACTCTAGGAGGACTCTATCTCTAAAAAGTCTAAACAGGGCGGACTCTTTATCTAAAAAGTCTACAAAGAGCGGACTCTATATCTACATAAATCTAAATTAGACATAGAGTCCGCCATTCTCAGCGAACTCGAGATTTCGGCCGTTAGGCCGGAAACGAGAGTTTGCTGTACCTCTATACTAATTGAGAAGTGTTAGGGCCATTATTTGGGTTCGAGGTTAGGGTTAGGGTTATGGTTAGGGTTAGGTTTTGGGTTGGTTTAGGATTTTAGACATAGAGTCTGGGTTGGGGGATTTGGCGCCAAAATGTACCAGGGGACTCTATGTCTAAAAAGTCTACACAGGGCGGACTCTATATCTAAAAAGTCTAAACTGGGCGGACTCTTTATCTAAACTTTTTTCAAAGTCTAACTGTAGATAAAGAGTCCGCTTTTAGATATAGAGTCCGCCTTGAATTTAGATAAAGAGTCCGTTAGCACTAGAGTCCGCCCACCATAACGCCCACTGCAAGCAAGGAGAGAACAACACTAATCCCCTTTCAAGTTTTTCAACTCAATTTGACATATTATTCAGCATCATCAAACTTTCACAGTTCAACAACAAATGATTACAGAGAGAGAGAGGCAACACAACTCATGTCAACCCTTCAAATATGTTCCCCTTGCAACTGCAGACATGTCTAAACACTCACACACACACAAGCGAACTATTGGGTGCTAATTAAGTAGAGAGATAACGAATGCCAATGTCTTTCTTGTTTCTTTCTTGTGTTAATCTATACACACTCCCTATCCCTAAATTTCTTCTTCCTTATTCAACAGTGTGTTACACAGTACACACATACACACATAAGAAAGGATTTCACACCTTTTTTGAATGAATTCTTGTGTGTAATAAACTACACTTTTGGAGCGTGTGATATGAGATTTATCACCTCGGATGCAGTCATATCAGCCCGCTACCGCGCGGGTGATATTTGTCTAAAAAAAGCGCAGTGGGCGTTATAATATTTTACAGCTGTCTCTGATCATCCTACGCACGAGGCGAAGGAAGGATGGGCAGGAGTAATTTAATTCAAATCTCTCTTTCCCTTTTTTCCTCTTGTTCTGACCAGCTGAAGATGGTTATACGTCTTATTAATTACTCCTGCCCTAGATCCTTCCTTCGCCTCGTGCGTAGGATGTTCAGAGACAGCTGTAAAATATTATATTTAACTCTCTTGGCATGTGACAGGTAGAGGCTTGAGAGTGGTTTGGGTGGTTAAACCGAGCAAAATTAGGTAGAATGAAATATTATTAGCTAGTTATAACAGCTGTCACCCTAGAGTTTGGTTAACCATGGTTCATTCTAGAACTTACTGGAGAGAAATTCAATGCAATATACCATGGCATAACTTTGGGCACGTCGCGCCCCTCATGTTGCTACGTGGGCAAGGTATAACTGGCCACTGCACAGTATAACAGTGCTCATGTGCCTAAACATAAACGAAGCCACGTGTCTCCTGTTGATTAATCAATTATAGGCCTCATGTTACCTGTTTTGGAATTCAGTAAGCTCGTCGTTGATCTTCTCAATATCAATATCCGCCCAGAGAATATCAAAGTAGCCGTTAACGGTGTCAATAACGGTGTTGTAAAGGGTGTACAGCTTCTGTAGTAGATTCAACTCCTTCTTGATTTTACCTACTCCAAGGAGTGAGCTACAGTGTCAGTATCTATTTACCTACTTTTCTATGTTTGTATAATGTATATGCACCAGAACCCCTCCCGGGTATAACAGCACACAATGTGTACTACACACTACGGCAAGTTATTACGTCACTACAACAGAAAGATATCACTCTCCGTATGACATATTTACCCAGAATGGGGTACTCCTTGACAGTCAGACCAAAGAGGGTCTCTCCACTACTGTATGTGTCGTACTTCCTCCACAGATCATCAAACGTAGACTGGAATATAGTCAGTCGGACACTCGCCTCCTCAGGTGCCAG
This sequence comes from Hormiphora californensis, assembly GCA_020137815.1. Classification (NCBI taxonomy): domain Eukaryota; kingdom Metazoa; phylum Ctenophora; class Tentaculata; order Cydippida; family Pleurobrachiidae; genus Hormiphora; species Hormiphora californensis. The sequence continues at coordinate 5,433,496 of CM035350.1, forward strand.
ACCTAAAGGATGTTTGAGAGTTTAGTCATGGGTGCCAAACCTACATGGTTGTACCTGTTACCAACGGACCGCATTATCACACCTACCTGTTACCACAAAAGACCTTACCCGTCTTCGTGTTATTAGCCTTGTTGCGCCACCCTGTCTCCCCACCCAGTTTTGTCCAGTGTGGCTGGTTTTCTTGACATTATATAATTTATTGCGGCACATGCCACTGCCAGCGGCTGTTTTGATTGAACCATGGGACCGCATTATCACACCTACCTGTTGCCACGGGACCGCATTATCACACCTACCTACCTGTTGCCATGGGACCGCATTATCACACCTACCTGTAACCATGGGACCGCATTATCACACCTACCTGTTACCATGGGACCGCATTGTTACACCTACCTGTTACCATGGGACCGCATTATCACACCTACCTGTTACCATGGGACCGCATTATCACACCTACCTGTTACCAAGGGACCGCATTATCACACCTACCTGTTGCCATGGGACCGCATTATCACACCTACCTGTTACCATGGGACCGCATTATCACACCTACCTGTTACCATGGGACCACATTGTTACACCTACCTGTTACCAAGGGACCGCATTATCACACCTACCTGTTACCATGGGACCACATTGTTACACCTACCTGTAACCATGGGACCGCATTATCACACCTACCTGTTACCATGGGACCGCATTATCACACCTACCTGTTACCAAGGGACCGCATTATCACACCTACCTGTTACCATGGGACCACATTGTTACACCTACCTGTTGCCATGGGACCACATTGTTACACCTAGCTGTTGCCATGGGACCGCATTATCACACCTACCTGTTACCATGGGACCGCATTATCACACCTACCTGTTACCATGGGACCGCATTATCACACCTACCTGTTGCCATGGGACCGCATTATCACACCTACCTGTTGCCATGGGACCGTTATCTTCGTAGTCCTTGCTGAAGTTCTCCACCTCTGTCTTGAAGGTGCATACATTCTCCAACAAAGTCTTCTTGAACCGGGGTTGTATCTCCACCAGGTGGGACTGTACCTCCCCGCCCATGCTCAGCACCTTCTCCCACGCGTACCTAGTGGGGACCAGTGTTAGCGGTGGGCGAGATGAGGGTCAACTAAACTGGAAAGAAATTAAAACTGAAAGGATGTGGGGGTATCAGAAGTTTTACCTGAGCGTGTCAACTCGTTCCGCCTCCTCCTTCATCAGTGGTAGATCATACTTGTTCAGCATGGCATAGCTGTCCTCAATAGGTCCAATTACCATGTCTATCTCGATCTCCTTGCACCGGATTTTGGCCAGGGCAGCCATGCTATCCCTGACATCGTCCAGGTCATTGATTGGTCGTCCCAGTTTCTTGTTAAGTTCGTCCACCAACTCGAATATCTCCTTCATTCGGTTCTTATACTTTCTGTACAGGGTAGATAAAAGTTGCTATCTAGGGGGAGCTAGCTGCTTCAGCTGACTACAATTATAGCACCCTGGACATATAGTTCTCCCCTCTCCGCTACAGTGTTTGACCGAACATGTATAGTACCTGTTAGCTAGACTGCCATACAGCAGTTTCCACCCCTTCGCCTCCGCAATGAGGGCATCCTTCAGAAGGGAGGTCTTCAGAGCGATCGCGCCCACTGCTATTGTATCAGATAACTCCTCTATCGTCTCAATCTCTGTGTCGTAGGTTAGGATGCGGCTCTCAAACTCACCCAGACCGGGGTCTGTCGCCAGGAACTCTTGTTCAACCTGCATCAGCAGATAATTGGAGATCAATTAAAGGAAACAACGATTTGGCAGTGCATAAGAACTGCAGCTGAGATCGAATAAGGGGGTTACGCTGAACTTGTGATTTCGGGTGTCTATGTACGTGATATCAGACACTATATCAGCTACGAAAGATTAGAAGTATTTAGACAGCTGCAATATATATACCTGTTCTTGGTCGGTGTCCCATAGTTTGTGGTACGGTTTAAACTGCTCTAGCGCCTTGCTAATCTCACTCTTAGTGGCATTGATAGCGGTAGAAAGGAGGGATGCCATCTTAGAGATATCCTTATTTTCTGATATCGACTTGAAGTAAGTTTTTGAGGGGTCTACCCTGGTGGTGGCAGCTGCTGCAGCGAGGCCACTTGGTGCCCCTCCGGCCACCGTCTGCCGTGGTGATTTAGGGGTGGTTCCCTGTTGGTCAACCTGGGGTGTGTGCCCCCACTGTAATATACCTGAGCAGAGAGAGAGAGAGAGAGGGATCAGTGTCATGGTATCTGATAAGTAAAAATAACGGTTCAATTTGTTAACCCCTCCCTGTCTCTTTTTGTCTCACTCCCCTCTCTCTATCTCTATCTCTATGTCTCTCTCTCTCTCTCTCTCTCTCTCTCTCTCTCTCTCTCTCTCTCTCTCTCTCTCACCCTCTCACTCCCTCCCTCTCTTTCTCTCTCTCCCTCTCTCAGATGAATTGATATTGCGACAAGTTAAACTCTTTATCAACAACAACCTCAGCTGTCATAAAATAAAAGATTCGATCGATGCATCTGATATGAAGCAAATTTGCTCTCCCCCCAAAAAACTCAAGATTTCTTTTAAATACGCCCTGTTAAATCGACTCGACGTCTCAGGGGTGAGACTACTACCACTACGATTACCACTATAACACTACCACTATACCACCACCACCACCACCACCACTACTTACTCTTACTGACGCTAAGGATGAGTCTGATGCTAGTATTGAGGCCCTGCTGAATCTCATCCAGACCAGGCATCATTATGATATTGGGGATGGCCAGGACTATGTCCGCTTTGAATAAGGGAACCTCTGATTTCCTATTTCCCTGCGTGGGTGCCACCTCGTACATATGGAGCGACGACACCTGAAGTAGTATAGTGTATAACTGATTAGGGTCGATATTAGGGGGATTACACGGTAAATAGGGATCTGAGATGGTAATATAGAGATCCGCGGCTGATCTGCAACTGATGTCTGAAAGGGGCCTCTTATAGTTGTGGCAGCTACAACAGGATCCCGCCTGCAAGATATTATTGCAACGTACATACCTGTACACGTCGTTTCAGAGTCTCAAGAGTGCTCCGTGTTGCCCTCAGGATGGCCTCCAAGTTTCTATGTTGGAAAACACTCCGCAACTCCTTTGCCTCCTCCTCGAGATTCTCCCTGAGAAGCCTTTTCCGCAGTCTGGAACGGGCACCCGGCCTGCTATCCTCCTCGATATCCGACCTGGCACTAGAGGAAATGGATCTGAGGCTGGGTCAGTGAACTGGACAAGGATATATATTAGTGATAAGGGGGATGGAGAGACTAAAACATGGATGGAATCGGAATTCCAGGATCTATTATATGGCTATTATAGCCATATATTATTATTACCCTCTGGCAGAGTATCTGTTGTGACGGCTGGTTGCCGAACTTCGTGCAGTTGTCGGAGGGGTTGGTGTCCGGCTGCTCCCCGGTCTCGTCTCCTCGTCCTGGGACGACTCTTCCGTTACGTCTTCGGCGGCGGGCTGCTAGGTACACAAATCTTACACATAGTAGAGAGAGAGAGGGAGAGCGAGAGAGAAAAAGAGAGTTACATAGAAGACGATTTTCATATAGAGCAAGTAATATAAGACCACATGAAAGTGCTTGGACAGTGGAAGATTTGACGAATCAAAAGCACAATTCCGCACGACACACACGCACGTGGGATGTGGGATGCTTCTCTGTAGTAAACAGATCCTGCAGTATATAATACCTGATAGGTCATCATCGTCTCTATCAGTTCATTGGTTGCCTTCTCCACCTGTTTACTCTTCAGTTCCAATTGTATACTTGCCATATTGCAAACACTCTCTGTCCTGCTGAGGAACTGCTCAATGGTCCAGGCTTCATGCTCCGGCAGCTCACACAGCAACATCTGGCCCATTTCCTTGAGGACGGCATCAATACGATATGTGCACAGGTCAGTGATTCGTCGTAGCAGGAGTTCTAGAGTTTTCATCTCTCGGTTTATCTTGCTGACATAGCTCTCCAGGTTGATGCTGCTCCAGGTTAGCATGGTTAGACCTGTAAAAAGATAGAGAGATAGAGATAGAGGGAGATAGAAGGAGAGAGATAGAGGGAGATAGAGGAAGATAGAGGAAGATAGAAGGAGAGAGAGAAAGATAGAGATAATTAGAGATAGAGATGAAACACTTATTGTTTCGTTTGTTTCACTAACTGTGACCTGTCAAGATCTGTTACAAGAAGGGATGACAGGTTAGAATGTGTATTATAGGGTCTGACAAAATATATTCGTCAAAGTTTGCGTTCGTCATGATTGACTGAAGACCACCCTGGGAGATGAAATTTACCAAAATAGAATCGGAATGTCGACGTAAAAGAGACGTTATATGATCTTTCTTTGTCTTTAAGTTTTTGACTGCTGAGAAATGACAGCTGCGTTGGGCAGGTCTTAGTTGACAAGATCCATAGTTAAATAACCATAGTTAAGTGTTCTAGACTAAATTGGTGGTGGCAGCTTCAGTTAGGGATGAGAGAATTAAAGCTCTGTAAACTGAACGTCAAATGAAATTTTTTCAATGCACCGGCCGGGTATCAAAGTTCCTACACATGCATACCTGGTCGAATGTAGTTCTCCACGTGGCTAATATGTGGCTGCATGAGGGGTAGAAAGTTGGCCGGTATCATCCCTAATATCCTCTTCCACTCGTTCAACATGTTCTGAAATATATAGTGTCAGATCCCCCATGACACAATAATTGAAGAATCTATCACATTATTAATTGCTCCTAAGCTATTATAATTGTTACACTTACGTTGAGAAGGTTGTAGTTTGCCTTGATGGCGTGTTTTCTTGTCTTTATTAACTTCGCAGTGGGTGGGATCTCTTGCCCCATTCGGCCCATACAATCAACCTATCAAGACGGTGTTTCAATTTGATTGAAGTGAAAATATAGGGGAAGCTTTATGACGTTAAATTCAGGGAAACTCCGTCGGCAGTACTCAGTATACCGTCCATCCTTTTGATTTAAAAGACAAAGGTATCATGTGACCGGGCCTGCCCTTACACTTATATCAAAACCCCGCCGAATGAAATCTAGCGTGATACCTTTGAGACTTTTAAAACGAAAAGAATGGATCTGTATTAGAACCACAAAATAATATACAGCTAGAACTACTAGCTAATTTTGGCTATCTCACCTCTCTGACTAACTCCAGTATACTTGGGTCAAAGTTGACGTAGAGAACTTGAGTTTCTGGATGTCTCACAAGAAGGGATGAGTTTAGACCGCTCTTTATCACATCAATCTGCTTCAACCACGCCTGGTGGTATACCACCTCGTACTCTAGGAGCACTTTGGCTACCTGAGATACGTTGTCATGGTAACAAAAATGCAGAGAATTGGATACCCGGGTAACAGTATAACATTACCATTGCAGCCATAACAGTGGTAACCAGGTAACCATGGTAACCATGGTAACAACACATCAGTAGTTACCTTGTTGTAGCTGCGTATTATTTTCTTCGCATCGTCACTCTCCAAGACCCCCGGGTATTGCTGAAAAACCTGGAACATGGGCTGAAAAACCGTTACCAAGGGAACATCATGCAAGATATATGAATAAGGAGGTCATACGAAACTACATATTATTATTATTATCCCGGACTGCAACCTACCAGCATGGGCTGTTCAATCTTCCTAAATAGTTGTCGTGCCCAGGCAATCTTTCCAGATATGGGCGGTAGCATTCTCGCACAGGGAGGATCATTCTTCTGTCGCTGATAGAGCTTCTGTACGTTCTCAATGTCCTTACCAAACCCCTGGAGGATCTTGCCAAACTTCTGCTGTGGGTCCAGGGAGGCGATCTTGAGGCCTGTAACAATATCTGTATACCCGTCAGTTTTATATTCAAGAGAGAGTAAGAGAGAGAGTAAGAGAGAGTAGAGAGAGAGAGAGAGAGAGAGAGAGAGAGAGAGAGAGAGAGAGAGAGAGAGAGAGAGAGAGAGAGAGAGAGAGAGAGCGCGAGGAGACGAGAGCAGAGAGATGATAGGATAGAGATAGAAGAGAGAGAGCAGACTCTCTCTCTCTATCTCTACTCTAGTCTCTCTCTCATCGCTCGCTCTACTCTCTCTATCGCTCGTCTCGTATTCTCCGTTGGGGGTGAATCTGAAAAGAGGATGCTGTTTCATTCCAGAGATATAGGTTTTGCGATACTTGAAAGGGAGAGTAGTTGAGGCATGGGCGAGACAAAGCACCAAGTGGTTGGTGAAGAAGAGATGGAAGAAAAGTGACAGTTCAACTGTTATCAGTGTGTGTGGTGAGATCGTGGTTAGATTGTCAAGAAATTGTGACGCTTAGAGGAAGTGATTAGAGAAAATTTCAAATGTCAAAAAGATATTAAGATAATGGTGCCCGATTAAATACAACTTCCTCTCCGCTAGAAACTACTATACTGTCTGGGGGCGCAATTTGAGGGTGATGCACTGTCAAAAGGGGGAAGGCGCCTGGAGCAAAGAAGGAGAATTTATTAAACCAATATGCAGTCACGTCCACCTACTCTGGTATTTTCTGACGAGTTGTAAGGCTGCCTCTGTTGTGGTAGGTTTGTCCAGAGTGTCCTCCATGAACCTCTGGATATCATTCTCCAACTCACTCACCTATAACAGGAATTGGACATGTTTCAGTTATTGTAACCAGCGGTAACTATGGTAACCAGTGGTAACTATAATGGTAACCAGTGGTAACTAACTGCGGTATTAACCTGGTTACAGAAGTCATCGTAGTCCTGATCAAAGTCCATTTTTCGGTGATCCAACAGATCGTAACTCTTTTTCTTGATCACGTTGATTATCACCATGAACCTGACACAAGGATCATGGATTGTTAGGCTTGAACTTATCTCACAAATCAAAAGTTTGGAGTGTCAATATTTTGACACAACATCAGTGAATATATCGATGATAGCTTTGATCAATTAAGTTAACAACTGACAGAGCATTTGGCCAATGCCATATTGGCCTGACTCAATTCTAATTTCTTTCAAATGTGCACGAGAATTATGGTGAGAATTGAACATTGGCCTACCTAGTGGAGTATCTTTCAATGCCCTCAATCTTGCTCTCTCCGAGTTTGCTATAACTCTCTATCAGCTCAAACATCCTCATAATCTTTCCCAGTCGGCGACAGAATGTGTCGAACTTCCCGAAGATGTACATTTCGGAAAACTCAAATTGCCGCTCCTCCGGGTGTTCCTCCAGTTTTCTTTTCGTTCGGTGGAACGCCGCCTGAAACGGGGTGTAATCAGTATAGTAAAAAGAGAGTGGATGTGAAGTGTAATATATATCACATTGCTAGTACTCTGTAGATCATGCAAGTATCCGCGGTATTTTGGTACTGCCACCTGTTCACTCCGCTAAAATGTCTTACCAACCTGGTATTCACGGTTAAGTTTGATACAAGCCCGTAGTTTGTCCATCACCACATCCCTCTCCTCACTCCACAACTTACATGTCCCATTTATCGTTATGTAGTTCTTACTACTAGTTATCATCTGCAGAAAAGGATGGAATCATAACAACCAGCTGTGTACAGAATATAGCTTTGATGCGATATCTTCTTCCTGGTCCTGGAGACGTCCCCGGAGGTGCAAGGGAGGCCGGTAACCATGGTAACATGTGACAAGACTCCTGTTACCATGGTTACATGTGACAAGACTCCTGTTACCATGGTTACATGTGACAAGACTCCTGTTACCATAGTTACATGTGACAAGACTCCTGTTACTATGGTTACATGTGACAACACTCCTGTTACCATGGTTACCTGTGACAACACTCCTGTTACCATGGTTACATGTGACAAGACTCCTGTTACCATGGTTACCTGGTTGGTGATCTTGATAAACAGTGACGTCATCCTCTCGCTGGTGTTGTAATACCGTGAAATGGAGTGTATCATCCTAACAGCGTTCAGTAGGCCCGCAATATGGTCCACCATGGACAGGGGGTCATTCTTGTAAAGTGGATCACAGAACTTCTCCAGTGTGTACAGGAACTTGACATTGTCCTTCGCCTCATTGGCACTGTCCGTTATCTGGGTATCTAGTTGTTTCCACCTCTTTATCAGTTTAGACTTAGCAGCCATCATGATTCCCAGGGCGGCCTTGCACTCCTGACCCTTGATCTGGTCAAGGAGGGAGTTGAACTTGGCCATCCTCTTCTTCCAGTGGTCCAGCTCCGCTTTTGGTCCAATGTCATCAGCTTCCTTTCTCATCTGGTCACTCTCAGCAAGCACCTGTTCAGTGAACGTTAGGTTAGTGATGATATATATGATATTGAAACAGGAAACTATCCAATCAGCTGATATCGGATTCAGGACTGCAGTGATGAGCTAGGTAAAAGTAAGTTCATATCAGCCTTCTATAATCACAGCGCTGGAAAGCGCCCCGGGGCCATATGATACCTGTTCGATTTGTTTACACCATCCTGTAAAACACTGCTCCACTAGAGTCAGCTCGTCCGCGTTATTTGCCGCCTCAATGTAGTCAGCAGCTGACTTGAACACACTCAGATCTATTGTGTCACACTTCTGCAATTGGAATATTCTATCAAGTGGAATTGCAGTTACGAAGTCACCCCTACTACGCTGGCGTTGAGGGGTAATTTCATTTAACCAGTATATAATATGTGGAAATTGTGACAACATAATCATCTTTTAAACAGCTAAAGGAAGTGAAGGGGCTGGGAAATATTTTAAGTGCCTTAGCTCGAGAGATATTGAAATAAGAGATGTCAAACTGCTTGAGAATTATTCATTATCCCCATCTCGGAATCTAGTATCTGCACTTCCATCTGACGTGGTCAGATCAAACTGCACCACTTCACCTGCAGCTGACTAACCTTGAGAAGGATGTTATCCTCGAGGCTGCCACTGGCATTGTTTAACATGCCACAGAACCCCTCCAGATGGCTGACTATCTCCCACTTCATCTCCTCTCGCTGAATGGTGGGCAGCCCACCCCAGCTGGTGTACCGTGATAGGGCGGGAATGTAAACCCTCTGAGAATGTTTGCTACTGCCTGGATCAAATGGGCTCCCTTCACATCCGTCTTGTCGATCTCCATGTAACCGAAATTTATCCACTGTGCAGGAGATGAAGGGTCGGTGATTTGGGGGTTTTTAGGCAGGATATATTGGGGGTTGGGTAAACAATTTAGCTGAGCGATTTCGAAAATTAGAGGGAGGAAATATATGAAACTACTATATGTTAGCTCTACATGAGTGAATTATTGGTAACCATGGTAACACACACACCTTGTGCATGAGCATCATCGACTCCAGTGTCAGAGGTTTCTCCACTGTCTTGACAAAGTACATGATTTGACAATCACACTCAATCCTTTCCGTTTTCCCGTCAGTAATGTAGATTTTGACGCGTGATTTCACCTGGTTTACTGTTGTTACTCGCTCCCTGCTGGTCCCGGTGCGGCGGCACCTGCACAGAGTTATACAGTTATAGTTTGAAGAAGTTACTGTCATTCAGTTAGTTATAGCTTTGCATTTAGCGTCCCAAGAATACTAAAGAGAGTCTTCAGAGAGAAATGTTGTTTCATTTTACTAGGGGGGGGGGGCGTAGAATTCAAACTTTTTGATTGACAGGTATGAGACTGAACACGTGATAATATGATCATTTAAATCTAAGGGCAACGCCCTGCAGATGCGCAATAATTTGTGATGTTGTTTATACCATTAACGGGAGGAAGCTTGTCTTTTGCGAACATACCATTAACGGGAGGTGGTTCTGGTTCGGCATAAGGTGCACAAAACATAATGAGTGCTGCGGATGGCTTTAGGAAGAACTGATCCATCAGTTCTATCTGGAATCCCTCCAATATGCTGTCTTCGATATCATTCTGAGGTACCTGCGGGGAAGGTAGAGTTGTGAGCAGCTGTACAAGATGCAGGATCTTCAAATATAATAGGACCGGTAGATTTGCCTAGCCTAGACTCTGTTTTGCGCGTCCCGCGAGCGAGGGTTAGAGGAGGGTTAGAACATAACAAGGTCTGACAAGGTTTCTACCAATAAATATATTATGATTCTCCGTGGGACTTACATTTAAATGTTCTGATATCGTCCGTAAAAGATAGTTGTGTCGTGCGTCAAGTTTGCCCCTCTTGTGTTCCTTCTCTTCTCGCGCTTTTTGCTGAGAGGGGAAGAGAAAGGTGTCAATAATTTAATTGCTTGCCAGGGCACGTACAAAACATTGACACGTACGAACAATTATTTATTTATTCTACGGGAATAAAACGCACACACATACTTTCAGTATTACAGCTATTCGAGGATTTGTACCCAACTCAACATACAAGTGGGAAGTGCTAAACCACCCATGATCTACACAAACAAGATGGTTACGAAATAACCCGTCGCGACCTCCGCAAACTGGCACTAGGGAGGGGTTACTTCGTTACCAACAAACATGAAGGTTAACTACTGTTTTCCATACAACCCCTGCCTGGTCACACCTGACTCCATTATACATGATGTGATTATAACTAAAACACAAGTTGACTCCATCCAGTCAACAACAACCTTGTTTGTTCCTTTTTCAATCTACCCCATACCTGATAATCTAGCCGTTTCTGGAGCAAGCCAGCAATTTGTGAAGCATTGGGTGTCGGGTTAATTAGTAGAGCTGCCTGCATTACCATGCACACAGATCGAGCACAAAACAAAATTATTCGATGCAGCTGGAAAAAACTGAGGAATCTACTACACCAGGTGTGTATGAACTATCCCAGATAAATCAACCTCCCTGATCTTTTCCCTCCCATCCGCACTTCTTCCACCATAGTTTGGGAGGGGCATAGTAGAGATACGAGAGATGCAGAAATAGAGAGAGAGAGAGAAAGAGAGGAGAGAGAGAGGGATAGGACATCGAGACAGATAGAGAGAGAGAGAGAGAGAGAGCGAGAGAGAGAGGAGAGAGAGAGAGAGATAGAGAGAGAGAGAATTGAGAGAGATCGAAGAGAGAAAGGTACTGAGAAGGAGATAGAGAGAGAGAGAAGCGAGGGAGAGATAGATAGATGTAGTGGGATAGAGTGAGGGACAGTGAGAGAAAGATAGAGAGAGGACATGGTTTCCGTGGTAACCTAGCTCTGCCACGCGGCTGCGACATGATTTCCGAATTAGAGTTGCATGAATGCAATAGTGCACCCCTGCTGAGAGAGAGAGAGAGAGAGAGGAGAGAGAGAGAGAGGAGAGGAGAGAGAGAGAGAGAGAGATAGATGAGAGAGAGAGAGAGAGAGAGAGTGTGTGATAGACACAGAACGCAAGCTTGGAGAGAAGAGAGAAGAGAGTGAGAGAGTGAAAGAGATAGAAAGATAGAGAGAGAGAGAGAGAGAGTGAGAGAGTGAAAGAGAGAGAAAGAGAGAGATCGTACAACTGGGTATATAATTTCACTGGGGCTACCAGTGAGTCAGGTGGCTTTTCAATCATCCTGCATGTTGGCTAATTATGAGACACTCTGCAGTGAGTTTCCAATATGATAATGATGACTTTTAGAATATCTAGTGATGTAATGGACAATTATTAGAGAACTAGGATACTAAAATACTGTTCTTGATTCAAAAAAGCATGAAATCAATAAAAGAGAGCCCTAATTATTATAGTTGGACCTTACCCTGTACTGTTCGAGTACGGATTGGGCCTTCTCGATCACATTCACAGTTGGTCTCTTGCCCTTGTTGTTGACCAGCCCCTGGGTGTTCTTCCGGTTTTTTGAGCTCCGGGGCCTCTGCTGCTGTGGTGTTCCGGCCCCATTTTGGTGTTCCATCGGGTGAGCTCAGAGAAACTCAGCTTTATCACAAGGAACAATTTGGGAATAAAAATTAATATATGCAGCAAGATGAAAGATGAAAGAGAGAGAGAAGAAGAGAGAGAGAGAGAGAGAAAGATAGCGAGACGCGAGATAGATAGAGAGAGCGAGATAGATAGCGAGATCTCTATCGAGAGAGAGCTGATATGAGACTAGATAGAGAGAGATCAGCGAGAGAGAGTGGAGCGCGAGATCTCTCTCTCTCGCTCTCGCGATCGCTCTCTCGCTCTCTCGCGCTCTCTCTCGCGCGAGAATCTCTATCGATGAGAGAGAGCGATCGCGAGCGTCTCTCTCTCGGAGAGAGCGAGAGAGAGAGAGCGATGAGAAGAGACATACGAGCAGAGGTACACAGAGATCTGAGAGCTCGGCGAGACACTCTGAGATAGAGACTAGAGAGATGGAACTATCTCTCCCACACCCCATGACACACAAATGTCGGCAGCATGCACGACAGGACCCGGGAAAAGTCCTAGAGAGAATTCTGGTTGTTCTACAAGTCAACTCTCCCGACCATGCTGTTCCTGGTATACCCCAAAGTGAACCAATTTAATGGGGGGTCGGGTTTGTGGCGGAAGTAAATTGGGTGACAGATATATCAGGACCAAGGAGCTATATCAAACACTCAACAATAAATGTAGCTGTGGTAACAGGTCTCTCCGAATCCGGAAAAATAGCAAATTCTCCACGACACGAAATGCAGCTACTGCCGATTATATCACTATTGTTCACTGTACATAATTGAGTAGTACACATTCGGTAGAGTAAAACACGCGGAGAGAGAGGGGAGAGCTGTGAGGTACGTTACTAAAGGGAGACTTCAGCATCAGTTGCCATGGCAACATTATGTTATACCCGCGTGAAACACTACACCTCGAGCTGAGACTTAGCACATCCTAGCTAGCAGCTTTCCTCTCTCTCTCTCTGTCGACTCCCTCTAAGTTTTTGATCTGATTTTGTGTGCATGGGGGACCACGTTAAGATAGTTGCTGTTTGGGGGACTTGAAACCCGCTACCTGTGTGTTGCTGAAGATGCAGTGATCAGGTTAACACGACGGTTTAAGGTGCAAGAAGGAAACCAAGGGAAACGATTTGCGCATCGTGTGCTTTTCTCTTCTCACCGCCATGGCGCCACTGGTATTGGTAACTGATACTCTGCTGTTGACGGTTGTGGTAGGATATCTGGTCATGATGAGGACTCGTAAAACTAGGATGACCAAAAAGCGGAACTATGATATGGGCGGCACGGCCATGAAAAAAAGCTTTCTCCAGGAATTGATGACTCACGAAACTACTAGAATGTATACCGGATGCCATTTTAACATGGTTGATGTGACCATGACAGCTGTAAAACGAGTTGATGCGACCACAGTTGTAGCAATTTAAAACGAGTTGATGCGACCATGACAGTTGTAGCAATTTAATACGAGTTGATGCGACCACAGCTGTAGCAATTTAAAACGAGTTGAAGCTCGACCCACCTGTACTGCAGATTGGCGAGTTTTAATGATTCCCCGCCTGAACAACAGTGATGCCATGTTCTTCATGATAACTGTTATAGGGCAGCTGGACAAGAAACAAGGTACTATAGGTTAACAAAACTGAGCTGCAGATACTGTACTGTTAGTCTGTTTGTCAGTCTGTTTGTCAGTCTGCAGATACCATGTACTGTTTGTCTGTTTGTCAGTCTGCAGATACTGTACTGTTAGTCTGTTTGTCAGTCTGCAGATACTGTACTGTTAGTCTGTTTGTCAGTCTGTAATAGCCATGCAATGGGATGGAACTACCACAGAAGTGAGAACATTTTCACGAAACAAGTACATTCAGCTGATGACACAGCTTACTCTTTTTAAAGAAATTGATTGACAAAGTATACTACATGTGTAATGGTTCATTGGGGAACTTCAGCAGTCATTTCCATCTTACTCGAGTGCAGCTTTCTTACTCTCTCACTCTCACTACCCGTCTTTCTCACTCTCACTACCCGTCTCTCTCACTCTTACTACCCGTCACTCTCACTCTTTCTACCCGTCTCTCTCACTCTCACTATAACCCGTCTCTCTCACTCTTTCTACCCGTCTCTTTTACTCTTCCGATGGTATTTCTATCCACCTCACTCCCCTCTCTTCCCCTCTCTTTCCATCCTAAGTTTACTGACAATATATGCCAACGTGAGAGTACGTGGCCGTTATAAAGAGAGATAGAAGGATAGGGAGATGATGAATCAAATAGTACAGTAGTTGTGCACTATGCCAGTACTTTTTCAAATAGTAAATGCTCATGCGACTCTTCTAATATGATTAATGCTGAAATTGACCTACTACTACTACAGCTCACAACACGCTATCTCTCTCTCAACAAGAGGAGCAATAGTAATATGTGAAGCTGAAGCTATCCATGATAAGAGTATAGATCTGATTGGGCTGATGCTGACTTACATAGACTTTGAGGATCCGCTTTGCCACAATGACATCGAGTCCAACTCTTGAGCGGAGTTTCCTCATCTAATATACTTTAGAGCGGGGATCAAGGCGTTACAGCTGCTGCAGTGACCGGGCAATCAAAAAGAGGAGAATTGATGTGCCCCAACCTCTACAATCATAGTATCTGCTTCACGCTAATTTCCCCATGCCGGACTGCAGCAGCGCTCGTTGACCACTCATGGGAGATCAGAGAGAGAGAGAGAGAGAGAGAGAGAGAGAGAGAGAGAGAGAGAGAGAGAGGAAGGGAGAGAGAGAGATCTATGCGAAGCGAGCTGTCTCTATCTCACGCGCCCTCGAGATAGAAGAGATAGCGGCGCGAATATCTCTATAGCGCATAATATATCGCGCGAGATAGTATGTCCTCTAGATAGAGATAGATACTCATAGCTATAATATATATCCGCCTCCCTGTTGGCGAGACAGGATCAGGACTTGCGTATCGTGGTGGGTGGGTATATTAGGAACTATCTGATCTCGACTACGACTGCCACACCGTGGTTAGTGCAGTCTCTGCTGGTCTGGGGAGACACCGAGAAATGTAGAGATGGAGCTTTAATATACATCGAGGGTCCGTCGGACATACAATGGGCACTAATTTAATCGCTGTCTCCTAATCGACAACCAACCTTAAATTACTAACCCGAACTCCCACGGGCATTATGTCACCAGCGGCCTGCCTGTACAGTGCTAGTGCGCTGAAGAATTGTGATTCCCAGCGACTATGTGACCTCTCACACAGCTTCCCCGTAGATATTGTTGTTCTGTAGAACGTTATCAGAACAGCTGTAGTAGATCTCTTATAGCGACCGATTAATCACAGTTCATATTGTACTTGGTCAGCAGCATTGGATGACACAGGCCGATTATCTCGTCGGTAGAAAATAATAGTACTCATTTGGATGGACAAAACATGAGCTGAAAGACTGTTTTCCTCGAAAAAGAGCAAGTCTGAGCAATTCAAACAAAAAGTACTTACAACTTTGGTGTGAAGGGTTGTGCGTAACCACAAGACTGTCGATAGCCTCTTAAATCCAACTGGAACTCTTCGAGACATCTTCGGTGCAGCACAGTATATGTACAACTACTAAAACTACTCAAGCACGCAAGTGAGATACACAACACAGCCGTAAAGTTTCATGAGAGAATGCATTACAACTGCCCCACGCCGAACGATGAGAAACACGATGAGAGATAGTGATGGAAAAGAGTGAGAATAGAAAGAGAGTGAAGGAAAGAGACAGAAAGACATTCAATAGAGAAGGATATAAAGGAGGTGCACTTGCGGCACTTGCTGCATGACATTCGATCACACGGGATTATGATTGGGGGCACAATCTCAGAAAGAAGCTAGGACATCGCAGGATCATATGAATGCGGCATAGCTTCATAGTCATACACAGACACGACAAATCAAGCCAAATATCGGAAGGAGGTTTTCGTAGGAATCGATTCTCAGAATATGTATGCTCATAAAAAAGTGCAGTTTTGTGACCAAGCTGCATAATCCAGTATCTAATAGCTGGATAGCATGTATAAAACTCAACTTATTACATGGGGTTAAAGTTCTCAACATTGGTCCCAGCTAGTATCGTAGCGGTCCCCAGTCTGAGCCGGACATAAAACGTAATATGATGGCGGTTTTAACTTATTCAAAAATTTCCTTCCGTTCCCCCCACTGGATCCCTCGGGATATGGCATCGATCCACTGCCCAGCGTGTATTGCATCTATAACTCCCACCTAGTCAAGAATTTTATCCTTGCAGTGTGCAACGCGACGCCCTCTGGCTTACAGCGACCTTCGGATCGCAGCTGCGATTGTCGCGGCTTAGGTCAATAGACAGCATCGGTTTGCAGTATGTTAGTATTTGCTCTCACGCCGATATAGTATGCCGACATTTAACAGGACACTGAGGCAGTCTCGGTGAAGATGTTTGTACGGGGAGCTGAAGGAGTGGAGAAATCAGAGAGAAGAGAGAGCGAGAAGATAGAGAGAGAGAGTAGGAGATGAAGTAGAGAGGACGAAGGAGAAGAATGAGAGAGGTAGTAGAGACAGAGAGAGAGAGAGGAGGATACTTTAGAGACACGAGAGAGAAAACGCGGGAGTGAAGGAAAGACGGGACCCATAATTTCTTCCGTTGTCATAGTGTAGGTGTGTTTTTTCTCGGCTGACAAACTGATCAAGCTTGAGACAAGTTTAACTAAAAGCTTAGCAGGATATTATCATGGTCTCAAAGAACGCTTATTCGAATCGATTTTTCGATGGTGAGCAAGATTCAATACGTGATCAGTACACTCGTCCTTCACTCCTCAAGCTCTTCTCTCATCGCGAATGAATATGAGTGCAACTGTCATGTCAGATACATATATACAGCAGAGGCGTTGATTCTTATGCTTTTGATTAGGCTAGCATCAGGCAAGTCTTAGCACTGGTCACAAAAAACATCATTCTCGACAACAACGAGTATTATACTGCACACACAGTGCATGACTCATGACAAGTGGACCAGCTGCATTCCTTTACTAGATCACCCTGACAACCCGTGGGGTGTGGTAATGTTACCATGGTAACAACTATAGGGTAGATAGTTAACAAGCAGGGTACCTACCAGGGAGTTACTGAATTTCCGCTGAAGCCGCCGGATTCGAGATAGTTTCGCCTTCTTTACTATGGCATACATCCCGCTTCGACTAACAGATCAATACATACTCGAGAGAGGGGAGTCAGATATTGATACTTACGTCTAAAAATTATGTGTTGAGAGTTTCATACTGTTTCATCATATATCCCGCATTAGCAACTTCTTAAGATGCACTAACTCCCTGCATTTGTCCAGCCTTTACATATTTCTCTCTTTTGATCCCTCTCCGCAGCACAGGATTCGGAGGGAAGAGACCGTTTGAAAGGAGCTGCATACTAATTCTCCTTGTTGCTGCTTCCGAGCAGCTCGCTGCGCACCTCTCGCTCGAACAAAATAGCAAAAAAAGGCGTGCGGTAGACTTGCGTGCGCGTGGGTATGGGGCTGTGTGTGGGGGGGGGGGGTGGGGGGGGCCCGTGCTCCGTCGCGCCTCTCTCCGCTGTCGTGGGCACCTCAGCAATCGAAGTTCTTCGTCTCTGTCTTGTACTAAAGCCCCGGGGGGGGGCGGGGCTTTTTTTTTTTTTTTGTTTTTCTTTTTGTTTTTTCTTTGTGGTGTGGTTCCGCCCCCCTAGCTGCTATACGGTCTCAAAACACCAACTAACTGGGGTCCCATGTATATCTTCTCTATCCTCCTTAAATTCTCTCAAATCTCTATCTCTATGTCACTCACTCATTCCTTTCCTCTCTTTCAAATGTATCTCTGTCATGTATCTTACCACTCGGGAGCGTAGAGTCTTGACGACCATTAAGTGAGTCCGTTTGTAATTTCGTGTCATCGCGGGGGATTAAGTAAAATCAGCCACAGTAGAGGATCGGGACGATCAGTCGATCAATGACTCCGGATTAGGTTCAGAGATTCCGCTCGGTGTTCCAACCTACGTCCACTACGATTGTAGCGACAGTTTTCCACCGAATCTTTTTTTAAAGTTGTTTCCTGATCTGCTGACACACACACAAGTTTAACAAATCCTGCTTGTTGTAGCTGACTTCAGGATAATATTTACAGGATTTACAAAAAGCACTCTACCGACAAGAAGAGAAACTAGCCAGGTGGCAATGTAGTCAGTAGTTACCCTTCTTCTTCTTCTCAGCTCTATTACTTTCTCTCTCCTTTTCTCTCTCTGATCTCTCTCTTGGTCTGAAACTCTATCTAGACCTGTACATTAATTAACTCATTTTTATCACCCAGCTCGGTAATTGTATCCAGGCTGGGTGTTTTCCCAGTTGTGTTGATGATGGTTGCCATGACAACACAACTGCTGTTGAGTGAAACCAGATACATATACCCACATCTAACAGGTGCATTCCTAACAACCAAAACACAAAACAATCTGTCGGTCGGTCGGTCGGTCGTTGTTTGGCAAAAAGGAAAAGTCTCAATAAAAGTTGAACTATTACGTTAGCAGGAAGGTAGCTCATAGAAGCGTATACTGACGCGATCATTATACTCCGTATAACAGGTGTACTAATCTGGTATGGTTGCTATGGTAACAATGTAATGGTCGTGTAGGAGAGAAGAACTGAACGCCCTATTTCCTAGAGAATTATAGCAGGTACACTCCAGCACCTGTTCCTGTCCCCATTTCATGATAGCTTTATGAAACTTTTGGTAAATATAATTGATCTCATTTGAAAACTTAAAAACAACTTTACTGCTATTCTTACCTCACTTATCCAGATATTGTGGATGCTGGAGACTCGGGAGAGACGTCTTGAAACCACTGATTGTCTCAGACTCCTTCCCAGCATGTTGTTCATGAAGCTGGGAACTGGGAGCAGCAAATGTTTCAGTTGAGATCAGCAACAATACATCGAGAGTACGATAGCAAGCAAGAAAAACCAGTGAAGCAGAGACTGCAGGTCCCTAGCTTGCTACAGTATTGTTAATGAAATAGTGGAACGTCTGCGGCAGTGTTTACAATCTTAGAGGAAGGTATGAAGTCTGCATGGCGTGGAGAGATAGATGAATATAGAGAGAGGGAGAGAGATAGATATAGAGAGAAGGATACAGAGAGAGATAGATAGATATAGAAAGAGGGATACAGGGAGAGATAGAGAGATAGAGAGATAGAGAGATAGATAGAGAGATAGAGAGAGAAAGGTAGAGAGAGAGAGAGAGAGAGAGAGAGAGAGAGACGAGAGAGAGAGAGAGAGAGAGAGAGAGAGACGAGAGAGAGAGACGAGAGAGAGAGACGAGAGAGACGAGAGAGACGAGAGAGACGAGACAGATAGATAGTTGCATGTTATCGGTGCACTATCAAGTACCAGATCTGATGGTACTGGACTATTGGAGTATTGGAGTATTGAACTTCATATACCGTATCTCCGATGAAGCTGTTGAATGATCATGATAAATACACTACAGGACTTCTGCAAAAGAAGAAACAAAGGAGCTTTTATTGGGGAAATGTTTAAAAATAAACAACGTCAAAACATGCAATAATATGGCGCCGTTGTGATCGGCCGTTAGCCCGATCTTAGTCTAGGATATGTTCAAGAAGTGAAAGAAACTTTCATAGAATAAATGTCAAGGAAGAGGAAAAGTCCAGTGAACAAAATGTGAAACAGTTTCAATTGGAGTTCAAATCGGACCTGTAACTGCAATATTATTAGGGTTGAAAACGATAGTTCTCTCTCTCTCTCTCTCTCTCTCTCTCTCTCTCTGATCTATCTCCGTCACTCTCCCCACTCTCCTTCTCTTTCCCTCTCTTTCTCTTTCTCTCTCACTCTCTGTCTTTTTCACCATCAACCCCCCTCTCTCTCTATCTCCTGCCATGGTCCTCGACCAGGGAGCATGAATAGTTAACGCTCGTATCGAGTAACAGGCCGGCATGTCTTTACTATACATAGAAGCTTAAACAGTAACGACAGTCCAAAAAGATCGTCAGGAGATATTGATTCCTGAAATACAATTTGTGCATGAATAATTCCATTCATATCAAAGAAACTCCATCGCATATCAGAAGAAGACCGACTCTATCATATATCGGAAAGAGTGGTAAATAGAGAGCTAGGAACCAATACGAAAAGGACGAATAAGAGAAGGCGCTGCTGTCACACGAGAGATCGTGTGCCATGTAAGGTTGATTATCTAGTTGGACACCTTGACCAACAACTACGAGTTGGAACCACCTCGGTTTTTCATTCTCTACACCGCTCTCTCTCACATGGTAACCATGGTAACCATCGGAGAATTACTAATGATCCCCTGTAGAGCATGCTGCTACCAACGCTGTCACGAGATCGTGTTTCTTAATTTTGGAACGTGGGAAATAAGATCACTTATAGATCACAATTGTATGTGCTGATTTAAGAAATTGAGTTCTACATTGAATTCAATTTTCAGTCATCAGGTTAGAACCAGATTCTAACTAATTTTAGTTCCCAAACGTGTTGCATCTTGACGAGAAGCCCAGCCCAATGTAATAACCCGGACCTTTTAAACACAATGTCACACTTTAGGACAACTGAACAAGGGACTCCAACCCGCCCCAATTCAAATCCTTTATGTTACCCCTGTTACTGACCTGTAGGGCGAGGGAAACGACACTCATTCTTCTGTTGATCACCTGGAGATGAACAAATAATGCAGGTAGAAAGCAACAAGTGTACTGTCGTATCAGCAGTCTCGACTAGACTCTCTAGTATAGATCTGTCGTATGTGTCAAAAACACACAAACACTCCTCTCTCCCTCTCTATCCCTCTCTCAAAGCCTTTCCCCCCCTCAGTTTCGAATGTGGGTTTTTCCCGGGGTTTTTTTTTTTCTTCACTTATAAATTTTGGGCTTATCCTACTCTTTCTGGGCTTTTTTCACGGATGCACCTTTATATCACAGAAAAGCTGGTTCCCTTTGGAGGCACTTTCAAATTGCACAACTGCAGCAGTATGGGGGTAAGGGCACTTCAGACCCCTTCACTGGTTGTATGTGGTGGGAGGCAGGTTTGGGGTAGGACAGAAAGTCAGACAACGCACGATAAATGATAATATTAAAATGTTTTTTTGAAAATAAAAAATGATCATGATTTCACGAAACCCCTACAAATATTCACAACAACCCAAAAAAACCACGCAATTTGGGGCAAAAAAAACAACGAACAAAAAAGTGAGCTGTGGTGTGATACGCGTGTACCAGGTGAAACGCACGGCGCGCGGGGGGCGCTGGCAGAGGTGATTGGTTCTGTGGGGTTTCTTCCATTTTCGTTTTTTGAAATTAGGATTGTAATTAACTTCAACGTTGAAAAACTCGTTCTTCTTGTTTTTTGACTAACCTTGCTGTCCATTCCAAACTTCCCTCCTCTGCTCTCCTGTGCGATGGAGAAGAGGGAGGGTCGATTGCTGCCGGGCCTCCTTCCCCGGGCGGCGGACGCCTTTTATGATGGCTAACCGGGACCTCCCCAAAAGGGGGAAGGGGCCCCGGGGCAATGGGGGAAGTTTTCCGGTCCAGGAACGAGGAACAACTTTCCCGGGAAAGGACTGACAGTGTTCCCACACAAATATGTAGCAAAAAACAACAGAAAACAAGATATTGAATAACTGTGTAAGATATAGATCGTTATAACCCCTGCTGTGCGAGCTTGTGGCGATCTAAAATAAACGGTACCCCGGTCAGAAAGGGGGAAAACCCAATAAAAAACCCCCCGATATACCATACACCAGTTGCTTAACGTCACAATCAAAAATGTTTTGAAAAAACTAAACGGAAAAGGGAGGAGCGGAAGGAGAGAGTGAGAGGGGGAAAAAAGAGGAAGAGGAGAGAGAGAGAGAGGGGGGGGGAAAGGAGGGAAAAGGGGAATTTTAAAAGGGGGAGGAAAAGGGGGAAAAAAAAGGAGGGGGGAAGGAGGGGGAGGAAAGAGGTGAAGGGAAAATTTTGGAAAAATTTCCATCGAACTTTTACTTTTTTTCCTGTCTCTCTTTCTCCTCCTCCCAAAATCTTTTTTCCCCTCTCTTTTCTCTCTCTCCTCTCTCCCCTCTTCTCTCTCTCTCCCCCTCTCTCTCTCTCCTCTCTCTCCCCCCTCTCTCTCTCTATCTCCCCCTCCTATTTTCTCTCTCTTCTCTCCTTCCTTTTTCTCCCGGAACCCCCTGGGGGGAAATAAGCACTTTTGGGCTCAAACCCAAATGAAACACATTAACATAATTTAATTAAATAAAATCCCCGCCCCACCATGGTCGGGGTTTTAGCACACGGCTCTACTCGGTTTTAATTCACTAATTTCGATTAAATTGTGGGGAAAATCGTAAAGTTTTGGTCAAGTAGAATTTCTTGCCCCCTATAGGGAAATTCATGCATTGAATTAATATTGGCCATGACCCCTCAGGGTCCGGACCGGCCCCAAAACAACCACTCGGACTCCTTTGAAAGGCATATTTTGGTACTTGAAACTGGAAAAATTTCCACAGCCAGCATCAACTATTGCTTCACGTTTGTGACACGACACAATTGACAATTTATAGAACACAAATTGGGCCTTTAAATAAGGACACAATTTTAAAACATTTGTAAGGACACAATTGGCCCCTTTGGTGAGGAAAAAACAATTGGGCACAAATTCCCAACCAAAAAGGTTGTCGTAACCCTTAACAGCAAAACCCACCCTATTCGTACCATTCATCCCTGTGGTTTGTTTGGGGGTGAAATTCAAAAATATATAATAATAAAGTTCCACTTTGGACATGAAACAGACAAAAACGGGACTTCCCGACAAACCCACGCCCAATTCACTTCAGCTCCCCCCTTTCCCCCCTGCACCACCACTCACAATTATAGGCACCACTGTTTTACAGGGTGTCCCCATTCTTCTACCCCTACCCTTTGAAACATGGGGGCCGACGCTGCAGTATCTTATTAAAAGGGTGGGAAAATAAAAATTAGGACTTTTTCTTTATTTACTTACCTTATCAAATGAGATGCCCCTCCTCAGTCTCATGGCGGTCTGGCTGTGTCTGGGCATCCTCATGGCAACCATCTCTGCCACACTGATCTTGGTCCTCTTGATGATGCCGGCCGTTGCTAGGTTATTGAGGAGTCTTCTCCCCTGAGGTCCCACCTGTTGTTTTAAAGGATCCTGTTGTTGTTGGTCCGGGAGTCTAGCAGATAAAGGGGACTGCAGCTGGTCTAGTGGTTTAGATGGTACAGGAGGTTCTGAGATTGATCTGGTGATAGGATGCACCCCTGCTGTAGATTCGGGGCTGCTGATGGAGTCATCGGTTGTCATTTAGCTGATATATCAACCGGTGCAGCGCTAGTGTTTAGGAGCCATATTATACTATTATTAGTGAAGGAAAGATTAATAAAATAATACACACGTGACTAAATAGCTGCAGAACAAATATTTTGCATTTCTCCATCTCACTTATTTTCATTCTTTTCTCCTTCTCTCTCTCTTACATTATTCTCTCCAGCTCTATCAAACACAACAACTATAGTGGTCAACTCAGTACGTTCAAGCTTGATAACAGCGGAAGAGAAGAGAGCATTGCTTTCCACCGTTTGCTTTCTGAGACTGGCTGGTGGGAAGGAATGGACTGTCATGGTTCTTTTTCCAAGAACATTATATGTAGTGCAATGACAAGTTCAATATATGAGAAAGTAGCATATATCTAGGCGGTACATATAACTCATCAAAAGCAATGCACTGGTGCGAACATTGGTGACATAGACACCTGGCGCGACCGAGATTGAGCTCACACAGTGTGCGGGGGAACCAACTGCATAAAATGCTGCTAGCGAGGACCATATTTAAGAATCAGTAAACGCTACTAGAAAGTTGCACGCTGCATAGTTTTTACAGGGGCAGGCAAGAGTGTCAACAAGGAGAGAGATTTATTCTTCTTCCGGAGGAGGAGGGTCAAACAACATGGCAGGGAGAGAGAGATATGGAGGTGATGTGTCAGTTGAAAGGTGGGCGGACTCTAGTGCTAACGGACTCTTTATCTAAATTCAAGGCAGACTCTATATCTAAAAGCGGACTCTTTATCTACAGTTAGACTTTGAAAAAAATTTAGATAAAGAGTCCGCCCAGTGTAGACTTTTTAGATATAGAGTCCGCACTGTGTAGACTTGTTAGACATAGAGTCCCCTGGTACATTTTGGCGCCAAATCCCCCAACCCGGACTCTATGTCTAAAATCCTAAACCAACCCAAAACCTAACCCCAACCATAACCCTAACCCTAACCTCGAACCCAAATAATGGCCCTAACACTTCTCAATTAGTATAGAGGTACAGCAAACTCTCGTTTCCGGCCTAACGGCCGAAATCTCGAGTTCGCTGAGAATGGCGGACTCTATGTCTAATTTAGATTTATGTAGATATAGAGTCCGCTCTTTGTAGACTTTTTAGATAAAGAGTCCGCCCTGTTTAGACTTTTTAGAGATAGAGTCCTCCTAGAGTTTAGACTTATTTGGACTCTTTATCTAAATCTAAATTTAGATATAGAGTCCACTGTAGACTTAGAGTGTAGCACTAGAGTCCGCACACCCAGTTGAAAGGAGGGTCAACTGCACTGGATACACTTTCTATCATGCAAAAAAGGGGGGACCATTGCTCATGCACCTTGGACACGGTTCAAATCACTGATCAGATTCAATTTAATAGGTGAACAAAAGAGACTGATCAAGACTCAGTCAAGCGAGGAAGTGCTCGAACAACTGAATATATTGGACGTTATGTTTCATAGAGGACTACTTCTTTGCAACATCGTCGATACACGTACACATTGCGGTTAAATGGAAGTAGAGATGGAAGAAGCAGGATAGAGAGAGAGAGTGTGTGTGCTGAAGTTGGATTCATGCTTCCCTGGGGAAAAAGCTGAAAGCATGTTGCTGGAAAAGCTGGAAAATTATTGCCAATGAAGTTCCCTAAACCACAAACTTGGTAACTTTTTAGCTCAAGTTTCTCTCTCTCTCTCTCTCTCTCTCTCTCTCTCTCTCTCTCTCTCTCTCTCTCTCTCTCTCTCTCTCTATCCCTATCTTTTCTCTCTATCCCTCAGTGTCTCTCGTTCATAATGCAAGTGTCTATTCTGCACTACAAACTTGCAACAAATGGATAATTTAAACGCTCCCCCCACTTTGCATGGCTACTTTAGAGAGATTTGACAGAACAAAAGGTAAACAAAACGAGATGCTTGATTGAACGTACTCGACGAATTATTATAGGCGCTATGAGAGTGTGACCTGGACAGCCATTGAGAAATTAAAAAATAAACTGGCAGAAGAGCTGTCTTGCGGTCAAGCGCGAGCGAGAGTAAAATCTTCTCAAAATGAGAAACCTACTTACTCAACAAAAACCTACAGGCCTATGTCTTGCACTCTTGCATCACGAAATACCAGTCAGCGACTCAGCTAGGATATACCCCCTACTAAGGAATGTATGTGTCTAGCTAAATGGGTGACATAAAAATAATAATCATACATAATAAGATACGACAAATTATACCAATTCTACTTAAACGAAATGCATAAAATGTTGACAGACCGAGAGTGATCAGACTCGGAGTGCAATATCTTAGTGAATGCACTGTACGTCAATCATCACTAAGAAGGTGCACCATTGCACTAATCTTCGAGATAGTATCTTGAAGAGTCGTCTAAACAGAAGTGTTCGAGATCCAAGTTATTAGTCTGGGCATGGTGGGCAATCAGTAAAAATTGCCACCTGATGCACATCTGGAAAATCTTATCAAGCAATCAATATAAATATTGGAGAAAACAGATATATATATTAAAGTAGTTTAGGGTATGTTAAGATTTCCCTAATTGCCCAATTATGAGACCCATTTCACGGTGTGGGTCTTCACACGTACTTCACACGACCCCCAGCTGGGACAGTAAACAGATCTGACAAAGGGACACACACACTATAGTGACACACATGGTACATGTTGTCAAACACACAATAACCGCTCCCTTATACACCTCTTGGTAGTCTATAGTGGGTGTCAGCTCGTGTTAGAGCGGGTACAAGCAACAATAATAGACCAAACAAGAGACTTTACAATTACATTTATTGATAGAGAAGAATGAATCATATACTATGATGTACTCACTGCAGTTCCCAGTATAAGTCGAGGACTTGTGTCCATTCTTCTCCACGATTTGACTCTCGTTACCGATCCATTCCTCTGCTTCTTCCCCCTGTAAAAAAACCGAGTCAGTAGCTGGGAATGAAATTGAGAGAACTATGAGCTCTGCAAGATGCAGATGTGCAGTAGACTTAACGAACTTTTTCCTATCAAACGGTAAAACTAACCCCAGCACCGGCCCGAGGACCGTAGGCATCACGGGAGATGATGTCAGTAGCTTTTTTAACCACGTTACACCAGCGATTCAGAGCCGAGGACTTGGCCCTCCCTTCACTCATTGCGTGCTATGATTGAGAGCTGTAGTTTCTACTGTTCATTCGTCGGGATTTTTTTTCGGGGGCGGGGGATGGAATTAGTTGGAAAAACCGGTTTAAAAGGGTATTGAGTTTGGTTTTTGGAAAAATGGTGCATTTTAGATCTTATAGGTAAGTTTTGAAGTTGGTGTTAAAAAGCAAAAACTCGATCAGAATTTATATTGTAGGCTTTCCCACCATGGAGAAGGAGCAAAAGAGAGTGGAGAGAGAGAGGAGGGAGCTGAAAAGAAGGAAGGAATGAAAGGTGAGGAGGAAGAGAGAGAGAGAGAGAGAGAGGAGAGTAGAGAGAAGGAGAGAGAGGAGAGAGAGAGAGAGAGAGAGAGAGAGAGAGGGAGAGAGAGACGAGAGGAGAGAGTGGAAAAGAGGAGAAGACGAAGAGAGATGATGAAAGGAGAGGGACGAGAGAGAGAGAGAGAGAGAGAGAGAGAGAGATGGAGAGAAAAATATATCATTTATATTCGAGATGCAGGGACTCTGCAACAAGTCATGTGGATACATCAAGGTCACGGAGTGTGTTGAAATTGATCTCTAGTAAGATGTCTTTGGAATCATTTTTATCGGAAACGGCTATTAGAAAAATGGTACAATGCCTTCTCTAGACCTGAGCCATACGCATACTGATCGTGATGAACATCATCAGTTAACAAGATGATGAGTCACTGAGTCAGAATAAAGTTTCGTCGAAGAGCCCCAGAGAAGATGCAGGCCTGTCCGAGATCTGTGAACCTGGGTTTATGGCAAGAACGAAATGAGGTAACTGGTAAACCAACCTCAGTACCGGTGATAACACTTCCCTATCTTATCTATTTGAAAGGTCAACGTAACGGTAAAAAATGTAGCTCCAAGCACGAAAGTACCGACCTATGAAGTATGAAGTATACTTGAAAGTGTACACAAACGGCTGCCGTGCCATGTAGCTGACAAAATTAGGGCCACACACGCTCCGCACAAGTAAAACGGCGTGCAACAATCAGTGAACGCGGAGGGGGCCTGTGTAGGGAGCTAATAATGCTGCAGAGTCTGAAGGATCAACTTGACAATCCCTGAATCATGTCTGGAGAGATCAGGAGATTCAAAAAAAGAGAGAGAGATCAGAGAGAGAGAGAGAGAGAGAGAGAGAGAGAGAGAGAGAGAGTCTGACCTCTGGTATACACGATTTGTCCCCATAAACTTCAGTGGTCTGTAATAAAGTGGGAGGGCTTCAGCATGCGACAATTTGCATAATACTCTACCGCCTGGTTTCTACCGTTCAGTTACTATGGCAACCACACAGGCCAAAACAGACCCTTCTTCGCGAACATGACACAGAGGCCAGAGCGGCCCATAGGAAGCTGCTACTAGTTAGTGTGTGAAGAGACGACCGGTAGATACAAGCCCTTAGTCCAATGCACATAATATTCTTTTCGGTTTTCCCAGTGACAATTGGGTAAACCGGAAAGTATACACATGTGTGTAATCCAGGCAAGCACGAGGGGACCAGGGAGCACAAGGAGATCGTTACACTGCAATTGAGTAATGTTCTAACCACAGAAACTTGTAACAAGTCACACTTCAAAAATTATAAGTACAAGGGAGAACCGTCTCAACAAGCTAAAATCCGCCTCCTCTCTCTCACTCTATCAAGTTATCCTTTCTCAACAAATACTAGCTATTTGGCCATGAATGCCATTTCATCAGGCTATGCAGATCAATAAATGGCGGAGAGAGAGATAGAGAGAGAGAGAGAGAGAGAGAGAGAGAGAGAGAGAGAGAGAGAGAGAGATAGAGAGAGATAGATAGAGAGAGAGAGATAGAGAGAGAAAGAGAACCGGGCGGCATGACAGACTTTGCTTGTCACTCTGCAACTTGAACTATTCTCTCCAGAGAAATAGCCCCCCCCCCTCGTTCTATCTCTAGGTAAACTGGTAAGACTAACAGAAACATAATATCACAGAACCTCTGGTTTGGATCTGGTTTGTTCCAGGGCTAGGAAGGAGCAAGATAGACACAAATCAGCTGCAAACATTCACTATCGTGTGACCGCCCTCTCTCTCTCTCGCATGTCCGCCCCAATTAGACGCCTAGTGTTGCATGCTTGACACATAGTGTTTCAACGGTTTCTAGCCCGGAGATCAGCGAGTCTCGTGTATCATTTTGGGAGAGTCTGAGCCGTGGGACAATTTACAAATTGGCCCTAAGATGCAATTGGGCGAAGGATCTCTCAATATGCAACACTTATTACTTCTAGTACTGCAGCAGTATATAATGTCTAGAACAACTGCACTGAGAGAATTGTGGGGGATAGATATAGTATCAGATACTATGATCTATATCCCACGATTCTATCAGTATCTGCGAGATATAAGATATAATATATTTATATCCACAGTATACTGTAATATCTATCATGTCGCAATATCTCGCAGAGTCGATGACTGTTGAGAAGATATCGAATTCTCAGTCGCAGTTGTTCTTGGTAAAATGGAAACAAGTTTATTTCATTTTCATAAAACATGACTTCGTATAAAAAAGGGACAAACCACACTTTTGAAACATTCGTCCTTGTTAAAACTAAGGTACAAGACACACAAACACACGCACACACACACAAACGCACACAAACACCAACATAATAATAATAATACACCCCATAATATACCATCAAGGAGTCATCACAAGGACCCAGGTTACACCTCAAGTAAGGGCTTTCCAACCACCCGCGTGGTTTAGTTAGGGGCAGGATCGGTATGGTAAACATCACCCCGTTGTGCTTTTAGACCAGTGACAAGCCCCTGCCCTAGATACAATGAAGACGCCTTGAAATCCTCTACCTATAACAACACCCCAAACCAACAAAAATACCCTGAACCACTTTCTCAGTAAATATAGTAGTTTCTTTAAAATTCCGACACTAACTAAACAGCTCAAGTCCCATTATATATTGGAGAAATAAAACCCAAAAGACACACAAGCGCTCATAGAGTCTGCTTATATCAGGTAGTGGTAGTTCGGCGGTACTTTGCCAGCCATCCATCCACAAGCCGCTGGGTGAGGGGATGAGGTGGAGATGTTCTCTGTATAGCGCATAACACACCGCTACTCGTCTCAGTAGTTTCCAGCCACTGCCGAACTAGTTGTGACTCCAAACCAACCTGGGGATAGAATGTTAAAATGTTGAGCTATTGTTACCAGCATCTCAATTTGGGAAACAAGCTCAAACACTATTTGAAACTATAAAATTTCCTATTTTCATATATGATCATAGTTACCTCGTCCTCCAGTATAAAGTGCAAGGGAAGCATGTGTCCCTGAGAATCACAGAGTGGCAGCAAAATATCCGTCTCCTCAGACCGCTGGATGCCCACTAGAGCACTAAAGTGACCCCGAGTGTATCCTAGGACCACGGGTGACTTGTTACAAAACTCCGTGTTCCACAGCAGCGGTAGGTAAACACCTGGTTTGGGGGTGTGTGGGTTATGTCTCGCATATAACATACCAAAACAGCGGTGCTGACACGAGTAAACTCCCCGCGCGCAAACCCTCGCGCGCAGTGCTAACCAATCGCCGGTAGACCCCCTCCTCTGGTATGGCGAAGTGCCTAAAATATAACACACCCACGCGGAATTACTGCTATGTTGCTGCCATGCATAATGATTTATTATGCATAACAGCGACATAGGGAGGGGAGATGGGCTTTGTAGTTTTAGTAGCGACAGGGTGGTATTAAAAAGTTAGGATGATCGACGATCGTTAACACAGCGAAAAGTTCTAACCTTTCTTGACATTTGTGCGGAGGCCGAGAAAGAGGGTCGAGCTAGGCAAGCGAAAAGGGAGAGTGAGACAAGGTGAGGACACTTTCTGGAAACTATTTTCTAGTTTATGTTTCTTAGTAAGTAATGAAAATAGAAAACGACACATTTGTAGGATTTTGTTACAGTGTTGGGGATGATAGCATAGATAAGAGATATAAGGATGCGCGTGAGAAAGGGAGAGAAAGCCAGGAAAGGAGAGAAGAGAGCGGTCTATGAATTGTATGTCTATGCAGATTTGCATACAGTGTGGTACACTGTACAATACTCAATAGGCGATTAGCTGTATGATCTGAGGTATAGAGAGATCTCCCTCTCTCTACATATCTGTCTCTCACGATCTCTCCTTATTATAGACTACAGAGAAGATGTATGAGATGTACCAAGTCCCGAGAGGGTGTGTCTGAATAAATTCACAACCCCCTCCTCACATTATATGGGGTGCAGCGATGAGAGAGAGAGCAACACACGACTCACCTTCAAACCGAGCGTAGTCCAAAGCCTCCCCGGTGCTATTGTGTACATATTTCACAGCATAAACAATGACGGGTCTGCGTAGGACATGTGCCAGACAGAACACGTGGGCCTGTTCCAGACTCTTCCCGGGTTGTTCTGCCAGTTTAACAAGTTTCCTCCAAGTAGTGACTCCACTGGGCATCGTTTAGGGAGTAGTGGAGGTTGGCAGCGTGCATACACTCGTACTCTCTCCATCGGGGGTACAACCTGGAACAGGGGAGTGATTTTAGGACACATTTTGTGAAAATACTAGATCACAAAACCGGGAAATTATTGGGAAATTATATTTCGTTGAAACTAGGCATAAAGCCAAGAGGATGATTTAACACTCTGAATGGGGCTCGAATTAGTCCCCAGGGCAAGATCGCGATTAGGGGTATGCATATATATGTGGTGTCAGGTGTGGCCAGAAAGAATGCCAGAATAGAAGGAAACATTCGTGTGTGAAAACAGGTATGTGCTACACTGATTGTAAAGTGTGTTACTTGAGAGTATTCCCCGGATTACCCGGAAGAGCTGCAGCACTAGATTGTGAGAGGAGGGCCATGTATTATGTATATTTTCAAGGAAAGGGTGTAGTCTCT
Organism: Hormiphora californensis; assembly: GCA_020137815.1. NCBI lineage: Eukaryota > Metazoa > Ctenophora > Tentaculata > Cydippida > Pleurobrachiidae > Hormiphora > Hormiphora californensis. The sequence continues at coordinate 5,464,789 of CM035350.1, forward strand.
ATAATCTCTCTCCCACTCTATCTCTCCCCCCCCTCTCTCTCTCTCTCTCTCTCTCTCTCTCTCTCTCTCTCTCTCTCTCTCTCTCTCTATCTCTCCCTCTCCCTCTCTCTCTCCCTCTCTCTCCCTCTCTCATACACACAAACAAACACAGTAGTACTACTTCCGGTGTGTGTGTGTGTGTGGTAGTTTATGAGAGAATATTTATAATTCCAACTCACATACCCCACATCAAGCCGGCCACAGTAAGTGTGAGAGGCGTGCGGTGGCTTCTCTCTCTCTCTCTCTCGCTATGTGTGTGCAGCTATGCGTATTATTCATGGACAATGCACATTGCACATACCAAACCACACACGGCATCAATAAAAAGCTTAGCGCAAACACTGAAGACAGGGAGAGGGAGAGAGAGGGAGAGAGAGAGAGAGAGAGTGAGACAGAGAGAGAGAGAGAGAGAGAGAGAGAGAGAGAGAGAGAAGAGAAGAGAAAGGAGAGGTTTATATTCCACCTCATTAGTAGAAATGCCCCACAAGTATATTTTTCACACCAAGTTGTGAGTTTCCCAGTTTGCCACCTACAATGCTAACGTGTAACTAATTAATTAACTAATTAATTACCTGTCTGCAGCTTGTACTAGAGTGTTGTACATTGCCTTCCTTAGTGATCCCTCCCTATCATTAACTCCCCATGTTGCCTGCAACAGTAGTCAATTAAAACCTAATTAATTCTTGGTCAGATCTCATTATTCAGAATAATATCTATCAGCACCAGAAGGAGATATATTAAAATTACTTCCTCAATTAAAACCGTTGAATATTTTCCCATCAACTTGGCAGTTATGAAAGTGTGATAATAACACAAACACACACTGATATAGCGCTATCAGCTGTCAGTTTTATCATAGCTCAGGCCGTTATTACCAGATCTCTCTCAAGACTACTTTTCACTGCCAAAGATAGATCGAATTTTGTAGCAGTGCTTGGGATCACCCCTTCCCTACTTAGAGCCTCTAAGTTAGAGGTTACCCTGAATACCACGACATACAGTACCTGGAGGGCACTGTCAAGTAGGCAGTCACCAGCGCTCCTATTCCAGAGAGCGTACAACTTGCTCTTGTGGGTCTTGGTTATCTCGTGGTCCCAGTTGATAACCCTGTTCTCCATTTCCAACACTAACGAGAAGATGGGGTTAGTGAACACAAGGACCCCTTCATTTTATCAGTAATAAGAAACTTCTTATTAGGACTCATTTTCCCCGAGATAGGCACATATATGAAAATATTCAAAACTTGGTTCTCTTACCCCCTCTTACACGTTCCTCCGGCAATTTTAAGATGTTCACATGTCGGGAGACGTACACAAAGAATTCATGAATTGGAAACAGAGAGAGATAGAGAGATATGAGAGATGGAGAGATAGATAGAGAGAGATAGAACAGACACAACAGCGAACCGCACGCAAATGAGTGTTGGCCTGTATGAACACAGTGGCAAACAGACAAACAAACACTTGTTATGCCTTATTCTGACTATCAATAACTCTCTCTCTGTCTCTCTCTCTCCCTCTCTCTCTCTCTCTCACTCTCTCTCTCTCTCTCTCTCTCTCTCCCCTCTCTCTCTCGCTCTCTTTTCTCTCTCTCTCTCTCCCTTCTATTCTTTCTCTTATTTTAGGCCTAATTACATGTAAACGATTCCTATCTTTATTCAATGTTGACTACCAATAAAGTTACTAATCATTGCCGATTTACTACCTATAATACATTTCTTACTGTCCAGTGTCCCTCTCCCCCTCTCCCTCCCGTGGTTGCGATACATTTCTTCCACTCAGATGATTTGTTACCTTTTTGCGCTTCCAAATCTAAAATCTCGTCAAATAGGCACTTTTGAGTTTGACTGCCGAATGTGAAGATGTCTGAAAGAGGAAATGAAACTTTTATTGGATGTAATCGGATGGCGGATAATAAAAGTAAAGATTTGTTATGCATGCAGTTATTTTCCATTTATTGGCACGCAGAGAGAGAGAGAGAGAGAGAGAGAGAGAGAGAGAGAGAGAGAGAGAGAGAGAGAGAGAGGGGGAGAGAGAGAGAGAGAGAGAGAGAAAAAGAGAGAGAGAGAGAGAGAGAGAGAGAGAGAGAGAGAGAGAGAGAGAGAGGTATAGATGGAAAATATATCTACACGTGGTGGGGGCTCTATACAAGAGTGTGAGCTGGTGATGTTAAACCGCCCACCATCTTGGCACCCTGCCAACTCACCCTTAGGGAGCTGAAAAGTAAAGTGGTCCGCCATGAACTGACACCGGAAGTCCCCCTGTGCAATTGTCCGGAGGTTGGCCACCACGTATCGCCGTATCTCACTTGCTATACTTGGACACTCGTACGATGGCATCCGTTTTAACCTCGGTTGTGTACCGCTAGCCCGTGACTGAAACAGGGAGTATTGCTGTCTTCTCAAAACAGAGAGTTCAAAATACTGTGCTAATTCTGGATTGTTATTTGTTCGTTGTAACTAGAGGCGACACGAGGTGTGTAGAAACAGGCTTCTGATGTTAAACAAAACCGGTTTAAAATTTAATTCTTAAATTCCAGCTGCTCATAATTTGTATGAAACCCAAAACGGACGAGACCTAACGTAGGTCTTGAGTCATCCCAGCGATAATTTTAAATCCTAGGTCGTATTGAATGGTGAACTCATAAACATAATTTCACAATTCACATAAAACAGGAAAATGGGAGGAAAATTCAACATGTAACTTGCCCACCCTCCAATGTGCAGTACCCACCCTGCACTAACCTGTACTTGTTGTTGGCCGAGTATGACCACGGCCACATTATGGTTGCTATGACGGAGGGCCAGGTGCACCAGAGTCTGGCCCTGATCTACACTGTGAGTCTCGTTACTAAGGAGACGGGCCTCCTCTACACTTATCGTCCGGGTTATACTTCCTCCCTTTCTGATGAATTGTTCCACCGGCAGACAATCGCCGTCAATCGCTCCTAGGAGATGAGAATAAATGAACTTGGCAATGAAAGAGGTATATGAGGCATAAACTCTTGCCAGTGGCGCGTTATTTCAGATACCTTTCTCCCAGCGCGCCGCTGGGAGAAGGTAGCTGTAGTTTATCCGCCACTGGCGGATAAACTGGTTTAAATCACGACGACGATCCCGAGGCGTAGCCGAGGGAGAGGCGGAGGGGTTTAAACCTATAACGCGTCTGTCAGGAACTTGATCTCGATTGTCACGCGCAAATACAACGCCGCGCGACCTCTCTGAATGCGCAGCCCCTGTCCCTTGATTAAAAAATTCGACTTTACTTTGTCACTGGCACTCAGTGTCACTGAATCGCTGTGAGGGATAAAGTCGAATTTTTTAATCAAGGGACAGGGGGCCGCGCGTTCAGAGGGGTCGCGCGGCTTTGTATTTGCGCGTGATAATCGATATCAAGTTCCTGTTAATCTTAAGACTTGAACCCGGAAGCGTTGGAAAGATAATTTTAAGACCTTTTCAACGCAACCAAGATCGAGTCTTTATCTTATCAGGAACAGAAGATATGAGCGAAAACGTTTAGCACGCACAAAAAGACTTTTGTAAATGCGCGGCCCCTGTCCCTTGATTAAAAAATTCGACTATAGTGGGACTTCTCGCCACTGGCGCATTATTTAAGTTAGCAGGGTATATATAATTATAAATAGAGGGAAGGGTGGTGATGGGCGTAGTGTGATATTCTCAATAGTGCTGCAGCACTCGGCTGCTTGCTAGCAGGCAAACTTTCAAGTTTAGTTAAATGAGGTATAAACTCTTGCCAGTGGCGCGTTATTTCAGATACCTTTCTCCCAGCGCGCCGCTGGGAGAAGGTAGCTGTAGTTTATCCGCCACTGGCGGATAAACTGGTTTAAATCACGACGACGATCCGAGGCGTAGCCGAGGGAGAGGCGGAGGGTTTAAACCTATAACGCGTCTGTGGCAAGAGTTTATAGGTTTTTAACCCTGCTTTAGTTGTTTTTACAAGTATTCACACAAAACAAAAGAGAACCCCAAATAAAAACACAAAAAGAGAACTGAAAAACAGTAAAAAAACATCTCTCATGAGTTACATTTTTTGGGAACATTTTAAGGGAGAGAAAGAAATAAAAAGTATGGGGGAGCCAGAATAAAAAGAGGAATTTAGTAGTGAAACAAAAAGGGGAAAAAAAAGGTTTGGCGGAATGGTTTTTTTTCTTCTCTCCTTTTTGGGGTTTCTTCCCCTGTTCCCTTTTTTTGTAAAATAAAATTTCCCCCTTTTTAAGAACAAAAAAATAAATAAACCGAGTAAAATTCCGGGACTGGCTGGATGGGGCGGCTTTGGGGCTTTCCAAGGCCATTATTTAAATTGAGGTATAATTTTTATAGACTATATTTAGTACTCTTTTCATGAACTTTTTATCCTTTAAAATTTTTCTCTATTTTTCTTTCTAGCTCCCTAAATAGAGTCTCCCTATTTCATTCTACGGCTTGCAGACTTCCCCGGAAACTTTTTCTGCAAAAGTTAATACAAGGTTGGGGGGAGAGAGAGGGGGAAAAAAGGGGAGAGAAAGGGGAAGGGGGGGAAAAGGGGGAAAAGGGGGAGGAAAAGGGGGGGGGGGGGTTTTTTTTGGGGGGGGGGGGGGGGGGGGAGGAAAAGGGGGAGGGGAAAAAAAAAGAAAAAAAAGGGGGAAAAAGAGGGAAAAAAAGGGGAAAAAGGGAAAAAAAAAGGAGGGAAAAAGGGGGGGGGTTTTAAAAGAAATTTTAGGGGGGGAACCCCCTTTTTTTTTAAAGGGGGTTTTTTTTGGGGTTTCCGCGTGTTTCCCCTTTAGCCCCCTTTGTCCCCCTCTGCCCAAAGTCCCTTCTTCCTTCTCCCCACCCCAAAATCTTAAAACCCAAAAAACCCGCCCATATAAACTTAGTCTTCAAAAAAGAGATAACGGAGATGAAGGCAAAGAGAGAGAGAGAGAGAGAGAGAGAGAGAGAGAGAGAGAAGAGAGAGAGAGAGAGAGAGAGAGAGAGAGAGAGAGTGGGAGAGATTGCATTTTAACAGACACATCTCAGCTTAACCAGGAGATATCTACTAACAAGCAATTTGTAGCCGCAATCTCTCACACAGCGTTCCACTCTTTTTTACTGTCTCACACAGTGTCTCTCTCTCTAAAGCCAACACATTCTGATACCCCCTACTGCCACAAACGACTCCACTTCTTTCCTTCTACACACACACAGACCAACACACACCTATTATGGATATATAGTTTATATACACACCAACACACACCTATGGACATACAAACCAACACACACCAACACAAACCTATACATGCGTGTATCCACAGCCAATCCTCCTGGATTGTTTTATTCCTGATTTGCCTCCTCCGAGTGCTGTCATATTTCCTGCGTTCATGCCGGGATGGTCGGGGACTCAGGGTGTTGGTGCCAGTGGGCCGGGCACACTGCTCTATGATGCAGGAGGTGGCCGGACGACGTGAATCCGGGCTATGACCTGTGCTGTCCGTACTGGATACACTTGAGTTGGAGAGCTGAGAGAATTTGCGGAATATCATACGTGAGTAATACCAAGGTGAAATAGCCAAAACTGTCAAATATCAAATATAGTTGACGAGATGTGATATCATACCTGGCGAGTGTAGGGTGGCGTGGGAGAGCTCTGACACATAGCACACTTCTTGGTTTTAGGATAGTTGGTGTATGTACATCGGGAGCACACCCACTTTTCCTGGTGAAATGATATATATTAGAAGGGTTAATATCGGGGGATCCACCCTCCTCCTGTGGGGTAGGGTCCACTTAGAGCGGTATACATTAAGGGGTATCCATGACAACTACGACAAGGGAGTTGCAGGGGCCGCAGTAACTCACCTCAGAGTGTTTGTTCTTGCGGGAACGTCGTGATTGCCGTTGAATACCACTCGTACCACACGCCCCATCCACCACGACAGCAGGGGGTGTAATTGAGGTCTGTTGTTGGGGTGGTGATGGCGGTGAGAGTTCCGACGTTGTTTCCTCGATTAAACAATCATCTGGTTTTTGGTAACACATTGTACACCTTACTGATGCTGGCCAATTCTCGTATGTGCATTTCTAGAGGGGAAGGTGAGGGTGAGGTGGTTTTATCCAACACGTGTTGACAGTGGTATCCAAGAAACTAGTGGTTCTAACCTTGCACGTCCATTTGCTTATTTTTGGTTGCTGTATCGCTTCCATTTTAACCTTTCCCGTTTCAGAATCAATAACACCGTCCTTTGGAATCAAGCAGAGAACGCACTTTCTGGCTAGAGGCCAATTGGCATAACTGCAGGCCCGACACAACCATTTAACGGAATCCTCACTGCTCATCCTGTTGAATTTTTAATTTCTATCATAATTTGGAAGTGCCCCCTAATAATTAAATTATTTTTGACTCTGCGGTGAGGTCATGAAGATTGAAGCATTGAGTTGGAAGGAGCTGGAGACTAGAAATATTTAAAAAAAGATGTGATGAGTTAGCTAACCTTTGGAGAAGATGCTAGAAAGCGTAAAATGAAGTTCCTCCTAAAGCCACATCATACTTGAACAGTAAACGCCAGCGAAACGTGCAGTTTAAACTCGCAGTTGGAATTTGGACACCGTTTTCAAATTTTGCCAGCTTCAACGCAAAGACAAAAAACGAACGCGAACAAAATAAAAAACTTCATTCATTTGTACGCTGCAAATTTAGAGTTTTCAACGTAACGCGCAACATAATACACAAATGAATGCGCCGCGTGGATGGCGCGGCGTTGAAATGTGATTTTCCAAATTATTTTAGTAAATTTTAACGCTTTTCTGAAGAAAAACGCCCATTTTCTTACTTTCTATTCGTGATCTAACTGCCAACTTCCTTAAAATGACGAGATGCAAGAATATCCAGATAGAGCCCCCTTTGTTACCACTCACAGGGGAAGTATTCCAATACAAGTCGGCAATCACAGCGAACGATGCCCGACTGGATGTTGGTGCGACAGGAGTCTGGTCCCCCAATGTGAAGTCATTGTGTGACATCCGGGTCTTTAACTCGCTGGCACCGAGCAACGCATCCCTATCAGTTGAAGATGCTCTTCGGAAACATGAGCAGGAGAAGATAAGGGCATATGGCGAGCGAGTCCTCCAAGTAGAGAAATGTGCCTTCTCTCCTTTAATCTTTTCAACAAATGGTGTGATGGGTCCTAATGCTGAGAGGTTTTATGCCCAGGTTGCGAGATTGATTTCTTTGAAAACTAAACAGTCCTATAGTGATTCAATCCGTTACATTCGTCAACGCCTTTCATTCAGTCTCCTAAAAACTATTATTGTTAGCCGCCGAGGTTTTCGTGGGACGAAAGTAACGAGAGTTACAGAAGAAACTGATTATAATTTATCTCGACCAAAACGCGGAGTTTTTACGTCAGCCGACCCGAAACCGGATTAAATTTGGCCACCCCCTGGTCTCAGGGCCTCCAAATATGTCAAAATATGTCTAAATTGTCATTTGGGGTCATTTAGACCTTTTAATTACATGTAATTACCCTTTAATTACATGTAATTACATTTTAATTACATGTAATTACTTCCAATTACATTCCAATTACTTCAGTACCTCGAAAGCTTTCGAATGCACCCTAGAACATTATTCTACTGCTTCTAATTGCCGAGTTCAGCATACCCCTTATTTTGACTGTTTTTCGCGTCCTACCCCTTATAGGTTTGGGTATGGCCATCGCCACACCCCCTATGCTACGCGGGACCTCGAGACCTTTCCAACAAGCCATAGAACACCTCTCTACTACTTCAGGGGGCTTCAAAACTTTCACTCTAAAAATATCTATGGTTATGTTTATGGTTACTCGACCAAAACGCGGAGTTTTTACGTCAGCCGACCCGAAATCGGATTAAATTTGGCCACCCGCTGGTCTCAGGGCCTCCAAACATGTCAAAATATGTCTGAATTGTCATTTGGGGTCATTTAGACCTTTTAATTACATGTAATTACCCTTTAATTACATGTAATTACATTTTAATTACATGTAATTACTTCCAATTACATTCCAATTACTTCAGCACCTCGAGAGCTTTCGAACGCACCCTAGAATACCTTTCTACTCCTTCTAATTGCCGAGTTCTGTATACCCCTTATTTTGACTGTTTTTCGCGTCCTACCCCTTATAGGTTTGGTTATGGCCATCGCCACACCCCCTATACGTCGCGGGACCTCGAGACCTTTCCAACGAGCCATAGAACACCTCTCTACTACTTCAGGGGGCTTCAAAACTTTCACTCTAAAAATATCTATGGTTTATGTTTATGGTTTACCTCGACCAAAACGCGGAGTTTTTACGTCAGCCGACCCGAAACCTGATTAAATTTGGCCACCCGCTGGTCTCAGGGCCTCCAAATATGTCAAAATATGTCTGAATTGTCATTTGGGGTCATTTAGACCTTTTAATTACATGTAATTACCCTTTAATTACATGTAATTACATTTTAATTACATGTAATTACTTCCAATTACATTCCAATTACTTCAGCACCTCGAGAGCTTTCGAACGCACCATAGAACACCTTTCTACTCCTTCTAATTGCCGAGTTCTGTATACCCCTTATTTTGACTGTTTTTCGCGTCCTACCCCTTATAGGTTTGGGTATGGCCATCGCCACACCCCCTATACGTCGCGGGACCTCGAGACCTTTCCAACGAGCCATAGAACACCTCTCTACTACTTCAGGGGGCTTCAAAACTTTCACTCTAAAAATATCTATGGTTTATGGTTTATGGTTACTCGACCAAAACGCGGAGTTTTTACGTCAGCCGACCCGAAACCGGATTAAATTTGGCCACCCGCTGGTCTCAGGGCCTCCAAATATGTCAAAATATGTCTGAATTGTCATTTGGGGTCATTTAGACCTTTTAATTACATGTAATTACCCTTTAATTACATGTAATTACATTTTAATTACATGTAATTACTTCCAATTACATTCCAATTACTTCAGCACCTCGAGAGCTTTCGAACGCACCCTAGAACACCTTTCTACTCCTTATAATTGCCGAGATCTGCATACCCCTTATTTTGACTGTTTTTCGCGTCCTACCCCTTATAGGTTTGGGTATGGCCATCGCCACACCCCCTATACGTCGCGGGACCTCGAGACCTTTCCAACGAGCCATAGAACACCTCTCTACTACTTCAGGGGGCTTCAAAACTTTCACTCTAAAAATATCTATGGTTTATGGTTTTATGGTTTATGGTTTACTCGACCAAAACGCGGAGTTTTTACGTCAGCCGACCCGAAACCTGATTAAATTTTGCCACCCGCTGGTATCAGGGCCTCCAAATATGTCAAAATATGTCTAAATTGTCATTTTGGGTCATTTAGACCTTTTAATTACATGTAATTACCCTTTAATTACATGTAATTACATTTTAATTACATGTAATTACTTCCAATTACATTCCAATTACTTCAGCACCTCGAGAGCTTTCGAACGCACCCTAGAACACCTTTCTACTCGTTCTAATTGCCGAGTTCTGTATACCCCTTATTTTGACTGTTTTTCGCGTCCTACCCCTTATAGGTTTGGGTATGGCCATCGCCACACCCCCTATACGTCGCGGGACCTCGAGACCTTTCCAACGAGCCATAGAACACCTCTCTACTACTTCAGGGGGCTTCAAAACTTTCACTCTAAAAATATCTATGGTTTTATGGTTATGGTTATGGTTATGGTTTTATGGTTTTTTTTCATCTGGTATTAAGGGCCTGTCGGCTCGGCCCCGTTGTTTTAGTTTTAGGGGGGATGTTTTAGGGGGGATGGGTTGAGTTTGGGTTATATTCGGGTCGGGGGGCCTTGCCAGGCCCCGAATTATACATGACGAGGTTTAACACCGATAATTTTTAACTTATTTATTACTACAGAACATGTAAACTCATTTTTATGTATAATTTTTAACTTTTACCCCCCCAAAAAATTTTCTTACTTTTCCGTCGAAAAGGGCTGCCTCATCCCTTTTCAGTTTTCAAAGGGGTCTGTAGAAGAAAAAAAACTCGATTTTGGGTGGTTCTACGATTTTCACCGTTGGCATGTGATAAAATCCCCTCGTTAGATGTCCCAACTCCAAGCTCAGGGGCCTGCAGTGTCTACCGAGGTCCGGGGATTGCAATTTGCAACCACTAGAAACTTCTCGTATGGTAGATTTTAGACTCAGCAATCAGCATGTGGGGTGTATCACCCTTTAGCGGTTAGCCAGTCGCATGAATGATGAAGACGGGCTTGGGGCTCGGGCCTCTGCCAGAGGCAAATCTAGGCTGTTTCTAGTTGCTCGGCTGGAGGTATGAGTAGGTATACCTCCACTAGAAAAAGTGGCCTATCAGAGAGTACTTTGGGCGTTGGCACCTTGCAAAGATTTAGTAGTACTGAAATGAAGTGTCATCAGCTCACAGTTGTTGTTTATTTGTTTCTCACATTTAATGTCAGCTACTAAAATCTAGTTATGCTATGAGTGTCGGTTCTTATTTGGAGGCGATAGAATACTGCTACGAATCCGATCCTCAACAGGGGATACTCGCAGTCCAGGACTTGAAGACAAGTCTTGAGGGGCTTTCTAATCACCAGACGGGTACGGAAATCTCCATATCTTTATTTTGCAGTGTGTTGTTAATAGTTCCCTCGCATTAACGTTGTGTTGTTTTTTCAGATGCTTCGATCAGAAAATTGTTTGCGGAAAAGAAAGGTTTAGTCTGGGTACTACTACAGACATGTTACAAAAAAGGTAACGATTGGTCAAAGTTCACTGCGGAGTTGATCGGCCTTCTCGGCTACGTGGTGGAGAATGTCGACTGTGGAATGGAAAACATCACAGCGCTCCTACTGGTTCGTGCATTAATTATTCTGGGCTAGGAAACTTACTATCTATCCTTAGCTAGTTTCATGGTTTCAATAAGATATAATATATCCCCTGCAGGACCATCTCCCGGTCATCTTTGGTAAGGTGGAGCCCCGGAGCAATATTGCTGGTGTGCTCAACCTCATGTCAAAGTGCTGCGAAGTGCTGGAAGAAGGGAGTGGACCCACCCGAACCGGGCTTGATAGCATCTCCAATGCACTATACAGGAGTTTATCAAGCAAAAACAGACAATCTGTCTCAGGTTAGATAATTGTTTTTCAACAGTTGTACCCAGTGGAATGGGGGCACCTTCCACGGTGGATGAAGATGGTTTATAGTTGGGAGCTGCGGTATACCTCACGTTTTCCTCATATAATAAAAACACATTTAATTCATTGTATTCCAGTTATAAACGCTCTGTGTGGCCTTGTAAAACGCATGATATCTTGTTCTACTCTTGGTTTGGAGAGAAGTGATGCACAGAAATGGACAGGATACTTCTTCAGCAATCTCCAGAAAGAGGTAGAGTAGTTTGTTGAACTCTCTCATGTGTGTGAAAATAAATACTTGTTTCAACTTTCAAAGGCTACCATGGGAGAAAAGCGGATATTAACGGCTTGTGTATTCTTCAGATAGTTTCAAAAAGGTCTAAAAAGCAGGCCCCCGAGCTGCAAGTGATTGCAGGTGGGTTCACGGGTTTAGATGGCGTATTGGGCGTGTTCCCTGATCTTGTATCGGAGTCCCAAATTAGCGATCTCTTTGGATACCTCTTGTTGTGCTGCAATCCCAACGTGAGTAATTCTAGTTAGTTTCTCTAACAAACACAGTATTAGATGTCCCCCACTAACCACCACTAAACCCACTACTAAACCCCCTAACCACTACTAACTCATTACTAAACCCCCTAACCACTACTAAACCCCCTAACCACTACTGAACACACACATCATGCTTCCAGGTAGAGGTTTCCAGGTATGCCATGCATCATGCTGCCCTCAAGTTGATTTCCAGGCACATCACTCTGATGAAAGAATCTCTGCCTGAGAAACACAGGGAGTTGTTTGGGAACCTTACAGGCATGTTGGGAACCAAGAATGCACCTCTAAGGAGTGAAGTGTGCAAGGCTCTTGAAGCCTTAGTGAAGCAGGTTAGTTTATAAAAGTACTATTTCCATGTGTATGTATATAATATCAATAGTTTCATTTACCTCGTATACCATGTTAACTTGGTTCCCCTTCCAACGGGCTCTACAGAGATAACACGTTACTATGATGAGCCCTCCCCTAGTCCTCCATGTACTGGGACCCTTGGTGGCGCCGTCACCTCTCTGCTTGCGGGCTTCGTTTTGGCGCGGCACCAACTGGGACCCTCATTTCTAAGTTCAAACCCTCCTCCTCTAAAAGATCTCTTCCCACCACCAGGTGTGCTGTCTGCCTGCTGGTGTGATATCAAAAGAGGAAACCCTGTACTACGTTGCCTCACTGCTGGAGCTCCTAGAGACACCTCACCGCCGGCAAATAGCCACAGTTATCCAGTGCCTGGGTCACACAGCTCGTCCCTCCCGAGCATACCTCTCCCCCGAGAAGAGTTATCTGGTGGTGAGGAGGATCTTGTCAGCCAGCAAGCTGATATCTGAGAAGAGTGACGCTGATTACAGTGCCATCCTTCCTGATCTGGTAAGGGCATTGGCCCATACCTTGGACGTGGAGGAAGGGGAGGTTTCAGAGGAGATGAGGGAACTCATTCTTACTCCTGTCTTGTTTCTTGTCGAGGTGAGTTTTAGAACTGTCATGTTGGAAATTAAATGCCGAATTTTATAAAATCAATATTAGGATACTAAATTACACGCATTCAACACCAACTTTGTTTAGAAAACTAAGCATCTCAGCTCGGTTATAGCTTGTAACCGGTTCCAGGACAGCTTGGTTCAATCCATTGTTTGGTTGTTCGCTGGGTAGGGGCAACATTCCAACTGGCTGAGTTCCACTGTTTTTTGCAGCCTTGCGAACTTTCTGGCGTTTCCTGCGGATCTGCTGCTTTAGATTGACCACCTCGTCACTTAGAAGAGTTTTCACGGCCCATGGGGCTGACTCTAGGGCTGCTCCGACAATGTTGGCAGGAGTATCCTGGGATTTGCTGTTCTTGATCTGGTGGACCAGTTGGGATCGTTTCACCTCGTTGTAGGACTGAAGGTGGAATCTATGGGGCGTGTTCAGTCGGATAAATTGGGAGTGGGGCTCTCGTCCAGTTGTTGTTATCCTCGCCTTGCAGTTGTACTTTAGACGGTCCCTGCACTGCCAGTAGACATTCCCGCTCTTCAGTGTCCGATCGTAGGTGTAGAGGAATCCATCATGGGCGACCTGTGTCCCGTTCCGTTTTCCCTCCAGGAACTCTAGCTCCGAAGGGGGTGGTGGACTAATAGGGGGTTCGTTAATGGTTGAACTGTTAACTGGGGTTGTAGTATCTAATGTAGAAGCAGCTGGTGTGACAAAAGAGATGTCTTGGCGGTTGTTGCTCAGGTTGATGTTGTCATTCAAGGAAGGAGGAGGTGGTACGTCGTTAGCTATCATCTTGGTGAAGAGAGAAGAAGTTGTCGCTGTGGTCAAGGATTGATAGACTGATCAATTCTTGGTGAAGTTTTATACTCCACATCAGTCATCAACTTGTCAGTAGTTGTGAAATATGAACTTTGTTAAATTCTCGTCATCCCTCTCTAATAACATGATTGGGAGACACGGGTCCGATGTCATCAGGTTCGAAGCGGTGTCAGGTGTCTAATAACTCAACAGTGTCTTAGATTACCTACCTAATTAGACTTGTGAATTGGGCATTGGCATATCACATCGCAACATTCCCATGTTTCTGGGCGGATCAGTTCACCTCTTTTTCTACATCTCTCATCTTCAAATTCTCTCCTCACCCCCTTGCCTAGCTAGACCCCCGTTCGCGTGCCCCTAAAATGGGTTTGAACAAAACAATTCATCCCCTTGTTTAATTTACCCCTCCCCATATATACCAGTGTTATCCTGCAATGAAAGGTCCAGTTCAGGAGACAGCCTATAGTGGCGTTCAGTACCTCCTAGCAGTGCTTTATAACCGTCACCAGGACTCTTGCAGTTGGCTTCTAGACAAGATCACATACCAGGTACTTAATTAAGTAATTGATTAAGTAATTAACTACTCCAGTATCCGTTAATTAGGGATTTTCTTGAACCTTGATGCTCTTTATCCCCTATCCCCACCCTGGAGCTCGGCAAGGCAACTTATATAACAGACCCAATGTTATCCATGTATATCCACAGGGCGTGATTCTGTCAGGGAGAGACCCATTTCAATTTGCCTCTTTTTGGTCCGACCTGCTACTCAAATACTCAGATTTGATAACAGATCGTCCAACCAAGATCTACATACACCGAGCAGTATTTGACTCCTTCATAAACAACTATTTGGTTGCCGTGGAGAAGCTGAACCTTCCTGAGATCGATGATATGGAGACTGAGGATAGTACTGAGTCCTGTGATGTTCCCATGTACCAAAACCTAGTTGCTTTATTGGCATGCATCTTATCAACAATAGGAGAAGATAGCAGGTTAACATAACATTCTTATATGGTAACGAAGTTACCCCTCTGTAGAGTACATAGGGCATTGCGATAGTAAGGCACGTCTTAGCGTGCCCGCAATATAGGGGTAATTGCGTTACCAACATTCTTATATGCTCCATTTAGTTTTGGAAGTGGACTGCAAACACTAGGTCCAACTCTTCCCGCCTGTCTCTAACAATGAACATCTCTCCAGGCTAGAGAAGTGGTCTATGGGCATCCTACGATGTACAACTAAACGGACCCACCACGCCGAGGAGCAGAGTTTCTCCCTCCTTCGATCACTATTGATCTGCTCGACAGAGTTCCTATCTGAGGACCCTGCTCTGGAGAGAGAGTGGAACTGTCTTGGAAGTGATCTTGTAAACAGGTGTTGTATAACTGACAATCCTATGAGAGTCATCTCTCTTCCCAGACTTATGTTCAAGCAACTCCCTTCTCCCCCTGATTAGTGAAACAGCACCCCCCCCCTAGATCTAGATAAGTGACCCCCCCCCCCCGCCCCAGATTGTTGAAACAGCTCCCCCGCCCCCCAGATTAGAGACACTTGTTGAAGGAAGTAGGATCAGTGCAGTGGCCATGTTACTCTCCTATCCAACCTCCCTTATCAAGCAGAACACAGCTCTCTTTACCACGGCTTTAACAGAGGCTCTGACGAGAGGAGTGAGGTAAAAATATATTACTATTTCACTGTCAGTAATCAGTATAACTATCACTCAAGGACACCAGGAAAGATGCTAATTATAATCCCTCAGTTGCCTGCCACTAGCCCGGAGTGCTGTAGACGCAGTTAGGGGACTAGTGGATACAGGGGAGAGATTGATCCTATCTGATTCCTACCCTACCCTACTTCCTCTACTCAATGCGTACCTAACATCGCTAGACAAGTAAGGACACATGTATATATCATGGGTGGTAGGGTGATCCCTCATACGGTTGTTGGTTGGTTGGAGTAACACCGTGAATGTTGTCAGACACTGACTGTAACTGGTAACACGCTGCTTCATTTAAATACCCACCCAGTCCCTACAACCACACAAATTTCAGGAGAAATGACGAGTTATACGGACTCCAGCGTGACATCGTTATTCTTCTTGGACTACTGGGTACCTCAGTCACGAAAGCCATGGTACAGCCAGATATCCCGGAATTGGCTTGGAGCCAGGACACCTTGCGAGTTGGCCTGCCCCTTGATATTCCCCTAGACGGGTTGTTTAGAGAGGTGGTAGAACAGACAACAAGCACCAGTGATCCGCAGACTAGGGTTGTACTGTGCGAACTACTACATTCTCTGTTCTTGGTTGCCATAGGAACTGAACAACGTGCTCCTGCAAAGATCAAGGTATTATGAAACCCGATAGCTGATTTATCAGTCATTTGAAGATTTTGCGCGCTCATGATAACTGCTAGCTGGGGGATTTAACACCCTGCTCGCCATTTATCAGGCCAGTGTCCTTTTTCACGCGTTTCTCTTCATTTGAATAACATGCGTGTAAAATTCTAAGTATTGAAAATGTGTGTAAACACACAGTTCTGTCAACAAAAGAAAGGGGAAACATGTCTGCAACACGTTTCAATGTTATCTCTCTCATAAGGAGTGAAAAGAATCACATTCCATTCATTTCTCTCTCTCATTGTCTCTTTTACTGTTCACTACCTCTGACAGTGTGTATTGCCCCCAATCTTGCTCTCTCTTTCTCAAACATGTTAGGAACAGTAGACACTAAGTCTACACACATTTTCACGGTGTCTGTTGACTAATTGCCAGCAGTCCTAGTGTGTTTTACCTTGTGTTGTGTCTCTTATTTGTGTGTAATTACTATCGGGTTTCATAAAATATGAACGTTTGTTAGCCTATCGCGTTATAGATTTAAATCACCTCCCCCTCACCATCGGCTAGCGCCTCGGGATCGGCGTCGGGATTTAAACCAGTTTAATCGCCCTGCCGGGCGATTAAACTCCAGTTGGCTGTCCCCAGCTCGCGCTGGGAACAGCCAACTTGATAACGCGCCAGTCTACAAACGTTCATACTTCATATAAAGCTTATAGAAAACTGAACGAGCCGGAATTATAAGCACAACTATATCCTTATTATAAAGTACAAATGCGTGGCGTGGTGATGAGTATGTCCTATCCTCACGTGCAAATGGTGGGGGGTTGCCAAGGAGGTGCCATAGCCCAGCTACGCAGCGGGTGATTGAAGGCTGCACGTGCGGGTTGGTGCAGTGGGTGAGAGGGGTGCTCCTGGGTGAGGGAGAGTGTGGGAATTTGGGTCAACGGGTGCTCTACTTCAACGGGTTTTCTAGTCTATATTATAAAGTACAAATGAGTGGCGTGGTGAGGATGATGACCTATCCTCACGTGCAAATAGAGGGGGGTTGCCAAGGAGGTGGCTTGGGAGGGGTATTGGAGGTTGTGAGGGGATACTGCACGTGCATGTTTTTTGGTTGTTTGTTGCGTGTTCCTGTGTTGTTCCTGTGGTGTTTTGTGATCTACTACCGCTGCCCCCATGATTGCTAAAGCTTTTCTACCTACGTACCCCGTTGATTTTCTACACAGCTACAATTCTACGGATCTTTATCATCTGATTCTACATGTTATTCAGCGGGATTTCCCTTGATGTTTATCACCAGCGCTCTACCACTACCAACCTCCGTATTCTTTACCCCGACATGGAGAGACGAAGAGTAAGAGGGGGAGAGAGACATGGGGACGGGTGGGGGGTTTGAGGGACTTCAATGGGCTTTCTAGTATATATATATATGTGAAGAAGTAAGACGAGGGGTTAATAAAACACAACTAGTTTCATCAGTCAATCTGAATCCTCAGGTGTTTGCACGTGCAGACCAGGTTGGCTTCCCTGGTAACAGTGCTGGCGCTAGAGTGTCACCCAACCATCCCATCAGTGGAGACACGGTCGGACAAGCTCTCTCAATTCTTGTTCGACCACCTCTCGGTGATGGTGTGATCCTTGATCACACTTAAAAATGGGGAAAATTTTGAACTTAGTGTCTAAATTCGAGGCACATCTTCTGATATGTTTGGAGACTTGGAGCTTTCCATTCTCGATATTGTTGATGTGGGAGCGGTGGAGATTCATTCGTTCACTGAGGGTTCTCCCTGTTTCTCCAATATATTCTCCTCCACATCCGCTACAGACTATCAGGTAAATCAGGTCTTTGCTTTTGCAGCTCATCGTGTGGTTTCTGGTGAGTACAGTTCCATTTTGGGTAGTGAAGTTCCCCTCCTGAATACTAGCTGGGCATGTTTTGCAACGTTTATCCTCACATCGGGTGAATGGTTGGCCCCCTGTTTTATTTTGTTCTATGTATTGGTCCCTCTTCTTGGAGAGTGAGAGGATTCGACGAAGGTTTGGTGGCTGTCTGCGTGCGGCAATTATCTTTGTTGGCATGCTCGCAGTGGTATGTTAGAGGTTCATACACGCCTGTTTTAGACGTATGGCTGGGTCTACTATAGTAGGGTTGTAGGTACTGGTAAAGATTATCTGGTCTCTTGGAGCTGCTTCTTTTTCTTTTGTTTGGAGCAGTGTTTTTCTTTCCAGTGCCCCAGCTTTGTTGATAGCATCACCAATTAGTTTTTCTGGGTATCCTCGGCGTTGGAGTTTGGGGCGGAGTTCAGCGAGTCTTTTGGCCTTTAGTTCATTGCTGGATACGATCGTGTTGGGACGCCCCACCATATGCTAACTTGGTCGTGGCATTCTTGATCAACACAAAACTCCTACCCATGATAACGAGCAGCCACAATGAAGAAGCAGCTTCGTACATCAACAAGCATATCAAACTATTTCTTGATGATGGGTTCCTCTTCCTGGATGAAAAGCAGATCACAGCTAAAGACCTATTGGAGCACCTCAACCAAATGGACCCAGCTATCAAGTTTACTATGGAAGTCTCCCCTACCGAGATACCGTTTCTGGATGTCCTAATAAAACTCGAGCCTGACCTAGACAACCCTACGAGGACTACAATCATTACCGACATTTACAGTAAACCAACTGACAGCTTCAGCTACTTTCACTTCCAATCGTGTGCACCTAGACACGTTAAACGGAACATTCCGTACACACTGGCCCGCAGAATCGCCACGATCGTATCCAGCAATGAACTAAAGGCCAAAAGACTCGCTGAACTCCGCCCCAAACTCCAACGCCGAGGATACCCAGAAAAACTAATTGGTGATGCTATCAACAAAGCTGGGGCACTGGAAAGAAAAACACTGCTCCAAACAAAAGAAAAAGAAGCAGCTCCAAGAGACCAGATAATCTTTACCAGTACCTACAACCCTACTATAGTAGACCCAGCCATACGTCTAAAACAGGCGTGTATGAACCTCAAACATACCACTGCGAGCATGCCAACAAAGATAATTGCCGCACGCAGACAGCCACCAAACCTTCGTCGAATCCTCTCACTCTCCAAGAAGAGGGACCAATACATAGAACAAAATAAAACAGGGGGCCAACCATTCACCCGATGTGAGGATAAACGTTGCAAAACATGCCCAGCTAGTATTCAGGAGGGGAACTTCACTACCCAAAATGGAACTGTACTCACCAGAAACCACACGATGAGCTGCAAAAGCAAAGACCTGATTTACCTGATAGTCTGTAGCGGATGTGGAGGAGAATATATTGGAGAAACAGGGAGAACCCTCAGTGAACGAATGAATCTCCACCGCTCCCACATCAACAATATCGAGAATGGAAAGCTCCAAGTCTCCAAACATATCAGAAGATGTGCCTCGAATTTAGACACTAAGTTCAAAATTTTCCCCATTTTTAAGTGTGATCAAGGATCACACCATCACCGAGAGGTGGTCGAACAAGAATTGAGAGAGCTTGTCCGACCGTGTCTCCACTGATGGGATGGTTGGGTGACACTCTAGCGCCAGCACTGTTACCAGGGAAGCCAACCTGGTCTGCACGTGCAAACACCTGAGGATTCAGATTGACTGATGAAACTAGTTGTGTTTTATTAACCCCTCGTCTTACTTCTTCACATACACACTACCTCGAGCTCGGACTCTCTTCCTCTTCTATATATATATATATATACCCTGCTAACTTAGATAACCCGCCAGTCCCACTGGCGCGCTGTCAATATACAGCCAGTCCAGCGGCAGATTATTTCCCACTGGCTGGCTGTTTATTATTAACTCCTATGTTACATTCAAAGTGTGTGTAAATGATCAGTTCTTACTGAAATACAGAGGGAACACTGTTTGCAAGAGTTACACACTGCATTGGAGAGAAAGAAACAACACATTCCGTCAATTTCTCTCTCTTTATCTCCCCTTTTGTTTCACTATCTCAATTCCTCTGTGTTATGTCTGGCATGCCCCATATCTTGTTATTTCTTTCTCTCTCTCCTTAGTAACTGTTACCAAACAATATACACTCAATTGAGAGATGTTTTTGACTGTTTCTCAGTTCTCTTTGTGTGTTTTGATTAGTGTTCTCTCTCTTGTTAGTGTGTAATACTTGAAACAAACAACTAAAGCAGGGTATATAACCCATAAACTCTGACCAATGGCACGTTATTGGTTTAAACCCCTCCGGCTCTCCCTCGGCTACGCCTCGGGATCGTCGTCGTGATTTAAACCAGTTTATCCGCCACTGGCGGATAAACTACAGCTACCTTCTCCCAGCGGCGCGCTGGGAGAAAGGTATCTGAAATAACGTGCCAGTGGCCAGAGTTTATGCCTCATATATATTATATATATCTATATTGTTCATAATGTGTTCATAATGTGTTCGGAGACTTTGATCCCCCCTCTCTCTTCCTAGGAGTTGTATGATCATGGTCTGCCCCTAGTTCTACAACTAGGCTGTGACAGCAATACAGTGGTCAGGGAACTCTACCGAACATTGTCCCTTCAACTTGTCCATTGGCACAGCAGTGGTGATACACAGGCCTATATCCTATCTCACATCTTGGTATATATACCCCTCGAATTCTTCTAGGTCGTACTGCTTCGGCAGTGCATATACTAAAATTGGAACGATACAGAGAAGATTAGCATGGCCCCTGCGCAAGGATGACACGCAAATTCGTGAAGCGTTCCAAATTTTTTGATTTCATTTTAAATTTCTCTTTTTACACAAATTCTGGTAATTCGAACGGTCATTTCCGGGTATATTTCTATTTCCGCAGCCATATTTCGTGTTTTGTCAACACTGAGGTACCGTGTTCGAATCTCGAAAGTGTTAACATTTAAAAAGTTTTTAAAACACTTATTATTTACGATATAGGTTGATTAAAAAAGTAATTAAATCTTTTCATAATGGAGAATTGCTATGCACGGCAGAAAATAAGCTAATAAATAAGTTAAATTTCGCGGGTTTTACGGCCCGCGCGACACGCCATTTTCTCAGTTGAGATGAAAACCCACTGCATCTAGCGCGGTTTTAGTGCGCGCCGCACATGTTACCAGCCAACTGCAGATCTTGCTTGTCTTGTTTTTAGAACCCAACAACCCTTCCCATTTTTTTATACTGTAAAACTAGAAATTTTCGTGAGATTTTTATTTTCGCTCTTTATTTTTGGCTGGAAAATCCGCGAAAATTAATTCCGCGAAAATATTTTGGACGATTTTTACAGAAAGCTCGTGCAAGTTATTTCAGGATGACACATTTTTTACTTTTAGTACTAAGTCAACGACAATCGGTTCATCAGATCAGAAATTGTAATTGCTCACATTTCATTGGTCTACGCCAAGCAGGTCTAGTGTCTCATGGCAATGATGACTGCACTCTTGGCGTAATTAGACAATAAACTAGGACCGTGAAATGGGGGTAGCAGTGGGATTAGCGAAAATTAAAATCGCGAAAATAGTAAATTTTGATCGAATCGCGAAAATTAATTGCCTCGAAAATATCTAGTTTTACAGTAGTCTGATTTTAAACAACTGTCGTTTTTTAGAGTTTTCAAATTTCTTTAAATGACCGTAAGTCCGGTTCCTGATGAGATAGAGACTTGAAATTTGGAGGTTACGAAGATCTTGCTAAGTTCTTCCGAACCTCTAAATTTCAAGTCTCTATCTTATCAGGAATCGGAGATATGACAAATTTTGTTATTTCAGGGGTGCGACAGTTTCAAAAAATCCGACTTTATACTTACGTATCAACTGTTATCACTCATACATCCTAATTAAAGATGATTTAAGAAAGGGCCGGTATTGCTGTCCACAGCGACATGTTAACTTTCCCAACATTAACAGTTTCTCTCCCATTTCCAACAGTTTCTCCCTCGCAGGATGGTATAGAACAAGCAGAGAATGCCGAGTTGCGGCTGTTTTGTGGGGAATGTATGCATGAGTTCTTACAGTGGTCCATCAAGCACACCTCAGGGGACACCGCTGTTAGGTGAGGGTTGGTTTGGATCCATTGCAATTCCTATTCTCGCTCCGCGAATATGTGAGGGTTGGTAGCATTAGATCTTTTAGAGGCCCAAAGATGACATAAGACACATATAATAATGTAGCTCTTGTCAATCCTCTGAAAGTATGGCTAACACTGCATTTTGTTTCTTAAAAAGAGCGAGCATGCTCCGTGAGGGTTCATATCAGACATGAAACTTTCGATTGTGAGAGAGTTCTAAATATAAACGGTAGTTCAATAATTGCATGACATTTCTTCAGGACAGTATTCAAGAAACTACTCTACCTTTGGGACCACTCCAAATTGTCTAAACAGCAGGCTGCAACCACTGCATTCAACACATTTTACCGGACATTCAGGTAGAACTCCTTCAATATTATCAATTGTTTGATGTAAGCTTCAGACAATGTATTGAAGATGAGATAACTTTCGATGACAAGCAGTCAAATTTGTGGCTTTTGATAATGAAACTTGACAGCTCATGATCAATAATGCCCCAGCAAAGTTAAAATTCTCTAAACCTCTAGCAACTCTTTTAATTAGTTTAAATCAAAATCAATTGCGTAACTCGATCATTGTAACTGCATGCATGGCAAAGTTCGATTATTAGTTATTCATTAGTTACAGGGTGAATCACTTGGTTACGAAGTCACCCCTGCCTGTTATTATATTGCTTTTGCGGAGAGGTAATTTCATTACCAATAACCAATCACATAACTTGCCACTGCAGGAATGCATTCTTGTGACTGAAAATTGAAAGAGTTGGAGAAAGGGGAGGAATCTTAAAATACTGGCTAAGGAGAAAATTTAACAAGTTAATTAAAATTTATTCGACTGCCGAGTTTTAAATCCCATTCCGGCAAATTTCCGATTCTTTGGATGTTCATGTTTACTCTCACCGTGCAGGGAAGAAGACGACTTGGTATCTGACTATCTGATCAGGATAATTGGTTTCCTATTCTCGTGCGGGGACCCAAACTCGCCCTCTGTTTCGACCGCCTTGAATCACTGCACTCGGATATTGGTGGAGAAGGGAGAGGGATTACTGGATGAGAGAGCATCCTCTAGATTGCACGATCCGCGGTAAATTTGTTGAGTAAGGGTGGGTAAATAGGGGCATCTTGGGTGAATATGGCGGCACTCTGTCCTGAATTGAGGCAATTAGGACTAGGGGATGACCCCAGCTAGAGTTAGGGTAAATTATGTAACCCATTTAAAAGTACATATAATTCTGGAATGAGAGAACCGTACTTTCTCTCCCTCGTTTTCAGAATCAGTCGAGTTCCACACACACACTTTCTCTTCATCTCTCTCCCCCTCTCTCTTCTTAATTTTTGGCTTGCTTTCTCTTGTGGTTTCTCAGAAAAAAAGATGAATGAGGGGTATTTTGTATTTTAACGGGAGGGGTATAATTCATTTTTACAATGAACAGATCTACGCAATATACGTCATGATATCGCAATATTCCAGGTTTGGAGATACTCTTACTACCCTCCGAACTGCACTGCTTAACCTGACATACGATGAGAAATGTCACCAGCCAGCCCGCTCCATGTTTTCTAAACTCCACCGAGCCCTGGGTCCAGGAAACCTCGTTCTAAAGGGACCTGGGATGGACCACCCATCGAGTGATACTGTCCTGGCCTCGTGGGTGAATTGGTGTAAAGAGGAGTGGAACATTCATCCAGCTTCCTTTTGCTATGAATCATTTATAGGTGGGTGCTTGTTATGTTCTTTACGGGCGAAACACAGTACCTAGCTAGGCAATGTGGGTGCATGCACAGTTTAAAGACGCCGACTGCATCCAGTAAATTTCATTGAATATTTTACATGGAACATAGTTTATAGGTGGGTGTATCTTTAATTCGTTTCAACTGTTTACCACTATATAACAGTTTAAAGACGCCGACTGCATCCAGTAAATAAGGCATAATGATCCATATGTATGATGAACCTGTATGACCATGTGTTTCAATTGAACACATGTTCCAAAGAACATTATGAGAGCTACATCATTATCTCTACCCCCTTTCATCTCTTCCCCAGAAGACAGGTTATTAAAGAGCGCCGACCCCCTGACAACTTTATACACTGCACAATGGAGTGAAACAACAGCTCACCACTACAAACTGCTCCTATCCCCTCGAGAAATCCTCCCCTCCCTTCCAGACAACTACCGATCCGTGTCCAGTAGGCTCATTGCACAGATACAGAGAAACCCCACCTCTCCTCCTCATGATCTGCCACAGTTACCTCTGGTATCCATGGAAACGGAAGTCTTGTTGAACTTGGCAGAGATGTACGGACGGGGAATGGGCTTACCGGACCTGCAGGAGAGTGTAGAGAGTTCCTTTGCAGGGGTTACTAGTAGCATGGCAATGAGTGGGAGGTCCCACTATGAAGCGGTCATGGCTGTTCACCTCAACTCTGTGAAGACCAACTTGTGAGTATATATGCTGTGTTATGTAGCTGATTTTATATTAGTAGCAGTGAGTGTGGTGGTAGAAGTGGCACAGAAAAAAATGGTAGTAGTGAGTGTTTAGGTAATATGGTAGTTCTGGGCTGAACATTTTCGACCGCTTTAAAGCGCTTTAAAGCGTTCGAGAAAGCGCTTTATAGCGCTTTAAAGCGCTTTAAAGCGATACCGCTTTAAAGCGCTTTTAAAGCGCTAAAAGCGCTTTATAGCGGTTTCTGAAGCAATATAAAGCGCTTTTGAAAGCGCTATAAAGCGCTTTTAAAAGCGCTTTATAGCGCCACCGATTTAAAGCGCTTTATTTTCAAAATTTAGCGCTTTAAAGCGTTTTGCAAGCGCTTTAAAAAGCGCTATGAAGCGCTATAAAGCGCTTCGTCAGATCGCTTTAAAGCGCTATTTAGCGCTATTTAGCGCTTTATAGCGCTTTCGAGAGCGCTTTTAAAAGCGCTATAAAGCGCTAAATAGCGCTAGAAAGCGCTTTTAAAAGCGCTATAAAGCGCTTTATAGCGCTTTTAAAAGCGCTAGAAATCGCTTTCAATAGCGCTATTAAGCGCTACAAAGCGCTTTATAGCGCTTTTTAAAGCGCTTTATATAGCATATTTGAAAGCGCTTTATAGCGCTATACAGCGCTTTTAAAAGCGCTTTTTAGCGCTTTAGAAAGCGCTTTAAAGAGCGCTTTAAAGAGCGCTTTAAAGCGCTTTTTATAGCGCTAAAAAGCGCTTTTTAAAGCGCTTCTTAAAGCGCTTTTTAAAGCGCTTTAAAGCGATATAAAATGTGCTACTTCAACCGCTAAAAAGCGCTATAAAGCGCTAAAAAGCGCTTTGAAAAGCGCTTTAAAAAGCGCTGGGAAGCGCTTTTAAAAGCGCTTTCTAGCGCTTTATAAAGCGCTTTTCAAAGCGCTTTTTAGCGCTTTTTAAAGCGCTTTGAAGCGCCATAAAAAGCGCTATAAAGCGCTTTAAATAGCGCTATGAAGCGCTTTTTATAGCGCTATAAAGCGCTCTTAAGCGCTTTTTGTGGCGCTTTAAAAAGCGCTTTATAGCGCTTTATAAAGCGCTATAAAGCGCTTCTTAAAGAGCTTTTCGAGGCGCTATAAAGCGCTATTTAGAGCGCTTTTTAAAGCGCTTTTTAGCGCTTTAACTAGCGCTAAAAAATTTTAGCGCTTTATATAGCGCTTTTTAGCGCTATTTAAAGCGCTTAAGCGCTTTAAATAGCGCTAAAAAGCGCTATATAAAGCGCTATATAAAGCGCTTTAAAGCGCTATATAAAGCGCTTTCTAGCGCTTTTTAAAGCGCTTTTAAAAGCGCTATTTAAGGCGCTTGAAAGCGCTTTTTATAGTAAAACGAGCTCATCACATGAAGCTTTCATAGTTTCCCACGGCCGTGGGAAAATTTACACTAATAAAACTCGGCATATGTCCAAATAAGCTGCGCTCCGTGTTGTACCCTCTCTTTCACTCCCTCTCTCCTACCCCCTTCCCAAAAAGAGAGGGTGCACCGTACCCAAGGAACATGCCCGTTCAGACTCAAATATAAGTTGGCAGTGAATTCATTTCTTTGTTTTCACTTACTTCTGCCGAGTGCCGTCTGCGGTCTGCCGTTGAGTCTTGAAAGTTGAGATTCTCGACTTGCTCTCATGACTCAGCACTTGCCACTTGTATTCGTATTTCTCAATCAATTGACTTGATACCAGCTACACACACGTCTGACGTCACCATTGACCATTCAAGTCTCATAACTAACATCTTTACACTGTTTTAGCTGTAGACTGTGTCTCAACCAGCCGGAGCCACCAGCCAGATTACGGCGTAAAAATTACACCCCCTAGAGATTCCGAAAAGCATCATGATATGGCTGTGAACCTCACATGGCGCCCGCCACACCCGAAAACGCCGCACCTATTAAAATCCTCCGTGGTTTGGTTTGGTTTGGTTCGACTGTACCTCGCACTGCTCCCAAAAGGAGCCTGGCTCAAGTGGTACTGTTGTATCCGTCTGTCGTCGGCGTCATTGTCTAGAGCATAGCTCACTAAGGTGTTCAGGTCTGTCTTTGTAGGGTTAGAACACTGCCTACTTTTCCCCACGATAGTTGCAGTGTTGGCAGACGGCCGCACTCTTTGCGTTACCGGCACAACTCGCTCTGCTCGTTGGTACTACGTATTAGGTGTCTAACCAAAGAGAAGAATTGAAAGTATAAACAACACAATAAATGAGTGGATTGTGATCAACATGAAAATGAGAGTGAAAACATTGGTTTTTATACATTAGTGAGCGACTCTGGTGAGTTTATGATATTGACTGTTAGTTGAGCGAGTGTTAGTGGGCGGGAAGTTTGTGAAATAAGTTCATGTAGTGCGACTTGATAAACAATTATTTGAATCAAGGCCCTCCCTAAAAAAGTTCAGTATTCTCTCAGCGCCCACCCAGCTGTCATAGACCGATTTCAAATAACTGTCGTTCTCAGCAGGTTATTTAGTTTGCGAGCAGCTTATGAGACATGATACCATTTAGATTTGAATAAATCTCAATTTTTAAAGTAACAAGGGCTCACTCGAACCTTCAATGCTTCCGGGCATCCCAATCAATCCATAGATCAATCAGAACACCCGGAAATACACAAATTCCGGCAGGTCGGCAGAACCCCGACAGAACTCAGGGCAGGCCAATCCAGGGCAGGTCCGAATCCAGGGCAGGTCCGAATCCAGGGCAGGTCCGAATCCAGGGCAGGTCTGAATCCAGGGCAGGTCCGAGTAATGGTATACCCTCTTTCTCTATCCCTCACTCTCCCCCATCCCGAACTAAACGTAGCGCACCCGATAACATGAGACTGAGAGAGACAGCGCGGGAGGATAGAAGAAAGAGGGGATATCATACCCAACTGTGCTCCGTGGTGTACCCTCTCTTTCACTCCCTCTCTCCCAAAAAGAGACTTTAGTTAACTCAAATTGGCCTTGTGGTTGCATGATTATAGACATTTGAAAAACTCGGTCTAAGTTTGTATTGTTCATACAGCACAAGTCTAAGTGTACTCTTTTGGTAGCGCACACCTGTAAACAGGCTGCAAGGCACCCAAATTATAATCGCCCACAACGGAAACGCAGTTTAATCTGAAAAGGAGTGGAAGTGATCACGAAAAAGTGGGATTTACAATAATAAATAATAATATTCAAAAACCGAATAGAATGCTTTAAAAAGCGATTTAAAGCGCTTTATGAAGCGCTTTAAAGCGCTTTTTATAGCGCTTTCTAGCGCTTTATAAAGCGCTATAAAAAGCGCTTTAAGAGGCGCTTTAAAGCGCTTTTTATAGCGCTTTATAAAGCGCTAGAAAGCGCTATAAAAAGCGCTTTAAAGCGCTTTATGAAGCGCTATAAATCGCTTTTTAAAGCGCTTTCTAGCGCTTTAAGAGGCGCTTTAAAGCGCTTTATAAAGCGCTTTCGAGCGCTTTAACAAGCGCTATAAAGCGCTTCTTAAAGCGCTTTATAGCGCTTTTTAAAGCGCTTGAAAGCGCTTTATAAAGCGCTATAAAGCGCTTTACAGCGCTTCATAAAGCGCTATAAAAAGCGCTTTAAAGCGCTTTAAAAAGCGCTTTAAAGCGCTTTTTAAAAGACTTTATAGCGCTTTATAAAGCGCTTTATAGCGCTTTTTATAGCGCTATAAAGCGCTTTATAGCGCTTGATATAGCGCTTTTTATAGCGCTTTAAAGGGTAGAAGGGCCACGGCCCTTGAACACCGCCACGTGGCGGTTTTAACCGCCACGTGGCCCCTGGACGTGGCGTCAATTCTCAGGACGTGGCGCCAATGAGCCTTTTTGGCGGTGTTCATGTGGCGTTAATAGTCGAAATTGGCGCTTCGAATTGGCGCTTTTCTTTTTTGGCCCCAGGGACGTGGCGTTGGCCCCAGGACGTGGCGTCAATTTTGAGAGGATGGCGCCAATGGATTTTTAGTCGATTTTAGCGCCACGTGGTTTTTTGAATTTTCGGTGTGGCGTCAATAATTGACGCCACATAATTGGCGCCACATAAACTCCGCCACATCAAAGCGCCAAAGTAATTATTAGCGCCATTTACATGGCGCTAACTGAGTTCTTACATGGCGATATATTTACATAAACACAGCTCTTTTTTAACTGTTCAATCCTTGATGCCTCTGTGGGTCTTAAGGGACTTCTACGGGCATTCAGGGACCTCTGGTGTCCTCTTGGGGCGTTTCAGGGGACTCTAGAGAACTCTAGTGGCTTTTTGGGGGCCTTGTGTGCTCATCTGGGGCTGCATTCGATCTTTCTGGGCTTTTGAGGGACTCTAATCGACTCTAGTGGCCTCTAGGGGTCTCTTGGAGCCTTCTAGGGGGCTTTTAGGTGACTCTAGCGCCTCCTGGGGGTCCCTAGGGGCCACTAGGGGGTTTCTGGTATCAGTTTATATGGCGCCAATTTACATGGCGCCAAAAAATTAGCGCCAAAAATTAGCGCCAAATGATAGGCCAAAAAAACAAATTGGCGATTCGAATTTTTCGGGTGTGGCGTCATCCGAAAGCGCCAAAAAATTTTGACATCTCCGCCACTCAAAAATTGACGCCACGTCCTGGGGCCAACGCCACGTCCCTGGGGCCAAAAAAGAAAAGCGCCAATTCGAAGCGCCAATTTCGACTATTAACGCCACATGAACACCGCCAAAAAGGCTCATTGGCGCCACGTCCTGAGAATTGACGCCACGTCCCGGGGCCACAAGGCGGTTAAAACCGCCACGTGGCGGTGTTCAAGGGCCGTGGCCCTTCTACCCTTTAAAGCGCTATATAAAGCGCTATAAAGCGCTTTATAAAGCGCTATAAAGCGCTATTTAAAGCGCTATAAGAAGCGCTATAAAGCGCTTTATAGTGCATTAAAAAGCGCTTTTAAAAGCGCTTTAAAGCGCTTTAAAGCGCTCTAGAAAGCGCTTTTAAAAGCGCTGTAAAGCGCTTTAAAAAGCGCTTTTTCAACACCGCTTTTAAAAGCGCTTTTTATAGCGCTTTAAAGCGATATTCACCGCTTTAAAGCGCTTAAAAGCGCTTGAAAGCGCTAAAAGCGCTTTAAAGCGCTATAAAGCGTTTTGAAAAGCGCTTTATAGCGCTTTTAAAAGCGCTTTTAAAGCGCTTAATTAAAGCGCTTTATTTTTTCTCGCCATAAAAAAAAAGCGCTTTAAATCGGTGGCGCTTTAAAGCGCTTTTGAAAGCGCTTTAAAGCGCTTTCGGAAGCGCTTTATATCGCTACAAAAACCGCTATAAAGCGCTTTTAGCGCTTTAAAAGCGCTTTAAAGCGGTGCGCTTTAAAGCGGTATCGCTTTAAAGCGCTTTATAGCGCTTTCTCAAACGCTTTAAAGCGCTTTAAAGCGGTCGAAAGTGTTCAGCCCAGAACTACCATATTACCAGTGTCTAGATGCACTGCATACCCTTCCCCCACACACACACGTGTAGCTAGTACAGATAGTATAATAGGGAGCCCCGCCCTCCATACAGTACTGCAGCACCTGTCACGATTAGAAATTGTTCGCTATTAACAGAGCCGATCCTCTTACTTCATTTCATGCACTACTGAACCATGAACTGATCTCTTTACAATTTGTAAATAACAAACTAACCCGCCCCTTTATATACCATGTACACCCCCAGGGAGCGGATAAATAAAGCAGTTGAGCTTCGAAAGCTGAACTATAGCCTTTATCAGGCTATCATACCGACCATCCAACTCACTCTGCCGGTAAGAAAATACCTCGACAGTTCTCATAAAACTAGTTCTTCCTTTTTCATTCTCTGGGACCTTGCAGCCACTCAATGAGTACTACTCATACAAACTTTTGAGAAGTTACCTAGATGCTGCTCGGATCGAGCATCGCGATCAGAAGGTAATAGGTGGGTACTACTTTTTATAGCGGGCGGGGTACCTATATAAGACAAATGTTCACCCTCATTTTATGCTTTTTGCATTCTACGGAAACAGAAGGGTATGTGTAACTAGACAGTTTCGCTGTTTCTTTCTCTACCACCTCCCCTCTCTTATCGCTACATCCCCATTTAACCTCTCTTCCTCCCCTGCATCTATCATCTCTCTGTAGAACATCCTCGTTCCTTCCTCTATGTGTTATAATCCTCAAGCATATAATATTTAGGTGGGGATCGATGATAGCAACATGCTACAAAGTGTTCGTACGTGTCCTCCAATATAAGCGTCAGCAGAATGGCATATTAGCTTTTTCATTAGTCGGTATCAGTTTAGTATCGCGTCTCACCGTTCTCTGTTTGACCGTTACGCTGTAGCATCTAGAATATTCTCTCCACCGCCATGGGTGCTCCGGATCCGTTTGAGTGCTTATGAGGAGCATGTGTGAGGGTAGCAGTCCTGATCTTTCCTTGGCCTACAAGGTGGAGGATTTTGCCCATTCTGTGCATGGGGAAAACTTAAAATTTCAAGGCTTCACCCAGATTTGTCAGCTTGTTCATGAGGGGAAGGAGATTCCTGGATTCTCCAAACCCGATTTTAACTGCAGGGCTTTTCCGAAGGAGAAATTAAGTGAGTTGTTGGAGGCAGCGTCCGCGTTGTTGTTCAAGCAGTGTCTCCCGTACTTTCTGGAGACTAAGAGCCTACACATTCAGAGATTGAGGCTGAATTTGAGAAAGAAGAGGAGGAGGGGAGTGCTGACACCACTGGCAGTACCCTAAAGTTGACGCAGGAGCTTGCTGAGGCCCAGAGAAAGATCATATCTCTCTCCAGGACCAGGTCATCCAGCTAAAGGACGAGATCCGGTCTGCCGAGTCTAGTGCAGTTACTAAGACGGTTCAGCGAGATCTGAAGAACTACTCTGCAGTTCTCTCCCGGACCTGTTGCAATGGCCCCGATACGAGGAGGATCCAGCATGCAGTTAGGAAGGCCGCCGCTACCCCAGACGTTGAAGGACAGATCATGCAATCTGATGATTTTTGGGCTGCCATGAGGAGTCAGGAAGAGTGACAGTTAAATCTTCAGTGAGGGGAGTGTTTGACTCTCTCAACGAGAAACCTGCTCTCCCCAAGTATTCCAGAGTTGGTGTTCCAGATGACGGAAAGGTGAGACCTGTGGTGGTGACCCTGAACTCTAGGGAAGTCCTGCTGTCTCTCCTGAAGAAGGCTAAGGAACTGAAGTCCAGTGCGAACTACTCAAGGGTATTCTTGGAACCTGATTGGACTCCTGAGCAGAGGGCTGAGAGAAAAAATACACTGAGAGTGTTGAGTGAGTTGAGAAGGACTAGTCCAGATGAGCAGTTTGTGATTCGGAGTTATTGAGTGTGTATTATAGGACTCTTATTATATTGGGTGTTGTCTGTTATACCGGGTCTTTTTCCTCCGTTGGCAAAGCCCTTGGATGGCCATGGGTGTGTGAAATCTTTCCTAGTTGCGTTGTTTCCGTACCTAATTCTAAATTTTATCCCGATAAAAAATATGTTATTCGACAGATCACGCAGAATCAATGGGATACCCTGAATGCGTGAGGATCACATGACAACTATATTTCAGGAAGCAGAGAAGTTGTTTTGTGAGGATAACAATGTGAGAGACCTAGAGACTGCAGCAGTAGTACTAGTTGAATGTCTTCCCATCTCCGAATCCTCCCGGTATGTGAATAATTATAATTATTATTAATTAATTAATACAATCTGATATTCTTCAGCAATAAAAACAGCTTAATCACACAAATCAGCCATCTTTTTATCTTATATTTTCTTAGTCATTGTCTATCTCTATTTTCCCTCCTTAACACGCAACACACGGACAGTTTTCTTTGGGACACGTATATTATACACGTGCAGTAACACAATTTTATTAACTTCTGGTGCCAGTGTGTGTGATTATATGACAACATCATCGCTGATGGCGGGGATTACAGGAAAGTTAGTAATATTACTTATTACGCACCAGTTACAGATTGAGACCCTGATATCTGGGCACGCGTTCCTGATGGCCGGGCATGCGGAAGGATCTGTGGGAACCATGCTGCATTGCTGCGCGTCAAGTAAATTGAATAGAAAGTAGAGCTGAACACACGTCAGCACTCACTTGCCTCCCGGCCATCCGGCCATGCATCCTTTGATGCCTGGGAAGGAATCTGTAACTGGTCCCTTATACAGAGCTTCAGTAACACATGAACAGCCATCCCATCATGCCGTGCGTGTCTTCAATCTGATTACCCACCACGTTAAGGGATCATCTCCCCCATTTCGCCTCGCACATAAAAGGCGTTTCCTGCTCTGGTAAACCAGTCTTGGGATATATATGGTTGCTAAGCTACAGCATCCTCACACCTTGGTTGCTAAGCTACTGGTGCCCTTGATGTCGTGATGTCGGCTACTCGAGAGCCGTTTGGTCAGGAACTTCCTCATGGTTTTACCCCTCAAAATGAGGATGACGGGGGTAATGGCACTATTCAGATACATGAGGTGATTGCTGCTGATCAGCAGTATGAAATTGTTTGTGATACTCTCGTTCATTTCCATCCAAAAGGCATCCATGCTCACCACCTTCACGTAGGTTGTGTTGCAAATGAAGAACACCACCGTCAGTATCACAATAGTAATGGACATCTTCCGGGCACGTTCCTGGCTCTTACCATTGTTCTTACCGGTGGACTTTACCCGGCAGAATATCCTGCCTATTTGGGCTCCCCCGCTCGCCAGGGTGATCAGCGAAGGCAGAGCGTACGGTACGAAGACGCACGTGAACCAGATGGCCCCTCGTCTGGAGAAGAGAGTCTCCTTCTCACCTCCTATCTGCCTGATCACCGCATCAACCACAGCACCAGGAGGCCGGGGGTAGGAGTAGAGGATCTCGAGGACAGCCCGATCGGACAGGGTCAGGAAGTGGCTGTACGTCCAGAACCACTCAGTCAGGATTAGGATGGCCCAGAGGAGGGAGTAGGCGATAATTGCAGCGACAATCCATGTCCTCCGCACCTGACAGAGAGGAATGAAGAGCATGATGGACCGCACCACTGTCAGGATGACATTAAGAAAGGCACTGATGTGGAAGGATAGCTGACCCGCGATGAAGAATATGGAGTAGACTGGGAGAGTGAGGCAGGGCCAGTAGTGGGACATCATAACACCAATGCCCTGGAATATTGCCACTACCCCCGCGAAGAAGTCCGAGGTTGCGAGTGAGAAGTATACAAGGTGCATGACATTAGCCGTCTTGCTCCTGAAGAAAGCGAGGACCACGGTGTTTGCTAGGACACAGCACACCCCGATCAGTATGGCTAGGACGGGCAGTGTCACCTGGAAGGTGAATGTCTGCTTCATCATTAGGGATGAGGCTTCCACTGTGGCGTTTGTGGTGGCGTTCATTTTGTTAGCTAAAAGGGAAGGGTAGCGGTTATAGCTTGATAAATGATATACTTGGTGAAATGATTATGCTTATCAAAAGATTAGCAAATGAAAGATCTGTCGACAGATAGAGCAGAAGTTTTGCGAGAAACTAACGCGTCGTAAAAATGATCTACTATCTAGTAATTTCTAGAAATAAAATCTTTATCCCATTAGTGACCTGTGACGCGTTATCGCAACGTAGGTTTGGAGGCGTATTGCGGCTAGATGTGAGCATTTGAACTGCTGTAACCACCACACATCACTAGAGAATCGTTCGAACTAAAATTTTAGCCAGTTTTTTAAATTGATCCTTATTTCTGTAATTATCAATTTAAAAGTACTAATTTCTGGCATTCGCACTAATGCATTCAGAATAAAGAGATCTGAGCAAGAATTAAATAGGGAAGAAACTCGAAATATAAAGTGATGAAATGCGATCAGTACTGCAGGGGTTTGGTAGCTACAAGTGGTATAGCTCCGAGTATGTCTCTCTGAAGGTCCCTGGTTCAATTCCCGGTGAAACCCAGTATTTTTCCCCTGCCCGGATAGATGCCGAAGGCATCCACCTGGATGCCTTTTTGCTTTGCAAAAAGGCATAGCAGGGTTAGAATTCGAAAATGACATATTGGTATTATATGTACTAGCTAATTGGTAAAGGTGCACTTTTGGTCACACTTTTGTTGCGACGGGCAACCCGGTACCACGGCCGGTGTACTCAGCGTAGCAACTGAGCCGCGCACACAACAACAATTTATAGGTATTGTTCCGGCCAAGAGTGAGAAATGAGGGGCTATGATGGCAAATATGGGAATTTGAATATGCTGGATATTATATGTGAGGCAAAACAACAATAAACGGGGCACGTGTATAGTAGTGTACCCCCACAAAACTGGTTTGAACAATGGAAACAACTATATAGACTGTTTAGAAGCTCCTACTCATAGCAGTCAGATATATCTGACTACATGATCAGTATACTATAGTATCAGGTATTAGATAGTATCAGATATGCAGTGAAAGCAATGATAGCTCTTTGGAATGAAATATGTGTAGCTCCCTAGGGGATAATGGCAGAGGACCCTCTATCAGTATATATTCACAATGCACATATTTCAAGAGACCATTATACATATTATATTCAAAGTATTTCAAAATTAATGGAAAATTTCTGAGGTAAAATATTTCAATCAATTCAGGTTCTACTGCGAGGCAAGAAAATATGCAGTACCCCTCCCTTCGAATTGCGACAAATCTAAAAGTATAGTTACCTTGCGTACAAACACGAGTAATTAATAGTAGTGTGCCGCACATGTGCAATCCATTCTTTCGTACAATCTTCAAGCTTCAATCAAGGGAATTGTTTGTGAAACGTGTACCACGCACAAAACAAATCCCCAAGTCCCCATAGTATGACTTCCAAGAAGGATGGGATGTTTTACAGAGGTAGCAAATACTTGCAGCACGTGCTCGACCGTGACTTTGCATAACGAGCGATTTACCCGACATTACCGGTTCTCTCCTACAAGCACCACTGTTAGAAATAAAAGTTTTCTCCGAAACCCATTACTGAAATCTAGTTACTCAATCGACAAACAGTAAAGCTATAATAAATGGATACCTCTTCTTTCAGTAAAATAGTGAAGTGGCTCTTAGCGAAATCCCCGTCGTCGCCGACACTTTTTGAAGCAGTTATTCAGAAATGGAGAGGAACCGGAGAGGTATTTAGCCAGCTATCCACCATCACGACATCTCTTCTACTGCAGCAGCAGGGGAACTGCCATAGGTCACGTATAACCGCTCTACTGATAGCACAGGTACATATTTAAAAAGAAAACCCACCCTATACTAGATAGAGAAAAATATTACTGAAAAAAGACGCTACTCCAAAATTTTGGATTCAACATTATATTATTATTTTCTCTAAGTCCCAGCTCTCTATCAATCTCTCTCGTCCCCATCTCTAACGCGGCGCCATCATTATAACCTGTCACATAGATATATCTGAACCAGCTAGCGGGTGACATCATGCCAGGGGGGGGACATGGGGTGTTCATTAGGGGGGAGAATGACGCAACGAATCTAGATAGACAAATCGGCAAATCCATGCTAGATCGGGTATAATATCAGCTAAGTAGTATAGAATTTAAACACCTATTATAAGTGCCTGTGGTATATAAGTTGGGGATAAACTGTTGTTTCAGATGTATAATATTTTACAGAGTGCTATGAGAGCTAGAGAGTGGCTTACTCCATATATATATACTATTAGTACTCTAGCACCGGTCTTAGAAATCAGGTGTGGAAGATCTCGGAGGATCTCTCTCTCTCTCTCTATATTTCTCTCTATTTCTATCTCTCTCGTTCTCTCTCTCTCTCTCTCGTTCTCTCTCTCTCTCGTTCTCTCTCTCTCTCGTTCTCTCTCTCTCTCGTTCTCTCTCTCTCTCTCTCTCTCTCTCTCTGTCTCTCTCTGTCTCTCTCTGTCTCTTTTTTGACACGTGTCCTTGGCTTGTGCCATTGGGTTACTTCTGCTATTCGGGAACACTTGCCAGCTACAGATCACATTGGATGGCACTTTCGATCATATACAACAACTGCAGATCTTATGCATATAGAGAAAGGGGGAATAGAAACGACAGGGTGGGTAGGTAAGTAAAGATAGATAGAAATATATGTGATTTCTGGTCAACATGGAAAGTTCACAACTCACATCTTATATCATTTCGATTTGCTCAGTCGGGCCGGGATATTATGAACAATACAAATCCACCATCTGGTCCTACACGCTATTAATTCAAAATGCCGATTCAAACATCGAGTCAGCTGTGTTTAACCCTCGCAGCGGTCTGAGCAAATCAGGCATTAATGTGATATGTTGTTACTCAACAAGTGAGATGTGCACTACACATTGTGTAGTACAGAAACAAGACAACCAGCTCGGCGATTTAGAATGTTCGATACGCTCTAGTGATGATGATGGTACCACACGAGGGAACTCCTGAAGGTGCTATATGCCTCTCTATATAATGAGAGGAAAATAGAGGTCATACCCACACCTGCTTATTTCTCATACAAAAGCTATCGCACGCGGGGGGGGGGGGGGCGAGATGTCCCTGACACCCAGTCAATCAAATTTCCCGAGTAGACGTAATTATGGTAGTCTGTGCAGTAGTGCAGTATGGAGTTTACTCATCACAATAACCCATATTTTCTCTCTCTCTCTCTCGTCTCTCTCTCGTCTCTCTCTCGTCTCTCTCTCTCTCTCTCTCTCTCTCTCTCTCTCTCTCTCTCTCTCTCTCTCTCTCTCTCTCTCTCTTTCTCTCTATCTCTCTCTCTATCTCTCTCTCCCTCCCTCCCTCCCTCTCTCTATAACTGAAGTCCCTTTCCAGGAGATAGGGCAAGGTGAAGTGATATCTGCTGTTGAGAGGATGACCCATGAACAGATACCTCTCTTCTCCAAGGATGTCCCCCAGGACAAGACGGAGCAATATCACGCTCTCATCTCCACCCTTCTCTCATCTCCGACTACCTTTGCGGTGAGTTAGGGGCGATTCAAAAAGGGGGAGGGGGTTGATGCAATTCGGACTGTTTTGAGGAAAATTTTTACTGATTTTGCTAGATATTGGATATACTAGGTGGACGAAACTCGGACAGGGAGGAGGGAGGATGGGGGGGTAAAATGACCAAAAGTTACGGACATCCTTTTTGAATTATCGCCCCTTACAACATATGTTGGGGTTCTTCTTGAACTACTTTACTCTCGCTTCAGTAGTAGTTTTATAAGAGGGGGGGGGGGTGACACGTAACACTTTGTAACACTTTGTAACATGTGCAGAAAACTTTTTGTGCACGTTACATGTTACAAAGTGTTACATAGTGTTACAAAGTGTTACATAGTGTTACAAAGTGTTACAAAGTGTTACATAGTGTTACAAAGTGTTACATAGTGTTACATAGTGTTACAAAGTGTTACAAAGTGTTACATAGTGTTACAAAGTGTTACAAAGTGTTACATTGTGTTACAAAGTGTCACAAAGTGTTACATAGTGTTACAAAGTGTCACAAAGTGTTACATAGTGTCACAAAGTGTTACAAATTGTTACAAAGTGTTACAAATTGTTACAAAATATTTACAAAAACACAAGGATTTGTAGCGAAGCAAATTTTCAATCTTTGACCAAAAAATTGATTTTGGAAAAATTTTATTTCTTTTTCCAACAGAAACGTTGTATATCATCTTATTGAGTACAAAGAATCGATTACCAATGAAAAAAAAGTCGATTGGGTCACAACTCACAGGTGACTCAGCACATCGGGGGCCTCTGAGAGGCACAATACTTTTAATATCACTCTAAAAACTTTACCATTGTCTAAAGTTCATATTTTTCTTTACCAAATGGACTATTTCAGCCCTGATTTCCACAGTCGATGACATCGGAGGCTCAAAACATGCGCAAATTAGTAAAAAAGTGTATGTTTTAACCCTAGAAATGATTTAAAACTTTTATATGTGTTCTAGAAAGACACCAAAGTCGTTCAAATTACTTATTCACCAACAGTCTTATATATTTTGTAAATATTTTGTAACAATTTGTAACAATTTGTAACAATTTGTAACACTTTGTGACACTATGTAACACTTTGTGACACTTTGTAACACTATGTAACACTATGTAACACTTTGTAACACTATGTAACACTTTGTAACACTTTGTAACACTATGTAACACTTTGTAACACTATGTAACACTTTGTAACACTATGTAACACTTTGTAACACTTTGTAACACTATGTAACACTTTGTAACACTATGTAACACTTTGTAACATGTGCAGAAAATTTTTTGTGCACGTTACATGTTACAAAGTGTTACAAAGTGTTACGTGTCACCCCCCCCCCCCCCCTATAAGAAAATTCCAAATCGCACATTTAGAAACGCCCCAACAAAATATGAAGCCCCTAACTGGTTTAGTTTTTTAATAAATTAAAAATTCTTAGTTTTTGGATTGCTTACTCTCTCTGGTTTCTAAGAATAAAAAGTTTCTTGGAATATAGGAGCTCAATTAACGAGAGTAAGGTAACAAACTAGAACGAGGTTGATTGAAATAAACGGTGGAATCCTGACAGCTCGAGACACTTATCGGTATCATAGTAACAAAATATAGGCATATATTATTATAGGTATCATAGAAATTTTTATGTCAGCATTTTATGGGTTTACTATAGTACCCAGCAAACACAGTTGGCGTGAGTTGCTTGTCAGCGCCAAATTTCAGACGGCCATAGATCCACCCCCTGATAAGATAGAGACTCGAAATTTGTTTTGTAAGGAGATCATGTCGAGTTCTTCTTACACAACAAATTTCGAGTCTCTATCTCACCAGGGAGTGGAGCTATGACCGTCTGACATTTGGCGCTGGCAAGCAATTCACGCCAATTGTGTTTGAACCATCTTAGAAGTTCAAACAAAGAAAATATAGGGAAGAGCTGAGACTCACATTTTTGACGTGTGCATTGAAACGTCAATGCATGTGCGTAATAAATATTCGAGACTGGTTGTTGTTTCAATCCAGCACTATCGTCACTATAACACCGCAATGAAAGGTTCAAATACAAAAGCTGAAAATGTCGACCGTCCCCGGCGTGAATCCCCGGTCCGATCGTTAATATATTCAAAGCTGTGTGAGAGAGAGGGAGAGATAGAGAGAGGGGGAGATAGAGAGAGGGAGAGATAGAGAGAGGGAGATAGAGAGAGGGAGAGATTTTCACCCCGGTTCACCTCTAAAGTCATTAAAATGAGGAATATCTAATTACTGTACCGCGGCAGTGGGCCACCTGCAATAACTAACTTCTGATAACTTAAATGGAATAATTCCTAATATAATATGGTAGAGTCCATACCAAGGTGAAATGGGACTTTAAATCTTTATCCTCCCATGGGGATGAAAAGGTTCAATCCAAGATGCCATTAAATCCAGAGATATAGTCCGATTTTTAATAATTTGCGAACCGGTGCATTTACAAAAAAAGTCGATTGGCGTGTGACATATCTTTTGATCATATCTCCGGCTCCTGATAAGATAAAGACTTGATCTTGGTTGCATTGCAAAGTTCTTAAAATGCAGGGAAAAATTGCACTTTAATGTTGAGTTTTAATGTAATTATTTACAATGACTATTTTTTAAATCTAGCCATTCCATCCCCAGATTGGTGCCAGGATAGTCTGTAGAGAGGGTTCTCACCCCTGTGATGGTATTCTATCCAGCTCCATATCCAGCCTGGCCCCCACCCTACTATCAGCCACTGCAGGACCCCTTCTGGAGGGGTTATGGAGCAGGGAGTCCTCAGCAGTCCATCAGAGAGTCCTAGTGCCCCTACTTGAGGGAGTCAACAAGGTGGTACTGTTACACTTCATTGAGAACAACTGGGAGAGAATGCATGCTCAACTGGCTAACGTTACAACGGTAAGGAGTCTGATAGACTGCAGGAACTGGATGGGGGGGATAAATATTTTATACAAAGGACCCTCTGTTTCGTCTCGGAGCGCGAACAAAGAAACAACGCTGAGCAAAACAAAGGTGGTAGTAGAGCTATATGGATATAAATATGTTTAGCCTACATGTTTATAGTTTCATAAAGTTATAATTACAGGGCAGCACCCTGGTACAGCGGAGTCCGTTGCCTAGCTAGACTGTGTTTCGCGGGCGGGGCTTTACAAATGTAAAGGAGGGTTAGAACATAACAACGGAGTCCGACTGTCTAATCGATACACCGGCCCTTAATGGTTAGACAGCTGCCAAGTTAACCATATACAGTGGGACCCCGATTTATCGAACCCCTATTTACCGCGACTGTACCGCGTGGGCCAATAAAAAGGGAGAGTCTTAAATCTTAGATTTCTCCGGCAGTCGGCACCTTAATTCCAAGGTGCCGGACCACGCGGTATAATCAGATTCAGCACCTATATATAATAGCCTCTGTTCCGATTGGTTGCTGCTCAATGGCATAAGAACTATAAAAATGTGTATTGAGAAATGGGAACACTCCCAACAATTGTGAAAGTAGAATGATAGTAGAATAGAATGATAGACAAAAAAATTAAGTAGCTTGTCAACTACTACGTTAAACGATGGTTAGCTGTATTATAACCAATCACAATCAAGGGTTATAAAGGGAACTACTGTCAGAACAAGATGTTTAATATTCTCTGCTGCTAGTCACGCAAAATAAATCAACAATTTAACATGATAGTATAGATCTGTCGAATATAATAGTTATGGTTGGGCAATAATTCGAGATCTGAGAGTTAAATTGTGCACACATTATATATAATAGTTCAAAGGAGTGGGTAAGCTTCACTATTGTTAGGTGCATATAAATGTGGGCTGTAGGATTTAATCACAAATATATTTATATATATATATAATGAGGTTACTGCACTTATCTGCATGTTTATCCCGCCAAGGCAGTCTCTAATAGAGACTCTCTATACATATATGGAGATCTTTCATACAGCATAAATTCATATCACACTATTCTATGACAATATATACTAGCTCTCTGATCCCTCCCCCGATAAATCATAATACTGTATATAGCACTTATCATACATAATATTTACAGATATCCAATCAAGACACTAATCATAATGATCATACAGTTTCATACAACGTTTAGCAAGATCAGCTGAGTTGCGTAGTGGCTATTGAACAGACACATACAAATATAAAGTGAGAGTGAACCGAAACAGAGTTGTACAAGCTGAAGATGTAGTTCTAGAACTCTCCGAGTATTTCCCCCTTTTCATGCCCTCAAAAGA
Source organism: Hormiphora californensis (assembly GCA_020137815.1). Taxonomy (NCBI): domain Eukaryota; kingdom Metazoa; phylum Ctenophora; class Tentaculata; order Cydippida; family Pleurobrachiidae; genus Hormiphora; species Hormiphora californensis. The sequence continues at coordinate 5,506,332 of CM035350.1, forward strand.
CACAATTCTCAGGCTTGTACAACTCTGGTTCAATTGCACCTGTCACCCCTCCGCGTTAATATAGCAATATTAGGGGTGTCTTTGTAACTAAGTGGTTATAATACAACATGGTGGTCTCAAAGCATCGAGCTGGTCTATAAAATAGCATTAGCAGTGAAAGTAAAGTAGTGAAGTAGTGAAAATAAAGTGACCAACTTCGGAAACTGCAGTCTTAGTGCTCACGCCCATTGTAGAGAGGGAGGGAGAGAATTGTGTGGTAAAGGGTAAACAAAACAAGAAGTGGCCATGTTCTGATGAGGTCAAGTAGTCACACCTATTATATTATTGAGTATTTATGTTTAATAATATAATTGATGTATTGAATATGGACAGAGAGAGAGAGTCGGTATTGAACATTAAACACTATTCATCCACGTCGATAGCAGCCAGGACAGAATTCATTTTCATCAAAAAAGAAATCAATCAGTGCTAATAATAATTTCTCTTTCGGGAATGTATAAAGTGTCCTTCATATAGTAAGGGAAACAGATGATCGAGAGGGAGAAAGAGAGAGAGAGAGAGAGAGAGAGAGAGAGAGAGAGAGAGAGAGAGAGAAAAAAGGGAGAGGGAGAGAGAGAGGGAGAGATAGAGAGCACGTGCGCAGCCGGAAATGTCAACCATACTGTAGTGTGTGCCTGGCAGACTGTGCCAGCAATATGTGTGTCCACAATATGTTGAAATGTATTATAATGATTGATAGAGATGGGCCAGTGATAGATTGAGAAAGAAATAGAGAGAGAGCGCGGATGGCAGGAAAAATATAAAGATCGACGCTAGAGAAATTACATCTGTCTTCATTCATGCGTGTTTTGTGAACTCTTAAACGATTTATATCTTTCTCTTTCTCCAGTATTTATTTCTCGAACTCACTATCTATACTTTCTCTCTATTAAAATGTCACGAACACAATATTTCGAACCTACGTGTCCTACAACACACCGTGCGGTCTGGTGAGATGACCGCTAAATGAAAAATAACCAGCTCCCTTACAACCTAGCGATTATATACACACATGTTATTTCATATGGCTTTACCAGTCATTACACGGCAGCTGCTGTACTTCATTAAAGTCAGGAGCACGAATGGTAAACATCACCCCGTCCTTGTCTCAATAGAATTCAACAATATGAACTCTTAACCTGTCTGGGGTAGGTCTTCTATATAATAATTCTGCCCAATCTGGCTTCGCGGATGTCGGATTGGCTTGGGCGGGTGAGGTATCAATATCGTTACGATTATGGAAATCATTTAGGGAAGTCGATTCTTGGATACAATTCTCAGTTTCAAAGTCTCACTCTCTTCCAGTCACAACCTCGACATAACCTCGTCGCGATCGGCGGTCACGAAGAATCGAGTTAATAGGTTAGCTAAAAAACTTGTTCTCAATGTCTAACTTCATGGTTCGGAATATGCTGCGAGACTCTAACCGATCTCCGTTTAATAGATTTAAGATTAACACTATATTAAGTAGTTGCAGTGTCACGACTAGACTGCATGCAGGACTCAGGAGATTTTTAAAAGAATTTTTAAGAACTGGTTTGAAATTTATCTTGACAACCGGACAGTTTTACATAATCATGCTCTCTAATTCCTGGTAGGACGAGCCGGAAGGAGAGCTGGAGAAGTGTGTGGCAGTGTGTGGAATGTTACAGGTCTATCTGGGGAGGACAAACACTACTGAAACACCAGAAAACATCCCCAAAGATATGATCAAGTACGAATATATACAGCTTACTAATTATTATACTTGTTTAAATGTTTGACAAGTCTATAGTGATCCATGTCTGAGCTGTCAGAGCATTGGCCTGACCCATTCTCGTTTCTCTCAGAGCGTGCGAGAACTGTGGTCAAAGCATTGGCCTGACAGTGTCTGAGGGTGCCAGACCACGTATAACGCTTAGATCTACCAGACAGATTAATCTCATATATTTTATAATTAATCTCATATTTTATAAGATATTATCTACATATCTTGTTCTTATAATTTAGGTTAGCAGCCAAAGTTCGAGAGATAAAGAAGCTGACCCTGCCTACTGACAAACTAAAAAGTCTTTGGTTACAAAGAAATAGGAGTCTTTATAAGCTTCTCCTTGCCTCCCTGCTCCATGCAAACAAGGTATGACTGAATAGATCTGGTAACACCCCAAGCTGCATCACTCTTTGAACCACGACAATAACCGGTAGAATGACATAAGCTAATATGTACTACAACGTGTCCTTAAACGTTCCGTAGACAGTATTTGCCTAGCTCGACCCTCTTTTGTAAAGTAAAATAAAATGGGTTGGAACAAATTTGTCATACACTGACTGTACATCGCGCAACCTCGATGCACATTCTACCCAATAGCAATTATATTTTTCGATTTGCTATTTCTCCGCAGGAGTTTAAATTCTTCGAAGGACTTGCTCTTACGGAGAAAGGTTCCAAGAAAATATGGGATAATATCGAACCGCCTGCTAACGAAGGTAACGCAATATTCATTATTATATGGAATGGGTATATTTAATGCATTTAAAAAGTCATATATATTATCTTAAGGTTCTTCAAAAAGTGACACTTTTCAAACGCGAAATGTCTCTGGAGGGGCAGCAGCACAGCAAGAGGATGCAATTAATGATCTTGTAGTTGAGATGTCAAGTTTAAGTCAGGATCTTGCAGGCGGTTCCATGGTAACAACGACCTCTCGAACGGGTATAGTACAGCTGCACGGAGAGATAGAAAGATAGAGAGAGAGAGATAGAGAGAGAGGGGGGGAGTTGGTCCACCTGCCACCACCTCCTATCGGTTTCCCCCGGGCAACAGGGTCACACGGAGTACCTTTTCCCCATCCCCTTTTCCCCTTGATCGATTTTCAGGTCCGTGTGGCCGTGGCTAAGCGTGGCTGTGTATCAAAAATACGGAAAAAAATCATAAAATACAAATAACACAAAAAGATCTTCTTGGCTAGGCGGCCCACAGTGTATCATCGCCAACTACTATGTTCCTACCCCGCCTTCTCCGGCTTAGGGTTACCCGTGGAACAGGCACCTTCCAGCCACCTGTGGACCTCCAATGCCCCTTTATCTACTAACCCACTAACCCATCCTGATACTAATCTACTAACCCCCTAACCCTTTCCATTACCCTGTTCCTTAGAGGATAGTTAACCCCGTTCCTGAGGGGATAGTTTACCCCGCTCCACAGAGGATAGTTACCCTGTGGACCTCCATTGTCCCTTTATCTACTAAACCACTAACCATCCTGATACTAATCTGCTAAACCCCTATTCCATTTCATTAATAGGGTCTCGATCCAGTTAGGGTTGTACCCGTTCAGAGAGAATAGTTTACCCCGGTCCAGAGAGGATAGTTTACCCCGTCCCAGAGAGGATAGTTTACCCCGCTTCACAGAGGATAGTAGCCCCGTTCCAGAGAGGATAGTTTACCCCGGTCCAGAGAGGGTAGTTTACCCCGCTTCACAGAGGATAGTAGCCCCGTTCCAGAGAGGATAGATTACCCCGGCCCAGAGAGGATAGTTTACCCCGCTTCACAGAGGATAGTTGCCCCGTTCCAGAGAGGATAGTTTACCCCGTCCCAGAGAGGATAGTTTACCCCGCTTCACAGAGGATAGTTGCCCCGTCCCAGAGAGGATAGTCCCCCATACCCCGTTCCTGAGAAGATAGTTTACCCCGTCCCAGAGAGGATAGTTTACCCCGCTTCACAGAGGATAGTAGCCCCGGTCCAGAGAGGATAGTTTACCCCGGTCCAGAGAGGATAGTTTTCCCCCGCTTCACAGAGGATAGTAGCCCCGTTCCAGAGAGGATAGTTTACCCCGGTCCAGAGAGGATAGTTTACCCCGCTTCACAGAGGATAGTTGCCCCGTCCCAGAGAGGATAGTCTACCCCATACCCCGTTCCTGAGAAGATAGTTTACCCCGTTCCAGAGAGGATAGGTTACCCCGCTTCACAGAGGATAGTTGCCCCGTCCCAGAGAGGATAGTCTACCCCATACCCCGTTCCTGAGAGGATAATTTACCCCATCCCAGATAGTTTACCCCGTCCCAGAGAGGATAGTTTACCCCGCTTCACAGAGGATAGTAGCCCCGGTCCAGAGAGGATAGTTTACCCCGGTCCAGAGAGGATAGTTTTCCCCCGCTTCACAGAGGATAGTAGCCCCGTTCCAGAGAGGATAGTTTACCCCGGTCCAGAGAGGATAGTTCACCCCGCTCCACAGAGGATAGTTGCCCCGTTCCGGAGAGGGTAGTCTACCCTGTTCCTGAGAGGATAGTTTATCCCGCTCCGGAGAGGATAGTCTACCCCGCTCCAGAGAGGATGGTTTACCCCGTTCCCGTTCATCATAATGCTTCACACTGGCCCCTGTCCCAGATCCACCATATAGACATATTATATAGATACACACCCGTACGCTGAAAGTGTCGGTTCGTGCTGAAAAGCTGCAAGGATGGACGGGCAAACCATCTACTAACGGACCAAATGTGGCGGTGGGATTCCGTTACCGCTGCTCACCGGTGTCAGTGTTAAGACCCCCAAACCCGGCTCTTCTTTCAACAAACCGATGACTATGAATATACAGTGATTGGTTTGAAACTCACCCCCAAAACTTACTCATCTTATACGACATGAGTACCAACACCCGAAAACCAAGGAAGGTCTGGTCTAAGCAAGAGAACCTAGACTTGGTATACTGCTACTACCGCAGTAACCCAGGCACATCCGGATCCTGGAAGAGGCTCGAACGCCTATGGGAAGACAAGGGACACGCCCCATTAACAGGTGCCAAACTCTCAAGCCAGTTCAGATCAATAGAGAAATCTGGACGCATGGTAACACCGCAGGAGATGGCTGATCAGCGAATGCTAGCAGGGCTAGCAAATTCTGGCCTAAATATACTCCCGGAAGTGGATCTCACGGTGAATGATAACACTGCGGGTCCGAGTACCTCGGCCAATGGGGACACCGACACCCCACCCCCACCACCACCCCCAACCAGAGCGCCACGAACGAAATGGACCACTGAAATGAACATTACGCTCGTGTTCATCCACTCGTACTCACAACCGGACAGAAGAGGAGTATGGACCCGAGTGGAGGAAAGGTGGTCAAAGACAACCTACCCTTCCAAGACTGATGACCAGCTTAGATCCCAACTGAGATCTATAACTCAGTCGGGACTCCTTTCACCACAGAAGCTGATGGAAATCAGAACAGCGGCCATAGCCGACCGTGAAGCAACTGAATCGGCACGACAGGCTGTGGTAGAAGACAACCCACCCCCAGAAGCCATTGAAACCCCCACAAATCCAGTGGAAGAGGAAGGGCCATCACCGAACCCGGAAATCAGGGAGCAGTTCAAGAAACTACTCGAGGAACCAAGCTCCATCAAAGTCACTGACCTGAGACAGGTCCCCTGGGGGAAACTACGAGTGGCAATTGACCGACTCAGCCCGGTGATCAAGTCTTTTGAAACCCCAGACCTTACCACGTTGAACACACTACTGATGGCTGTAGCCCACGTGGTCCGAGAACAAATGGGCATTGAGGCACCTAGTGAAACTACCAACAACTCCCCCAGAAAGAACAAGCAACCGATGTGGCTGCGACGACTTGAAGAAAGTGTCGCCAAACTTCGCTCAGACCTCTCCAGGCTGACCGAAATGAGCAGAGGAGCCACCCAGAAGTTCCAAACTATAGATACTATCTATAGAAGATACCCACTCCTGCCCAAGAAAGGCTACAAGCAAGTAATAGAGGAGGTCAAACAGAGATTGCTAGCGAAGGCCGGAAAGATAAGACGATACAAGAAGAAGCAGCAGACCTTCGCTGACAATAACCTGTTTCAGAACAACCAGCGCAACTTCTACAGAAAGTTGGAGAAACGAGGAACAGACCCCATACCGCACGAATCTACACTAGAGGACCAGACGAGGACACTTAACTTCTGGAAAGACATATGGGAGAATGACGTCGGCCACAACACTGAAGCGGAGTGGTTGGATGACATCCAAGAGAACTTTGAGACGGTCAACCAGCAAGAGGAATTCCAGATCACCACAGAAAGAGTGTCTGCCCGTGTGAAGGGAATGACCAACTGGTCGTCCCCAGGTATAGATGGCCTGCATGCCTTCTGGATCAAGCACACAACTTGTCTCCATGGACGGATAGCTGAGCTGCTTAGTGAAAGTCTTACTACAGGCCAGGTCCCAGGATGGATGACTGAAGGCAGAACATACCTGCTGCTAAAAGACCCCAAGAAAGGAATGAGCGATCCGGGGAACTTCAGACCCATAACCTGCCTCCCAAACCTCTGGAAGTTATACACAGGAATGCTGTCAGAAGAGATATACCTACACCTCGACGTAAACAGACTCTTCCCTGAAGAGCAAAAGGGTTGCCGTAAGAAGAGCAGGGGATGTAAAGAACAGTTAGCAATTGACAAACTTATCCTACGTCATTGCAAACGTACAAAGTCTTCTCTGTATATGTCCTACATCGACTACCAGAAGGCATATGACTCGATTCCACACTCCTGGATCCTGAAGTCAATGGAGATGTGCAAGATAAACCCTCAGATAATCCGACTATTCGAATCATCGTTCCAACAGTGTGTTGTTAATATAGTCCAATCTGGCTCAGCCTTAGGCCAAATACACATCAAGAGAGGCCTCTTCCAAGGAGACGCCGTCTCCCCGATTCACTTTATTATCGGCCTGATCCCCTTGTCCATGCTCCTAACTAACCAAGGAAGAGGCTACACCATATCTAACCCAGAAGCTCTAGATACCGATATTAGTATTAACCACCGCCTATACATGGACGACCTTAAGCTGTATGCCAGCTCAAAAGATGACCTCCAACAGCTCTTGGCAGTCACCGAGAAGTTTAGCACTGACATCAACATGTCCTTTGGTCTATCCAAATGCGGAGCCCTAGACATAGTGGATGGAGTCAGAAGTCGGATGCAGGGAATAAGCCTACCGAGTGGAGACAGAATACCCGAGGTGGAAGATGGAGGCTATAAGTACCTCGGCATCCTGGAGGTTGACCGCATTCTACACCAAGAAATGAAAGCTAAGGTCAAAATAGAATACACTCGAAGAGTCAAGAAACTGTTGTCCTCGAGTCTGCAAGGCAAGAACCTCATCACTGCAATCAACACATGGGCAATACCTGTGATACGTTACGGTGCCGGAATACTGGACTGGTCCACTTCCGAAGCCAGTGGACTAGATATGATTACTAGGAAGATCCTGAGAAGAGGAGTCATCAAGAACAACAGTGACGTTGACCGACTGTATGTCAGCAGGAAACTGGGAGGAAGGGGCCTCCAGCGGATTGAAGATGTCATTGCAAAGGAAGAGACAGGACTCGTGACATTCTTCAACAATTCTACGGACCCCAGGATACGTGCCCTCCACACGGCGATGCAGACTGAGGATATGCTAACTGGACCTCCAGAAGACGCAGAAGCCCTGAAGGAAAGATTAGAGGCGGAACTTGTAGAGAAATGGAAGAGCAAAGTGCTACATGGAAGATTCCTGAAGCAACTGGAAGAAGGGGGATGCGACCCTGATTCGACCTGGGCCTGGCTCAACAAAGAGAGCCTCAGCAGATATACCGAAGCCGATGTATTTGCTGCCCAGGATCAAGCCATTCGCACGAACTGGATAAAAGCTGCCATAGAGAAAGAGCAAGGAGTGACTGAGAAGTGCCGTATCTGTAACGAACACAACGAGTCGGTGGAACACATCCTAAACGGATGCACGAAACTCTCTAACGGAGACTATAAGCACAGACACGATCGAGTAGCTGCCGCCCTACACTGGGGAATGTGCAAGGACTACGGATTTCCTGCTGAATCAAAGTGGTGGAGCCACTATGCAGAAAAAGTGCTTGAGAATGAGAACTACAAGATTCTCTGGGATTTCCACATACAGACAGACAACCCCATCCAGGCATGTAAACCTGACTTGGTCCTTCTAGACAAACTAAAGAAGGAAGCGCTACTGATCGACGTCGCTGTACCAAAAGACAGGTCAGTCTCGGACAGGGAGATGGAGAAGATCGAGAAGTACCAAGAACTTCGGAGGGAGCTCACACGAATTTGGGAACTTAAAAAGGCCACGGTCATCCCTATCGTGATCGGAGCCCTTGGCGGAGTCAGCCCCCGACTGGAGAAGTACCTGACTGCCATAACCCGCCAAATCTACCCCTCCCAGCTCCAAAAGTCAGTCCTGTTCAACTCGATGAACACGCTCCGGAAAGTTCTCGACATGTAATATACCTCCTGAGCTGTCTCCCCCTGTAATTGTATTTAATTTATTTATATCTATACCTTTCTACCCGTTCCTGCTTGCCACTAGGTTTCCCTAGATTCAGACGGTTTGCTTCTCCTGTTCCTGATAAGTTGACCCTTCTTAGACTCCGTTCCAGATGGTTGGGCTTCTTTCCAGATAGTTTAGGAGGTCTTGTGCTCCGTCACCATGAGCTTTAATTCCCTTTATATATTTTCTCCTACTTTAACCCATATGTACATTGTTCAACCTACCCTTATGTACATTGTTCTACCTACCTTTACTCCGCAGGCCCTCCGGGCCCTCAGATCCAACAGGATCCGGGCTCGGGGGATTTAACCCTGTTTCCACATGGGACCTTACGGCCCCATGTGGGAGTGGTGCGTGTTGTGGACCGAGAGAGAGAGATATAGGTCCGTGGAAATAGAGGTGGGAGTGTAGTAGTTTTGAGAGTTGTGTATAGGTGCTAATTATAGCTTTTTGCAGCTGCTGTGACCGCCTCAAAGATTAGACGACCAGAGGACCCTTTCGTTATAATGTTAAACAGATTCAGTGAGAGTGCAGAAATGAAGGCAAGAATAGAGTCTATGTAAGTACTAAGTAGAATACTTTTAATAGAATGCATCACATTATGTAGGTCTGATACTATAGTAATATGGTAATGTGTTATACTCATAGACTCACATTATAAAGAGGTATATTTCAAAGAAACCTAGATAAAGTGCGATCATGTATACAGGCCATGAAATCAAGCTGATATTCTTATAATTTCGTCTATCCTCATCCATGGAAATTTCCAGTTTTGCCGACTACACGATAAGTGACTCGATAAAGGCAGAGTTATGTGGTTGGGTGCTAAGCTCCGAACTAAAGGTAGCCCCAGTCACATGGTTCTCATGGCTAGGATCCCGCGATATCGTGGACAAGTCTACCATACGAATCCTCTCTGCTGCTCTAATGGATTCCCAACCATTAATCAACCCACTAGCTGACGTAGGTGCAAATTGTTTAACCTCTCCATTAAATCTAGCCGTCTGTATCCGGAGTTGAATTTAGATCACAGCGGTGATTTTTTCCATCGCGTCCCGAAAGGAGACGTCAATGATTTTGTTTCCTGGAATATAAAACAGTTACCCAAGATAGTTATACATGTGGTTATATATGTTATAGAGAGCGACATGTCTCACTCGAACATTCCTCAGGACGTTGGTACTGTGGTTAAAGTTCTCCTGCTCAACTCAACAACGGGACAGTATGGTCAGATGATCAACCTATCTACCCAGATCCTTGAAAAGTGGCCATGTGGCACTATCAACACCTCCTTTATTTCTCCGTTACTCGCCCGGGAACCCCGAACAGCATGTCGTGCTTTGCTCCTACTCCTTCTCACAGGGTCACTATCTCTAACCGGGCTGGGGGAGCTGTATGGGACGCTCATGACACTGATACGTGATCCAAAGAAGCTCACATACGGGCCTGCTGGATCTGTTCTGGGTCACATCATGGGTCGTGTAGGGGGTCTGTCTGGAGAGCAGGTGGACGAGGTTCACTCTCTCCTACTATCCATTCATCGGGACCCCTTGTTGCTGAACAAGTTCTTATCCCTCGTACACCTGATCGGACAAGGACACCCAGAAACGGCAGTGAGATTCACTAGTAAACTCCTGGACAGCCTTCCTAAGGTTACCAACGGAAGGTTGTTAGGGGAGGTTCTGGCGGGTCTGAAGCACCTGAACGGTCCCGAGGTTGTAGCCGCTCTTCTCAACGCGGGGCTGGACAAGTTTCTAAGGACGAGCAACGTGGGTAAAGCTGCAGTGGAAGTTCTGATAGGCAACATTGGATCCATCAACCACGAGGAGGTATTATACCTCATATCATATTATATGATCTTGTTTGATAAATACTTGAAAATTCGTTACCACTCTCTCTCTCTCTCTCTCTCTCTCTCTCTCTCTCTCTCTCTCTCTCTCTCTCTCTCTCTCTCTCTCTCTCTCTCTCTCTCTCTCTCTCTCTCTCTCTCTCCCTGATTGTTAGATTGCAACACAGTTTGCATTAAAATAGTTTAGTAAATAACACCATTTCAATAAGTGCAACAATCAACATTAAATAGTACGCAACCTGGTATCTTTTCATTTATTATCTATATTATCACCTTCTCTCACACAATGTGTTTCCCTTTTAGATATCTCGGATTCTGGGAGAAATGCTAAAAATATTAAGTGGAAGTGATGATGAATATGCAAGACTACTAATGGACTTTGCTGCTCTCTGCTTCCCCTCCCACCCCACTCCCTCGGCAGCCATTCTCTTTAGAGGTGTCTGCTCCACACCTGACCTCCGAGAGCACACTCTAACCCTTTGGCGAAATGATTGTCTGAAGGAACACTCGACACTTGAGGAGAGACTCCGGGCCCTCCTCTCACTGTACTCACCTCCCGCAGAGGATGTCTTTCTGAGGGCAGTTAGTACAATTTGTGCAGGGTGTTACCCAGTCAATGACCTCTCTCGACCAGTCTTCCTGAAACCCCTCACACACAGGACAGTCACTGCAACCCAGGCCTTGCAGCAATTCTCTCTAACACAAGACGTTGGGGGATCACATAGCCTACTACTCTCAAAGAGGGGCACTGGTACCCAGACAATCCGAGAGAACATGAAAAGAAAGAGGAGAGAGGCCCAGGCAGCCCGGCGAAGGACTTTGCTGAAAATGGTCCGGAACTACCGTGTGGGAGAGCTACCTGATATTGAGATTACATTTCACGATCTGATTGGACCTTTAGCTTCCATCTCCAGTCTATCCGATGCAATGGCGTCAGTGACTCTCCTCTCCCTGGTAACTCATCATGAAAAACTTGACTGTAAAGATGCCCTCCTTTCTATCCTTCGTACAACCAACTCCAACACCCTGGGTCGGTTTTGTGCGGAGCTCTCCCTGCAATGTGGATACATCCATCCAGACCTATCCGGGTTGTGCCTGAAACATGGTACAATCAACCTGGCGAGCCTGGCAGCAGAGGATGCCTTGAGGGCGGGGTGTGGCTCTTGGGAGGCCCTGGGTGAGGTGTATCGGGCAGCATCCGACTACAACTCCCTCCTGGCTATTGCCACTCACCACCAGGAGCACTCCTCCCCGGACACTCTGACGGGTCTGCGTCTCCTAGCTGAAAGGGATTATGAGAGAGCTTTGGAGTGGCTGCAGGGTGGCTCCTCCTCCCGTCTATCTGAGCATGTGGTGGAGTGTTTGGTGAATCTAGGCAGGTGGCCAACTGGGCAGCAGCAGGAGGAGGATATGGACAGTGGACCTGGAGATCTTCTTTTTGATGCCACACCCGCCAGCAAGGTGAGCTAACTAATACGGGATGTGCAGGACAGGGACTGGTAACGGAATGGTTTTTATAGTATTATTGGGCATGCTTTAGCGGGGCTTTAGCTACCAAGATTGGGGTGCTTTATTATACCAAAACTAATTGAAATTAGTAGGCCGGAAAGGTTGCCCTATGATTTGAGCTACCTTTGCTACCGTAACATTCACGGGGTACAGACAGGGTATAACCGATGCTTCTTCTGTCTTCAAAAGGGAATGTACTGGTGCCAAAGGTAGCTCAAATCATAGGGCAACCTTTCCGGCCTACTAATTTCAATTAGTTTTGGTATAATTTGCATCATTTTTGGGATTTTTTATCCATTTCGATGTTGTAGAACAGGTAAGGAGATGATGGAATCGCAAATTTGCAAAATTTTCATTTTTGACGTCATTTTGACGTCATAAAATGACGTCACGTCGTTATGATGTCATAATGATGACGTCATATCATCGGGATTACCTAGATGAAGATACTGACCAAGTTTGAGATCAATTGGATGAGATTTGAGTCGGCTATGGCGAAAAACCCCATATCGTCATATCTATTTTTAAACAGTCATAACACTTTAGACGCGTTTTAAGACCCTTATACGTCTAGTTTTGAAAATTCGCGATTAGTTTCTGAAAGTTCAGACAATTCTCTTTCCATGATATAATCTTTGATTTTCGATTAGAATCCGTCTTCAGGGTGTAAATTGAGCTCAAAGAATTTTGGTCAGAGTCTGAAAAATGACGACTTTAAGACGTTCTGTAGGACGTTCCTGGGGATGATGGAAACCCTCACCCCGCTAATAACACAATAATTGAGTAGATCTACAAGCTAGTGAAAACGAGAAGTCTCTATCTCTTTCCGTTCGTTCAGAACCGTGTTCAAAAAAAAGCGTCTCTCCTATGCGCGCGCGCGCGCGTGTCCGTTACACTGAATCTATAGCAAATGGGACCAGTCTGTAACTTCGGACCCAGATGAGATAGAGACTTCAAATTTTTAACATGAGTCAAAGACCCCAAGCCGGGTATTCATTCCAAATTTCAAGTCAAACCGATGAAAGAGAGCCACGCTAAAGCCTTTTGAAATCCGGCTTTTTCAGCCAAATACCCATAAAACGTATAACTGCGTTTCTGGCAGCGCTTTTGGGGGGGGGGGGGGGGGGGGGAATGGCAACCTTTGCGTTTGCCAGCGCAGTGATAAAGCTTGGTACCTTTAGTTAGTGCTGCTGGTACCAACAGTAATCTAAATTTGTCAAATTTGGCAAAATAGTTGTGACGGCCTAGCCTTACCACCGTGGTTGGGGGCCAGTTATTAGATGGAGTTATTCAGTTAGATTGCTTTATCCGAGACACCGCGTGACTTGTATACCGGCAAACCATTTTATATTACTATGTAATAATTACATCATGCAGGGTTAGCTCGCTACCTGTCTCTAGTCGGCGTGAGAAAAGGGTTGATAACTAAAACTACTTCCTCATTACAAACATATATTCTAGGTTGAAATGATATGTGGTTTGTCAATCGAACGAGTTTCTGGAGATACGTCATGTCCAGCTGCTCTTGATGCCTTCTTGGAGGGGTGGTGTGGAGCAGAGTTAGCCGTTCAGCGGACATCTCTCCTGCGGACATGTCAACTGTTGGCCGAGGTGTCCGGAGATACCATGCCTCCCAACCAGTGTACAGTGACCCCCTGCCCACAGTCCACACCCCCACGTTGCTGGTGGTCCCTTATTCGGGCGAGGGAGAGATTAGGTGAGTATTTGTTGAAATAATGGAACACTAGGTAAACATGGATTGAAATAATGGAACACTAGGTAAACATGGGTTGAAATAATGGAACACTAGGTAAACATGGGTTGAAATAATGGAACACTAGGTAAACATGGGTTGAAATAATGGAACACTAGGTAAACATGGGTTGAAATAATGGAACACTAGGTAAATATGGGTTGAAATAATGGAACACTAGGTAAACATGGATTGAAATAATGGAACACTTGGTAAACATGGGTTGAAATAATGGAACACTAGGTAAGCATGGGTTGAAATAATGGAACACTAGGTAAACATGGATTGAAATAATGGAACACTAGGTAAACATGGGTTGAAATAATGGAACACTAGGTAAACATGGGTTGAAATAATGGAACACTAGGTAAACATGGGTTGAAATAATGGAACACTAGGTAAACATGGGTTGAAATAATGGAACACTAGGTAAATATGGGTTGAAATAATGGAACACTAGGTAAACATGGATTGAAATAATGGAACACTTGGTAAACATGGGTTGAAATAATGGAACACTAGGTAAGCATGGGTTGAAATAATGGAACACTAGGTAAACATGGGTTGAAATAATGGAACACTAGGTAAACATGGGTTGAAATAATGGAACACTAGGTAAACATTGGTTGAAATAATGGAACACTAGGTAAACATGGGTTGAAATAATGGAACACTAGGTAAACATGGGTTGAAATAATGGAACACTAGGTAAACATGGGTTGAAATAATGGAACACTAGGTAAACATGGGTTGAAATAATGGAACACTAGGTAAACATGGGTTGAAATAATGGAACACTAGGTAAACATGGGTTGAAATAATGGAACACTAGGTAAACATGGGTTGAAATAATGGAACACTAGGTAAACATGGGTTGAAATAATGGAACACTAGGTAAACATGGGTTGAAATAATGGAACACTAGGTAAACATGGGTTGAAATAATGGAACACTAGGTAAACATGGGTTGAAATAATGGAACACTAGGTAAACATGGGTAAAAAATATCCCGCTAAACGGAAAAAACGTGCATCTAGTACTGAAACTGATTTACTTCTAAAAGTAATACATTCATAGATTTCCCTCAAGCAAAGAACAAATATGTATTGAGAATTGACCCCCCCCCCCCCTTTTTAAATCACGTTCTAAAGGTTCACTAGAGTTGAACTGTACGCGTTTTTTCCTTTATAAATGGAATTTTTGGTTGCTGCAGCCATGGGAAGTGTTTCCCACCATGTTTTGCCGCCATGGCTATGTCGGCAAAAAATTGAGGGAACCGCTATGGAGGAAATGCTATGCATATATGCATTTTTTTTTAACTTGTGCAACTACCAAATTTTTTCAAATGATCATAGCAAAATAGCTGTGGCCACTGGAAATTTACTCAGCACCTCAAAAAATCGAGAAATATTAAAAGTTCAATTTAGTGAAAGAACGAAGTCTCTAGCTTACTCCAGTGAGGTGCTATAGCATTTCTACGCCGTGAGGTGCTATCGTGAGGTGCCCCCGATTTGTAGAAATACCGTTTGATCAAAAATCTCCAAACTTTCAGAAATGGTGGGGATATTTCTCACTCATCAGATGAGGTGAAAACCATGGAAAAATTTACTCATTTGGTGAGGTGCAAGCCGATTTTAGAGCTAAAAGTTTACTCACTAGGGGTCAAATGAGTAAATAAAGAATTGAAACTTGGCATAAAGCAAGATTAGACAATTTCCCTCCTGATTTACCGAAAATTTGCTCTAAAAATTACTCAGCGAGTGAGGTGCAGACCCTCAAAAAATGACATATTTTACCTACTTCTCCAGTGCACCTCACAGGTTGAGCAATGACCTTGGAATCGATTAGGTAGTGTTTGGGGATGTCATATGAGCAAATTAAGGCCACTTTCAGAACTATATACTCACTGAGTGAGGTGCAATTAGCGTTTGAAGAAAATACAGTTTTTTGGGTGCACCTCACTCATTGAGCAAAATTTTTGGAACTTTTTTGGTACAAATGATGGTTTTGAGTCTACTGCAAGTATCTAGCTAGGAAAAGTCGTGAAACGTGAGGTGCTACGGGCTTAAAAGTAGCTGTAAGTATACAGTGTAACTTTAAACACCGGTTGCACCTCATAGATTGAGTAAGTTTGCTTACATATTTTAATGGTGTTTATTATGGACATTTTTCAGCATATTTTCGAAAATTTTAGGAAAAAATATTAAAATTTGACGGAATGGCACACGCTTTTGCAAACATGGTCACCGGCACCTCACGAGGTGAGTTTTTAATTTATTTTGCCTGTAAATCTATTCCCTATACACTTTTACACATAATATTCGTTGGAAAATAATATTTTTTGACAAAAACTATGATAAAAGTCGAAAAAACTGAACTTATGTCATTTTCGGAAAAAATTTTGCACAAGTTAAAAAAAAATGACCATATCATATTGACTTACTTGACTTAAGTGGTATTCGCAAACGCTGTATGTCAATATAAGAGAGATGGAGTGGGGAGACCCGAGACGGACGCTAGGTCTAACGCCTACGTCTAATCGGACTCTAAATATAATACTTTTTGCTCAAAATTTAGAGAGGACTGTATGTCTACCAAGTCTAAAACAGGGGGACTTTATGTCTACAAAGTCTGAAACAAGTCTAAAAATAACGGTAGTTTAAGCCTAAAATCGTAGATTGCGAGCTATCGTTTTCGGCCGTTAGGCCGGAAACGAGAGCTCGCTGTGGTCCCTAACCTGTCCAGAATGGTTAGGGCTGTTGTTTGGGGTCGAGGTTAGGGTATTGTTAGGGTTAGGTTTTAGACCTAGAGTCCTAGGACTTAACTCTTTGTCTAACGCCTGAGTATGGGGGACTCTAGGTAGGCGGTAAATGTTAACCAGATCTGAGAGAAAACGTACGTGCAAAACCATGTTTTTGTCCATAACTCAGTCATTTCTTGACCAATTTGCAAAATCTTGGGCGCATTGGAAAGAGGACATTGAGCTCTTTCAAATGAGCTCAATAAAACTAAAATCGGCGCAAAATGCGCAGCGTCATGGCGCAAAATGCGCGTTTTCGCCACCACGCCGCGCAATTTGCGCCAATTTTCATTTTCTTGAGCTCATTTGAAAGATCTCGATGTCCTCTTTCCAATGAGCCAAAGATTTTGCAAATTGGTCAAGAAATGGCTGAGTTATGGGCAAAAACGTGCGAAATTCTCACAGATCTGGTTAACATTTACCGCCTACCGGGACTCTATGTCTACCAAGTCTAACACAGGGGGACTCTATGCCTAAAATTTTTTGCTAAGTCTAAAAAAACCGGACTCTAATGTTAGACTTAGAGTCCGTTTTTGACTTAGAGTCCGCCTTTTTTTAGTCCGCGACTCCATAGAGTGCTACGCTCCGAATCCGTGGGGTGAGACACCCGGAAACGAAAGCTGATCATTCTGGGATACATATATCTATCAATGCTGATTGATGATTTGGTCATGGAGCAGCTTTGGGTTTGGAAGTGGAAGGCACAAACAACCCGGGCGGGGAAATGAAAATTGCAATATCGATCAAAATGAAACTTTTCACAATGCTAAGAGAGCTTGTTATAAACTCCGCTTGACAACTTAATTAGTTCTGGCTCTAATACGCTTTTTACCTGACAAAATGTAATTTATTTTACAACTGACAAAACCCTATCTATCAGTCTGTTAGTTATTTAACTGAAAAACGCGTACAGGCGAAGATGTCATGCCGCTGAGGGTAGCCGCGACGAAGGCTTGTCTGAATCTGAATTGTGCTACGGAGGCATTCCTAAGAGAGGAGGATCAAAATAACAGTCTCCTGGTGGAGGTGACCCTAGCACACTCTTACAAGAATCCCTCCCTGCTGGACCGGATATTGGGTGAAGCGGGGGATAGTAGCAGGGACGCTGTAATGCGTGCTAAATTGTGGCTGAGAGCTGGGGAAATGGGCCAGCAAGGTGGTATAAAATCTGCAGTGGATGCCCTACAGGAGGTGGACCTAACAAACGAGGTAAACCCACCCTTTCATAATAATAATAATAATAATAATAATAACAGAATTTGTATACACGCTCAGACCCCGTAGGGTACCAGAATCCAAAAAAACACTAGTACTACGGAGCTTCAGAGCGGTTCACCTCTGCATATAAAACCTAAAACTCTAGATAAACTATAAGAAAAAAGTCCAATTTCTAGTAAAAAGTCCGGTACTCAGTTGCTCAAAGTCCTGTCACAAAACCTTGTCAAAATCATAAACACAGACATTTTAACACAGTTCAATACGCTCACGTTCACGCCCTCACACCTCCACCTCCATAACCTTGCCTCCTCGGATCCCAAAGGTCTTGCCTGGAGCCGCCGCCTTCCTCTCCTTTAGCTCAGCCACCAACTTCCTCCTCTCCTCTCTCTCATCCGGGGAACGGTCTGGTGAGATGTACAGATCTTTGTACCTATCACACTTCTTCAGGCCACTCTTGCGGGACAGGATCAGATCTCGAAATTCACGGCCAGACAGGCGCAGTTTGACAGGTCGGTCAGTACCCTCCTTGTACTTTCCGAGACGCTTCATGCTGTAAACACTAGTCACGCATTCACCCATGTAGTCGAAAACTCCACAAACTGAATGTTCCAGATCCTTACTACTTTCACTGGGATCATCAAATAGTCCATGTACAATGACGTTGCTTGTCCTGTCCTCTGTAGCACTCGTTATTGCTGTACGAATACGCTTCGGAGCTAGAGCATTGTCACAACTCTTTTTCAGAACCGAGGAAAATGTCTTTATCTCCTCTTCAGCAATAGCCTGCACAGCAGTAATCTCCATATCTCGCTTCCCCAACAACTTCATAAAAATAAATGTCATAAAATGTGCACCTAATTCTATAGCCGAAGGCCGAATTGCATCAACTAGTAATACAAACTGTGATACAGAATCAAGTTGTAGTTATATTATGCCAAAAACTAACAGAAATTAGTTGGCTGGAAAGGTGACCATTTTGTTGTCAAACTGACACCTTTGCCCTCTCCGGGTTTCATCATTATCTTTCCCTCACTGATTTCTATCTCTCTTTCACTTTCTCTCTCTCTCTCTCTCTCTCTCTCTCTCTCTCTCTCTGTCTCTCTCTCTCTCTCTCTCTTTCTCCCTGATTTACCCCTGATCATATCCGTAACCCGGGCCGGGCAAAGGTGTCAGTTTGACAACAAAATGGTCACCTTTCCAGCCAACTAATTTCTGTTAGTTTTTGGCATAATTGGGGTATATTTTTGGTATTTTCTGATGTGAAATACAATGTAAGACATGTCTGGACGTGTAAAGACCCTCAGGAATTGCTAAAATACGAAAATTTCAATTTTGACGTCATTATGACGTCATAGCGTAACGTCACGACGTTATAACGTCAAGATAGTGATACATTATTATCAGGCTCATCTAGATAAAGATGCTGACCAAGTTTGAGATCGATTGGACAAGATTTGAGGTCGCTCTGGCGAAAAACGCATTATCGTCATATCTATTTTCATACAGTCTTAACACTTCAGACGCGATTTGAGACCCTTAGAAATAGAGTTTCACAAATTCGCGATATAGTTTCTGAAAGTTTAGACGATTATCTTTCGTAAGTGTGGTCTCCGTTTTTCAATCAGAAGCCGTCTTTAGGGTGTAAATTGAGCTCAAAGAATTTTGGATGATTTGAATAATGTCTTATCTTTATGACAGTTTGTTGAGACGTTCTGGTTGGACCTAGAACATAAAAACTATTCGTCTACACAATTCGAACGATTATCTTTCGAATGCAACAAACGAGAAGTGTCTATCGTATGTCGTTTTCTCTCAAAAACGATTATAAATTTGGTAAAACAGCGTCTATCCATAGATACATAGATACATAGATAGATAGATAGATAGATAGATAGATAGACCCGGGACATTTATTGCTTTTTTCACGATGCCATATCACTAAAACTAAAAGAGATAGAGACTTGCCCTTTTAAACTACAGTAGATCTAGACTATGTGACACTGTATAACAAATTTCAGACCGATCGGTGCAGTGGGGGCCTCCCTATGGGCGTCGCAAAATGCCATTTTTGGCTAAAAACTGAAAAAAGTTATTACTGCACTCTGGCACGCGCGGCTGGGGGAGGGGATGGTCACCTTTGCGCTTGCCAGCGCAGTGACCTACCTAGTAGTACATACCCAATGTTTGCTAGACAGCGATACAGTGCTCTATCCCTTTACAGAGAGCTAATATAACAACATCAAAAGAAAACGATTTTCTTTTGATATTTTATTTGGTAGTATAAAACATACATACCTAGCCCATCCCACCCAACTATAGACAACTATATATTCTGCTTTTAAAACTCAGATTCCATGTCCTAACTCCTCGTACGTTGCACCTAGACTGTGAACAATCTAGAGGTTGTAATAGAGCTATGCCTCTCACTACTGCAAGAATTCGCCGACAAAGATGATAGCAGCATTGTTGATAGTTTAACAGAATCGAGTAAACTGACAACCTCTGTTCTCTGGGAATCAACTATGCAAGCTTTGAGGTGAGCTGATGATATTAGGGTGATATATATGTTATCAAGAGTCACAGTGTCGTTATAGGAAACGAGGGTTTCTGTTAGGACAAGGAATTTTAACAACTCAACTTTTATACGTACCCACATCTTAATAATCAGTATAGAGTTAGGAGAAAATCAGAAAAAAGACTGGGGTTGGTCCTCCCTACATATTATATTAGAATGGGGGGGGGGCTGTCACAAGAATCTCAGCTACCCTTGGTGGCGCCGTCACCTCTCTGCTTACAATGGGCTTCGTTTTGGCGCGCTACGCGCGCGAGTCGTAAGGGTGACTGCGTCACCAACAGCTACCCTATTTACCAGATTTTTGAGATTTCTTCCCTGCGGGCATTCGCGAACGAAGAGTGTGAGGTATCTTCGATACCAAATAAATCTCACGTTTTTTGCCCAAAAAACCGAAAATCTCACCAAAATCTTATCTTTCGAAAGTGATGGCGATTTCCTTGTGGCGAGCCCCCCCCCCTTTCCCTGTTTAAAATACCCGATGTATGTGATGGATAATGTATAAATTGCACGCCTTCCAAGTTCCATGGAAGGGGGATAGTTAACAGTTATAATATGTCTCCCTATACCCGAAGGTGGTTAAATCAAGTATAGCTACTTTATAAACCGCCCTCCCTGTTTATAACCCGCACTGCCTCAGTGCCTCTCCCTCCCCTCTTTTTCTATCTCTACTTCCCTCCCTCACACGAATTGTCTATAAAGTCGGATTTTTTTAAGTTGTCACCCTAAAATGACCACGCATGTGAAATTTATCAATTTTGACGCGCACACCATACTATACCACACGTTAACATGTGATGTGACGCGCAAAAACATTCCGCACACGAAAAGGGGGGTGACAACTTCAAAAAATCCGACTTTAAAGTGTGTTTCAAACGACTTGACCCGTAATTCTTGGAATTGGGCGCATTGCGCGTGTATTTACAAAGGGGAAATCCTGAATTTCCAGGAATCTCAGGTCAAGTCGTTTGAAACGCACTTTAGTCGCTGACCTAATATTAGAGCGTTTCAGAAATAACTTCGTGTCCCGATATCTCCAAAAGTATATCAGATATCTACACGAAACCTTTTCTAGCATGTTATTTGAACTCTTGACTACACACAACAATTTTCATTTTGAAAAATTTAATCAAGGTTGGCTCTGGGCGAACCCGGAAATGTACCTTACTCAAAATGCCGCTGCACGGGAAAAACGTGCATAGTACTGAAACTGCTGTACTTCTCAAAAATTGGTTCTAAGGGATATTTTATTGCATCAAGCTTGTTCATTAGACAATTCTCTATCGTTTAAGATGTAGTGGAAAGTCCTAGCTTCATTCGTTGCTGAGCAATGAGCCTTTGAAAATCCTTGGCAAAATTTTGAAATTTTCACTTCCGGGTCTCTTCACGTTTTATAGGACTGACGTATAACCGATATCTTGGCAGCAAAAGATAGCTCTAAGTAAGCTTTAAGCCATTGTGAAGTCAATTATTCGCTTCATCGGCTTATTGAAGTCAAAAATTGACGTTTTCGAACATACCCCTAAAATGAGCCAAAAATTTAGGTCAAATTTCGCCATTTTTCGTTTTTTCATGTTACATCTACTGTTCTAAATGTTTTTAGTCAACGCGTCGAGACCCAAATCACATATATATCTCATCCTTAGACGATTTGCTATCGATTGAGCACTACGGGAGGTCAAACATCTTTACCAGCTTTCTTCCAGTGGCGTTTAGAAAAAGTTGGTAACCCCGTGCAGCGGCAGCACGACTTATGGTGTCAACGAACCAAATTTCGAGTACTTAAGGTTGTCATATATAATTCAGAACATGTTTCTAGGAAGAGAATCGTCCAATGAACAGAATAAAATTAGGTAGAAGTCTCTATCTCTTATAGATCCCGAAATATCGCGACACGAAGTTATTTCTGAAACGCTCTAGTATATAAAATCCTTCGTTTAACATGCACCATTTGCCAATATAGGCGAGGCAGTAGGAAAGGTAGTTTAACGTCGCTGATGTAATATATAAAAACCTTCGTTTTTTTTCATGACTTCATCGTTCCTATATCTTTATCATCGGGGAGATGCAATGATAAAAACCTTCGTTTAACATGCACCATTTTCCAATACAGGCGAGGCAGTAGGAAAGGTAGTTTAACGTTCCCAAGTATACTACAATGTATAGCGCAAGAGGGCCGTCTTTCTCTCCTATCCCAGGTCAGTTCTACAAAACATTGTGGCTTGTCATGTTCTAACCCTGTGTGCAGTGAGACAGGGCCGAACAAGATAAGCTAACTAAACTAGCTAAACTAGCATGCTGTTTATTCGGTTTATTGTTAGTGTCAGAGCCTGATACCCAGGGATAGGGAATTTGTCCAGTAAATCGTGGTGAAATTTAGGGCGGATAATCGACTGCATTTCTAGAAGAAAATTCCCAGAAACTTTTTTTTTGACAAATTTTCCAAACTCAACCCACTCAGGGCCCACTCCAAATTGTTCAAATTTTATTTATCCGAAAAGTCCAATTTAATTGCTTTATCTGTTTTCTATAATCAGCACTTGAAAAATGTGGATAGCAAATCGTGTGGATAACGGGCTCAACCGCATGATGATCGTGCTAGCAATATGAAATTTTAGTATGTATACACAAGAATGGGTATTCACAATATGAATTAGTTCAGTTTTATCTTTTTTTTACTCAACGTGTGTGGACGAGTTTCCCACAACAATTATCATTCCATGCAATTGTCCACAAAATTGAGGCATAGTTACAAGGATTACTCAACCAGGTGGATACTCATAAAACTTTTATGCTTTTATCCACAATGGTTGAGCGGGGGTTGAGCAATCGATTTAATTATTTAAAATTACAGTCGGACCCCGATTTAGGGACACCCTCGGGGGAAAGGCTCTTGTCCACTAAATCGGGGTGTCCACTAAATCGGGGTCAAATAAGGTTAATTTCCCATATCGGGGGAAAAAAAATCATGTCTCTAAATCGGGGTGCCACTAAATCGGGGGCCCCTAAATCGGGGTCCGACTGTAATATTATTTAAGTGTCTAGAAGGTGTCTAAGTGGTATAAAAATTAGTTTTAATTATTTTGGTTGATGTTTCGAACGCCAAAAAATCGAAATTTCAGCAGACTTTTTGACCGTGATCATATGATAATAAGTGTTGTTATGTTCTAACTTCTAACCCTCCTTTACATTTGTAAAGGAGGTATTGTCTGGCTAGACTGTGTTTCGGGCGCCCCGCACCTACCTTTACAAATGTAAAGGGAGGGTTAGAACATAACAAAGGAGGTGTGTTTCGCGGGTGGGGCGCACGAAACACAGTCTAGCTAGGCAAAATAATTGTATGTATTTATAGTTGACTAGCATACTTTTTATAGTGGTAATCTAACCCTCATTATATAGAGGAGGTCTGGCAAGGCAAGCATCTTTGGCGTCAATCTATAAGTTGCTTGTGAGTTTTTCCTAGCTAGACTCTGTTTAGCGCGCCCACCCGCGAAACACAAATGCAAAGGAATTTATCCCCTTAATTTATCATATATCTCATGGAATTAAATATTAATATTTGTTGAACTCGAAGATTAGTTGCATGACTTAATCGCAATATATAATTTATCAAATATGTAACCCCTTATTATACAGGCGGATAAAGTTCCCTGCGAGGTATTTCTAGAGTGGCTCCCCCAGCTCCTGTACCATGTCCCAACTATCCCTGAGGCTGCCCAGATAATACTGAGAATCGCAAAAAGGAGACCATCGGCATTGGATTATACCTGGAGGTAAACTAGAGCTGAAGTAGGGGAACGCCCGAGAGTTGTATGTCCCCCGAGTCCCACTTTTTTTAATTAACTGAGCTATTTTTTACAGACACCTTGATGCCTTGCTATATTCTTTGTGCAACAGCACAATATATTCTAAGAACTATCAGGGACCGAACTGTATCATTATCCTTTCTCTATCTCCTATTAAAGCAAATATTGAACAAGCTATTCCCAAGAATATCTTTTCTCTACCTCTTAAGAAGCTATTCCCAAGAATATCTTTGCTTATAAAGGGATTTCTTGTATTCCCAAGAATTTTTTTTTCTACCTCTTATATTTTCAGGATAAGCCGGTCAACATGGAAAGCGGTTCGCCCAGACATCATGCCTATAGTCACAGAGATAGAGTCCCACCTTACAGACCTGTCCCCCTTCTTGGACGCCCTAACCACTCTCACTCCCCCCGCCATGCACTTTAAGGACTTGGTAGACGAAGCAGATGTGACGGTCTCCCAGGATATTCTGGATAGGATATCTCAGGAAATATTCCAGGACAATACTGAGTCTAAAACAAGGGCAAAGTTTGCGAGTAGCAACGGAAAATCATGGAATAGTCTGAGAGCCAAGCTGAGCAAGGGAAGTGTGAAGGGAGAACAGGTACTAAAAGAATTGAGAAGGTTTCAGGGGGAGTTAAAACAATCGGCTGGTGCTGCACCTACCCAACTTAAAGATTACTCAACTTGGTACCACGATAAATATGTGATGGACTCCCTTGAAATGCCTGGTGAGTGTTGTTCGCGGGGAGGGAGGGTCGAACAAGGTAAGTGGTGCAGGGTGCCTGATATAAGTGATACACATACCGTACTAGATGGCCCAGCAAAAAGCAATTAGGAGGATTGATACAGAGATATATATAGAAGAAGATTGGTGGAACTGCAAAAGAGAAACAGGGAGATTGATACAAAAGGGGGCGAGGAAGTGCAACCCCCTCCCCCGGGGAAGTACAAGATAACCATGATTGATATAAGAGTGATGAACTGCTGCAGTTCTTCTCTCGATCGATCATCAGAAGCTAGCTATGGAGTCGAGAGAGCGATAAGGGCCAATTTGATACGAAGAGAGAGAGAGAGAGAGAGAGAGAGAGAGAGAGAGAGAGAGAGAGAGAGAGAGAGAGAGAGAGAGAGAGATAGAGAGAGAGAGAGAGAGAGAGAGCTAGAGAGAGACATATGAGGAGAATTGGTGCTTTTTCCCAGCCTCACACTAAATACCCTGGGTGATGCAGCGAGGGTAGTGGTTGGTTAATAGTGTGATTCACTGTGATAGATTAATCGTGATGGTATGCTGCATACTTTGCATCACCCACGGTATTTAGTGTGAGGCTGGGAAAAAGTGAAACCAGACGGGGGGGGGGAACCAGACAGATCTCCGATTACTCAGTCAGGCAGTTATAGCATACTATGCACTTAGTCAAGGTCTATTCCTAAGTGTTAGTGCCCACTAAGTGTTACTGTAAAACCATTAATTTTCGTGAGGTTTTAATTTTCGCTCTTTATTTTTGGCTGGAAAATCCGCGAAAATTAATTCTGCGAAAATATTTTTGGACGATTTTTCACAAAAAAACTCGTGCAAATTATTGCTGGCTATCTTTGAGCTTGTAGAAAAATTGGCGTAATTAGACAAAAAACTAGGACCCTGAAATGGGGGTGGTAGTGGGATTAGCGAAAATTAAAACCGCGAAAATAGTCAATTTTGATCGAATCGCGAAAATTAATGGTCGTGAAAATATCTGGTTTTACAGTAGTGCCCACGTGGTACCGTAACGGTGGTGGTCAGAGCGTCGCGATAGGCGGGATTCATACTTTCTAGTCTTAACCATGGACTATGATAATGTGATGATAGTGCAATGCACTATCATATAGGGTGTCCCATATATTCTGTGGGTCGGTTGGCAATGCACTATCATATATAGTGTACAGATCATCAAATTATCATAGACCATGGTTAACGTGTGAATAGAAAGTATGAATCCTACCGGGCTCCTGCATGATCTACGCTCTATACTATAACCACCGCCGTACGTGGAAAGAGCAAGCAGAATTGAAGCAAGATAACGATATAAACTATAAAGCGGTTAACACCCATCATTCATCAAGCTCGATGTCTCATGAACTTTACGTTCTGGAGCAAACATAGTTGAGAGCAGAGTTTGTACGGCGAAGGAGGGTGCATACAGAAATAGAGTGACAGATACTATATACGCTCTAACCGCCGTACGTGGAAAGAGCAAGCAGAATTGAAGCGAGATAACGATATAAACTATGAAGCGGTTACCACCCATCACACTCTCATCTCATGAACTCTACTTTTGGTACTACAGAGAGGGGAGGAAAGAACATACCTTACTCTCGTTTTTTAAGAAACGCTTTAGTAAGAAACTTTTTTATAAGAAACTTTTAAAATGTAAATTACACAATTCAGGGACGCCACAACAAAATAGAACACCCCTAACTTGTTTAGTTTCTTGATAAAGGAGAAATTCTTTTTGTTTTTGGATTGCTAACACCTGTAGTTTCCTAGAAAAAAAGTTTCTTATTTAAAAGTTTCTTGAAATATGCGAGCTTAATTAACGAGAGTACTAAGGTAGTTCAAGTTGGAACAACAGAGAGAAAGACAGAGAGAAAGAGAGGAGGGACAAACATAGTTATGTACTACTACTGCAGAGAGCGTATGCAATGGGCATACAGAAATAGAGGGACAGATACTGGATATGTTTTTCCATCGCTCTCTAAATTCCAGTGCATGGTACAAGGGGGGTGTAATCAAATTGTAGTGCACATAGTGAGTACACAGCTTCACTAACAGAGCCATGCTAGCAGCACAGTGTATGGTAATTAAATTAGAAAGGTCAATTATATATTCATGTAATACCTATTTTACTCAAACATTTCCCGAACTCATTCTCATTTTAGGAAAGCCGGAGTTAAAGATACACAAGTTCCTGGACAAGGTAACGGTGCTACCTTCCCTACGGAAGCCGGTTAAGATCACAGTGATTCTGAACAACGGTCAGGTCTCTTCTCTGTTGGTTAAGGGAGGAGAGGATCTTCGAACGGACAATCGAGTTATGCAGGTAATAATTAGGTAGTATGACGTCAAGCAGATTAAAATAAGGTAGGAAACAACATAATTCTAGCTGGGATCACCCAGTAACAATCTGGAACCTAGACAGTAGTTGTGAGTTGGGTGATCGGATAACTATTTATTAGCCTCATGTTTGATTGTCAGAGTTGTTATTATTCTCTCTGGGCTGTACAAATGAACGATACTAAATCCCCGTCTGGTTCATTTGTACAGCCCAGAGAGAATAATAAAAACAATCTGGAACCTGATGCCAGGTTTTATGCAGAATTCTGATTTCGTGTGCTTTTAAAATACCCCAATTAGGCACAATTAGGGGGACTACCTCAACTACTAGGTTGGAAAACTTTTGGATTCCTATTCAGGGGACCATTTGAGAAGTTTAGTGAAAAAGTTTGAAATAAATTTGCATCTTGCCGGTTCGGCAAAACGCCGGCAATTTTGCATTTGCGGGCATCGCACTATAGACGCAGTACCCACGTACTATAGACGCATTATAAACGCATTATAAACGCATTATAGACGCATTATAGACACACGCAATATAGACGCAATTTCGTAAGCAGCTCTATAGACGCAATATAGACGCATTATAACAGCAATATAAACGCATTTTTATAGACGCGACGCAGTATAGCCGCATTATAGGCGCACTACCCACCCCAAAATCACCTTATAGACGCACTATAGACGCATTATAGACTGACTATAGCAGCACCATAAACGCTACATAGACCCATATAGACGCATGATAGAAGCATTATAGACGCAAATCGCTTTTTATAGACGCCGCGTCTATAAAAAACGTGCTTTTTTAAGAAGCACTATAGACGTACTCAGACGCACGCTGCCATATTTGAGGCGCAGTTGGGCGAACTATAAACGCATTTTTGTCGCATATAAAAGGAAGCAGTATAGACGCATTATAGACGCATTATAGACGCATGTGCGCGAAATCGATAAAGACGCAATATAGACGCAATTAATAAGAAGGAGAGGGAGAGAGACTAGAGGGAGGGAGGGACGGAGGGACGGAGGGAGAGGGAAGGAGAGGGAAAGAGGGAGGGATACAGAGACAGATCAGACAGAGACAGATGGACACAGATCTGAGACAGACGGACATAGTAAGATGGAGAGAGATTAAGATGGAGAGTGGAGAGAGAGAGTGAGACAGAGAGGGAGATAGTAAGCGTGTCTCTGTCCGTTTGTTTCCATCTCTGTCTTTTTCTGTCTCAGTGAGGCTCTCACTCTTTTTATGTCTCACTCCGTCCCTATATCACTATCTTTCCATCTTACTCTCTTTCCATCTTACTCTGTCCTTCTGTCTCAGGTCTTTATCCGTCTGTTTCTGTCCCTGTACCCCTCCCTCAGTCCCTCCCTCTCCTTCCCTCTCCCTCCCTCCCTCGCCTCTCTCTCCCTCTCCTTTTTATTTTGCGTCTATATTGCGTCTTTATCGATTTCGCACACATGCGGCTATAATGCGTCTATAATGCGTCTATACTGCTTCCTTTTATATGCGACAAAAATGCGTTTATAAAACGCCCAACTGCGCCTCAAATATCGCACTGTAGCCTGGAGTACGTCTAAAGTGCTTCTTTAAAAAACACGTTTTTTATAGACGCGGCGTCTATAAAAAGCGATTTGCGTCTATAATGCTTCTATCATGCGTCTATATGGGTCTATGTAGCGTTTATGGTGCTGCTATAGTCAGTCTATAATGCGTCTATAGTGCGTCTATAAGGTGATTTTGGGGTGGGTAGTGCGCCTATAATGCGGCTATACTGCGTCGCGTCTATAAAAATGCGTTTATATTGCTGTTATAATGCGTCTATATTGCGTCTATAGAGCTGCTTACGAAATTGCGTCTATATTGCGTGTGTCTATAATGCGTATATAATGCGTTTATAATGCGTCTATAATGCGTCTATAGTACGTGGGTAATGCGTCTATAGTGCGATGCCCGCAAATGCAAAATTGCCCAAAAGGCATATAAAACCAACTTCGCGTCGGACGAGATGGAGGTTGCCTTTTGCGATCATAATAATACCCGTCAGCATGGAATCGGCATAATTTTTGTGACGCTAATTCCACTTCTAGGGCACTCTAATAGAATGAACTTACAAACAACTTGCTCTGCTCGAAATGAACAACGTTGTCACGCGTAACTTAAATTTAATTGGGCCTGAAATTAATGGTTATACGGTGAAAACCATTTTAGGAAACGATTAGAGAAAAAAACTTATCTCTGGCTCATCACTCAAATCTCAATTGGAGGTTCTTTGAATCTTTAAAAGCTGCACTCCAACCACCCACAACGCCGCGAACATGTCAAGCGAACATGTCAAGCGAACATGAACTTGTCAAGATAACTTAATGAACCCCGAGCGAAAAGCTTATTAAGGGTTGTTAGAATATAATGGTTTGTTAAACCGCACATCCCTCTCTTTCTAGATCCTTCGAGTTATGAATGAGACGTTGGTGAGAAGTGAGGTTCTAGAGCGTTCAACCCTTGTTACGTACAACGTGGTTCCCATCACTACCAAGTAATTATGGGAACTTGAACCCCCCCTCAGGTGCCACCAACTTGACCCCCCCCCCAACTTGTCTCTGTTTCTATGGGTTCCCCCAACTTGTTAACTATCGTATTACGTAAATGACTTAAGAATGATATAAAGGTGTAACTTACTCAACAAATTTTGGGAATTTTATGTGTCAAAAACTTGTCAAAGACTTGTATTGTTCATTTGAACTGATATATCAGTGCCAACTGTTTTGACATAATTAATCATGTATGGCACCTTTTGGCTGTGGTGCTATTCTTTTTGGTTGTGATGAACTTGTGATGCAGAAGCTGTCAATTCTTGATTGCTTTATATAATTATATTGCATGGTGGTCAAGCTTCAGGGAGTGGGGCAGCTTGTGTAGGATATATCCATATATGGATGTATGTGGATCATTCATGGTTATAATTAAAACGGTAACGTATACTGTAAATGTTAATTATACACTGCGTTAATTTTGTATAACAGCTGGGACTAGCAGTGTGCAAACATTAAATTATCAAAAATTTGAAATTAATTACACATAATTATGTGAAGCATAATTATATTAATTAATAATATCATGTAGTATTATTATTATTATTACTGGCACTGTGCACACCACATCGATGAAATCGTGTCATTATACAGGAGCACCTTGTTGCAGTGTGCACGGCTCAGTTGCTAACACCGAGTATTCACCCGGGCAGGGAAATAAGGGTCAGGGGCCAATAGCTTTTAGCTGGAGATAACTTGACCTCGTGAATTATCACGTGTATGCGTGTAGTCTCACGCGTAAACTACAATTAGAGGAGCGCACAAGAACTGTGGCCAGAGCCTTGGCCTGAAAGATCAAACGCGTTTCATCTTTGATCATCTCACGGCTCACCCTTTCACGAACGAAAATTGCAAAGATATGAACCCTTCGTGTGCGGGAAACACGGTGTGACTCTGAGCATGTCAACCCACAATAGAAGTATAATGATTTTAACTTTCTATTATGGAGACCCTCTCCCCTGGCCATCGAAAAACCTAAACCCCTTTTACCAAGAGAAAGCAGTTTTACTGTTTAAAGTAAGAGTGGCGCGCTGTGTTTTCTCACAAAACTTAGTGGATGAACGGGGAGTACCACCAGGACCATTGGTACGGTATCGAAAATTTCCAATTCTGTCTCGTTCATTAGTTATGACGTAATATGTTCATTATTTAAACTTTTATAAAATTACTCTTCAGAAAAATCCGTCCATTGTGGATTAAAATGGATGCTTGCATCGTGTTCAGCGTCAAAAAATAGCCGGGGTACCAAATTTTGGTGTCTCTACCTTGTCTGTGACGCGAGATATCGACAATTATCAAAAACGCCCAAAGTGAGAGAAAGAGAGTTTGTTACAAGTGGGTGGCGCGCACAAACAACTAGCACCCAAAGATAACAAACTCTCTCCCGCCCATTTTGGCTGTTTTTTATATTTGTCAATATCTCGCGTCACAGACGAGGTAGAGACACCAAAATTTGGTACCCCGGCTATTTTTTGACGCTGAACACGATGCAAGCATCCATTTCAATCCACAATGAACAGATTTTTCTGTAGAGCAATTTTATAAAAGTTGAAATAATGAACATATTACGTCATAACAAATGAACGAGACAGAATTGGAAATGTTCGATACCGTATCAATGGTCCTGGTGGTACTCCCCGTTCATCCACTAAGTTTTGTGAGAAAACACGGCGTGCCACTCTTACTTTAACAAACGAACAACCCCAGTTTAGGCGTTATCGAGTGGTTACCGAATACTGTAACACTAAAATCTATACTGGAAACGAGTACAAGTGGCGCACTCACCAAAGAGTATCAAAAGTGGATTGGGAAAATGGGTCGCTCTACGCAGGATCTCACATCAGCATATGTTAAGGTATCTCTATTACCCCTCTATCATAATTTGGAGATGTCGCGTCGTGATGGCCGTTCGTTCAGCGCTAAACGACAGCCTGCTCCTTCATTGAAACATTCATTGTGTGTAATGTGGTCCCTAACCGCTCCAGAATGGTTAAGGCTGTTGTTTGGGGTCGAGGTTAGGGTATTGTTAGGGTAAGGGTTAGGTTTAGAGCTCTCGTTTCCGGCCTGACGGCCGAGGTTCATCAAAAAGCCCTTATATATACCGTGTGGGGCAATAAAAATGGAATGAACACTGTCATTCATTACAGAAAAAAATATTTTCCGGTCCAAAATTTTACCAATTATGTTTGGCTATCGATTAGCTTTCCAATATGACCAAGATCAGTTAAATTGGACAACCACAAGAGACACATGGTTTCATGTTTCTGAAAGTTAGTCAGGTCCTGTGATCCTCGCTGAATCGTTGAGTGTCCAGTATTGCGAATTCTGGAATGAATGACAATGTTCATTCCGATAAAAAAATGAATTTTGAGTTAGAGGTCTGGAATTTTGGTCAAGTTATTTATTTGTCTCATAGAGTTACTGTACCAAATTTTAGCGCTCCACGATATCTGGAACTATGGTAGACTTGGGGGGGGGGGGGCATTTTTATTGCCCCATTATACCTACTGTGTCTTGAGAATAGTTAGTTATTGCATTGCTTACTCTTGTTGTTTCTTAGAATAAAGTGTCTCATTTAAAAGTTTCTTGAAATAAAGGGGCTTAATAACCGATAGTAACGTAGTTAGTATTTGATTGAGGTTTCTTAGAACAAAGTTTCTTATTTAAAAGTTTCTAGAAATAAAGGAGCTTAATAAACGAGTTGCTCTTGTGGTTTCTTAGAAAAACGTTATAAACGTTAGCGGACATCTCTACGAAGGCTGGAGTTCCAACTCCAAAATTTCAAAACCATCTTAGGTAGTATAACATACTACCTACGGAACGTTTGAGGACACATTGAGGACACATTAACTTTAAGGGCAATTTTAGGCCATTTTGGTGTTTTTTAATTAGCGATATTTAACGAACCAAAAGTTTTCCGGACCCAAAATATGCGGTATTTGTTACTTATTGAGAGAAATTTCATCGAAATCAGAGAAGGTGAGTTTACTTATCTCTACTATACTGTTTTATGTGCGGGGGGGGGGGGGGGAGACGGCGCAGGGGGAGACCAGTAAGGAGACAAGGAGTGAGATAGCGCCCGGTACTGACGTGCGGAGATGGGGGAGGGGATGCTGGAGCCAAGTTGTGAGTGGTGTGGGTGGAGGCAGGGAGTAGATGAAGCTGAAATTGTACCCTGTATCAGTGATATTTGGTACAATTTGTGATACATATCACATATCCCGCGTTCCTGGAAAAACGAAAAAACCTGGAATAGAGAAAACCTACATTGGCCTAAAAACAGGAATTAGGGTTCATTAATAATGAATTCCTGCATTTTTGGACTTGAAACTCTGTACACATATCTCGCATAAGCTCAACAAGATTTCAAAACCATTGGAATTAAGGTGCCGAAGAAATCTAAGAAATCTAATCTAACCCTCCCTTTTTATTATTATTTTATTTTATTGGCCCACGCGTTATTTGGGCACCGGCGAGACAGTCGCCGCCACTCGTCCTGACCCGCTCGTGGTGCAATATAATACTTAACGATTTAAGTATTCAGTTTGCAAATAATCTCAAAGTCTCGAACTCATGCTCATTAATTGGTGGTTTAAAAGGGTGGTCCGGGAACCAACTAGATAACTTCTGTAACAAGGCTACCAGACTATCTCCCTCTTCCTAACTTAACCTCTGATCACGCTCATTCGATACCTGATTTATTACAAAAACAGTAGTCGCTCTTTTTTTCTGAATACAATTTGGCTGTTATACAGGGTGTTCATATGGGATCTTTACAAGCGTTGGGCTTCACCCAGAAAAAAGTTGATAAAATTAGCTTATGAAACTTCATACTTGGACTATTCTATACCCTCATTCAAGGTTCCTGGTGTTTCCGGAGCTCTACTACCCCTGGAAGTGTGTTTTTGGCATCAAAACCACCAGAAGGAATTTTTTGCTGGTGCTGAGACTTTGCCAGAATGTTTTTTGGGTATTTTCTATGTCAATTCCAAAGTTTCATAATGATTGGATGTGTGGTTTAGTCACCAAGTTCCAAATAAACTGGCTAGAAAGGCCCAAAAACAGCTCAAAAACGACAAAAATTGATATTTTAGAGTCTTTCCAGGCACTTTTTTCGAAATTTTGAGTACATCCAATCATCATGAAACTTTGGAATTGACATAGAAAATACCTAAAAAACATTCTGGCAAAGTCTCAGCACCAGCAAAAAATTCCTTCTGATGGTTTTGATGCCAAAAACACACTTCCAGGGGTAGTAGAGCTCCGGAAACACCAGGAACCTTGAATGAGGGTATAGAATAGTCCAAGTATGAAGTTTCATAAACTAATTTTATCAACTTTTTTCTGGGTGAAGCCCAACGCTTGTAAAGATCCCATATGAACACCCTGTATAAGAAGATTGAACACATAACTGTTTCCAGGCCTTTAAACACCTGAGTCCACGATGGTGTGAATTTTATCAATTTTGACACGCACACCACACGATAACATGTGATGTGACACGCAAAAACATTCCGCGCACGAGAAGGGGGTGACAACTTCAAAAAATCCGACTTTAACACATAACTATTTCAGGCTTTTAAAACACCTGAGTCCACGATGGTTGATTTCTACAGGGGCCTTTGCGAGAAAAGTGGTTGTGACCGCCTGTCTGGCTCATTAAAACGCCGATCACGCTCGCTAGAGTCTTATGTGACACTGAGAAAAACATTTCTCTCCAGCTACACCACGATGAGCCTCTGTCACTGGATCTTAGGTGTGGGTGACAGGCATCTTAATAACTTCTTAGTAAACACAGAAACAGGCACTCTCATTGGAATCGACTTTGGACATGTTTTTGGGACTGCCACGACGGTAAGATCACATATACACACTTGCCTAGCTCGACCCCAGCTTAGAACAAATATAATAACACAGTGGCCCTGTAGTTAATTAAATTCTCCAATCTCCAGTTTATTAAATGTCACCTGTCAGTACAATAGCTTGCAATGTAATATAATCGTTTAAAGTGCCATAAACTTTTCGAGTCTGCTTGTAGTTAGCGCGTTATAAAGAATAAAGTGGTAAATCTCGATTCTTGCGCCATAACTCAATTGTGCAATCCATACTATGTAGTATAGGGGTGACTAACAACAATACTGTTACAGTTGTTACCTGTACCCGAGCTGATCCCATTCCGATACACACCCCAACTGAAAGGAATCATGACACCGCTAAGCGTCCAGGCCGCTCTGCAGGGCCCTATGAGCCGGGCTATGGGGGCGCTAGTGAACAGCAAACAAATCCTACTTGCCGTCCTAGATGCCTTTGTGACAGAGCCTACTTTGGACT
The DNA here is from genome assembly GCA_020137815.1 of Hormiphora californensis. NCBI lineage: Eukaryota > Metazoa > Ctenophora > Tentaculata > Cydippida > Pleurobrachiidae > Hormiphora > Hormiphora californensis. The sequence continues at coordinate 5,541,213 of CM035350.1, forward strand.
GGTGCAAATATGCCAGAAAACATAACAGCAAAGGTAACGAGACTTTTCAAATTAAACTTTCCAGATTCCTTGATCTCAGATTTTCAGGGGCAAGCTTTTGTCCTTACTCCTTTCCTCAGAAAAAAATACCCATTTTTGGACTAAATAAAAGTACATAAAGGAAAAACTACCGTTTAGTATAGCAGTAGTTATTCCTTTGTGTAACTAGCTCTCCGGCGCCTGTCGCGATCGAGCACTCTTCCGCCGTAACGGAATTCTACTAAATAAAAGTACACATATAAAAGAGTGTGGCCCAGAAATGCACCCCCCCCCCCCCATGGAGTTGAGTCTTAAACTTTTTCTGGTGACTTAGAGCGCAAAGAAAACAAAATGTGTATAAAATATGCATTGATCGATCCACATACTGCACCGGCTGGCGATTAAGAATGTTCGATCGCGATACGCTCTAGTGATCATGGTACCACAGGAGGCAAAGGCTCTATATCATGTATTATATATGAGGTGTGAATATGAGATTCCCATACAAAAGCTATCACACAACTCCGGGGGGGGGGGGGTCCACTGTCCATGGCACCCATACCCCCAGTCAATCAAATCTTCCGAGTAGACGTAATTATGCTAGTCTGTGTGGTGCAATATAATGCAGAGCTAGAGTCTACTCATCATAATAACTCATCTCTCTCTCTCTCTCTCTCTCTCTCTCTCTCTCTCTCCCTCTCTCTCTCTCTCTCTCTCTCTCTCTCTCTCTCTCTCTCTCTCTACTCTCTCTTCTCTCTCTCTCTCTCTCTCTCTCTCTCTCTCTCTCTCTCTCTCTCTCTCTCTCTCTCTCTATCTATCTATCTCTCTCCCTCTCTTTCTATCTATATCTCTCTCTCTCTCTCTCTCTCTCTCTCTCTCTCTCTCCCTCTCTATCTATCTTCCTACTCCGTTTCATTTTATGATTTGTTTCAGGCTCGCTGGAGTGGTATCCAAGAGCTAAAGTTGAAACAGCCAGACGAAAACTAAGTCTTGGTAACCCCTACACTATCATGAGCAATGAAGCCAAATGTAACATCCGTGTGGGTAAAAATACCGACTTGGCTAGACTGCTGATGAACGATCGATCAACGGGAGGAATTTGTCAATCAGTTGATGAGCAAATACGTTTATTGGTTGATCTGGCGGCAGATGGAAATATCTTGTCTAGGCAATACCACGGCCTTGAGCTGTGGTGCTAAGATTGTAAATAATTGGAAAGTTGCGTCTGTGTGCTAATGCCATTTTCCTGGAAAAAACCTTGATTGATTGAGATATCTCGCCCATATTGATATTCTGCGAGAATAGCACGGACGATAGATTTGATAGATTGGCCTGATATATGACAGCTTGAGGGGAAAAAGAAGACTATTTTTAAGCGATAATTTTATATTTAAAGACTATTTTGTTTTTCGACTTTTAAAACTCTTCTTATCTATTTGAAAATCAATTAAAGCGACAAGTAAAGTTGTTCAAAGGAGCGACACCCACACCATACCACGTTTTGATCGCTATAATTCTTTCTTTGGGTTTCTATCTAATCCATGGCCCATGTTAGGGATCTTGCCTACGCCTAGACATTGATGACAATAACATATCTGTATCGGGTGCCAATTTTACATTCATTTTTTACATAGCCCTTGTCAGCGTAGCGCGCGGCTCTAGATTCCCACGGCCTCATCGCGCGTACATCTGCACTATGCTGACAACAGCTACTTTGATCTTTCAGAAATCACAAAACCGAGTGATAGCTACTCCAGCTAGCATAATTTCAAAATAGAAACACGGAGTGTACAAAAACAGCAAGCTAAACTTGGCTTGTTTCCCCTCTCTCGAATGTGTGTAATGACACATGAAAAATACGTTCTTTTTGGTTTTACAAATTCCAGATAGACAAAATTCCATTTAACATTTTACTTATACTGTCACACACACACTCACTCAATCACTTACACACTCACACACACACACTCACTCACTCACTCACACACACACACTCACTCACTCACTCACTCACTCACACTCCCACACACACTCTCTCACACACTCTCTTACTCACACAGTACGCTGTTACACCCTGACATCAATAATACAATTTCCCGGGGGTGTGAGTTACACACATTGGTATAAAATCTCAACCCTACTTTAAAAAAACACAAAACCACTGTCCTTGTCATATCACACATGACAACACACCGTTTAATTCAATCTGTTTAGTTTCAATTCAGTCTGTTTATACGGTCACCGCCTGTTGGCTGACAACATCACTCTGTTTCTCTCGGTGTTTCTGGATGGGAGGACTCTGTCCCTCAACACTCTCTCGCGTTACCACAACTTCACAAATATCAGATCCGGGCACATCAAACATGATATCTGTTAGTGTGGTCTCTAGAATGCTCCTCAAACCCCTGGCACCTGGGAAAAAGGGGGTTTAGGGACCTGGGAAGAATGGGGTTTAGGGACCTGGGAAGAATGGGGTTTAGGGACTGGGAAGAATGGGGTTTAGGGACTGGGAAGAAGGGGGTTTAGGGACCTGGGAAGAAGGGGGTTTAGGGACTGGGAAGAATGGGGTTTAGGGACTGGGAAGAAGGGGGTTTAGGGACTGGGAAGAAGGGGGTTTAGGGACCTGGGAAGAAGAGGGTTTAGGGAACTGGGAAGAAGGGGGTTTAGGGACCTGGGAAGAATGGGGTTTAGGGACCTGGGAAGAAGGGGGTTTAGGGACTGGGAAGAATGGGGTTTAGGGACTGGGAAGAAGGGGGTTTAGGGACTGGGAAGAAGTGGGTTAAGGGACCTGGGAAGAAGGGGGTTTAGAGACTGGGAAAAAGGGGGTTTAGGGACCTGGGAAGAAGGGGGTTTAGGGATCTGGGAAGAAGGTGGTTAAGGGACCTGGGAAGAATGGGGTTTAGGGACCTGGGAAGAAGGGGGTTAAATGGGGACTGGGAAAAGGGGGTTTAGGGACTGGGAAGAAGGGGTTTAGGGACCTGGGAAGAAGGGAGTTTAGGGACCTGGGAAGAAGGGGGTTTAGAGATCTGGGAAGAAGAGGGGTTAAGGACCTGGGAAGAAGGGGGTTTAGGGACCTGGGAAGAAGGGGGGTTAGGGACCTGGGAAGAAGGGGGTTTAGGGACCTGGGAAGAATGGGGTTTAGGGACCTGGGAAGAAGGGGTTTAGGGACCTGGGAAGAATGGGTGGGGGGGCCGGCTGAAGTTTTTGAAGTTTGAAGTTTTCCACCCTACTTTTTGAGTTTTTGAAGTTGACTTCAAAAACTTCAAAACTCTAAACTACTTTTTTATGCTATCAGTGACTATTATTACACTTGTTTAGGTTAGTTTCATGCTTAATACATATTGTGGCAAAGTTATCCGTACTTGTCTGCACTTTTTCTACCACAAATTAGGATATTTACAATGATTCCTAACCATGAAATCCATGACACAATTTGGTGTAAAAAATTTAAATTTTTTGTAAAAACAGATTTTATTTTCATTCTATAACTCAAAATATTGCCTAGAAAATGCTAAGAAAGTGTTTAAAAATTATGAAGTAAATTTTCAAATTTATTTTTGGGGCCACACCCTTTTTGCCAGTTTCACAAAATGCAAATTTTTTATGAAGGGAGTAGTGAAAAAAAATATGGTCACCAAAATCATCAGCGGCCTCGAGTTAGTGGGGGTACGTGCCAAAATGAAGTCTCCACCTCATCTAATTCGAGGGATAATGGGATATTTTCATAATTTTGTGTGTGCGCATTACTTTTTTTGGGCTAGACCAGTTTTAATGGTTTATGAGTGACTATAGGCTTTTTAAAGGGTTGCATCTTGTTCGGAATATGCAAGTTCATATAAGAGTTATGAAGCAACATAGGGCCTATCTCCAACGGTTTAGGAGATATAATGAGTTTTTGAAGTTTTTGAAGTTTTCCACCCTAAGTTTCTCTTTGAAGTTTTTGAAGTTGACTTCAAAAACTTCAAAAACTTCAGCCCCCCCCCCCCCCCCCCCCCCGAATGGGTTTAGGGACCTGGGAAGAAGGGGGTTAAATAGGGACTGGGAAAAGGGGGTTTAGGGACTGGGAAGAAGGGAGTTTAGGGACCTGGTAAGAAGGGCGTTTAGGGACCTGGGAAGAATGGGGACCGGCAGATATTCAGTGAATACACACTTTTTCCCGTAGACTTAACCCCACTGGCCACTTCGGGCCCTAGTGGGGGGACCCGGAACACCCTGTACATGGAACTCACCTGTTATTCACTCGTCAGACCTTACCTACCCCGCCTTTAGCCCTTCAAACTCGATTTGTAAGTCAAAATAATAGTTTATCTTGAAACGTTTAGTTAAAACTATACAGCTGTTAGACTAACAGTTTTTAGTTATTACTTATTATATATCCCCTTCTCAGTCCTCAGACAGTACCAGTGATTCTAACAACTGCAGATGCCCTAAATGCGGAGGGGTGCTAAACAACCTGAAAAATGGGCCAACTTCACCTCGTTTCTTCAAATGTCAGCACTGCGAGTATTTCTTTGTGCTCGATATTGATATCATGAACGACACATCCGAGTAGAGTCCAGGTAAGAATTACTGGTGCTTTACAAGAGAGTAACTAGAGGGAGAGACCTCAGTCCTCACAATACTAATTAGAATTCCCTCAGTCACGTGAACCAAGCACCACCTCAAGAGGAACAAGTTCTACCCACGCCCAAAGAGATTTTCAGTTATCTCAATGAGTTTGTTATTGGTCAAGAGCACGCCAAGAAGGTCCTATCAGTGGCAATCTATAATCATTACCGAGGATTGAAGTTAACTTATCAGAAGAGAAGAGGCTGAGTGGTGTGTCTCCAAAATGGATAAAACTAATGTCCTCCTACTCGGTCCTACAGGTATTTGGGAGGGTAGTGATGGGAGAGAGGTTATAGCATTATGGGGGCATTATGCGTGCATGTGATTTTTATCAAGCATACGCCTTATATTCCGGGAATACGAACAAGAGAGAGAGAGAGAGAGAGAAGTTATAAACTGTTTCATTGAATTTCTCTCCCATTATCAGGAACTGGAAAGACGCTCCTCGCTCAGTCGGTTGCAGAATGCCTCAAAGTGCCCATGACCATATGCGATTGTACCTCCCTAACTCAAGCGGGCTACGTTGGTGAGACGTTGAGTCGATCGTCGCTAAACTTCTCATTGCCTCCGATTTTAACTTGGAAAAGTGCCAGAAAGGAATTGTATTTTTGGATGAGGTAAGAAAAGAGTAACATGATTCAATTCGATAGTGAGAAATAATAGTGAATACAGCTGCAGCTGAGTAGAATGGTTTAGTTGACTGTTTTAGTAGTCCGATACATACAGTCGTGTAACTTGTGTTTCCGGGAGGATATTATTAGGTCAGAGCCGGTATTGGTGTGTAAATCAAGTATGGAGAGAGAGAAAGTGAGAGAGAAAAAAGGAGAAAAGTGTATGAGATAGAGAAGCTCGAGCGGATATAAATAATGTCTTCGAATATGTAATTATGAAAGAATTCTCTTTAGCCGGTTTAGACGGAGTATAAGAAATTATCCATGTGTCTATTTATAGATAACATGACGGCTAAACTAAGCGTTGCCAGTAATATAATACCCATCTGCCTGTGGACGTCTGAATTTTAGTTGTATTATCTATTTAAAGTGTTTCAAATCTTATCTAAAACTGCCCTGCAGTTGTCATGCTAATATTGGTTTGAATACACACTTTTGTTGACACAATGCACGGTGTAGAATAACATCATGTAAATGAAAACAATCCCCCTGTTCCCTCCCTGTTTCTAGCATGTTTAGTTGTACATAATTTGAGTACCCCCCCCCCCAGGTTGATAAAATCTCGATGCGATCAAAGGAGACAAGTGTCAGGGATGTCTCGGGGGAGGGAGTCCAACAAGCTTTGCTAAAACTCCTCGAGGGGACACTAGTCACAATCCCAGAGCGACTTATACCCTCTCGAAAACTCCGCTCTGATCCCGTTCAAGTTGACACAACAAATATATTGTTTATTGCATCAGGTGCCTTTGGAGGAATTGAGAAAATTGTCAGGTATGGAAGGGTCGATTTGGTATCTTTGTCATACTATGTGACTGCAGTAAGAGGGCTGTCTTTTGTGAGACAATAATTTCATATGGGCCGTAGACGATTGTAAAATTATAAAATGTTTCAGATCGCGGAAAATTAAGAAAACAATTGGATTTGGAAGTGTTGTGAGTGGTGACGATGCCGCTCTTAACGACAAGAAAACTTCATTCCAAGATCAGTTGAAAATAAACGATAAATTTTTGCGGGATATTGACGCAGAGGACTTGGTCAATTTTGGAATTATTCCAGAATTTGTTGGTAGAATGCCCGTAGCAGTTCCTCTCATGTCGCTGGGTAAGCTCAAACTTTGTGATACTTCTCCCTAGTATTATAATAGGTGTGGGTAAAGTCTGAAGTTTTGAAGTTGTCACCTCAAACTTAAAAAAATCAGATTTTAGTGGGTACATTCAGAGGGTTATCACCCATTTCAAAGCCCTGCCTGTTTCCACATTTCCATTTACATTTAATTTCAAACCTAGTGACAGGTTGGTAAGCACAGCTGCTGACATGTTAACATACTTTTATTCAGATCGGGAGGCATTGGTCACGATTCTAACTAAACCTAAAAACTCCATCATCGCCCAATACAAGTACTTATTGGAGCTGGATGAGTGTACGCTAACGTTCACAGATGACTCACTCAACGCTATAGCTGACCTCGCTATACAGAAGAGAACAGGTGAGTTCCATGTACAGGGTGTTCCGGGTCCCCCCACTAGGGCCCGAAGTGGCCAGTGGGGTTAAGTCTACGGGAAAAAGTGTG